>JASAUF010000459.1:5090063-6290063 GCA_030180095.1 Magnolia changhungtana
TTTTGGCAGCTCATCAAGGGTACCCGTGATAAGCAAAGGAAAAGTTAAAATATATTAGAAGAATAGTGTTAAATTACATCTATAATGTGTATTACGTACCAAACATGAAAAATAACATCCTCAGTATCGGCCAACTCCATGAGAAGGGGTATGTCATACACATGGAGAATATTCTCTCTCTATAAGAGATGCTCATAGGAGACTTGTGGCTCAAGTCCAAATGGTGAAGAATCACACGTTTCCGCTCTATATTAACACAAAGGCTGAGAAGTGTTTCTATGGACTCGTGAAAAATGATTCATGGAGATGGCATCTTCGTTTTGGGCATCTTCATTTCAGTGGCCTCAAACTTTTATCCTCATCAAGCATAGTGCATGACTTGTCGGCTATTGAAGCTCCAGAACATATGTGTGAGGCGTGCACACTCGAAAAGCAACAAAGGAACTCCTTTCCAAGTGGAGTGTCTAGAAGAGCAAAGGAACCACTTCAGTTGGTTCACACTGATATTTGCGGACCACTTGAAACACCCTCTCTTGGAGGGAACATGGCATTAATCAACAACACACTGCAGCCTACACATACGCCACAATAGAATAGAATTGCGGAATGGAAGAACCGCACCATCCACGACATGATGAGGACCATGCTAAAGGAGAAAGGCCTGCCAAAGAGGTTCTGGGCAGAGGCAGTTGCATGTACTTCCTATCTGCTCAATCGGTGTCCAACCAAAAGCATCAGAAACATGACATCACAGAAGGCATGGAGTAGCTACAAACTGAACGTGGCATACCTAAGGATCTTTGGGTGTGTCGCCTACACTCAAGTTGCAGAAGCAAGAAGAAGGAAGCTTGATGATCGTGGTGAAAAATGCATCTTCATCGCCCTACTAGTGAAGCATCTAAAGCCTACAAGCTCTACAATCCACTAACCAATAAAGTAGTTGTGAGTAGAGATGTGGTCTTTAGTGAGGAAGAAGCTTGAAAATGGAACAATGAAGAATCGACCAAAGATATTCTAGTCGAAACAGAAGAACATGAAGAAAGGCATGACCGTCAAGAGCAAACACCCGCAACACCTTCTTTGGCCGCATCATCAGCACATAGAAGTCCAGGAGTACATTTCATCACTCCTGAAAGCACTCCATCAAGTCAAAATTCAGCCAACTCGTCCTCACCCATGACGCCTATAAAAATGAAAAGCTTAAGCGACATCTATGAGAAAACTGAAGAAGTCAATCTTTTCTGCTTGTATGTAGATCATGAGCCTCTAACATTTCAGGAGGCCATAAAAGAAGAATGTTGGAGAATTGTTATAAAAGAAGAAGTTCATGCCATTGAGAAAAATGACACATGGGAGCTAACTACGCTTCCTAATGGCCAGAAAACTATTGGGTCAAATGGGTGTACAAGATCAAGCGAAATGCTGATGGCGAGATCGATCGCTACAAGGCAAGGCTCGTAGCAAAGGGCTATAAATAGAAGTACGGGGTGGACTATGAAGAAGTCTTCGCTCCTGTTGCTCGCCTTGACACTATGAGGATGATTATCTCCCTTGCAGCCCATCACAGTTGGATGATTTACCAACTAAATGTGAAATCTACATTCCTGAATGGAATTTTGGAAGAAGAGGTCTATATTGACCAACCTGAAGGCTTTGTTATGCAAGGGGAGGATCACAAGGTGTATCAACTGAAGAAATCCCTCTATGGGTTGAAGCAAGCTCCACGTGCTTGGAATGCACGCATCGACAACTATCTTCAAGAGAACGGCTTCGCCCAATGTCCATATGAGCATGCAGTTTATATCTAGAAGAATGCTCATGGTGATATGTTTATAGCATGCCTATATGTTGATGATTTGCTATTTACAGGAAACAGTCGACCGATGTTTGATGAATTCAAGAAGGCTATGTTTAAGAAGTTCGAGATGACCAACAGAGTTCTGATGTCCTTTTTTCTGGGCATTGAAGTGAAGCAACAACATGGTGCCATCTATATATCTCAGAATAAGTATGCAAAGGAATTGCTTGAAAAGTTCAAGATGGCCGATTGCAATGCCGTAAACACGCCTATAGCAACGGGCTTAAAACTGACAAAGGATGGAGAAGGAAGAAGTGTTGACTCGACTATGTTCAAGAGTCTAATTGAAAGCCTAAGGTATCGTCTACAGTGTTGGGCTTCTAAGTAGGTATATAGAAGCACCAAAAGAATCACACTTCTAAGTAGCTGGAAGGATGGATGTGGAGTCTGCACTTCTGTAAGGGAAAGTGAAGAGCAGATCTACATGAAGCAACCAAAGCGGTTCGAAGTTAAAAGGGCTAAGAAAAGACTTTGCAGGAGGTCGTGGTTCGACCTGTCGCCTAGGCAGTGGTTTGATTCCTTCATGGTGGGACATTCAAGATGAAGGATCGGGGGGCTGCAAAGATGGTTCTTGGCATTAAGACTGAAGGAGGAGTAGGCTTTGGTAATCACAGGAGGAATACCTTGTGTGTAGGTATTGATCCCGGATGTAATAGGCCAGGTAAAGCTGGAGAGCGTTCCCTACGCATCTCTCCTCAAGTTTTCCTCAAGACATGTCCCAAAACAGATGAGGAAAAGCAGGATATCTCATGAGCCTTATTCGAATGCGGTGGGCAGTGTATGCCATGGTCTAGTTTAGACCGGTTATTTCACAGGCTATCAGTGTTGTGAGCAAGTACCCCGGTATGCAATATTGGGTAGCGGTGAGATGGTAAGAAGACTGTCATTCTTTTGTGAAGACAGGAGCAAAGGTAGTTGGGCATGTGGATTTAGATCCGGCAGACATGATCAACAAGAAATTCCTATAGAGAAGTTCAAGTTCTGTGAAACTTCTCTGGGCTTGGCGATGGCAGAAAAGAAGGACGGAGTGTGATCTTGAGCTATGATGTGATGCAGAGATAAGAGAAGAGGTCAATGAGCTATATGGTTGAAGATTGAAGACTTGGTGGAGATTGTTGAGAAAAGTCTTCAAATTTGAGGTCGTTCGACAGGTCGTGGGAAGCTTCGACTGGTCGTGGGAGACGCTCGACTGGTCGTAGGTTCAAGCCCTGGCACGACTCAAAGTCCAGCGAGTTTTTGTTGTTTTTTACTGTAGCTACGACTGGTCGAATGGATGTCTCGACTGGTCGAAGGGGTCCTACGACCAGTCGAAGACTCGGCTAGACTAGTCGTAGGTTACGCAGTTTGTTCCGCGATTTTGCGCGAAACTACGGATTTGAGTCCTTTCGCAACTGGGATGCGGAAGGGAAGTTTCCTAAGCTATAAATAGGTATTCTTAGGGTTTTCCTAAGTTATGGGAATGTATGAGAAGGCTTTCTAAAGTAGTTCCAAGGGTTTCTAAAAGGGTTTAGGGTTATCAAAGGGTGTAGCAAGGGTGAGATTCGAGGTTGTTCGAATCGGGTAAGTCCTTTCTCTTTGTAATTTCTATCTTCATAGTGGTGATCCGTCGCTTTGTGCCGTGGTTTTTTCCCGCAAGGGTTTTCCACGTTAAATCTGTGTATTCTCTTGTGTGCTTGGTTGCATTGGATTGCTATCCTAGATCTAGATCTGTGTGATTCCGCAGGTCAAAATCTCCAACAATATGGAGCCCACCAAGTTTTGGCCAGTGAGGTTCAAGGCGGTGACCCTTTGAGGATGCCGTCGACCACCGCAAGTGACACCTTGCCAGCGGCAGAAGTGGAGAGTATGGTTCCATGAGCTCAAGAAATGTAGAGGATCGTCAGTTATCAGATGTTTGAATTTGAGCAAAGCAAGGAGATCCATTTCGTTGGAGAAGTGAGAGGGCAGATCCGAAGAAACATGGAAGGTGGATGGAAGATAGAAGGAGAAATGACCAAATTGCCCATAGGCTCATACGTGGGAGCTCCATTTTGGAGTTTGTGAATGCAGTAAAAAGGAATAGTGAGGAGAGAAATATGGCATGGATTCTCCCATATATTTATAGTCGAGTTGGGCATGGATTCTCCCATATATTTATAGTCGGGTTGGGCAGCCTGCAGGTGGCTTGACCTGCTCCCCTCCCATTTTCCGTCCATATGATAGGTGGGCCAGTGGGCATTTACATTGGCCCTGCCTGAAAATTTTGTCATGTATAGTGTGATGTGTTTCACATCCTTTTCAATATAAGTTATCTTTGCCTTTATCACTTCTAAAAGATGGTTTCTATGCTAGCAATAGCTCAGTGGTTTTAAACAAGTTGATGATCACAATCTGGTATCAACAATTAGAGTTGACCCGATGACATCATGTGAATATACAGCTTTCATATTTCATTCTGAGATAAAAAATGAAGTTATGTTCATCGAAAGAAGAGATTCACAGAATTTATGTATCAGAATGTAAAGAAAGACGCAAAAGCAAAAAATCTGTTGAAAGTAATAAAAGCATCTTGTGTTTGTAAAATTTACAGAAAGGATTTGTCGAAACAAGAAATACCACGACATCAAAATGCCTATCTGCCATTGGGGAAGCATTGCTGCTTGGGAACTAGTCAGCTAGTTGCTCATTCACACCGTCACCAAATTGAATAACAAAACTGTAGCCTGTTTGTAACATAAAAGCACTACCATTACGATTTTATAACATTTGTTTAAACATGAAATCCGACGGTCAAATGCAAACGAAATGGGAGATAGGTAAAAAAATTTGTAATCATTACAAATTTTCATTATACTACAATGGCAATCTCCTATCCAAACATGTACAGGTGTATTTTTCTTGTTGATTTTTGACATTTCAGTAATAGAAGTATCATCATTATGATTTTACCATGCATATCCAAACATGGGAATTTTGGATAGGGTCGGATTAGGTGCGCTTAGACTGACGGGCTAGCTGCTTAGTTCTGTTTGTTTCTTTTGGAGCTTCTTGTAGATGTGTGGTTGCCCTCCCTCTTTTGTTCGGCCCCTTCGTATTTTTTGGTTCTGAGGTATGTTCAGCTTGTGGAGCGCCTTGTAAAAAAAGAGAAAAAGGTGATTTGTACATGCCTAGAATACAATAGGCAGCCCTCTTTTTTCTGGTAGGGTGCTGGAAATGTCCAGCTTATAAGTGTAAGTTCCTCTTTGATGAATGAAAGCTCTGTTCTTCTGAAAAAAAAAAAAAAAAAAAAAAAACATGGGAATTTTGGTCAAATTACCTATTTTCCAAGAGACGGGTATTGTAATTTATAACCAATATTGCACTTTTACAATGAATTGCTGATGTAATTCGCAATCCAAAATGGCCCTAAAAATTCTACTGGGAATTATAGGATCCTAAGGCATATCAACACATAGTGATTTCCCACCCTTCGTCCTATTCATTGCATTGATTTTTTATTATTAATTTTTTTTTAAGGTGAAATTTTATTAAGCAAAAAAGCTAAAAGGGCACACAGGCAAAACGGACTAACAACAGCAAAAGACAAGAAAACAGAAAAGTAAAAAACTTAGAAAAAAAAAAAACAAAAACAAAAACAAAAGAGAGAGAAAACCTGAAGGATATAAATACAACAACAATCAGCGCCATAGAGAAAACGCCGCATAAATTGGACCCTAGAGAAAACCCCTGCTTCCGCTCCTCTTGTTGCGGAAACATTGACTGTTCCTTCTATCCCATAAAGACCATAATACCGGTAACAAGGCTACACGCCATATCCTCCTCCCCAGCTTTCCCCCATCGGAGGCATGCCAAGCCAGGAGAAGGTTGTCAATAGATTGTGGCATAACCCAACGGACCGATGCATGATCTAGGATCCCGTTACATACACCTGGCAAAGGAGCAGCGAAGTAATAGGTGTCTCAGCTTGATTATAGCACATCAGGCACACGTTTGGAAGTACCAATCACCTATTCATTGCTTTAATGAGAACCCAAAATCATCTATGCCCTTGCAGAATACAGGTAAAGCTCTCAGAACAGAGCAGTCTACTGGAAACATGCAGAAAAGGCAAAAAGGGTACTGTTTGCCTATTTCAACAAGGAAATAACAACATCACGAGAGAGCACAAGAAATCAAGAAATACTATATTTTGATAGATTCATGAATAAGAAATCATAAGACTTCAGGAAATACTAAACTACTCACAAAATACAACATGAAAAAGATCCATGCACAAAATGTAGAAACATACATTTTGATAACATTATAGAATGAAAGTTCATGAAAAGCCTATCTACTAGGTAAAAGGAACGAAACCGTACTAAGATTAAAAGGTTGACCCTAGGATAACATCTGTTTGCAACCAATTCTTTATTACCCAAACTCAGACAAGGGCATTTTCTAATGTCCCAACAATTACGTTCAACTAAATAAATATCCAAGTGTAACATGCAGGGTTGTCGCAATAAATTAATTGCACAAGATAGCTGCATGAAAACAACAAGAAATGCAAAATACACCAAGAAGACAGATTGATAGCTATCTCATTAGAGATGCTTGTTATATCATATTTTAATGAAATAAGAATCTTCAACTATTATGAAAATCACATAGTCATGCTTTATGCAGAAATAAATGTTTCATAAAAAACATACCAACTAATCATTTATAGCATTGATCCATTTTTAAGAATCACTACTTTCAATGGCTTGTGAAAATGAAACCGGATCTTTACTTGTCCCTAAATCATAATTAGATTCTTGTAGATATACCAAATAATCATCTGAAATAGCTGATCTCCTTTCTCTTTGAGATCTCTTTAATGTCATTCCTTGTGATTGTTCTGCAACTGGTTCATTTGTGACATTCTCATTATGAAGTGACTAATCACTAGATTGTTGTTTAATGTTATCATACTGTTCGACAACTAGAGAAACAACAATTTTCTTTGAAGTTACGGGTATCAGAACGGGCACCCGAACTTCTTCAATAACTACATTACGTGATACATCACTCCCACTAATTTCACTATTCTCAAGAAATCTGGCATTTCCGGTTTCAACAATTCTCGTACTATGGTTAGGGCAATAAAACCTATACCCTTTGGACTTCTCTAGGTAGCCAATAAAGTACCCGCTTACAGTTCTAAAATCCAACTTCTTTTCATGTGGATTATAGCTAGCCTCTGCCGGACAACCCCAAATATGAAAATGTCTCAAACTCGGTTTCTTTCCTGTCCATAATTCAAAATGAGTCTTTTGAATTATCTTACTAGGAACCCGGTTAAGCAAATAAACGGTTGTCTTAAGGGCCTCCATCCACAATGAAATGGATATTGAGGAATTACTTAACATACTCCTAACCATTTTCATAAGATCACGATTACGTCTTTCAGCTACACCATTTTGCTGAGGCGTTCCAGGCATTGTGTATTGTGCACAAATACCATGCTCTTATAGGAATTTAGCAAACGGTCCTGGAGATTGTCTTATTCCATCATCCCTTCCGTAATACTCACCACCTCTATCAGATCGAATGATTTTCACATTTCTATCTAATTGTCGCTCAACTTCAGCACTATATGCCTTTAAAGTATTTATTGCTTGAGACTTTTCATGTAAAAAATAGACATAACCATAACGTGAAAAATCATCGATGAAAGTGATAAAGTACTTTTTTCCACCAAAAGACGGTGAGTCGAAAGGTCCATAAATATCGGTATGGACAATCTCCAGAAGTTTTCCACTTCTTGTGGTGTCTTTCTTTGTATGTTTGGTTTACTTTCATTTAATGCAATCCACACACACATCGAAATCAGTAAAATCAAGATTTGAAAGAATTCCATCTTTTACCAATCTCTCTATTCTTTCTTTGGATATATGACTCAGTCTTTTATGCCACAAGAAATAAGAATTCTCATTAAATCTGCTATGTTTAGTTCTAACATCATGAGGCAAGGTGAGGAGTGTTTTAGCAAAATTTTTGTTAAGATTAAATCTATATAACCCCTCAGATAAAACACCAGAACTAACAAATGAGTCATTTCTTAACAAACGAAAACCTTTATGTTCAAAATATAAAGCATAACCATCATAATCAAGTCTTAACATGGAAATTAAATTTATAGAAATAGTAGGAACATAAAAAAGTATCAAATAGGTCTAAACAATAGCCTAGCTCTAAAACAAACGTAAAGTTCCAATGCCAACAACTGATACTTGAGTTCCATTTCCTAAGACTATAAAATCTCATTTTCCTTTATGTTCTGGATCGAAAGGTATCATTACATCGAATTTGAAACATGAATAGTATACCCAGATTTAATCCACCATGTATTAGAAGGAACTTGTGCCATATTTGATTCAAAATACACATAAGCTAAAAACTTACCCTTCTTTTCGAACCAAGCTCTACATTTTAGGCAATTTTTCTATATATGCCCATAACCATAACAGAAATAGCATTTCGCTCCATTATGTTCCTTCTTGTAGGTCCCATTGACATGAGAAGGTCCAGCAATATTCTTTTTCGGTTTCTTTCTTTTGTTTCCAACTCCATGACTCATAACATTAACTGAATGTTATACTTGTTGCCTAAGCCTTACCTCTTCTTAAATTAACATACTCGCCAATTCATTTACATTTCACTTTTCTTTAATAGTATTATAGTGAATCTGAAATGGCCCATATTGAGTAGGCAAGGAATTCAGAATGAACTAAACATGGAAAGTTTCCTCAACATTCATACCCAGAGATTTGAGTCTGGTAGCTAGATAGGTCATTTCAAGGACATGCTCATTCATTCCACGACTACCATCAAATTTTATGGTAGTAAGTTCAGCCATTAATCCGATCTTCCACAGCCTTGAAATATTCCTTTGCATTTTCAATTTGAGAAAGCGTTGATTTAATATTGTTCGCAATGCACATTCGCATAAACATGATGCTTAATTTGTTCGATCTTTTCCATGACTTAAATAAAGCTTGCTGCTCCGAACTGCTTGTTTCAGTAATAGCAGCCGGTTTGTCAATTCGCAATGCTAAGTCAAGATCCAGAACACAAAAGTGAAACTGAACATGTTCCTTCCAGTCAGAGAAATTAGTTCCAATAAAGATTGGAACAGAAGAAGCTAGCGAATGAAGCGAAACAGGAACTGACACTGCAATAAAATCAACATAACATTAGTGTTTTGAGAAAATCATTTTCATTCGTAATATTGCGTTCAATCTTTGAATTAACTAATACAATATACTAATATTCAAACTCAGTGGTAATTTTCATTTACCTAGGCATAATTGATAACCCCTTCAAGTTTGATTGGTTTGTCACCTTTGGGCATCCATTCCAATCTCACTTTCATTCTATCAATTAACTTAATTAATTTAATGACTACTTGAAAGTTGGTGCACCTTTGGGTCAAACCATAATAATCAAAATAATCATTCCATAATAATTTTGCAAAGTCATAATTCAATTCAATATTTATAACTTTTCTCAGCAAGATCACTTTGGTGACAACATGCTACCCATAATATAAATATTGATTGATAAATAACCAAGCAAAAATCTATCCACGTTCAAAATAGATATTAAGTCCAATAAAACAACAAAGAGAATTTTATTCAGCCACAAAATCAGATTTTGAATTAGCCAGTGGGTTTCATATAATACATGCAACAAATCTGAAATCAACTCACACGAAATCAAGTTGATAACGTGCAATTCCATCACAAATTAAAACAAATAGTGAAATTCCAATAAATTCGGCCAATATTTCATGAATTCAATTAAATCCGGTAAAATAACAATACAATGAACATTCGAATTTATCAATTAATAGTGAGATATAAATTTGTGTTCTGAACATCATAGAACACAGAATATTGCATACAAATTATAAGGAAAATCATGATAGTTTCAACCATAGCTTTGATACCGCATGTTATATCATATTTTAATGAAATAAGAATCTTCAACCATCATGAAAATCACATAGTCATGTTTTATGCAGAAATAAATGTTTCATAAAAAACATACCGGAATCTGCCATAATAAAATCTTCTTTTGAAGAAGACTTGTAGCAATTATTTCTCTCACTTAACCCTTTTTCTTTGATTTACCAGAACGTATGGGAAAATATGATAAAAGAAAATATATAGGTAGAGAGAGGACAGTTCCTACGTGCAAATGAAACAGTTATCCTACTCCCCATAAAAGTAAGCAGATAGGAGAAATAACCTCCCATATTTTCTCTCACCCTTTAAGTAACCATGCATATCTTTCTAAAACCAATAACCACCTTATCTCATTAAGTCCAAATAATGTCCATATTAACATTTCATGTGGGACATATTTTAACAAAGTTGTCACAGCACTTTGTAGCATTCAAGTAATGCAATTGCAAGGATTGATAACTGAGAATCCACAAGTCATACTGAGGGCTCACCCTAGACTTCAGTGCAACTGGATGAGCTTTGGGGGTTACAATCTGACCCAGGGTGGATTTGTTTGACTCCATTTTCAGAGAAGGAAAAAGAGGAGTACCAGGTAGCGTAAGAAGCCTAGAATCAGAAAAGAATCCTCGATAAGTCTCAATCCATACTCATTTGCTTAACCTCACTCACATCATGCATAAGCCACCAATAAAATTGCAAATAAAATCTTCCAGTTCCGACGCAGATGCATCTCGAACAGGCACACATGTGAAAACAAAAAATCAAGATGCTTAACAAATAACAATGATTTAAAAAGGCAGAATATACTTTCCATCTTGAAAGGAAGTAAATTTCCACTTTACAAGGAAAAAAACAGAGAAATGAATTTCTCAATCAATTTCACAACAATATTTCCGGAAGAACTAATGCAAAAGAGAATCGTTATTGAGAAGATTATTCTTTCTTTCTTTTTTTTTTTTTTTGAAAGGTAAGATTATTCTTTTAATAATTTGTGATATAAGAAAATTCAACATTGTTAATTTGTAGTAGTGCAAATTATATAAAAAGGAGAATCGGACCATTCCCTGACAAGAATGTTGATTGTTAGCTTCACCACCTAAAAGTCAAGCAAATATGCCCTAACCAAACACAAACCAAGCATGATTTTGGTGGACTAGATATACTATATTGAAATAACAAAAATAAGGATTAAAAAAAGTGGAAAGCAGTGGACTGATGGCTTACCCCTTCTTCCTATTCCCCCTACCCCCCAAATGATCTATTTTGCTTGGATTAATCAACCCCCACTAATATCTTATGTTTTGATCCCCAAAATAGGCCTGGATTAGTAACAAATTGAGTTTCTCTACTTCTCTTATAGTTTTAGTGAGGAAAGAAGTGGGAAATGAAAAAGGCTTTTCCTTTTGTAATGGACCAGTTCACCCTGTATCACATAACGGCCGGCCGGATATGGCCATATAATAACCAATTTTCAAAATCGTGTGCATGCATCTCTAAATCACCTATGTGAAAAGCACTATGAGATGGGAAATGTAGTTGTAGGTAGAAAAAAGCACCACATAAACACCCCCAAGCAAGCTTTTCTAGGTATGTCTCATTGTTGAGTTGTGGCAAATTCAATTGCCATCTTTAAAAAGGATGACATGCTTGCTATAGAAGAGGCAAACACGAAGTGTTGCCCCTCAAAATGTTTGCCTTGCACAAGAAACAAACTATGCCCAAAAGTGATTCTAGTGCAGTATATGATGCAAACAACACGTTCCAACAAAGAATCTTGTACCAAGGTACTGCTACAGAACCTCATTCCTGCTTTTGTTCCAGAACTTATCTTGCACCCATCTTCAACTGCTGTGATTAATGATTCTACCAAATCAATCTATTTTCTACTCATGCAACTTTCGTTCTAAACTAAATATTACTAGTTATACATACACAATCCATAAAAACCTTATCACTATATTAAATATGGATGCATGCTTTACATTTAACTCTATAGTACACAACTAGAGGGTTTGTCGAAAATTGTCTTCAGGCAAAAGTGACTTTCTTTACACCACCAGAGTTTTAATTCCTTTTTGTATATGATTTTTGGAAGAGAAATTTACAATCGTATGACCCATTTATGGCTCCATTTATGAGAGGAAGCCCACCTCATTTTACCTTACAAGAATAAGCCCGGAGAAAAACAGACGGACGACTTGCCAAAGGTTTAGCAAAACAAAAAAATGGGTCAAAATCGGTCGGTTATCGAAAATCCATTTCATTCACTTTGCGGTCAATTTCAATTAGTTCGCGGTCAATTTCATTTACTTAACGGTCATTTTCATGCATTTCAGGGTCAATCTTGGCAATTCCGTTTTGATTCACAGTCATTTCTATGCATTTCACGGTCAATTCCCTTCACTTCACGGTCAGTTCGCTTCACTTCACGGTCATTTCCATGCATTTCACGGTCGATCCCGACGATTCCGTATTGATTCACAAATCATTTCCATGCATTTCACGGTCAATTTCTTCCTACCACGGTCATTTCCATGCATTTCACGGTTAATTTCTCCGGCTTCACTTCATGGTCATTTTCATGCATTTCACGGTCAATCCCGGTGATTCCGTTTTGATTCACGGTCATTTCCATGCATTTCAATGCGGTCAATTCCCTTCACTTCACGGTCATTTTCATGCATTTCACGGTCCAATTCACTTCACTTCAAGGTCATTTCCATGCATTTCACGGTCATTCTGCTTAATCTCAGTGTTGATTCACGGTCATTTTGACGCATTTCACGTCAGTGAAGTGTAGCAATTGTCCGTGAAATGCGTGTATGCCGTGAGTTAAAACGTCATGCTGAAAAAGCGAGTGAATCAACTTACGAATAAAGTAGGGAATGATCGTGATAAATCCCGCCTATTCCATGTTGATTCACGGCGATCATTAAGCGCATTTCACGGTCATGCCCCTTCACTTCATCGTCATTTCCGTGCATTTCACGGTCAATATTTCATTCATATTACACTTCACGGTCATTTCCATGCATATCACGGTCATTCCGCCTATACGTGTTCATTCATCCAATGCGGTCATTTCAACGCATTTTACGATCATGTCACTTCACTTCACGATCATTTCTGCGCATTTCATGGTCAATCGCTTACATTTCGCGTGAAATGCGTTGAAATGACGCATTTCAATCAACACGAATAGGTGAGAATGACCGTGAAATGCATGCATGGAAATGACCGCGTTAAAATGGCTAATTGACGCCATGAAATGTGTGGAAATGACCGGTGAAGTGAGGGGCATGACCGTCTTAAAATGCGTCGAAATACCGGCCGGAATCAACACAGGGTAAGCGAAGAATGACCATGGTATGCGTGGAAATCCGGTCCTTCCCGCTTATTCGGTGTTGATTCACGGTTATGATGCCTTCACTTTACGGTCATTTCAAGGGAAGCATTTCACGGTCCAATCGCTACACTTCACATATGATTTGTGAAATGTGTCGACGCGAAATGACCGTGAATCAACACGAATAAAGCGGGAATGACCGTGAAATGCATGGAAATGACCATGAAGTGAAGGGCATGACCGTGAAATCGTCGAAATGATAGTGAATCAACCTGCGAGAATAAAGCGGAATGAGCTGTGATATGTATTGAAATCACGGTCATTCCCTTTATTCAGTGGTTATTCACGGTCATTTCGAGACATTCAACGGCCATGCCCCATCACTTCACGGTCATTTTCGCAATTTCACGGTCAATCGCCTCACTTCACGGTCATTTCCATGCATATCATGGTCATTCCTGCCTATTCCGTGTTAATTCAAGGTCATTTCGGCATATTTCACGGTCATGCCCCTTCACTTCATGGTCATTTTTGCACATTTCACGATCCAATCGCTACACTTCACCGTGAAATGCATCGAAATGATCGTGAATCAACACGGAATAGGCAGGAATGACTGTGAAATGCATGGAAATGACCGTGAAGTGAAGCTGAATTGACCGTGAAATGCATGGAAATGACCATGAAGTGAAGGGAATTGACCATGAAATGCATGGAAATGAC
Source organism: Magnolia changhungtana (assembly GCA_030180095.1). Classification (NCBI taxonomy): domain Eukaryota; kingdom Viridiplantae; phylum Streptophyta; class Magnoliopsida; order Magnoliales; family Magnoliaceae; genus Magnolia; species Magnolia changhungtana. Next base: position 5,103,964 of record JASAUF010000459.1, read on the forward strand.
CGTGAATCAAAACGGAATCACCGGGATTGACCATGAAATGCATGAAAATGACTATGAAGTGAAGTGAATTGATCGTGAAATGCATGGAAATGATCATGAAGTGAAGGGAATTGACCGTAAAAAGCATGGAAATGACCATGAAGTGAAGGGAATTAACCATGAAATGTATGGAAATGACCATGAATCAAAACGGAATCGCCGGGATTGACCGTGAAATGCATGAAAATGACCGTGAAGTGAAAGCCTCAAGTGTACCGTGAAATGCATGGAAATGACCGTGAAGTGAAGGGAATTAACTATGAAATGCATGGAAATACCGTGAAGTGAAGGAATTGACCATGAAATGCATGGAAATGACCAGTGAATCAAAAGCGAAATCAATCGGGATTGACCATGAAATGCATGGAATTGATCGCGAAGTAAATGAAATGAGCGAAATTGACCGCGAACCGATTGAAATTGACCGTCAAGTGAATGAAATGGATTTTCGACCATCGACCTGATGAAATCTTGAAAAATAACCAGGTTGGTGGGCTAAAGTAGCTTCTCTTACCCCAAAATCATATAGGGTACGTCAAGTAACTAATTTTGGTTTAGAAGATATTCTTGTTAAATGAATAAAGAAAGAAATGAAAGAGAGAGAGAGAGAGAGAGAGAGAGAGAGAGAGAAAACAAATAATTATATGCTTATATATACATATTTATATAAATATGTATTAGAGAGAATTGTAGGTAGAATGAAGTTCTCCATGTAAAAAAATAATAAAAATAAATAAATAATAATTAAAAAACTCATAGACTGGCACAGACTATAGTTATGGCTACGGTTATAATCCATAGCTAAAGGTAAAATTCCTTCGTTACATATTGAATACACGTCGATATGTATCGAAAATTGCACGGAGACTTTTTAGGCAAACTTCATTTGGGATGATTCTAGACCTTTTTCGATTAATCGAAAGACCTTGAAACATATTGAACGACATATCGAAAAACCTTGAAACATATCGAATGATATATCGAAAGACCCGATACATATAAAGGACATATCGAAATGGCGGGGGTAGGGCTATGGCTCACGGTTTTTATCCATAGCCACGTAAAAGCCCAGAGTAGCCATAAGTTCTGTTTTTTTTTAATTTATATATATATATATATATATATATATATATATATATATATATATATTGCTATTGTAATCCCCACTGCTTTTTGTGGGTCCTATTATGGGGTATGTGTTATATCCAAACCGTCCATCTTTTTACGAACTCGTATTAAGGCTTGAGACGAAAAATAAGACAAATCTAGCTATCAAGTGGACCACACTGTTAAAGGCTGTGGAGGATTGAATCGTCTACCCTTGAAACCCTTTTAGGGGTCACAGAAGTTTTGGATCATTATGAAACTTGTGTTTCCTCTTCATCCTGGTCTTTGTGACCTTATGAATAGATTGGATGAAAAATAGATGTTATGGTGGGCCCTACAAAATTTTTAATGGTACAAATCAATTTCCCACTGCTCTTTGTGGTGTGGTCCAGTTGATCTTTGGATATGATATATATATATATATATATATATATATATATATATATATATATAATGCTCCGAAATGATGTCGAAATATGGATGAACGTTATGGATATAATAAATATGTAACTGTGGGGCCTATGTAACTTTGATATCTTTTGAATCGTTCGTACAACTCGAAGTTCGAGGAGCGTCAGCGCTCGTCTTCGAGCACCACCGACCCGCTTAAAGGAAAAAGCAGGGGCATTTTCGACCTTTGGCAAGTCGTCCGTACAGCTGAGGCCTATTCTTGTACAGTAAAATGAGGTGGGCTTCGTCTCGTAAATGGGCCATAAATGGGTAGTACAGTTGTAAATTTCTCTTTCTGAAACTTTTGGTGGTAAAAGTGCTGCAATACATGGTATGCACGTGCATCTCCAATCCTTTGCAGGTAGTTTCGTTTGATTCTAAAGTTTTTTTTTAAAAAATGTGCGTTACAGTTTGCAACTCAACTTTTACAACAAAAACCTGCCAGAACTCTGGGCGATCTGATTCCCAGGCCGATAAGATGCTACTGCCAAATTATGAGATGAGAATGACACCTCAGTTGTGATTGGGGAAGGAAATGGTGGGAAATGCTAACATGATTAATGAGTTCTTTCCAAGTACCAGATGTACTGACTGCACTTTGGAAGCCCTGCCACCCACAACTTAGTGGTGCACCCAAATATTCCTTATCATCAATGTTTTTCAGCATTCCTTAATAAGTAGATGAGATGTTGTAACATTACCACTCGTAATCATTTTTCTCGCTGTACTAGTTTAGGAAGTCATCGGAAGCAGTTTTACGTGGTGTTGATGACACTGTCTTGAATATAGGAGAACCGCTTGGTTTCAACCCTGTTATCCAGAAACATTTGCAAGTTAGAAGATGGAAAAGATCTACTACTTTGTGGATAAGTCTAGTTTTAGAAGATTGATAACACTAATTAACAATAGGTGATTTTGATACACACATTTCCAAACGCAACCACACATGTCAAAATGGCACGTGTTTGGGACATCCGAGCCGTGCATCAGGTGGTCCCCAGCTCGTAGATGACCCAACCGAAAGAGCAGGCCGGTCCACCCATAATGTGGGCTACACTTGTATGCTTAATGTACACCAAATAGAAACTTGCTACCGAACATCTATTCGTGTGTGTCCTACACCATATCTAATGAGTGGACTGGCCCAATGTCGGGAGTAAGTCATCTACATGGAGGGGTCCACCTCAGGAACATGTATGCCGTAGATACAAAAAATACAAAGGAGATTCAAACGTTGCACTATCGAAAATGAAATTCGAATAAAAAAGAATATCTGAGTTCTGAAGCTATCACTCACTGGACATTGACATCCGATTCATAGAAAACTAATAAAGAAACCAAAAATAAAAATAAAAAAATGATGATGCGAAATAGCAATTTGGCAGCATTTTCAAAACCTAAGGTCTGGAAAGAACTGAATCTAACCCCAAGAATCTGAATGTTACAGTGGGAGTCATCGGAGCGCATACCTAAAGGAGGATCAAAATCTTCGGAGGTGTGGAGGAGCAGTAAGCTATTCCGCTCCGTCTCGCGCTTCCGCATCTCGAGAAACAATGCAAGATCCTCTTCCTTGTCCTTCATCACAGCTCCAAGGCTCCTTCCTTGCCTCTGCTGCTGTACGGGCGCTTGCATTTACGACTCTGTAGCCCTGAAACTCCAATTCATCTCTATACGGCAACGAAAACGACAGCAAAAAATAGCCATTTCCTGATATAAACCCTAACTCTCAACCACTCCATTAGATCTACAAACGAGCTGCCAAACTCTCATTTTCTACAACGAGACTCCGTCAGACTTCATCGCGACCGTTCGATTGATCCGAAAGCCAGAGAGACAGAGAGGGGGGGCGATGGGATTCTCTAATCCCTGATGTGACGGATGGAGTGGTGTTTAGATGGAGTCTAGGGATTGGCGTCGTGCGATGGAGTTGGTGGGATTTCAAAATCCCACTGAGATACGCGGCTTATTGATTTAAGATTTTTTTTCCTATACGGGCCCCACAGCGAATGTATGTAGCTTATCCACGCCATTCATCCATTTTTTCAACTAATTTGAGACATTGAGTCGAAATTTGAAACATATCAAAAGTGCTCTACTGGACCATACCATAGAAAAGAATGGGAATAATGATTTCCACCATTGAATTCTCCCTAAGACCCATAGTGAGATTTATTTGTCATCCAAAGTGTTCATAAGATCTCAAAGACAAAAGATGGGGAAAAAATAAGTATCAGATAGATCAAAAACTTCTGTACCCAAAAAAATTTCAACAGGAGAACTTCAATTCATACTGTTTCCTATGTTGTGGTCCACTTGATATTTGGGTGTGCTTCAATTTTAGGCTGAACACATAAAATTATCTAATAAAATAGATGGACAAAGTGGATAAAAGACATAAATCACAGTGGGTGCCACATAGTTATCGGTATAGTGGGTGAAGTTGCAAGGAGTAATGCCGTTTCCGATATCCCCCATAACCCACATAGTTAACCGGCGGTGCATGGGATAGAGGTGTACACCATATATGCAACTGATAATCCACTATAAGTCATAAATGATGTGATGGCCATAATTTCATCCCATGTAATCCATCATAATTTTCACGGCCAAATAGGCCCTGATGGACTTTAGATAGATCAAATACAATTCCATCCCACTTTATCTCATATAATACTATGCGCCAAACAAGCTCATTTAGATACCATCAAATAAGTTAGGTTTATGATCAATTTATAAATACTTTTTCTAAAAGAAATTTAAAGTTACTTAATCACTTTAGTTTTATAAGTAAAAATCAAGATAAGCTTTTCTTAAATAACTTACAATCTAAATGCCACTTACATTCACATGGAATAACTCACCTGCGCTTTGAAATCTTCATCGTGATTAGACACATCATGTAAATGGATTGAATTCCATGTAAACTCCACCATAGGCCTGTCCTACCTGTCTTTAGTCTTCAAATACCTAAATTCCAAATCAAGGGGATTTAAAGTCAAAGATAATTTTAAATTCTTTAGCTATATTTAGCAACTTGTATATGGAATTACTAATAATTCAAAAATACTAATGCATTGAAATTACGTAGCATTTTTTTTTTTGTTAACTTGTTAGTACACCCACTGACAGTTCACACTTCACTGTTAGCCACCCCCTTCATTGTTAGCCACCCCTCTAGGGAATATATACCAAGACTTCAGTGTTGAAACGAGGTATCTTTCACTCAGTCTACAACTTGAGCTATGGATCTGGGTGTAAATTATGTTGCACATTTACAAGAGTTTGAATGTAATTACTAAATTAATATTAATATCCCTAATGAGGGGACATATGTAATGTTTGATATAGTGATTGTAATAAACTAATTAAAATATATATGTTGACAAAAAATGATGAAATTTCATATTTCGGATTGACCACAGTATAGGATCACAACTGACCCACTAGCTTTTTTAATCATTGATTTATAGGGCTAATTTATGGACTACTCAAATCATTACATTGATATAATTTTAGTTATATAGTCTATAAATAATTAATGGCTTAGTGACAACTATATATGTTATACATCCCACTCTCTTTCTTTTCTTTCTTTCAAAAATAAACAAAAATGGAAAATAATTGATAATCTCACTAAAAAGAGAGTGCAAATCAGCATGAGAGATATTGACAAGTCCCTTAATTCCAAATACATATCCATGCTTCCAAATGACTTATGGATTCTGAAGACCCATCAATGCCGTCAAATCCTCCCAATCTATGCTACCAAACGAGACTTGATTGGCTCCACACGCCTGCCTCGATGATGCAGACATGTGCCAATTTTGGACGTTGTTAGGACACGTGGCAATATCAAACATTTATGCTTTTCAAATGAGTGGGGACGATGCTTTAAAAAGCAGCCTGTTTTACTCACGTGGACCACAATGTCCCTTGTATACTTAAACTACTTGTTTAAAGAATTTTCTGGCCGTCCATTAGTCCATAAATGAAGTAGATTCATTTCTCAGGTGAACCATAGTAGCGGTGATTGATCATTAATGTGCCAAAAACATTGGGATCAAGCCTATATAAGTTTTTTCCCTTCACTCAGGCTTACGTGATCTCACCGGCAGGTTAAATGAAAATTAAACCTCATGGAAACTTTACTATAGTCTCTAAGAAGTTTTTAATAATAAAGACGTTCAATCACTACTGTTTCTTATAATATGGTCCAACTAAAAATTGGCTGTTTTTATTTTTATTTTTTAAGCTTATTTGAAATGATCTTGGAAAAAGGAATGAAAGACATGAACATAAGATCAATGTGTTCCAAAACAGTAACACTGCCACCGTGATCATTATGATACGGCCGTAATGGCCATTATGTCCTGATCATTACAATTTTATTTTTTATTTTATTTTTTTTAAAAGTCTGTTATAAAATCGTTTGGATCAGCCTTGTTATGAAGCCGTCATGGCCATTTGGCCCCCTTTGACCCCCATAGCACCCTACGGAGTGGTCGGGGCACTGAAATGCAATTTTAAAATTTTATATAACTAAGGTGCCCTCCCGATGGCACTTCAAGCCAGGATTGGATGGTTAGGATAATTTGCTAGGATCATAGCTCAGTATCATCATGACATAACATGAGTAAAGGGTTTTTTTTTTTTTTTCCACAAATGGGCCCCGACTGTACCGATTAAAAAATTTGAGGGTGATTTTGAAAAACGCTTCAGTGGGCTAATTAGTGCATGGGGACATTTCAATGCACTAGTTGCAGTTGGGAAATGCGTACAGTCCACATCATTAATCTGGACCGTTCATTTAATTGACAGGTGGTTCTAACTATCCAAACTAATAGCATGAAGAAACGATTGAATGACAATTTTTTTTTTTTTTTGCCAAGAGATAGGTGGGATCATCAAAGCCGATCATGCTTTGGAGAATGAATGCGGACCACTTGAAGGGTGCCTCTTAAAATGAACGCAGAAAGGGCGAAGATAAAACGACTAGAATAATCTAGTTTGTGTGATTTCACACTGAGCCCTAGGAAGAGTGTGCTGGACCCATGGACGGTCCAGATCAATGATCTGGTATACCCAAATACAAATGCAGCTATAGGTTTGATGTCTGGCCCACCTTTGTGTTTCAGGGCCGAACAAAGAAAAAACAACAACAGCAGCCGCATACTTCATGACATCTTACTTGGAAATTGCGTATTATTTTTTGAGTGAAATGACGGAATTGATCTCATCTTCCTTTAGCCATTAACCAAAAAAACGTAACTTTAAACCATGAGAAATTTAGGACTGTGGGCGCCACCTTTTATCCAGCTGTTTTTATGAAAGATGACAAACTTTGTTTTGCAACTTAGACCTGCTCGTACGGACAGCAAATTTGAGGACAAAAATACCCCTCCTTTCACGAAACGGATTGGGTACACCACCTGCCACCAGCCAATGGCGGATGGTCGGTGGTCTGTGGGCCCCACCATGATGTATTCTTTTCATCCATGCCGTCCATATATTTTTCCAGATCATTTTATGGTATGAGACAAAAAATGAGGTATATCCACATCTCAAATGTACAACATTACAGGAAACAGTGTTGAATGAGCGTCGACCATTAAAAACTTTTAGGGGGCCTACTGTGACGTTTGTGAGAAATCTTCCCCATCTAAGTTCCTTCATAGGGTCACAAAGATCTGGATGAAGAGGAAAAACAAATTTCATGATGATCCAAAACTTCTGTAACCCTTAAAAGGGTTTCAATGGTAGACATTCAATTCCCCACTACCTTTTACAGTGTGGTCCACTTGATAGTTAGATCTATCTTATTTTTCGTCTAAAGCCTTAATATGAGTTCTCCAAATAGATGGACGGTTTGGATATAACACATACCTCATAAAAGTACCCACAAAAAGCGGTGGGGATTACAACTGAAAAAAATAAATAATAAATAAAAAAATCAGGAAATGGCTACGGATTATAAACGCAGCCCATGCTTTTACGATATATCCTTTGCGATGTATCGAAGGTCTTGCGATATGATAAAAAAAGGTTCAAAACTGTCCAGCGAGTTTGCCTAAAAAATCCTGCAATTTGCGATACAGATATAACTATGGATTATAGCTGTAGCGCTAATTGTATCGTACAAGTCTATGAAATTTTTTTTCCTATTGCGATTGATGCAGATCGGCTACGGTACATATTGCTACGGTTATAATCCGTAGAGATAGGTCTACGATAATTACTCGACATTAGTTATCGATACTATCGATCATGTCTCGATATTATCGATGACTTATGCTCGATACTATCGAGCATATCTCGATAATGTCGACAATTTATCTATTTTTCGAGTTTTGTTGCTGGACAATTTGGCATTCATCTTCGATATTATTGAATTATGATCGATATTATCGATAATCTATGGCTACGGTTATAATCCGTAGCCATAGGTTTGTGGTCATTTTCTCTTCTCTTTTCCCCATAAGTACTATTATTTTATCAACTTTCTTCTTCACACCTGATGCAAAAATAAATAAATAAATAAAACAAAACAAAACAATTTAAAAAAAAAGAAAAAAAAAAAAAGAAAAAAAAAAAGAAACAAAGAAACAAAGCATTAGGACACCATAAAGAATGTAACCTTGAAAGGCAATGTTTTGCCCGTCTGAGTTTCATGGGCAACATCTTCCTACAACATGAGAAGCCTCAAATTATGAAAGGAGCAAGTATCAACAAGATTCTTGTCCTATTCCAGAATAGGATGGTGCAGTGATGAGAATGCAATCAGACCGATATTCGAATTACAATAAAATATAATTTATAATATAACTCATGTAATCTGAAGTCTGGCTCAGTTTCTAACTTCCATCTGCCTGGCTTCAATAAATGTCCATTGTGATAAATGTTGCTCTGGTTGCTTTGGTAGTTCATATGGTTGTAGTTGGTTATAAAGAGTGCTCCATGTAGAAACCTCTGCCATGTACTTCCTAAAAGCCAACCCAAATTCTTAGGAGAAGACTAAGATAATAACGGTGATGATGATGCATTTGTAAATTCATACACATACAAACATACATACTTATATAAATATATAGATATGCATATGCACATATAGATACAGATATAGGCATGTTGTTTTGATTGTATATGGCGATCACACAATGATATTCTTGAGATTCCGGAAAAGTCCATCTTTTTCATAGCCAACAATTATGGCCACCTAAGACCTATCACTTGCCATAAAAGAGAAAAAACCCTCAATTTATTTTTAAAATTGCAACAAATCCAAGACATCATTTCAGTAGCAATAGTGTAGGATATATATGATGTAAAGTAAAAACCCACTACACCTCGTGAATCAATGTAATTTCAAAATGAAATTACACATGCATATAAGACTGATTTAGAAAGTGGACTTAATCCAATTCCAAACAACACATTCCATGCAATTCCATTGCAATTTTTTTTTTTTTTTTTTTAAAGGATGAACATGTTTGATAACAAACAAACATCACTGTTGGGCCTAATATGGTTTCAACGGTGGAAATCATTATGCCCATAATTTCCCGTGGTATGATCTACTTAATCTTTTGATATGCTTCAATTTGGGGCTCAACCCTTTAAATTAGATGAAAAAATGGATGGACGACGTGGATATACTACATACATTTAATGTGGGCCCAATTGAGTTTACTCAGTACGATGGGAGCGTACTGACTAACTCAGTATGCAATCCAATTACGCTTGCTACTCAGCGAGGCAAACTAGAAATTGAGCGGGGCAAACTGGAAATTGAGCGGGGCAAACTTGAATTTCAGCGGGACAAACACGAAATTCAGCGGGGCGAATTAGAAAATGAGCGGGGCAAACTAGAAATTGAGTGGGGCAAATATGAAATTCAGCGAGGCAAACTGGAAAATGAGCGGGGCAAACATGAAATTGAGCAGGGCAAACATGAAATTGAGCGGGACAAATTAGAAATTGAACAGGGCAAACTGAAAATTCAGCGGGGCAAACATGAAATTGAGCGGTTATATATATATAAACTGGAAATTCAGCGAGGGTAACATGAATTTCAATTAATTTGAAATGCAATTGAACTAGACTAACACATAATTGAAATGCAATTGAACTAGCCTAACATGAATTTCAATGAACTTAAAATGCGATTGAACTAACCAAACATCAAATTTTAAGGTCATTACTCGGGGAATTCAACCAATCATGAACCGGGAATGTCGGCGACAACTCGAGCATATTGCTTGAAAATTGAGCAGGGTAAGCATGAAATTCAGCAGGGCAACCTGAAAATTGAGTGGGGCAAACATGAAATTCAGCGAGGCAAACTAGAAAATCAGCGGGACAAAATGAAATTGACCAGGGCAAACATGAAATTGAGTGGGGCAAACTAGAAAATGAGCGGGGCAAACTAGGAAATCAGCGAGGCAAACATGAAATTGAGTGGGGGAAACATGAAATTCAGTGCGGCAAACTAGAAAATCAGCGAGGCAAACATAACAAATAATTTCATGGCTTGAGCCCAAAAAACTAAACGTATCCAATGTTCAAATGGACCACACCACATGAAAATTTTGAATTGAACTTCTCATGTTTGTAAGAAGAAACCAGGCATCAATTTAGCATGGACTGTTTAATTGTCTGTACGTATTCTTAAGGAACCAAGTATTCCCGCAAGAGAGACCAGCAACCAAAAAAGAAAATTGAAGAACGTTGCACAAATTAAGCAGTTACCCACATTAAACGCACATTGAGCAGTTAACCACATTAAACATTGTACATAGCTCAATAGAAGATCAGTTCATCAATTGTATGATTGCACTCATCACAAGAGGTGGGAAGTAGTGGATCATGTGACTTTCTACAACACCAAAGCTGAACTTGATGCTAGTTGAAAGTCTATTCATGGTTGAGTCTCACATGACATTTGTAAATTTGGGTCCACTTCCTTACTCAAAATTAGTACCTACTTGTATCACCGATACATCATATTGAAGATATTGTTTGTTGATGTGTTGACAAATAAATATCAAACAAGGAACTGTATAGTTGTACAATTGGAACATCTGAAATTCAAAGGAATGACAGAAACAACTGATTTACTAATCATCGTACTTTTTTCCATATTACTTCAACATGTTGTCATCCACTTGTTTGAGCGGGGCAAACAGGAAATTGAACATGTTGTTATCCACTTGTTCTAGCTGAATTACCTAAAAAATGTTCTTTGGGCAATTTGTTCTTTAAGAAAATATTTTTGACACCATCTATGATAAATTCCACTAATTACTAGTCTTTACAATTGCAGCTGCATTGAATTGCGGAGACATAGATGATTTTCTTGCGTTGAGAATGATTCTCTGTGGAATTCCTCTTGATGAACCATATTTGAATATTCACTTGTCAGTGCTAATGAGAGAATAATTGAAAAGTCTCAAGGGAGGAAAACTTTATGCCAGTGAGTGCAACTATTTTATGGGAACTGCAGATCCGACTGGAACGCTAAAAGTTATCGAAGTTGGTGTTAATCTGTTTGTAATTTTTTTGTTATATTACTCTGTTTATGTGATTCCTCTGATTGTTTTAGACTATAATTGTGTTTTCTATTAATCCATGTCTATATGATCTTATGAATAGGTTTGATAACAAACAAACATCACTGTTGGGCCCACTATAGTTTCAACGGTGGAAATCATTATGCCCACTGTTTCCCGTGGTATGATTCACTTGATATTTTGATATGCTTCAATTTGGGGCACAACCGCTAAAATTAGATGGATGGCGTGGATATAGTACATACATTCAATGTGGGCCTATCTAAGTGTAGGTTATAGGTTTAGGTTATAAGTGTAGGTTATAAGTATAGGTTTAAGTTAGGTAATGGGTTAAGGTTTAGGGAACTGAGAATAGGTTAAGGTTTAGGTTTAGGAAATCGGGTTCGAGGCCAGGGTTTAGGTTTAGGTTTTCAAGTTTAGGTTTAGGTTAAGGAGTTGAGATTAGAATTAGGTGTAGGTTTAGGTTTAGGGATTTGAGAATACATTTAAGTTTTAGGTTATAAGTGTAGGTTATAAGTTTAGGTTTAAGTTAGGTTATAGGTTAAAGTTTAGGGAATTGAGAATAGTTTAAGGTTTAAGTTTAGAGATTTGAGAATTCATTTAGGTTTTAGGTTACAAGTGTACAATATAGGTTTAGGTTTAAGTTAGATTATAGGTTAAGGTTTAGGGAATTGAGAATAAGTTAAGGTTTAAGTTTAGGGATTTGAGAATACATTTAGGTTCTAGGTTTAGGTTTATGTTTAGGTTTTGAGTGGGGGCAAACATGAAATTGAGTGAGGGCAAACTAGAGAATCAGCGAGACAAACATGAAATTGAGAGGGGGAAACATGAAATTGAGTGGGGGCAAACATGAAATTGAGTGGGGCAAACTAGAAATTGAGCGAGGTAGACATGAAATTGAGCGGGGCAAACTAGGAAATGAGCGAGGAAAGCATGAAATGAGCTGGGCAAACTAGGAAATGAGCAGGGCAAGCATGAAATTGAGCGGGGCAAACTAGGAAATGATCGGGGCAGTCATGAAATTCAGCGGGGCAAGCATGAAATTGAGCAGGGTAAACATGAAATTGAGCGGGGCAAACATGAAATTGAGCGTGACAAACATGAAATTGAGCGGGGCAAACATGGAAATGAGCAGGGCAACATGAAATTGAAAGGGGCAAACATGAAATTGAGCGGGACAAACTGAAAAATCAGCGGGCCAAACATGAAATTGAGCAGGGGAAATATGAAATCAGCGGGGCAAACTATAAAATCAGTGGGGCAAACATGATATTGAGCGGGGAAAACATGAAATCAGCGGGGCAAACTAGAAAATCATTATGCCCACTATTTCCCGTGGTATGATTCACTTGATATTTTGATATCCTTCAATTTAGGGCTCAACCGCTAAAATTAGATGGACAGCGTGGATATACTACATACATTCAATGTGGGCCCATCTAAGTGGAGGTTATAGGTTTAGGTTATAAGTGTAGGTTATAGGTATAGGTTTAAGTTAGGTAATGGGTTAAGGTTTAGGGAACTGAGAATAGGTTAAGGTTTAGGTTTAGGAAATCGGGTTCAGGACCGGGTTTAGGTTTAGGTTTTCAAGTTTAGGTTTAGGTTAAGGAGTTGAGATTAGGATTAGGTGTAGGTTTAGGTTTAGGGATTTGAGAATACATTTAAGTTTTAGGTTATAAGTGTAGGTTATGGGTTTAGGTTTAAGTTAGGTTATAAGTTAAAGTTTAGGGAATTGAGAATAGGTTAAGGTTTAGGTTTAGAGATTTGAGAATACATTTAAGTTTTAGGTTATAAGTGTAGGTTATGAGTTTAGGTTTAAGTTAGGTTATAAGTTAAAGTTTAGGGAATTGAGAATAGGTTAAGGTTTAGGTTTAGAGATTTGAAAATACATTTAAGTTTTAGGTTATAAGTGTAGGTTATGGGTTTAGGTTTAAGTTAGGTTATAAGTTAAAGTTTAGGGAATTGAGAATAGGTTAAGGTTTAGGTTTAGAGATTTGAGAATACATTTAGGTTTTAGGTTACAAGTGTACAATATAGGTTTAGGTTTAAGTTAGATTATAGGTTAAGGTTTAGGGAATTGAGAATAAGTTAAGGTTTAGATTTAGGGATTTGAGAATACATTTAGGTTTTAGGTTTAGGTTTTGAGCGGGGGCAAATATGAAATTGAGTGGGGCAAACTATGAAATGAGCGGGGCAAGCAAGAAATTGAGTGGGGCAAACTAGGAAATGAGCAGGGCAGGTATGAAATTGAGCAGGGCAAACATGAAATTGAGCGAGCAAACACGGAAATGAGCAGGCAAGCATGAAATTGAGCGAGGCAAACATGAAATTGAACAAGACAAACTGAAAATTGAGTGGGGGAAACATGAAATCAGCGAGGCAAACTATAAAATCAACAGGGCAAACATGAAATTGAACGAGGGAAACATGAAATCAGTGGGGCAAATTAGAAAGTCATTATGCCCATTGTTTCCCGTGGTATGATTCACATGATATTTTGATATGCTTCAATTTGAGGCTCAACCCCTTAAATTAGATGAAAAAATGGATGGACGACGTGGATATACTACAGGAAACCGATTGACTACTCCCCCTGCCACCAACCAACGGCTGGTGTTCAGTGCTCTGTGGGCCCCATCATGATGTATATGTTTCATCCATGTCGTCCATCTATTTTTATAGATTATTTTATCATATTATAAAAAAATTGAGGTATATCCTGATATTAATTGGACCACATTATAGGAAATAGTGTTTAATGAACATCGACCATTAAAAACTTTTTGGGGGCCATAAAAGTATTGGGTCAAGATGATCTTTGTTTTTAGCCTTCATCTGGGTCTTTATCACCTAAAAAACAAATTGGATTTCAGACAAACAGTACAATGGGCCTCAGGAGGATTTAAATGATGGATATCCAATCACCATTGTTTTCCTCTAGTGGGCCACCAGCCAAATTTCCATCTAATTTGGGGCTCAACCCCTTAAATTAGATGGAAATTTAGCGGACAGAATGGATGAACGAAATGAATGAAACACATACACCATGGTGGGGCCCACAAAGCACCGACTACTAGCCACATATACCATGGTGGGACCCACAGAGCAACGACCACCAGTCACGTACACCATGGTGGGGCCAAAGAGCATCGACCACCAGCCACGTACACCATGGTAGGGCCAAAGAGCACCGACCACCAGCCACATAGACCATAATGGGGCCCACAGAGCACCGGAGGAGTAGCCAATCCGTTTCCTATACCCATACATTCAACGTGGGTCCAACTGAGTTTAAAATTTATCTGTGCTCCGTGCTTTCTTCACTGGACCGACCATTTTCAGAAGAAGACAAATGTTGATAAGGGGGCCCCACAAAAAGGGTTTTTTTTTTTGTCTTTCTAACCGGGCGAAGAAAAGGGGTGAAAGCAACGGCAGTGAAGTAGCAGTGGAAAGGGAAAGGAAAAGGAAACAGTTGAAAGGGGGGAAGAAAAGCAACAGTGAAAAGGAGGGGTATTTTCGTCGTGAAATTCGTAATCCGCACGTGTAAGTCTAAGTTGCAAAAGAAGGTTTGTCTTCTTTCATAAAAACAGCTGGCTAAAAGGTGTGGTCCACGTCCTAAATTTCTCAGTGAAAAGGAGTGGTGCTTGTTTAATTTTGTGATGCTATCTATCATGCCATTGAGCGAGGGAGGCATTATCAGTTTGAGTGGAGCACACATGAAATTCAGCAAGGCAACGGGAGTAACCTGAAATTGAGCAGGGCAAACTAGGAAATGAGCGGGGTAAGCATAAAATTGAGCGGGGCAAATATGAAATTGAGCGGGGCAAACTAGGAAATGAGCGGGGTAAGCATAAAATTGAGCAGGGCAAACATGAAATTGAGCGGGGTAAACTAGGAATTGAGTGGGGCAAGTACGAAATTGAGCGGGGCAAACTAGGAAATAAGCGGGGCAAGCATGATATTGAGCATGACAAACTAGGAAATGAGCGGGGCAAGCATGGAATTGAGCAGGCCAAACTAGGAAATGAACGGGGTAAGCATGAGATTGAGCGGGACAAGCATGAAATTGAGCGGGGTAAGCATGAAATTGAGCGGGGCAAACATGAAATCGAGCGGGGCAAACTAGGAAATGAGCGGGGTAAGCATGAAATTAAGCGGGGCAAACTAGGAAATGAGCGGGGCAAACATGAAATTGAGCGGGACAAACTAGGAATTGAGTGGGACAAGCATGAAATTGAGCGGGGTAAACATGAAATTAAGCAGGGCAAACACGAAAATGAACGGGACAAATAATATTTCGAGCGAGCATAGTATGATATTGAGTTGGCCAAACATTTCTTCGAGCAAGCATAACATGATATTGAGCGAGCATTGCATGGTTATTGAATGGGCAAACTGTAAATTGAGCGAGCATAGGATAATATTGAGCTAGGCAAACAGTAGATTGAACAATCCTAACATGAAATTTATCGCGGCAAACATTAAATTGACCTTATCTACCATGAAATTAAGCTAGGCAAACATTACATTGAGCGATCCTAGCATGAAATTCATCTCGGAAAACATTAAATTAACCTTATCTACCATGAAATTAAGCTGGGCAAACATTAAATTGAGCGATCCTAGCATGAAATTTATCGCAGCAAACATTAAATTGAGCGAACCTAGTATGATATTTATCAAGGCAAACATTAAATTGACCTTATCTACCATGAAATTAAGCTGGACAAACATTAAATTGAGCGATCCTAGCATAAAATTGAGCAGGGTAAACATGGAATTCAACGAGCGTAGCATTAGATCAAGTGAGCCCTAACATAGAATTGGGTGAGCTTCAAATTGAATTGAGCAAGTTTGACATGGATTCAATCGATCAACATATAAAATTAACTAAGCTTAACGCATGAAATTGACTAAGCCTAACACATGAATTGACCAAACTTTGCATGTAATGCCATTATACGAGTGTAACTTTTTTTTTTGAAGATCTATACCTCCGACTGCCGCAGGGTTACGCCAAATGCAGGTTGAAGAGAGGTGCTTTGGAGTGAGGGAATATTTTCAACCTTTTCAAGGAGATGCAACCAGTTCGTTGGATTTCACGTAACCCTAGCCAAGATGAAATATGAAAAATGTAGAATAATGATATCTAGATGCTTCACAGAGATTTCAGTCAGGAAAATGAGAAGAAACCCTTTCGTACTTCACTTATTCGTTTGAATAGAGTGTAGGGGAAGCACCAGTTTTTTTTTCACTAAGGGGAGTGAAAGGGAGAAGAAAAACAGTAGCAGTGAAAAGAGTATACAAAAAGGAGGGGTATTTTCATCCTTAAATTCGTAATCCGCACGTGCAGGTCTAGGTCGCAAAAGAAGGTTTGTCTTCTTTCATAAAAACAGCTGGCTAAAAGGTGGGGTCCACAGTCCTAAATTTCTCTTAAACCATTAAATCATAGCTTATTAATGATAAGGTGGCTAAGTGTATGGGACCTATTCATGCCCATATTTTAATCTGGGTTGGTTGGCATCCAAACTACCTACCTGGACCGTTCATTAGGTCCAGTGCACTCGCCCTGTAGACTGCCTTGGAAAATTCATACCGATAAGATGATTGTAATCGTCTAATTAGTGACATACAAGATGGATGTAGAATTTTGTTCTTGGAAGATAGAATCAGTCATTCATGTATAGAATCATCTGATTGCTGTGATTTTTCCCTTATTAGCGGAAGAAGTGGGACCAGATCTAATGGACGGTTCTGATAGGTGATTTGAATATCCAAAGTCCAAAATCAACTATGTACATTTTGCACCGTAAGGTTTTGGTAAATCAAGATTGCTGGACCGTTACTCAACATAGATTCTGTGTTATCACATCATCAGTGGCAGTGAAAAGCAGTAAACTTCAATTTACTGCATGGTGCGTTGGATGAGTCAAATCTCCCCTCATCTTCCCACCACCGTCAATGGGTGGCTCAGCAACCTAATCGCATCCCATAAGGTACGGGATTTCCTGCCAAAAGCCTTTCCCATTAAGGGCGTGTTTGGCGGAACCGATCCCATGGGATTAGGAGGGATGAGATGGATTTTAAGGTAACGGTGGCGGTGTCAATGTACGTTCATACGTCCCATGGAATTCTTATATCCCGGAACTTATAATGTTCTCCTGTTTGGATACTCACAATAAAACTGCCACTCTATCAAACCATTTTCAACCGTGATTTTGTAGAAAACAGGAAAGAAAATAGCTATTCTTAAACTATGGACGACCGTGGACAAGGGTGAAAAAGTTCCCTTACATTTGTAGAAAAATTCAGGATTCATCCGCACCTAAAAGTCCTTACACCCAATTACGCATGCATGTTGCATCCCCTCCTTAAATCAACCATTTTTGGCACGAAGGATTTCACTCCTGCCATTTTCGCCTCTTTGGATTGATGGACAGAGTTTTCCCATCCCTCAGTCCGTACGAAGGATTGAGGAAAACAGTCGGGATGGGCTTAAGAGAGCGATAGAGATAATCAAGGTCTGATGGCGTTTCCAACACGGGATTGTGAAATTCTGCCTATGGTCGTACGATGGATGAGACCGTTCCCATCCTATACGTCCCAAACGACTCTCAAGTATATACAGATGGGATTTGACAATTCCATCTCGCTTAATCCGCCCGCCCAAACACGCCCTAAAAGTTCGTGGGAACCGCATGGGGCACCGTGATGTTTGTGAGAAATTCAACTGTTCAACCGTTTTGTAACTCATTTTAAGACATTAGGCAAAAAGAAAAAAGAAGAAGAGTCAGATGCAATACTCCGGTGTGCTGAAAACCTGAGGATTAAGGGCCTGTTTGGCCGGCGGATTGGAAGGGATGGGATGGATTTTAAGGTAATGATGGTGGTGTCAGTGGATTGGTTTAAGATCCACAGGATTGCTATATCCCAGGAGAAGTTCACCGAGTCTGTTTGGCACGCCCGACATATCCTGGGATTTTACCTTCCAATCCGTCCAACCAAACACGCTTGGCACGATTGAACGAGATTAAGAGGGATGAGATCAATTTTAAGGTAATAATGGTTATGTCAGTGGATTAGCATAAGATCCATGGGTTTGCTATATCCTAGGACAAGTTCATCAGGTCTATTTGGCACGTTTGGCATATCCTAGGATTTTACCATCCCATCCCTTCAAATCCCTTCCAATCCGCCTAGCCAAACAGGCCCTAAGGGGGTGTCTAGCGCATGACATTAGAAAGGATTAGGTGGGATGGGATTCAAAAAACATAATTATTACACATGGCAGGGATCGTCCCCTGTAAGCTTAATTCCATCTCCAGTTTGTAATACAGTGGTACATTGAATAGATAAACCCACCATCATTTGAAACTATTAAGAATAACACATATGTGTTATATCTAAACCGTTCATTTGTTTTATAACCTCATTTTATGTAGGCCTAAAAATGAGGCAGATCCGAAGTTTTCAACGGTAAGTATTCAATCCTCGCTAATTTCTATGGTGGGGTCCACTTGAGCTTTAGATCTACCTATTTTTTGGCCCATGCTCTAAAATGATCTCGAAAAATGGGTGGACGGTGTGGATATAGCCCACACATCATGGTGGGACCTACACAACTTGCTAACATTGAGTGAAATTGGCACAGGACCCAATGCAATTCCATCTGATCTAATTCCAAGCTTTTCCATTCTTCCCAAACATGGAGTGGAATTGGCACGGGACCAAATACAATTCCATCCCACCTAATCCCCTTCTAATACCATGCGTCAAACGCCCCCTAAACGTTTACCGTTGAAATATTCATGGGACCACATAAGTTTTGAATCGGGCCAATATTTGTGTTTTAAATTCATCCCAGTAGGAATGATCATTATGAACACGATGGATGGCATGTAAACATTAATGTTGACCAGAGAGATTTCAACGATAGGAATTTCCCTACCCACCTTTTCCTTTAGTACGGCTCACTTGAGTTTTTGTTCCTTCTCAATTTTACCCTTACATCCTAAAATAAGTTCACAAAACGGATGGACAAGGTGGGTTTCTCACAAATATTATAGTGGGCCCCACTTAAGTTTCCAGCACAAGAACTTCCTGCAAAACCTTTAGTAGGAAATCCGTGTCCCAGGAAGTTATGGCTAGGGCATTAAAGTAGTGTTACAGTTTAGGGCTACAGTTTATATGTACTATAGATAGTGTCATGTGTGACTCGTGAGGAGAGGAAATTGGGGAAGAGATTTTGTTAAGAGAGAAAATTGAGGAGAAGAATGGGTAATCTACAAAGAGAAAGAAGAGTTTTCAATAGTAGATGGGTCATTCCAGTTTTCAATAGTTTGCTTGACTTCTAAAACTATCTTTTGTTTGAACTAACGTCTTAACATTAGTAAACATTAAGCGTCGCAACAAATGTGCAGATGGATATTAAATAGGCATCATGGTAGGCTCCACATATCCATTGTTGGATAGGGCTTAAGAAAAACATGATACACATAAATCCAAAGAGAAGCTCACCAAGCAAGGATGGATGAAATCCAAGTTGTAATTAATATCTAAGCCCTTGGTCCTTACTCATGACTTAGTGGTAGACTCACAAGGGTTTTAATGCTAAGATCATGGGTTCATGCACATATTGTAGTGTGTGTGGGTGTTAGGGTGCGTGTCCAAAAGGAAAAAGAAGAAGAAGAAGAAGAAGAAGAAAACTAATGTTTAAGTCCTTACTTTCTAAGCAAATAGATTTTCAACGTTAGGCAATTATTAATAGTTTATATTAAAAATCTTATCTAGTTTCCTAGAATCTCAAAGGTTATCATCTTTTAAAGCTAATTATATAAACAAACTTGTACATATACTCCTTAATGTCTACATCATTATACATTGTAGAAAAAAACACTTAATTCATTATATCACATGATTATAGGATCAATAGTCATATGGATGGTTGAAATGAGAATTATCCATTGGTTTTGTTGTAAGACTCTTATCAGGTGGGCCATACATAATCATTGGTTTAGATCTGACCATTAGATTATTCAAATTGAGCGATTCAATGGGCCCCAATACAATTGTGATCATTGTGAATAGTTTGGGGTAGGATGTTTGAATCATGGTTCCTATACATTGTTATTAAGTCAAATATGGAAACCTATGGTGTAAAGACCCTATACGAGAGAAATATGATCGATGAGTAAAATTTTATAGCCGTTTTTCCTATAAATAAATGTCTTGGTCCTTTCATCAATGAAAGAAAACCTTAGTCTTATGGAGAGATGAAGATTAAGGGCCTATTTGGGAGTGTGGATTTGGAACCCCCTGGATTCGAAACCCCAGGATTAAAAAAACCCTTGAATTTGCAATCCTCCCAGTGTGTTTGGCACCCTGGAGCGTGAATCAACTTTAATCCAAAAGTACATGTCCATGGTATATTTACAGGGGAATTTAATTACTAAATCAACTTTAAAATCTCTAATTAGTGAGATACGTAATTTTCGACACAATGGTAGTGATAAGCCCACTGAAATATATGCTTTGCTTGAAAATGATGAAATTCCAAGTTTCGGATGGGCCGTAAGCACAAGATCATGTCTGAGTGACTAACCAACAATTTCTAATTGTTGATTTACATGGACAATGTTTGAACAGTATGTTTGGACGATGTTGATTTACGTGGACAATGTTTGGATGGTGCTGATCGTCGTTAGTGGGCCAACTTCCCAATAGAATGATAGTGTATAGTGACACATGTTACACTTGCAACTATTGAAATGATTTTAGGTGTGATCCAAGCTCTCGCGGTAGATTACAAACCCCCTCAAAGAGGGGATTGGAAACTCCTAGGTATGAAACCCCCAATTACTTTATGCTGTCAAACAACTAGGGGATTTGAAACTCCCTCAAATCCCCTCCAATCCATGGTGCCAAACAACCCCTAAGATTCCCGTAGGCGAAAATGGGCTTGGCTCACCAAATTTTAAATGTCCCCACTTGAACTATTCAAAATCTAGGCCCAATCCAACCAAAGCTTGACCTCTTGACAACTTCGAGTAAGACGATAGTTAAACCATTATGACTTGGTACCTGCCACTTATTTATAGTAGGTTTAGTAATTTAAGTAGTTTAATTTGTGTGATTGAGTGACCAATATACAATTACCCAGTGCATGCGTATCAAATACCACACAAATTTAGTAACGTTGGGAAAACTATGAGGCCCACCTCGATGTATGTATTGTACATCCAAGCCTTCCATCCGTTTCGCTAGCTTATTTTAGGGCATACAAAACTTTCGTGGTCCACAAGAAGTTTTTAATGGTGGATGTTCAATCACCACTATTTTGTGTGGTGTGGTCTACTTGATATTTGAATAGGCTTCATTTTTGGGGCCATGCCCTAAAATGGTCTATCAAAAGGATGTATGACATGGATATAGAACACATTATCAAGGTGAGCCACTATGTAACGTCCTAGATTTTCAGTGTTTTGGATTTCCAAAAAAATCCTTGAAATTTTTTTTATTAATTAACTTATAATATCACTTAATGACCGGCCATTAGCACTCAATGTTAGTTTATACAGGGGCGGTACCAGTAAAGAACCGCACCAATCTGATTAATCAACTGTGGGAAGCCAACGAATCCGCCTGATCATTTGAACATCAGGTGTAGCCCCATGATTTACTCACATAGGACCCAAATCTAACTAATCCATCGCTAACTAATCAAGACAATCATGACTAAATTAAAGATCTAATCGAGGTTGGGTCAGATAAGGCCCGAATCTTGAATAATAGACTAAATCAACCCCTTTACTCTTTTAGCCTAAAACCAACGGTTTAAAGTAATCATGACCAAATCTCCACTTTCACTAGTTATAAATAAACCACACTAGGAACATAGTTAATCTAAACCCTAATCATTGCCCACGAGCAATCTCAATACCTAGTCCATTCCAGAAATGCCTCGATTTTTCGAACAAGCTTTAGACCGCTTGTTGGTGGGCCACTGGTTCCAAAACTATAGAATAATATCCGTCTTACTGGGCTTGACGTCCATCACGGGAGTCGGACTTGGGTGCTATCCAGGACCGCTCAACTTGAGCTAAAGGACGAGTGCATGAGAAGTGCAAATACCCTAAAAGAATGAACTGAAACTTAAGTGAATTGAATCGTCCACTCTTATGCAAAGTTGAGGATTTTAGACCATCGGTTTATGACCAAACTTTACCCGTGGAGTAAGGATATTTTCTTGCTCATATCCGTATATCCGTGGCCTCGATCGACTATCGGTGACCGTTGAATAGACTTCAAATCATATCTGTCGATCGACGCATCCAAATGGCGGGTCGATCATATATATACGTAGATCATCATTAGGGCTAACTATCCTACGGTGTATATCAATATGTACACCCCATAGTGGGCTCTAGAGCTTAGAAAGATCCTCCTATAGGTCTAGTATAATAAAAACCTAGCCCTTGGGACCATTTACACTAAATTTGGCATTATAAAAGGGCCTCATTTGGGCACCCTCTCTCCCCATACGAATTTTCTCTAGAGAAAGGAAAGAGAGAAGAGAAAAAAAGGGAGAAAGAAGAAAGGAAGAAGATAGGAAGGGAGAGTGAAGAAGGGAGAGTGAAGAAGGGAGAGAGTATTTGTGTGGGTGAGGAAAATCTTGATGCTTGTAGGGTTGATATTTCTTCAACTAAACCAGTGGCTACTACAAAACCTTCACCAAACCCACCCATGCCAAGAAGCGGAGGTAAGAATGGTATATTTTTCCTTCAATAGAGCAAGCTAGTGTAGATTTCTAGGCATTAATGTTGTCTTTCTTGATTTTGATTTAGGAATTGGCAGTTTACCTAAATCCCCAAACCTTAAGATCTCAAAGAATGGAAATATCCTCTTAAGGTGCGGACTATTATCCTTAGGTGGCCTAACATCAATTTTATTATGAGTTTAATGAATTTGGTTGCTTGGATGATGTATTTAGAGGATCTAGAGAAAACCTAGGAAGAACGTTACCTTTGATTCTTTCAATCAACATGGAGAAGTTACGAAATATTGCTGTTGCTCACATGTTTTGGTAGAAATTTAATGTTTGCATATTCATGTCTTGTTGATTCGTGTGTGATGTTCCTTATAACATGTTTGTTGCTTCTCTTATGTTTGGGGTAGAAATTTAATGTTTGCATATTCATGTCTCATTGATTCGTGTGTGATGTTCCTTATAGCATGTTTGCTGCCTCTCTTATGTTTGGGTAGAAATTTAATGTTTGCATGTTCATGTCTTGTTGATCCATGTATGACGTTCCTTATATCATGTATGATTCATTAACCCTCGTGCATTGTGTTCCTACAATGTATGAAATGCTTAGCTTCCTTACTAACTCACACAATACACATGCATCTTTAGTTCACAACATTATTAGCTTTGCTTGGTAGAGAAATTTGAGATTCTATGTTAGAAAATATGAACGCATGTTATTACTTATGCTAGTTGATAAACCCGATTATTGGCATGGTATGAACTACCATCAAAATCCTTGGGTTGGTCAGGAATCTAAGGAGAGATACGGTAGTCCCGTTGGTAGGACTATCCTGATACTAAACCCGTGGATTTGTGCGGGTGTGTATGGGCAACAGTAGTTCGACTACATGGGTCGCTCGTACTCGATGTCTTCCGTCACGTGCTTGCCTAAACTCATGCGGTCTAGTCTACTGGCTGACCAGTCTTGTTTTGTTAACCCTGTTTGCTTATATATGTATGGAACTTGGAACATCCTACAACCGTTATAGCCCATCGATAACCAAATTGAAACCGATCCACCGTCTCGTGAGCTGGCATGGTGGAATGGGATACTGTGTCCGAGCTGTCGGCCTACGCTAGGGTGACGCGCCTCCCTGTAGTGACCGAAGCGATCTCTTCTTTTCGGCACTCCCCATGTGCTTAAAGTCAAGGATGGAGAACCCGACGGGATCAAGGATCGCGAGGTCTTGGCCTCGCAACCAGTTCAGGGTATTGATACGCGGGGTGTATCAGATTCCCCAACTTGCTAGATGAATGGACTTAACTAAGAACTCGGCTAACACGATCACATTACATCGCACTAGTTAGGGTGGCGACTCGGCAGTCGAGGTCACTCTGAGGGAGTGTTGGTCATACGCGATCGTTAGATGGAGTCACTCGAGGGAGTGTTGTGGTGAGGGCATGCATCATATCATCCGTCATGTATGCGTATTAATAAGATTAGTTAGGTGTTTATGAATTATTGTTTTTCATTAAATTCATAATATAACTGATGCTTGTTACAACTTAAGACTAATAGCACACACTGATTTAATCACTCACTCCCACTCTGGGACGGTGTTTTAAAACACTAACCAGACTCGCCCGTAGATGCAAGTGATGCAAGGTATGAGGAGCCCGACAACGCGAGCCTCAAGGAGGAGGACAAGTTCTCCTACTTCTAGTTGATGAGTGGGTCTTCATCGGCTTAATAGATGAGACATTGTATCGCTGAGTAGTAGACTCAGCTTTATTCTTTTGGACATACTATTCTTTTGTGATTTTGTTGGGCAACGCCTGATGTAACCCATGTATAACCCATGTATATTTTTGGACCTGTATATATATATATATATATATATATATATATATATATATATATATATATATATACACACACACACACACACACTTGATCTCTTTCATTTAAGTAGACACGTGTGTTTGTGCTTCATGTTTAGGTTGTATATTGAAACCTGATTAATGGTACTTTAATAAGGAAATTGGTTATAAGTGATACCCGGGAACTCCGGAGTCGAGTGTATGCATGACCGCCGATTTTCAGGGCGTTACACACTATCACAGACTCACCAGAATCCGCCATCTCACATACTGGTCAATGCAGTACTAAAATGAAGTCCTCGAGATGAAAAGCAGGGCCATTTTGGTAATTTTGTGAAAGATGAGTCCGTCTTATGTAGCTCTAGTCCCTAGTCGTGGTATTAAAAGATATAAAGCGAGATTAAATCTGCCTGCCAAACACGAGCACGGGCCCAAGACATTACTCTCCTCTGCCAAACACCTCAGTCGTAAATACCCAATTTAAAAAAAAAAAAAAAACTCTATTACCATCCGTCCGATTGTTGAAAATCTCCTATCTGACGGCTGCAGTCGGATATTACAAGTCTTTTTCGTGTCCTCGTGAAGCACGTGATGCTTGAATTCGATTTGGTGGCACTTAAAGCTTCTCACGAAACCTTCCTTGTTGCACAGTATAATTACAGTTTATAACCTTCAACTTGAAAAACTACTGAATTAACCCTTTCTTCCGGATTAAGCGTGTCATAATACTCCACACTCAATGCACACGTGCCAGCCTGATTTTGGTACAGTGCACACATAAAATACAATCAACATGATGAACGGCCGGGATTACCTGTAAGTGTGAGATGTTAGGGTCTCTGTTTATCCAGACAATCCAATTAGTGGGTCCCTGATGTAAATTGACCATAATCCAAAAGGTGCACTCATATGTATGATAATAATCATCTGATGCCTGTAGATTATGGATGATTGCTTTTGTTTGCAAGATAAGTTGAGATTATTAAGATGGTGCAGGCTGCCTCCCTCTGTTTTTTATTTCGTTTTCGTTTTTATTTTTTGTTTGGGGGCGCAAGGTTAAAAAAGAAAAAACAAAACATGATACAAATAATCAGGGCTGTCAATGGGCTGGGCTCTGGCCTACCAAAATCAAAATTTTGAAATGGCCAGGCCCAAAGAAGCTCAAATTTTGGGCCGATCCAACCCCAGACCCAGCCTATTGAAAGCCCTACTAAGCATCCCATACTTGCATTGTCCATAGCCAGCAAGCCCTAAATCTCACGTAGGAGCTCACCCCAACTATGGAACAAACGATTAGGCTTGCTCGCAAGTATTCCTAAACCATCTGCCACTGAATTTCCTTATTTAAAAGCATCGGATTTCCTAAAATTTATAACAATTTTTTCAATTTTCAAATGGGAAATATCCCCCACCTGATACCAAATCTTCCATGGGGCTGGTGCAAGGGGATTAGAAATGGCATTAAAAAAATGGAATCTGATAACACAATAACATTCCTTAGCCCTAGGTCAATGCAATACTAATTAATGTTGTCAAAGGCTGCATGTGTTTCAGCCACATTATTAGTGACCCTGTCATAGAAGTTATGAAAGGTAAAGATAACTTAATCCGTGTGATCTCCAAAGATTCTACCCCCTCAATCCTCATCAGGATTCCCACAGGAGGAACCGTTAACATTTAGTTTTATCCATCCCTGTTACGGCTTAGCACATTTTTATTCCGGCCTATCCCATCCCTGTTGGTATTCACAGTTTTAATTGTACCATCCATTACATCAGAGATTACTATGGTCTGATAATTCTAACCATCTTGTTAGTTGTACATCAACATACATTTGAAAACATAGCAATGATTCACATTCGTCAAGCGAAAGAATTACTTACATCAATTAGATGAACCATTGGATCATACAAGTTATTTTTTTTTTTTTTTTTTTTTTTTTTTTGCCATATCCATGGTAGAATTCATTGGACGAATACCTCATCAAACTTATATCAAGTTGGTAGTCAAAATGCTAGACTAATTTCTTAACATTGTAAAGTTTTATTAAATTCATGATAAAATCTCCCTTTGCCTAACATAAGATTTAAAAAAGAAAACATCTTCTCATATACACTCTTACCCTAAGTCTAAATAATATATCTAGAGCTTGTTTAGGGAAGGATTCAACAAACTTATTTCATCTGGAAATCTTTCTCAAAATAACTACTAACAATAACTTAGTAATGCCTAAGGTAAGACAAACCTTCATCTAATATTTGCAACCTAACTTGTTTGTCTCAGTCAATCTTGACCCCGAGATACAAGTCCTTGATTGTGTAAATTTCAGAAACAACATCTCTCATTTGCATTCGTTTTCTTGGAGATTCTGTAGAGCACAACACACCAATTTTGACCATTGAAATCAAGCAGTCATGCATTCTATTTCTTGAATCGATTTGATTTTCATTGCCTTGAATAGCTTCAGCTTCTTCTAAGAGCAGTTGTGGATCAACAATCTCCATTACTCGTTCAGCCAAAGCCATCTTAGCAAAATGATGAAGGCTTAGATTGTCCTTAAACACGTCATCAGTTGGCCCCTTTCCAGTGATCATCTCCAGTAGAAGGATTCCGTAGCTATAAACATCTCCTTGTGTAGATGCTTTTCCGCCCATTGCATACTCTGCAATTTATACAACTTATGTTAGAATCTAAGTGACCATGGCTCGCTGGTAGACAGTGAGTTTCAACACCGAGGTCATGGGTTCGAGTACACATGTGGTGTGTGTGGACAAAAAAGACCATTTGGATACAAATAATATCAAAAGTTAGAATTTTGAGAGAGAGAGAGAGGGAGAGAAGAAATATTCTATTTAAACCAGTAATTTGCCTTTTTTCCTTTACTAAAGATCCGAATTCCTAACATCAATTGGTGTGCTATGAAGTTATATGTACTTGTAAAGATGCTCTACATTGAATAAGGCTTTGTTACTCAAATGAAAGAACTTAGCTCCTCAATCATCAAGAGAATATAAGAGTTGTTGTTATTTTTAATGTAATAATAAAAAAATAAAGAGAGAAAAAACAACCTAAAGTCATTAACAGAAAAGAAATCATCATACCTTATTATGGTGTGATTCGTGTGGGGGGTGCTAAGGGTGCACACGGTTCGGTTTGGTCCGGTTCGGGTACCAGGAAGAACTTGTTCCTTACAGATTCTAGGAGAGAGGAGGCTGAATCGACCGTTAGCACCCTAGAACTAAACCAGAACTGGACCGTGAAAACCAGTTCGGTTTCGTATCAGTTCCACAGTTCTGGGCTTTTTATAATCTAGCCCAATTGCATGTTCTATTTTATAATTTAGCCCATGTCCATTCTCGTTGTGATCCATTTGATGAATGGTTTAGATATTGTATATGGTGTGAAAAAAATATATTTATGAAAACAATCAAAATGTGCATTGTAAACCATAAATCATGAGTCAAATATACAACTAAAATATATTGTAAACTCACGGTTCTAGGTTCAGTTCCATGGCTCGGTTCCATGTTCGGTTCCACAGATTGGATACACGGTTTGGATTCACAGTTCGGATCCACGATTCGGTTCGATTCTACATACCCCAAAACCGGAACCGAACCGAACTAAACGGTTCTTTAATTTTTGGAACCGAAACCGGAACCGATGCACTCTAGAACTGGACCAAACCGGACCGTTTGGCCAGTTCCGGTCCAGTTCCATGGTTCTACCGGTTCGATGTGCACCCCTAGGTGCAAGTGAGTATGTATACGGCTTTGTATATCTAGATCTTAGAGAATCTTGCCAGGTGTGGATCCTTCAATAATAATAATAATAATAATAATAATAATAATAGGAAATAGATGAAATTGTTACCTGGAGCGATGTACCCAATAGATCCCTTCATCCCAACTGAGCTGCTTTGAGCAACCTCAGATAAGAACCTGGCTAGCCCGAAATCACCCACATGAGCAATCATTTCATCATCAAGAAGAATGTTGCTTGGCTTTAAATCTTGATGAATGATTGATGTTTGGCAATGATTATGTAGATAATCCAGTGCAGAAGCCACATCTATAGCAATATTTAGCCTTTGAGTAAACTTCAAGTTCCTTCTCGGCTGGTCATGGCCCTCCCTGTGCAATCACTTCTCTAGAC
Organism: Magnolia changhungtana; assembly: GCA_030180095.1. Lineage (NCBI taxonomy): Eukaryota > Viridiplantae > Streptophyta > Magnoliopsida > Magnoliales > Magnoliaceae > Magnolia > Magnolia changhungtana. The sequence goes on from JASAUF010000459.1 coordinate 5,132,908, forward strand.
TTCCATTGGACATGTACTCGTAAACTAGAGCTTTAAAATCATTGCCCTTAAAATCAATGCTCGAGCAACAAGTTAATATCTTAACAAGATTCCGATGCCTAATGTTTCTCAAGGCTTCACATTCAGCCATGAAGCTCCGCAGAGCTCCTTCTTGTTGAAGGTTGAAGACTTTCACCGCTACCATAGTCCCAACACGATCTAGAATCCCTTTATATACAGCACCAAAACTTCCAGTGCCGATCAAATTGGCAGGAGAGAACTCATCTGTTGCTTTAAAGAGCTCCGCATAAGACACGTTCATACAAGGATCCTCCACAGAAGGCACAGAAAAAAGTTTCCTTCTCGACTTTCTTACCCAATGAAGAGTGGTAAAGAAAGACAATAATGATATAAGACACAGGACAACACCAATTACTGAGAATTTGACTTTTGAAGCAAGAGAGTTCCCCCGTTTCCTGGAAGCTTGGCTAGAGCATGGAGGCAATTGTAATTCATGAATACCCCCACAAAGCTTACTATCTCCGAGCACTGAAACTCGACTGGCATTTCCAAAGACCCCTTGTTTTGGTAATTCACCCTCAAAATTATTGAAGGATAGATTTAGATACTCTAGAGCAAACTCCTCCAGATATCTTGGAATCTTCCCAGATAAGTTGTTGCGTGAAAGATCCAGGTATCGAAGGCCTTTTAGAGTACTAAATGTTGGTGGAATTGATCCTTGAAATAAGTTCCCATCCAACTGGAGATACTCTAGGCTGAGACAATTGCCTAGCATGCTTGGAATTTCGCCTGACAATTTGTTATTAGAAACACTGAACATTCCAAGAGCATTCGAGTAACTGGCTTCATGTGGCAGATAACCAGTAAAAAAATTGTTGTTAACGTTAATGCCAATCAAAGAGGGAATGCTGAAAAGTTGTTTGGGTAAGGTACCGCTAAAGTTATTATAGCCGAGGGATATGAAGTTCAGGTTTAAGCAATTACCAAGATTTGAAGGTATGCTCCCCGATAGTTTGTTTTCATGTAAATAGAGCCGGTACAATCTGGTGATGTTGCCCAAAGGTGGAATTTTCCCTGATAATCCATTTGAATCCAAGTAAAGTACCTCCAATTTGTTAAGCTTCCCAACACCAATGGGAATAGCACTTGTTAAAAAATTAATTCCCATATCCAGTGACGTTAAGCCAACAAGATTCTGAATTCCAGATGGGATGCTCCCGAATATCCTGTTACTTCTAAAGGATAGCCATGTCAGTTGGATCGAAAGATTAGCTATGGAGTCCGGCAACATGTCGCTGAGATGATTACGGCTTAAATCCAGAATTCGTAAGATACTGCAATTGGTCAAAGAATCGAGAAAACTCAAGTCACGACCTTTCCCAATTCCAAGTTCGTTGCCCCACAAAATTAACAGGGTGAGACCTTTGAGGCTTCCAAAATTCATAGGCACGGATCCGCTAAAACTATTGTTACAAAGGACAATAACTCCAAGTCCAGAAGCATTGGATAATGAAACTGGAATGGGTCCTGTGAATTGGTTTTGTCCAACATGGAGGCCTTGGAGATTAGGAAGAGTGAGGCCTATGTTAGGTGGAAGATTTCCATGAAATCTGTTTAATTGCACGTCAAAAATGAGAATAGTGGAGAGATTGTAGAGACGAGGCGGAATCGTACCTGACAGTTTATTTTCACTTATGCTAAGATACTCTAAGCTCACCAATTGACAAAGGTTATCTGGGATGCTGCCCTCCAGACTATTTCTTGAGAGATAAAGACACCGGAGAGACGAAAGGTTTCCAAGTGAAGGTGGGATGCTTCCTGCAAGACTGTTTTGATGAAGGGTCAAGTAGGTGAGTTTCGATAGAGAGCCAAGCTCAGTCGGAATCCTCCCTGTGAGCTGATTCCCGGAAAGATCAAGAACTTGGAGTTTCAAACAGTGGGTCAGATTTGCTGGAATTTCTCCAGTGAATGTGTTATTGGTCAGAACGAGATACCTCAAGCGGAACAAACGGCCAGTCTCTTCAGGAATCGTCCCGTGAAAGCCATTGTGTCTGAGATCGATTAACCTGAGGAAGGTGAGGTTTCCTATGTAGGGAGATACGGGGCCCACCAATTTCTGGGCAGTGAGGTTCAAGGCCATGACCCTTTGAGGATGACGGGGACCACCACAAGTGACACCTTGCCAGTGGCAGAAGTGGAGAGTATGGTTCCATGAGCTCAAAGAATGGAGAGGATCGTCGGTTATTAGATGTTTGAATTTGAGCAAAGCAAGGAGATCAGTTTCGTTGGAGAAGTACCGAGCGGCAGATCCAAAGAAACATGGAAGGTGAATGGAAGAGAGAAGGAGAAATGACCAAATTGCCCATAAGCTCATACGTGGGAGCTCCATTGTGGAGTTTGTGAATGCAGGAAAGGCCAAGTGAGGAGACATATATGGCATGGATTTCTCCCATATATATACAGACAAGGGCGACTTCTCGTCCGCTGATGATTTTTTTTTTGTGGGCCCAGTTTTCGGCTTATTTTTAGATTTATTTTTCCGTAAAACCGACTTTACTTCGTTACATCGACCGAAAAAGTCGTTAGTATTTAAACTAGTTCTCAAAAAACAAACCCTGTTATGGGAAGGACGCGGATTAGATACTGACAAGTTGCGGTAGAGAGACTCGCTACCGAAGTGACATCATCAAGTTCTGTGGGACTTACCATGATGTATTTACTGTATCCACACCGTCCATCCATTTTGTGAGATCATTTTACGGCATGAGCCAAAGAATAAGGCAGATACAAATCTTTAGTGGACCCCACCACAGAAAACAGTTGTGAGAGTGACGTCCACCGTTGAAGCCTTCCTAAGGTCCACCGTAATGTTTATTTGAGATCTAAACTGTTCATAAGTTAACACAGACATTAAATAACGGAAAACATAAACATCAGCTCAATAAAAAACTTTTTGGCCCTTAGACGTTTTTAATGGTGGCATCGCTTTCTTCACTGTTTTTTGTGGTGGGGTCCACTAGAGATTTGAATATTATTCATTATTTAACTAATGTACTAAAATGATCTTTCCAAATGGATGGACGGTGTGGATATAAAACATACATCATGGTGGGCCTCACATAACTAGGTGACGTCACTTCATAGCTATTCTCGCTACTCAACCTGTCAGTAGCTAATCCGCGTCCCTAATCCGAGTCCTTGTACCGCACATCAGTTATATATAGCTGATGTGTTCACGTCAGCAAGTTATGTGGGTCTCTTCATGAGATATATGTTATATCCAAACCGTCCATCCATTTGACGAGCTAATCTTAAGGGTTGAGACGAAAAATAAGACAGATCTAACTATCAAGTGAACCACATTGCAAAAAGCAGTAGGGGATTGAATGTCTAAGAAACCCTTTTAGGATCACGGAAGTTTTAGTTTTAGATCAATATGAAAATTGTTTTTCCTATTCATCAACGTCTCTGTGACCTTACGGACAGATTGGATGGAAAATAAACATTATGGTGGGCCCTATAAAGTTTTTAATGGCAAAAATCATTACTCCTGCTGCTATTTGTTGTGTGGTCCATTTGATTTTGGATATTATCCATTATCTAAAAAAATGGATGAACGATGTGGATATAATAAATATATCACTGTAGGGCACGCAACTTTAATCTCCTCTTAACTGTTCGTACAACTCCGAGCTAGATGAGCGTCACCGCTCGGCGCTCATCTTCGCACGACACGTACCTACACGCTATATATGGTGTGTGGTACACCAGCCAATCCGCTTCCATCCCTGTTATTTACACATGGACCTGCCATGTAGCTTTGGAAACGGATTGGCTACTCCCCTTGCCGTTGGTGGTTGGTGGTGTGTGGGCCCACCATGTGTATGTGTTTCATCCATGTCATCCATTTATTTTTCAGATAATTTTATGGTATCAGACAAAAAATGAGGTATATTACAATCTCAACTGGACCACATTACAGGAAACAGTGTTAAATGAGCATGGACTATTAAAAACCTATTAGGGACTGTAAAAGTTTTGGATCAAGTTGATCTTTGGTTTTTCCCTTCATTTGGTCCTGTATGACCTAATCAACAAATTGGATGTCAAATAAACAGTATAGTGGGCCTTAGAAGGATTTTAATGGTGGATATCCAATCACTATTGATTTCTTATGGTATGATCGACATGAGATTTCTATCCCTCTAATTTTTGGTATAAAAATATAAAATAATCTGTAAAAATGGATGACCGGATTGGATGAAACACGTACATCATAGTATGGCTCATAGAGCACCGACCATCAGCCATGGGGCTGGTGGGGAGTAGCCAATCCGTTTCCTGTAGCTTTCAACTATGGTAAGGTTGCTATTAAGTATAAAAATGACAAATTTACCTTCCTTTAGTGGTCCTTTGGATGCCTGCAAAGTTAAAGCTGCATAGGGATTAGAGGTAATTTCATCGCAAGTAATCTCATTATAGGTAATCTTATTATAGGGCTGTTTGGATGTATGTATTTTCCTGTAAAAGTTACATAGACGGTAGACAGAAACTTGGTAAAAAGACATGTTTCAGATTATAAGTAGAGTCTTTACAATAAAAAATGCATTATACATGTTAAAACACAATTGTTAATAAATACTCATGATATGTGGGGCTTATTGTATGTTGTTGATGTTTTCAAATATGAAAATTAACAGATGAGTCGATGGCAGCTCGATGCCATTGAGCAAACTTAAATGCCATTGAAAAAATTTAAATGTGGAAAACCCATGTTTTATGGTTGGAACATTTTGGTGTTTAGTTTGATGACATCAAAAATGTTTGATATCATTGAAAGTCTGTCAAGGCCATCAAAGTGCGTGCCATCGAACGATCATGCAAAGTTGCGCAAGTGCAGAATTTTTTTTCCTATTTCGATTGTGATTCTTATAGAGGTAATATATGGGTGTAATTGGGAATGAGGAGTATCTCATGGCTTTCTAATTCATTCCTAAGGATTTTAAGAGCTTGTGAGGGAAATTCGAGGCTTATTTGAATTGGGTAATCTTTATCTCTTGTAATTTTCTACTTTCATAGTGCATTATTATCGCTTTGTGCATAACAAATTCTTGTAATTTTTCTGTAACGGTTTTTCCATATTAAAATTTGGAGTGTTTATGATTGAATTTAATTATGCGATTGGAATATTTTGCTTGATTAATCTCCGTGTGCTTCTGTCATCTCCTAACAGTATGAAATCTGCACTACTGAAAAGGTCAATCCAACCTTTAAATATTACTCTAACAATCACACCAATACAAAGCATGAACCATGAATGAGCCCTAAGGGTTTTAAGCACTTCAAGTAATCCACCACTTGCCACACAACAAAAGCACTATTCACAATGGCAAAATTAAGCCTGAGATCACTCATCAGATTCAATCCAACAATTGATTTAAATGACTAGCAAATCAGCAGTACGAAAATATTTTACCAATTCATTCCATTAGTTTCTTTCAACTTCCCTGTAATGTATGGTTAGATAGCCACACCAATATTTCAAGCACATGTATGGATTGAAAGTAAATTAAAGAAATATAAGGGAAAGCAGAAAATGCAGAGCAGTATCATTGACATAATTAGCAGGAGGTCAGTGCAGATATTACTGACATTGTATGATTAAAATTTCCGGATAATAGAGTATCACAGATGGCACACATGTATGGATCCAAAATCTTCTTCTAATGAGGGCTCCATTGGAGAAGAAATTTCTCATTTGGATGTTGACTATTGGCTAGACTTGTGTTTTCTAGTTGCTTCCTGTCTTCAATATCTAATGCGGAGAGAAGACACGTCTGCTGAGAAAAGCCATGCACAAGTCTGCTGAGAAAAGGAATGGGGACAAAACAATGCCGTGTATCCTCTGCTACTGTAAAAAGTAAGTTCAAGAGAGAGAAGCGATGCCCTATCTTTACCCCATGATTTTAATCTTTTGAGGACCCAATCCGTTCAACTTAGAGAATCCTAATATAATGTGATATAGTGTAGCCCATGGAACTTGAGCATGCTAAAGCCATCTCTTCACGTAACACGTGGAATGAAGATGTACGTACGGATGGAATGAAGTTTATGATTTTGATGGTTAAAATCCATTAAATTGAATATCTACACCGTCAGATCTGCCCAGACATCTCAAAATATTCCGGCAACGGTGGGAAGAACTTATAGATCCACTTTTACTCCGGGCGACTTTGAAGGTCAATCTGACACTTCCATAGGACGAAAAGGGAAAAGAATTGGCTGGTGATCATGCCACTATGGTGCTGTGAGCTCCACCGTAATGTATGTGTTTTATATGCACAGTGTCCATGTGTTTAGCCACCTCATTTTAGAGTACGTGCCCGGAAAATGAAGCAAATCCAAACCTCAAGTGGACCACATTACAGGAAATGGTGGGGATAATGGCACTCACAGCTGAAACCTTCCTGGGGCCATTGCGATGCTTATTTGCTATCCAATCTATTGATAAGGTGCACAGACCTGGACGAAGAGAAAACAAAAATATCAGCTTGATCAAAAACTTTTGTGGCCCCAAGAGAATTTTAATGGAGGAACATTTAATCACCAATGTTTCCTGTCGTGTGGTCGAATTATGCTTTGGATTTTCTTTATTGTTTGGGTCATTCTCCAAAATGAGCTGAAAAAATATATGGATGGTATGGATACAACACAGATGTATCACAGTAGGCCCTGCAGAGAAAAGGGCACTAGGCAATATGCTTCCAAGGAGGATCACACCAATACAATGCATAAGCTAGGGAACATCAAACCATGCGCCATAAGATCACTCGTCACCGCACTTGAGGCCATAATGTCAGTGTTTAAATACAGTGCGTCTATAACTGAGCCATGCCTTGAGACCCACAATCCCACTAATACTTCGAATATATAGCTGACAACAGATGACAATGAGCAAGCTTAAGTTGGCATATTGCTATCCCTAATTATTCCATAGATCCGATGTTCTGCGTTTTGAACATATACTCCATTAGTTAGATGCACCATTCCATCGTGGGCCTATGGTTTTCAAAATCAAGTCACCATTCCATCGTGGCCTAGTGTCTCAAAAATCAACCATCACACCACACCACATACAGAAGTGGGGAGGGGCCGTGCACCATAAAAAAATTCATAACCATTTTTGAGGGGCCCCACCGAGATATATTCTGCAAATCCAGCCCATCCATTATGTGTGTCCCACTTGAATGAGGGTTCAGACCAAGTTTCAGGCACATGCAAAACTCAGGTGGGCCCCACCAAGTGGTTTTATATGTTTTAACGGTGTCTTCACATAATTTTAGATGGTATGGCCCACTTGAGTTCCGTATACAGCTGATTTTTAGGATATCCCATAATTTAAAGGGTACCCATCAAATTCACAGTATTGATGGTTGAAACATATCACGGTGGGGCCCACACAGCTCGACCTCATGGGAGCTTATTGCCAGCTAGAGCGCATTGTACCTTTTCCCTATATATATATATATATATATATATATATATATATATATATATATATATATATATATATATATATATCACCCACTAATTGCTGGTGTACAAATTCTACAATTAGACGGCCAATAAATTAGATTGAAAACCCAAAACAAGGAAACTGATGGCCTGTCTAAATTAACCACACATTTAGGAGGGTGAAGCTACTGTTAGAAAAATGATTTGCTCGATACTCGGAAAATTAAAAAATAAAATAAAATATGAAATTCATTTCACTAGGTTGAATTGTATAAAATGATACATTGTCCTTAAAGCGTGATTCGCTCCCTTATAAATTGCTAATGGGTTACAGGCGAATTGCTTCCAAGATAAAACAAGTTTGTCTGGATCCGACATGCAGCAATCACGATGGGTCCACTATAGAACAGTTTAACGCAACAGATAGTGCAAAGTGCACCAACTAGCGCCACTACAGCCACGCTGCCCACGCCTTCGTCCATGCCACGCCCGTGCTAGAGCTCGAGGGCGCGGGCGTGCGTGCTCCATCTCCAAAATATCAAAGTAAGAATACTACCCATAAATCTACATATAAACCCCAAAAACTTTTTTACCATTTTCGATATAGGACTAAAAGCACACACCGCACTTTTTAATTTGAAATTCCCGAAAATCATTTTGGTGGAAAAATTCCAAAATTTTAAAATTTTGAATATTTTTCAAAAAGCCACAAATTTCAACCGCTACTCTATCTTGAATCCAACGGCAAAGATAGCTATTGACAATCATGGCCTGAATCCAGTTGCATGCAGCAGTCAAGTCCTCAATCTAGTCAACACTTCATTATCCCATATGAAAAGAAGTCAAAAGTCTATGAAGAAAAAGGGATGCCCTGTCTCTTAGGACACACTGAAAAATAAGTGTAGGGATAAGCAATGCCCCATCTCCTTCTCTTTGAAAAGTATATGCCCCATCACTACCTTATGACTTTTATCACTTAGGACCAATTTACTTTTCTTATATTTTATTTTATTTTAAAAAAAGAGCTTGTATATTGCAAAGTATAAAGGGAGCACAGAGGCTTTATAATGAGCCATTCGGGCAGGGCCAACTACGAAAGGGAGTCAGCCCCCTATCATATGCGAAAGAAAAAGAAAAAAGAAAAAAAGGAGAGAGAATGGGTTAGGCTTCACGGATGTAGCTGTCCAGGAGGATGTGACCCCTGGTGTGACCCCTGGTGGAAGGCGGGAGGGACTGAACATATGTGAAAGTTTCATTGGCCTGGTTCGTGCTGCCCAAGCAGGCCAGCCCGTTAGCCACGGCGTTGGCTTCCCTTAGGGTATGGGAGATACGAAATTCCATGGAGTTTGTGAATGCAGGAAAGGCAAAGTGAGGAGACATAAATGGCATGGATTCTCCCATATACAGAGATGATCGACTTCTCGTCTGTTGATGATTTGATTTTATTTTTTTAATTTTTTTTTTGATAAATCGTCTCTACTTTGGCATAGTCTTAAACAATTTCTCAAAAAACAAACCCTGTTATTTACATATGCAGACCTGCCACCACACATTTCAACTAAAGTTATAACATTACTATTAACTAAGAAAATGACATCTGGCTTCTAAAAAAAGAAAAAAAGTAAGAAAATGACATCTGGCTTCTAAAAAAAGAAAAAAAGTAAGAAAATGACATCTGGCTTCTAAAAAAAGAAAAAAAGTAAGAAAATGACATCTGGCTTCTAAAAAAAGAAAAAAAGTAAGAAAATGACATCTGGCTTCTAAAAAAAGAAAAAAAGTAAGAAAATGACAAATTTGTCTTCCTTTAGTGGTCCTTTGAATGCCTGTAGAGTCTTTAAGCTGTAAATGCATTATACATGTATTTGGATATATGTATTTTTCTAAAAAGGCTTTACAAGTTGTAAACATATTACAGCTTTTAGATGGCATCTTATACCCGATAAAAAACCATGTTTTATATTTCACGTAAAGTCTTTACAGCTAAAAATGCATTATAAATGTTATAAAGCAGAGGTTAATATACACTCATGATATGTATATGATATATCAAATCAATCCATCATGTAATTCCTTTAATGCTCTCCTGTGACCCTATAAAACAATTTGTCCATTATTAAATGGACCATATGAGGGAAGTATGAGGCGTCCATCATTAAAAACTTTTAGATTGCATTTGGCGCCCACTATGATGGATCACTTAAAAGCCATATAGAATAAGATGTAAACCGATTACACCTTAAAAATAAGTCCAGGACAAAACCAATGCCCTATCTCCTTTTGTTTGAAAAGTATGCCCCATCTCCACCCTATGGGTTTAATCTTTTAGGAATAATCCACTAAACTCCAACAATCCTAAGATAATATGGTATAGTCTGTGGAGCAATTGATGTCATCTAAAATGTTTTCCTTGCTTTGGATGGTAAAATGGTTCAAATATAGAATCTGCACCACTAGAAAGGGTAGGAAGATACAAAGAATTTCTGAATCACCATCAGCTGCTATGGAATATGCACCACTCAAAAGGTCAATCCAACATTTCAATATTACACCAACAATCACACTAATACAGAGCATGAACCATGAATGAGCCCTAAACGTTTTAGGCATTTCAAGCAATCCACCACTTGCCATGCAGCAAAAGTACTATTCACAATGGCAAAATTAGCCTTGCGGTCACTCATGAGAATCAGTCCAACAATTGGTTTAAATGACTAGCAATAAGCAGTATGAAAAATATTCAACAAATTCATTTCATTAGTTTCTTTCAACTTCCATGGATTATATGGTTAGATAGCCACATCAATAAATCAAGCACATGTATGGATTAAAAGTAAATTAGGGAAATATAAGGGAAAGCAGAAAATGCACTGGAATGATCCTGACATAATTAGCAGGAGGTTGGTGCAGATATTACTGGGATTTTATGATTAAAATTTCCTGATAATAGAGTATTACAGATGGCACACATGTATGGATCTAAAACCTTCTTCTAATGAGGGCCCCATTGGAGAAATTTTTTTCTCATTTGAATGTTGACTATTAGCTACTCGTGTTTTATGATTGCTCCTGTCTTCATCCCATGTGGAAAGAAGGACAAGTCTACTGAGAAAAGCGACATGGACAAAATAATGCCGTGTATCCTCTGCCACGGTGAAAAGTTCAAGAGAAAGAAGCGATGCCCTGTCTCCACCCCATGAATTTAATCTTTTGAGGACCAATCCGCTCAACACTCAGAATCCTAAGATGATATGATATGGTGTAGCCCATGGAACCTGAGCATGCTTAAAGCCATCTCTTCACATAACACTTTGAATGAAGATGTATGCGACTAGCTCATGTTTATGATTTTTATTCTTAAAATCCGTTAAATTGAATATCTACACCGTCAGATCTGCTCAAACATCTTAAAATATTCCGGTAATGATAGGAAGAACTTCTTGATCCACCGATTACTTTTGCCTCGGGGTGACTTTGAAGGTCAATCTGACAGTTCCATACGACAATAAGGGAAAAGGACTAGCTGGTGATCATGCCACCATGGTGCTGTGAGCCCCACCTTAATGTATGTGTTTTATATCCACACGGGCCATCTATTTTGGCACCTCATTTTAGAGTACGTTCTCAAAAATTAAGTACATTCAAAGCTCAAGTGGACCACACTCCAGGAAACGGTGGGGATAATGACGCACTCAACTGAAACCTTCCTGAGGCTACTGTGATGCTTATTTGCCATCCGACCTTTTGATTAGGTTGCACAATGATCAGAAACTTTTATGGCCCCAAGAAATTTTTATTGGTGGAACATTTAATCACCAATGTTTCCTATGGTGTGGTTGAATTAAGCTTTGGTTTTGCTTCAATTTTGAGATTACCATCTAAAATGAGCTCAAAAAATAGATGAATGGTATGGATACAACGATATATCACAGTAGGCCCAATAGAGCCAAGAGCACTAGGCAATCTGCTTCCAACGATCACACCAATATAATGATAAGCCGGGGAACATCATACCATGCACCATAAGATCCATTGCAGCACCAAAATTAGCCTATAGATCACTCATCACCGCACCAAGTTTCCATCCAACTAGTGGTATACGATTTCTTTTCACACACCGCCACATGAGCACTTGAAAACTAGTGGTATGCCAATTTTTTTCACACACCCTCACGTGAGCACTTGAACTTATGACGTCAGTGTTGAAATGCAACATGTATACAACTAAGCCAACCATCCCACTACTAATCGGAATAGGCAAGGGGCCCTGATCTCTCAGGCGACCCCTTACCATCTAGGGCATAAATCAATCTGGCCTTCTCAACTACAGGAGCAAACATGAACACCTCTAAAGTCCATCATTACAGTTATAGTTTGTATTGAATGAACATCGTTATAAGTTATCAGGTTTTGTGGGTCACATAAAGATAATGTTAGAAAGAAGTTAACATCTTCCCATATAAATAGAGTGCTATAAAGAAAATGAATAGATTGAATCTAAGTTCCAGTTAGGCACAATAACCAATCACGTCAACACTACTTCCTCATAATTGAATACTACGTAACTTCTTTTTTATTCAAATTTCGTATAGTCATTAATCCAATGACAAGAGTAATTTAGTCCAAAAATATTTTCAAAACTTATCGGATGACTACTCTAAGAATATTTGAAACACCCCTTCTTTTTTCGAGATTAACACAGCACCTGTCCGATCAAAATCCTCCCAATTAAAGTGGATGTTTGCACCGGTCTCTCATGCATGCATGTGGGACTGCATGTTTCCTCTTTATGAAACTAACCAACCTATTACTCAATAGTTGGATCAGCCAAATTTTTAGGGCATCTAACTTTCAATGTAGGGAGACCCTGCTGGACAGGTTTAAGGCCACACAGATAAGACATTGGGCTGCATGCATAAGCCTCATCATATAAGCTTATTCTACAAAGTAGTGATCTTATTATTTGCATTGTATTATTAAAATTTCCTGGTGATAGAGTATTACACATGCCACACATATATGGATCGAAAATCTTCCTAATGATCAGGGCCATTGGAGAAGAATTTTCTCATTTGGATGTTGAACACTAGCTTTTTCTAGTTGCTCCTCGTCTTCATTGGGCTTGTTTGGAATGTGCGAATAGGTAGTATTACATTGCATTTGGTTCTATGTAAATTCCATCCCTTACAAAGGATATAATTAATTAATCCAAGTATTATATCATCCAATCCCAATAGGAGATAAGGAAAAAAAAAATTTAATATAAATTTTGAAATTTAATATATATGTGGACCTACATTGATGCGTTAATTTGTTTTACCCATGCCATCTACTCATGTGTGTTAATATATATGTAGCCCCACGGAGAAACTGGTTTGATCCGAGTTCGATTTGAGTTGGGGTTCGATCCGAGTGGAGTCGATCTCGGTTCAAAAGTTTTTCAAGCTAAAAAATCAACTCGACTCGGCTCGAACTCAGCTTCGAACCGAGTCGAATCGAGCTTTTTCGAGTCGAGTTGAGCGAGCTAACCGAGCTAATTCGGATCGTGTACACCCCTAATCTCCACCCCATGGATTATTTAGGGGAGAGACCAAGACGTTCTACTGTGACAATCTAGAGGTCATTCGGTATAGCCCAGCATGCAACCCTGATCATGCTAAAGCCAAAATCAGATTGCGTACTGAGTTACTCATTACACTCTTATCGTACTAAGTAAACTTAGTTGGGCCCACTTTGAATGTATGTAGTCTATCCATGCCGTCCATCAATTTTTCCATATAATTTAAGGGGTTGATCCAAAAAGTGAAGCATATTCAAAGATCAAGTGGATCATACCACTGGAAACAGTGGAGATGATGATTTCCACCGTTGAAGCCTTTCTAGGCCCCATAGTGATGTTTATTTGTCATCCAACATGTTCATAAGATCATACAGACATTGATGAAGGGAAAACACAAATATAAGCTTGATCCAAAACTTCTGTGACCCCCAAGAAGTTTTCAACTATAGATGTTCAATTCAACTGTTTCTGTGGTGTGATCCATTTGAACATTGGATATGCCTCATTTTTGGCCTCAAGCCCTAAAATTATCTCATAAAATGGATGGACGTTTACTCAGTACCCTAAGCGTAGTGTGTTACTACGCAGTCCGCTTTCGCTATTTACAAAACAAATTGGATACTCCCCCTGCCACCAGCCAATGGCAGGTGGTCGGTGCTTTGTGGGCCCCACCATGATGTATGTGTTTCATCCATGTCGTCCATCTATTTTTCTAGATCATTTTATGATATGAGATAGAAAATAAGGTATATTCCAATCTCAAGTGAAACATTATAGGAAAGTGTTGAATGAACATCGACTATTAAAAACTTTTTGGGACTATAAAAGATTTGGATCAAGCTGATCCTTGTTTTTTCCCTTCATCTGGGTCTAGGTCTATATGACCTAATCAATAGACTGGATGTCAAATAAACAGTACAATGGGCCTTAAGAGGATTTTAATGGTGGATATACAATCACTATTATTTTCCTGTGGTTTGGTCCACCTGAGATTTATATCCCTCTCATTTTTGTGATCAAGCCCTAGAACTATATGTAAAAAATGGATGAATTGAATGAATGAAACACATACATCATGGTGGGGCCCATGTAGCACTGAACACCAGCCACCGAGTTGGTGGGAGGGGGAGCATAACATATGGAATGAAGATGTACGGAACTATGAAACAGATTCGCTACTCCCTTGCCACTGGCCCGTGGCTGATGGTCGGTGCTCTTTGGGCCCCACCATGATGTATATGTTTCATCCATGTTTTCCATCTATTTTTATAGATCATTTTATGATATGAGACCAAAAATGAGATATATGACAATATTAAGTGGACCACATTATAGGAAACAATGTTGAATGAATGTCGACTATTAAAAACTTTTTGGGGCCATAAAAGTTTTGGATCAATTTGATTTTATTTTTTTCCCTTCGTCTGGGCCTATATAACCTAATCAATAGATTAGATGTCAAATAAACAGTACAATGGGCCTTAGGAGGATTTTAATGGTGGATATCCAATCACTATTATTTTCTTGTGGTGTAGTCCACCTGAGATTTATATCACTCTTATTTTTAGAATCATGCCATAAAATGATTTGTAAAAATGGATGAAACACATACATCATGGTGGGGCCCACAGAGCATCCACTACCAGCCACAGGGCTGGTGGCAGGGGGAGTAGCCAACCCATTTCCCTACCTGATGGCAATGATGTTGGTGGTTAAAATATGCTAAATTAAATATCTATATAGTCCGATCTGCCTAGATATCTCAAAATATAGGAAGAACTCCTGGATTCCCCGATTACTTTGGATCCGGACCCTGTGCGGAGGATTTGCTTGCGATCATGCTGTTGGGATTTTAATTTGGCCTGCGGAATCACACAGATCTGGATCTAGGATAGAAATCCAATGGCACCAACACTACCAGAAAAACAGGCAAAGACTACGAATTAAATCCGTAGCCATAGACATATGGCTACGGTTTTAGTCCGTAGCACGACCGTAGTCATAAGTGCTGTAACAATAGGTCTGGAACCTATGGCTACGGATTTAATCCGTAGCAATAGGTACCAACAGCTACGGATATAATCCGTAGCAATAACTACCAGAAAAACAGGCAAAAGCTATGGATACTATCCGTAGCCATAGATCTATGGCTACGGTTTTAGTTCGTAGCATGACCGTAGTCGTAGGTGCCGTACCAATAGGTCTGGAACCTATGGCTACGGATTTAATCCGTAGCAATTATATCTGTACCAAAAACTTCAAACAGCTACGGATATTATTTGTAGCTAAAAGTCCGTAACAATATGCCAAATTTAATAAAGGCTACACTTGTCAGATTAGTGGCTACGGTCAATATCCATAGCTATTTTGTACATTAAAAAATTATAAATAATCATTTGTTCATTCAATTACCACCTGTACAATCATTCATTCATTCAATTACAATCAATCATTCATTCAATTACAATCCTTCATTCATTCAATTACAATTACAATCAATCATTCATTCAATTACAATCCTTCATTCATTCAATTACAATTACAATCAGTTACAATCCAATTCATTCAATCAATTACAATCCAATTCATTCAATCAATTACAATAATGCTGAAAATACAAATCTTTGGCTTCATTAGAGAAATGTGCTCGACTTCACCATGAAATTTCAACAGCTTCGTATATTCCATCATCCTACAAACAGTTATGTTATTCATAAATTAGAATGCCCATTGGGGAAAAAAAAAGACAAAGTGAAAGAGATGCATCATGTATAATCATTTTTTTCCTTAATGAATTAAAAAAAAAAAAAAAAAAAAAAAAAAAAAACTCAAGGAAGAATAAAATTGACACAAAAGAAATGGTCTCACCATATGATTATAGGTTTTAGTTTAGGTTTAGGTTATAGGTTTAGGTTAAGGTTTAGGTTAAGATTAGGCTATAAGTTATAATGAAGTTTAGGTTATAAGTTACAGGTTAAGGTTTAAGTTATAGGTTTTGGTTTGGGTTAAGGTTATAGGTTTAGGTTTAGGTTAAGGTTTAGTTTACGTTATAATTTAGGTTATAGGTTATAGCTTTTGGAAACTTGATTATAGGTTAAGGTTTAGGTTTAGAAATTGGGTTTGGGTTCGGGATCGGGTTTAGGTTTGGGTTTTCAAGTTTAGATTAGGATTAGGTGTAGGTTTGGGTTCAAGGATTTGAGAATACATTTAGGTTTTAAGTTTAGGTTTAGGTTAAAGGTTTAGGGAAAGGTTATAGGTTTAGGTTTAGGTTATAGGTTATAGCTTTAGGGAATTGAGAATGGGTTATGGTTTAGGTTTAGGAAATCGGGTTCAGGTTTAGGATTAGGTTTAAGTTTGGGTTTTCAAGTTTAGGTTTAGGTTTAGGTTAGGGAGTTGAGATTAGGATTAGGTGTAGGTTTAGCTTTAGGGAATTGAGTTTAGGTTATAGGTTTAGGGAAATGTTAGGTTTAGGTTATAGGTTTTGGGATTTGGGAATAGTTTTAGGTTATTATAGGTTTCGGGATTTGAGAATGGGTTTAGGTTTAGGTTTTAGGTTATAGGTTTTGGTTATAGGTTTAGGTTTAGATTTAGGTTTAGGTTATAGGTTTTGGATTTGAGAATGGGTTCGGGTTTAGGTTATAGGTTTTGGTTTTGGTTTAGGTTATAGGTTTTGGGATTTGAGAATGGGTTCGGGTTTAGGTTATAGGTTTTGGTTTTGGTTTAGGTTATAGGTTATAGGTTTTGGTTTAGGTTTAGGTTAAGGTTTATGTTTAGGTTATAGGTTTTGGGATTTGAGTTTAGGTTATAGGTTTTGGTTTTGGTTTGATTATAGGTATTGATTTAGGTTATATATTATAGGTTTAGGTTATATGTTTAGGTTATAGGTTTTGGATTGAAGAATGGGTTCGGGTTTAGGTTATAGGTTTTAGTTTGGTTTAGGTTATAGGTTTTGGGATTTGAGAATGGGTTCGGGTTTAGGTTATAGGTTTTGGTTTTGGAGTTTTTTAGGTTTGGTTATAGGTTATAGGTTTTGGTTTTTGGTTTAGGTTTAGGTTGTTAGGTTTTGGGATTTGAGAATGGGTTCGGGTTTAGGTTATAGGTTTGATTTAGGCTATAGGTTATAGGTTTGGTTTTTATAGGTTTTGGGATTTGAGAATGGGTTCGGGTTTAGGTTATAGGTTATGGTTTTGGTTTAGTTTAGATTATAGGTTCTGGATTTGAGAATAGGTTTGGTTTAAAGCTTAGGAAATCGGGTTCATGTTGGGATTGGGTTTAAGTTTTGGTTTTCAAGTTTAGGTTTAGGTTAGGAGTTGAGATTAGATTAGGTGTAGGTTTAGCTTTAGGGAATTGAGTTTAGGTTATAGGTTAGGGAAAGGTTAGGTTTAGGTTATAGGTTTTGGGATTTGGGAATAGTTTTAGGTTATAAGTATAGGTTTAGTTAGGTTAGGAGAAGGTTAAGGTTTAGGATTTGAGTTTAGGTTATAGGTTTAGGTTTAGGTTAGGTTTAGGTTGTTGGATTTGAGAATGGGTTCGGGTTTAGGTTATAGGTTTTGGTTTTGAGAATGGGTTATGGTTTAGTTTAGGAAATAGGGTTGATGTTTGAGAATTGGGTTTAAGTTTTGGTTATAGGTTTTGGATTTGAGAATGGGTTATGGTTTAGGTTTAGAAATTGGGTTCATGTTCGGGATTGGGTTTAAGTTTTGGTTTCAAGTTTAGGTTTAAGTTTAGGTTTAGGTTAGGGAGTTGAGATTAGGATTAGGTGTAGGTTTAGCTTTAGGAATTGAGTTTAGGTTATTAGGTTAGGGAAAGGTTAGGTTTAGGTTATGTATAGGTTTAGGTTTTGGGATTTGGGAATAGTTTTAGGTTATAAGTATAGGTTTAGGTTAGGTTTAGGTTAAGGTTTAGGATTTAAGTTTAGGCTATAGGTTTTGGTTTAGGTTATAGGTTTTGGTTTAGGTTAGGTTTAGGTTTTGGATTTAAGAATAGGTTCGGGTTTATGTTATAGGTTTTAGTTTTGAGAAATGGGTTATGGTTTAGGTTTAGGAAATCGGGTTCATGTTCTGGATTGGGTTTTTAGTTATATATTTTGGATTTGAGAATGGGTTATGGTTTAGGTTTAGGAAATCGGGTTCATGTTAGGATTGGGTTTAAGTTTTGGTTTTCAAGTTTAGGTTTAGGTTTAGTTTAAGGGGAGTTGAGATTAGGATTAGGTTTAGGTTTAGTTTTTTGAGTTTAGGTTATAGGTTTAGGAAAAGATTGGGTTTAGGTTATAGGTTTTGAGATTTGGGAATAGTTTTAGGTTATAAGTATAGGTTTTGGGATTTGAGAATGGGTTCGGGTTTAGGTTTTGGTTATAGGTTTTGGGTTTAGGTTTAGGTTATAGGTTTTGGATTTGAGAATGGGTTCGGGTTTAGGTTATAGGTTTTGGTTTTGGTTTAGGTTATAGGCTTTAAGATTTGAGAATGGGTTGGGTTTAGGTTTTGGTTATAGGTTTGGTTTTAGTTTAGGTTTAGGTTATAGGTTTTGGATTTGAGAATGGTTCGGGTTTAGGTTATAGGTTTTGGTTTAGGTTTAGGTTATAGGTTTGGGATTTGAGAATGGGTTCGGGTTTAGGTTATAGCTTTGGTTTTGGTTTAGGTTATAGGTTATAGGTTTGGTTTTGGTTTTGGTTTAGGTTAAGGTTTAGGTTTAGGTTATAAGTTTTGGGATTTGAGAATAGGTTCGGGTTTAGGTTATAGTTTTGGTTTTGGTTTTGGTTTTGGTTATAGTTTAGGTTATAGGTTTAGGGTTATATGTTTAGGTTTAGGTTATAGGTTTTAGATTTGGGGAGTTTAAGTTATAGGTTTTGGTTTTAGGTTATAGGTAGGTTTGAGAATGGGTTCGGGTTTAGGTTATAGGTTTTGGTTTTGGTTTAGGTTATAGGTTTAAGATTTGAGAATGGGTTCGGGTTTAGGTTTAGGTTATAGGTTTTGGTTTTGGTTTAGGTTTAGGTTATAGGTTTTGGATTTGAGAGTAGTTGGTTCGGGTTTAGGGTTGGTTTGGTTTAGGTTTAGGTTTTGGGATTTGAGAATGGGTTCGGGTTTAGGTTTTGGTTTTGGTTTTGAGAATGGGTTATGGTTTAGTTTAGGAAAGTTTTGTGGGTTCATGTTCGTTTAGTTATAGGTTTGGTTTTGGTTTAAGTATTAATTTAGGTTATAGGTTATAGGTTTGATATGTTTAGGTTATGGTTTAGGTTTAGATTTGAGAATGGGTTCGGGTTCATGTTTTGGTTTTGGGTTTAAGTTTTGGATTTTTTCAAGTTTAGGGTTTGGTTTTGGTTTAGGTTATAGGTTTTGGGATTTGAGAATGGGTTCGGATTAGGTTAGGTGTGGTTAGCAAATAGGAATTGAGTTTAGGTTATGGGTTAATGGAAAGGTTAGGTTTAGGTTATAATTTTTGGGATTTGGGAATAGTTTTAGGTTATAAGTATAGGTTTAGGTTAGGAAATGAAAAGCTTCATCATGGTCGTAATAGCGGTTCCCACCTTCCAGGGATTTGAGTTTAGGCTATAGGTTTTGGTTTAGGTTATAGGTTTTGGTTTAGGTTAAGGTTTAGGTTTTTGGATTTAAGAATGGGTTCGAGTTTAGGTTATAGGTTTTGGTTTTGAGAATGGGTTATGGTTTAAGTTTAGGAAATCGGGTTCATGTTCGGGATTGGGTTTAAGTTTGGTTATAGGTTTTTGGATTTGAGAATGGGTTATGGTTTAGGTTTAGGAAATCGGGTTCATGTTAGGATTGGGTTTAAGTTTTGGTTTTGAAGTTTAGGTTTAGGTTTAGGTTAGGGAGTTGAGATTAGGATTAGGTGTAGGTTTAGTTTTAGGAATTGAGTTTAGGTTATAGGTTTAGGGAAAGATTGGGTTTAGGTTATAGGTTTTGAGATTTGGGAATAGTTTTAGGTTATAAGTATAGGTTTTGGGATTTGAGAATGGGTTCGGGTTTAGGTTTTGGTTATAGGTCTTAGTTTAGGTTTAGGTTTAGGTTATAGGTTTTGGATTTGAGAATGGGTTCGGGTTTAGGTTATAGGTTTTGGTTTTGGTTTAGGTTATAGGCTTTAGGATTTGAGAATGGGTTCGGGTTTAGGTTTTGGTTATAGGTTTTGGTTTTGGTTTAGGTTTAGGTTATAGGTTTTGGATTTGAGAATTGGTTCGGGTTTAGGTTATAGGTTTTGGTTTTGGTTTAGGTTATAGGTTTTGGGATTTGAGAATAGGTTCGGGTTTAGGTTATAGCTTTGGTTTTGGTTTAGGTTATAGGTTATAGGTTTTGGTTTTGGTTTAGGTTAAGGTTTAGGTTTAGGTTATAAGTTTTGGGATTTGAGAATGGGTTCGGGTTTAGGTTATAGGTTTTAGTTTTGGTTATAGGTATTTATTTAGGTTATAGGTTATAGGTTTAGTTATATGTTTAGGTTTAGGTTATAGGTTTTTAGATTTGAGAATGGGTTCGGGTTTAGGTTGTAGGTTTTGGTTTTGGTTTAGGTTATAGGTTTTAGGATTTGAGAATGGGTTCGGGTTTAGGTTATAGGTTTTGGTTTGGTTTAGGTTATAGGTTTTAGGATTTGAGAATGGGTTTGGGTTTAGGTTAAGGGTGTGGTCCCTGCAAATACAAATAGAAACACGGCCTGTCCAAATGGCCAGGCCCTTCCAATGTCATCCATAGGAAATGGACATCTTCATCATGGTCATAACAACGGTTCCCACCTTCCAGGGACCCCCGCTCATCCGGATAGCTACGACGCACATCCGGGTCTATTCCATTAATTTCGAGCAAATACATAAACACAGCCTGTCCAAATGGCAAGGCCCCTCCAATGTCGTCCATAGGAAATGAAAAGCTTCATCATGGTCATAACAGTGGTTCCCACCTTCCAGGGACCCCCACTCATCCAGATAACTCCGACGCACATCCGGGTCTGCTCCATCAATTTTGAGCAAATACATAAATATGACATATTCAAATGGCCATGCCACTCTAATCATGTGCATTCTTGACAAGAGACATACCAGATGCTTAAATCTGAAATATGCAGCTCCAATCCTCCCACATGCAACATCCACCTGAAAGAATGCGGGTCTGCTCCATCAATTTTTAGGGAATTATGCATGTCCTGCTCATGAGCATGCCTAATATTTCCAATGCATGGGATTCAGCACAAATGCATGGGATCCAGCACATACCTTTTCATGATTCAAAGAAGGGAACTCGAGGGTTTTTCTTACCTTCCATTGTATGCTTCCAAGGTGCAGATGGCCCCTGAAACACACATACATCCTAAGAATCACTTCTTAAACCGCAAACTGTTTTGTTTTGAAACTCGTTCATCTCACCTGAAAACCTGTCACATAATGAAGAACTGTAACCACAATGATAACTATTGTGAATGCACTATAATGAAGAAATTATTATTATTATAGATAACTGTAATTACAACATATATATGAGGAGCTTATGAGGAGCTTACATAAGCCTTGGAATTGTCTGTGCTAACACAAAAGGTTTTGATCATCTCCCCCTTTGATCTATAATTCTTTTGTAGCTTTCTATTTTCTCCTTTGAGCCTTTTAGTTCGTGCAATAAAATTATCAATTCTGAAAAAAAAAAAAAAAAAAAATTCTAACAGTACATAACCTTAAGAAGTGGAATTTTATACCTCCGAATAGGTGCTTGATGTGCAAAGCTGAGGAGACTTGGGCTTTTTCCCTAAAAAATTTCACTTTATACTTTTTTCATCTTTTTTATCTTAATTAGTTCTATAGGGGAAGTGAGGAGAAGGTCACCCTCCTGTAGAATTGCTAGAATCAGATTACGACCCAAAGCATTCTCTAAGGCAGTAGGGGAAAAAAAACAAAAACATAAAATTAAAAATAAATAAATAAAAAACAAAAAACAAAAAACAAAAAACAAAAACAAAAACAAAAGCAAAAAACAAAAAAAAATAAATAAAAATCCAAACAACACAATATTTTGACATGCCTATGTAATGCTCTCATACCTATAATCCAAAAATGGTCACCATAATCCATAAAGACCCAAAAACATGCATTCAAACAAAAACAAATTCAAAAAGGAACTAACGGTACCACTGAAAAATGAGCTCGTTTCATTTCTATATATTAGAGACCAATTTTTTTTTTTTTGGGTTTAAAAGTATAACCAACAATTTATACAAACTATGATCTCTCATAAGCAATTGACAACAACTAAAATGAGATGAGTACATTTCCAAGAGGAGGCAACCAAACAGGTGCCAAGTTAACAATGTGAAATTTCAACATAAACCCAGGTAAGAATTCAGACCTATAAACTCATCAACGTCCCACAAAACTATTGACAAAATTTTTCTGCGGACTTTTAATCCTGGAAGAACTGCCCCCACCATGTGGATGACATGATGCATAAATCAGGCCACTAAAATAAACCAACGTTGACTCATTTGAGACCAGGGATATTCTCAAACTAACATAATTCAAAAAATCATGGCACTCCTATTCAAAAGCAATTACAAGTCCTCTTGCATCAGCAACAACATCAACCATCCAAACATCTTAGGGCCTGTTTGGCAGACGCCTAAATTTGAATTCACTTCATTTTAGTTAATCATAATTATGTTTTAATTAAAATGAGATGAACTCATTTTTAGGTGTCTACCAAACAGGCCCTGTGATTTTCCCTTCACAACACATGATGTACATATATTCTACATTACAATTTTCTTCAATTCATGCTTCAACATCATTTGATTGGAATGGTTGGAATGAGTAGTACCAGTTTCTGTCCCAAGAAAAGTAAATTTATCAAATAAAGCCTAACGCTGCCTCTATCATAAGAATATGTTAAGGTTTAGGTATAGGAAATCGGGTTCGGGTTCGGGATTGGGTTTAAGTTTGGGTTTTCAAGTTTAGGTTTAGGTTTAGGTTAGGGAGTTGAGATTAGGATTAGGTGTAGGTTTAGGTTTAGGGATTTGAGAATACATTTAGGATTTAGGTTTAAGTTTAGGTTATAGGTTATAGCTATAGGGAATTGAGAATAGGTTAAGGTTTAAGTTTAGGAAACCGTGTTTAGGTTTGAGATCGGGTTTAGGTTTGGGTTTTCAAGTTTCGTTTTAGGTTTAGGTTAGGGAGTTGAGGTTAGGATTAGGTGTAGGTTTAGGTTTAGGGATTTGAGAATACATTTAGGATTTATGTTTAGGTATAGGTTTATGTTATAGCTTTAGGGAATTGAGAATAGGTTAAGGTTTAGGTTTAGGAAATCGTGTTCAGGTTCGAGATCGGGTTTAGGTTTAAGGATTTGAGAATACATTTAGGTTTTAGGTTTAGTTCAGGTTTCAGGCTTAGGTTAAGGTTATAAGTTTAGGTTATAGGTGGTTTAGGTTTAGGTCAAGGAGTTGAGATTAGGATTAGGTTTAGGATTTGAGAATACATTTAGGATTTAGGTTTAAGTTTAGGTTATAGGTTTAGGTTTAGGTTTAGGTTATTGCTTTAAGGAATTGAGAATAGGTTAAGGTTTAGGTTTAGGAAATCGTGTTCGGGTTCGGGATCGGGTTTAGGTTTGGGTTTTCGTGTTTAGGTTTAGGTTAAGGAGTTAAGATTAGGATTAGGTGTAGGTTTATGATTAAGGATTTGAGAATACATTTAGGTTTTAGGTTTAGGTTCAGGTTTCAGGTTTAGGTTAAGATTATAGGTTTAGGTTATAGGTTTCGGTTTAGGGAATTGAGAATAGGTTAAGGTTTAGGTATAGGAAATCGGGTTCGAGATAGGGTTTAAGTTTGGGTTTTCAAGTTTAGGTTTAGGTTTAGGTTAGGGTGTTAGGTTTAGGTTTAGGTTAGGGTGTTAGGTTTAGGTTAGGTTGTTGGTTAAGGTTTAGGGAATTGAGAATAGGTTAAGGTTTAGGTTGAGAAACCGGGTTCGGGTTAGGGATCGGGTAAGTTTGGATTTTCAAGTTTAGGTTTAGGTTTAGGTTAGGGCGTTAGGTTTAGGTTAGGTTGTAGGTTAAGGTTTAGGTTCATGAAATCGGGTTCGGGTTTGGGATTGGGTTTAAGTTTGGGTTTTCAAGTTTAGGTTTAGGTTTAGGTTAGGTCGTAGGTTAAGGTTTAGGGAATTGAGAATAGGTTAAGGTTTAGGTTGAGGAAACCGGGTTCGGGTTTAGGTTAAGGGTGTGGTCCCTGCAAATACAGTTATAAACATGGCCACCAACGCAAATGGCCAGGCCCTTCCAATGCTGTCCATAAGAAATGGACAGCTTTATCATGGTCATAACAGCGGTTCCCACCTTCCAGGGACCCCCGCTCTTCCGGATAGCTCCGACGCACATCCGGGTCTGCTCCATTAATTTCGAGCAAATACATAAACACATGCATGATGATCCATCCATCCATGATCTAACAATCCATCCATCTTGGAATGAATCCATCATAGTTTAGAAAATTTCCCCTGTTTTCCCAAATTTTCCATTTCGATCTTTTTTTGCCCAAATCCATGTCAATGCATGAGAATCATGCATAAACATGAATTTTAAGCAAAATGCATGAGGGGAATTACAACATACATATCATGCACATGATATTACATAATGTATTATTTGATGAATTACACATGTGCATTCTTGACAAGAGACGTACCAAATGCTTGAATCTGAAATATGCAGCTCCAATCCTCCCACATGCAACATCCACCTAAAAGAATGCGCATAACCATCATGCTTGAGTAATCATGAAATATGCAGCTCCAATCATGACCTTTCCTGTTGAAAATGCACACTACACGTTCAAAATGCACACTACACTTTCCCGTTGAACTATGTACAAAATTCACTTCAGGTAAGAGCTAACCATATAAATGATACAAAGTCAACTTGTTCCCTGGACCACAAAGGTATGCAAGGAAAAGTCCAACAAGCACACTAACCAAACAAAGGCAATAAACATCTAACCCGTTTTCATGAAGAAACTGATTTGATTGTAATTAGCTAACCAAATATGGGGTCTTTATCCATGATCCAAACAATCTATTTGATTTATTTTATAAATGTAGGACATCAAAAAAATAAACATGATTTGTGATTTAGCTTCAAAAACCGATACTTCAAAGTTAGAATCCGAATGGGATTGGGACAAGTAATATGGTGAGCTAGAAATTTCTAAAAATGCACAAAAGAAAGAGACGTCTATCCTATTTTCCATAATCTGGGTTGGGTGGTCTCATAGCTAACTAGATACTCAAGACAGTACCATATGATATTTTCATTGTTTCCTGACTTGCATTAACAAAACTTTACAAATGAATGATGACAAATAGGCATACAATGAGTTAAAAGAGTAAGGCAGTGGAAAGAAACCAGCAGCCGTTTAATCATGCTTTCTAATAACCTGGGTTGTTCATCATTAATGTAACCTGACAATGGAGGTTAAAGTCTTATAATAGTTCAACTTCTCCTAGAATTACCTTGACTATATCAGCTGTCTTAGAGAATGGAAAAAGGAATATTTCTATAATCCTTCTAAAAGAGAATCTCCATCAGTAACGGTTGCAACATATTAAAGAACTTAACAGCCTCTTCTGTTCCCTTCTTGTCAAGAACAGAAGTAACAATCTCTGTGAATGATGACGTGAAATCAATCCTCACCATTTCACTTTTACTGATCAAATGCCTCTCCCCAAAGTAGTCAAAAAATGCAGGTAAAGCACTCTGTACTATTTACAAAACAGTGCACAGAGGACTTGTTCGGTGAGCCTTAAGCAAAGCAGGTTCTGGTAAAACTAGTGAAGCATGCATAGCCAATAGTTTCTGTAAATGATCCATGTTGTATGCCATGACCTTCTCTTCAAATGTGATCTTTTGGGCAATTTCTAATGGTAAACCAATTTCTAAAGGTAGATATGGTAGCTCAAATCATAACACAGAGACATTATACTTACTTTGCATGTATGAAGACAGGGGAAGCTAAAAACTCTTCGGCAGGGTCCTGCAAGATATCTTCACATTAATGGTTTCTGTTAACCTGACCTGCCTGACCTTAAACAGCAAAAACAAAAGAAAAAAATGAAAAAAAAAAAAGCAGCAAAATTTTAAAAAGACAATAAATACATGCTTATATATAAACAAGTTACATACATGTCGTCATAAAAAACATGCTTATAATAATTTCAAGCATGAGCACAAGCAACCTAATCAGGATAAAGAGTAAAACCACAATAATTTTTTTTTAAAAAAAGGCACAAAATGCCCAAAAATGTCCAAAGATGCCCGAATCAACTTTTCTTTCCTTACTCCTTCAAGCATGAGCACAAGCAAAACCTAATCATGTATCATTTACAATAAAAATAAAAAAGATAAGAAAAAATTGATTAAAAAAAATCAGTGGAAAAAAGGGGTTAAAACACAAATAACAGGAAAATCATCCAAATGGGCCCTAATAGAACACGCATCAAATATGATTGGGTTAATTGGGGCCCATTACATTGAAGATACAAAAAGAAGAAGAAACCCAAAAAACAAAAAAATGATTATTTATCTGCCTTGCATGTTTTTCCCAACTCCCAAAGTGATCCATTCAACTCAGATTCATCAAACACCCTTGAATTTTGTATTTGGATATGAAAATAGGCATATAGATTTGGTCAAAACCACAGTATAATCTTCCTCCAAGCTCAAGGTGAAGAAAAAAGAATTTTTTTTTAAAAAAATGGAAAACAATAGGCCAATGGTCTGGATTACCGAACCATGGGTCCCATTGTGGAATATAATGTTTGTCCTTGCACAACTACAAATGGGAATGTAAAATTTGTAAACAAGCAACACAACTCTTAAAACAACATGAATACAATTAACATCTACAAAAAAAAAGATAAGTATTAAATAGGTGCATATAAAGAAAAAAAATATTCCAATAAATTCAAATTTTTGAACGTACCAACTGATCTAACCATATGTCGAAGAAGAGAGGCAACATGCACATGGAGAGAGGAAATGAACCTTTTCAACTGTTTTTTGCTGTAATTAGAAAGTAGAGAAACAGGAACAGATCCCGAAGATTTTATACAATGCCTTGTAAACAGCAAAGCTAAAACAGATTGACACAAAAAAGAGTATAATAAAATTTCTAAAGACCCGCATACACGCATTCACTTTGCTACTACAAACACGTAAATAGTCTAAACTAAATTTTAATCAATTACTGTGCACGAGGAGTCATGCCATTTGCATTCCCAAAACGATGCCCGGCAACAATGACCGGAATCCCATGGTTTCCTACAGCAACAATGACCAGAATCCCATGGTTTCCTGCAACAACAAAGGAGAAATAAACTTACATTAACACCTGCAAGTTTCGAGTTTTTCTTCATTTCCTCCCCAAACTTGTCCTTCCCAATGTAACCCATATAACTCGTTGCGCCAGGAATTTGTAGCATCCACTGCAAAACACATTAAAAACTACTCAACCTATTTGAACAATGAATTACCCAGAATAATCAGCAGCAAAATAAAAATAAAAATAGCAATCAGTAGAATACATACCTGGGCAACCTTGATTGAATTCTGAGTAGCCCCTGGATATATCAAAATAGCATAAAACTGAAATGTTAGTCTGCATAAATGGATATAAAAAATGTATAAAGAAAGGTAATGACTTTAAAGAAAATGTCACATGTACTATTTCTAAGTTCTTGCGAATCAAGCGTCATACGCAGCCAAATATCATAATTCTCCTTTTTCAAAAGAAAATGTCATTAGTAAATAAATACAGACCCAATAAAATGAAAATAGTAATCTGGGTTTACAAGATTGTTTCTACAGAAACAAAACAGCAAAATAAAAAACAAAAAACAAAGGAACTTGAAAGGTTGAATTAAATACTTACATCGGTACATGCTTTTCTTCTACAAGAATGGCCTAGAAATTCAAAATTAGATACAAAAATTAGAAAAACTAAAGAAATTTAAGAAAGATAGTCAAAGTCCATGTGAATGAGCACAAGTATGCACCTACATATGAATTCTGAAAAGCTATTGCATATCAAAATAATAATAATAATAATAATAATAATAATAATAATAATAATAATAATAATAATAATAATAATAATAATAATAATGAATCCTTGCGTTTGGATATTCAACTAAATGGGTTACAATGAATTCATTTGCCTAATTCATGGAAACCTTGCGTTTGGATATTCAACAAAATTGAATTGTAATAATTCAATTTAGTTCAATAAACTCAGATTTCTGAGAAGGATTTAATGGTTTTAAATCCATGGTTTTCTGAAAAAGGTCCATGTCCTGGACGTCAAATTCAACGGGGAAAGTAAGATGGTTAATATTACTTTTCACAAAGGTAAAGTTTCATTATGTCTCTTCTTTACCTTCCATTTTTTCTTCAAGAAAATCCATATTTACTAATATTCCATTTTTCTAATTTTAAAAGAATGAGTTCGGACTAAAGCAGCGTATGGCTCCCTTTTCGTACTTTCAAAAGAATATTATTTCATGGCACGAGACAAAAAAAGAGGCAGATCCATAGCAATAGTAGATCCCAACATTCACTAGTTTGCATTGGAACAAATAGCCAACCAATTAAAAATCAGACACTTCCAACCAATTAAAAGAACAAAATTCTTGTCAATTACAAGAGATGAACTGATAATTCGAAGATATACCTTCCAATAGGAATATGTTCGTTGGAACCTATGACCATGCATAAGCTTCCAATATGCAGAGATAAAATGTAAATCACAAATTCTAGCTGGTTCTCAATGCAAATATCTGAGTTAGCTATAAAGCACTCAAGTGTTAGTACATGTGCATGCCAAGAAACACCATTATTTTTGTTATTTCCTCTTCATTTAAATGACCATAAGCAATTCAATTCGTATATGTTATTTCCTAAGGCAATCCCAATGAGATTGCCTTGGGAAATTTAAGTTACCATGGATCTCCATATTTGTTAGTTTTATATGCAGAAATGTCACTTGACAAGAATCAAGTAACAAGCTGCCCCTACCTTCATGATTCAAAAGTTTCAACTTTAGTACAAAAGTTCCAGGATAACAATGTCAACCTTACTCATTTCTTGCTTACATTGGCAATTTGGCATGTATGTTGTGAAGATCCTCTTCAATCATCTTCGATGAATCCTCTTGGCATTTTTCTCATAAATCATATTTCAAATGAACTTAGAAAAAGAAATCTAAAAGAATCAGATGATAACCAAGCATACCTAAGAAAGGATAGAAAAAGAGGTTTATTTTCTGTATAAAACATTAATGTAGCCATCTTATTTCCCATATACATTGAGAAATTAAAATCTTGTCACAAGAGTAGTTCTCTGTTATTAAATGATATTTACACATCAGCTCTTTCGACATAATAGGATAGGTTGCCAACAAATAGGGTTTTTAATCTAGAAGTCTGGGCACTAGGCATTGCAAGTGTTTTAGGCTCTATCAATTTAGTACATGGTCGTCAAGTTTTGTAATATATAGCTGAAAAAAGTATCGTAGCCACATAGTCAAGAAAATTACCGCCTTCTTTTCAGTCTTTGCCGTTGTTGCATCTACCATTTTTCCATCACCACCCTGCAGGGCAACATAAACAGTTTGCATGAGGAAAGAGAAACAGTGCATGTGCCAGCCAAGGACCCCTTGACTAGTGCCACAATGGGTATATAAATGCTGACAAGAAAGACATCAAGGAAGATTTCACTAAGGGGAGCGGTTTTACCTTTTTCCATGCTGCTTTTTCTATTCCTTCCAACAATTTGGATTGGTGGAGAACTCTAGAAAACAGTGGAGATGAAATCAACTTCCATAGATGTGATGTTTTCCTGTGATTGTAAAAGCAAAAATAGGTGTGGAAATCGATTTCCTTTTCCACCATTTCCCAAAAAATGAATGGAATTTTTTCCCAAAAGAAACCTGCTAAATTAGATTTCCATGGTTACAAGAGTATAAGAGCCTATCCTCTACATCCCTATCAATCCTCAATTCAAAGTAGACATACATTCTAGAAGATAAATAGAGTTACCTGACATTCCTTCCACCGCAACCTCAGAACTCAAGCTTTGACCGACAAACTGCATTCCAAACCATGCTCGTGGATATCAATGAAAATTGCATTGAAAAAAATAACAGAAGTGATGGCTGGATATTAGAAGTGATTCGTGGCTCCATCATCATGCAGTTATACACATGACTATATTAGAGCTTACTTAAATAATGAAGATATATGCAGCAGTACAAAGGCCTACAATAAGTTCATAATGGCTGCATCTACAACTGTCAAATGGGACAACCACATTCTACACTACTCCGTAACCATCGATCTCAGAGTTAGAGAGAAGCATATAAGAAATTTATCTTCTCTAAATACAATAGTGAAGAATATCAGAAGAATATGGATACAGTGAAAAAATAACCTCAAAATACAATAGTGAGATGTTTTTAGTGGAAAATTTGCCTTCAAGATGTGGGCCTCTTTGTTATCAGATCAAGCAATCCATATACACCAAATAACAAAAAGTCTCACAAATCACCTAGTTTAATCAGGTTTTAACTCCATCCAAATTATCCATTTGATGGGTCTCTTACTGTAGATGGACTATAATCCAAATATCCCCAAACTAGAATATCATAGCCATCAACAATATATAGCATTTTTACACTTAAATGAGAGAGGAACTCCACTATCTCAACATCATCTTTCAAGACTTCTATGAAGTGCTTCCAATCAGAAGGGTCCTTAAAATCACTACAAGATTCTATTAAAACTACATTAAGTCCAGTTTTTTCAGTTTTCTAGTCTACCAAAACTAGTGAAAGATTCTCATAGTTGTTGTAGGCAAGAGTTCATAACTCGGATCTGGCCAAAAGGACTTGTGACCAAGAGAAGGAAGGACCGATGTTGCATTCATTATCTTTGCTATTGCAACCATATCTCATATCTGCACAATTAAATCCCAAATCTGTTGTAAGTGTAGATCTGTAAGCTAAATCTCGATAGTGCCATAATAACAAACACAAAACCATCAATTCAAAATATCTGCTAAGCTAAATGAATGAACTAGAGCTAATACATGCAACATAAATCAGATCTGATCTGTGAAGCACAGAAAGCTACAAACCAGAGAAACAAAGACAATCATAGATTCGGAAAACATTAAAAAAAAAAAATCCAATGGAATGAAATTGATATAGCTAGATCTAACGCTTTTAAGAAGCTTTCTAGCCAGATATATAAGTATTGACATATCCAGATCCGGATCTATGGCTTAAAAACACAAATAGGCAAAGAAAACAGCATAAAATGAGGAAATTCAAAGTAAAGGCAAAAATAAGAACAAATCAAATATCCACCATTGAAAAGAACAAACTCAAAACGGTAACCCAGTCGTTGTAGCCCATCTTTGCTTTGAATATCAATCCGAAAACCCCCAAATTTGGAAACCCCTAAATCTAAAAATCTCCAAATTCGAAAACCCCCAAATTTGAAAACCCCTAAATAAAAAAAAACCTCCAAATTCGAAAACCCCCAAATATATCAACCTTTCGCTTTCGAATCAATGGCCTTAAGGGGAGCATTCTGCCATTACCATTGTTGCTACCTCCTAGCCGAGGAATAAACTAGAGTGGTTGCCCCTCCTTTAAGCCGCTAGCTAGAATGAGAAAACCCTAGGTAAGGGGTTCACCAAAACCCTAGGGAGAGGGAGATGCATGGGCTGTTTGAGGGAGAGGGAAATGCATGCTACTGTTGGAGGGAGAGGGAGGGAGAGAGGAGAGGGAGAGGAGAGAGATGGAGGAGAATGAGAGAGATGGTGGAGATGGATGCGAGATAGAAGAGACGGCAGAGATGCATTGGAGAGAGAGGGAGGAGAATGAGAGAGATGGAGCAGAGATAGGGAAGGGAGAGAGAGGGTTGGAAAATGAAAAATGCAGCGGGCGGGTGGGCTTCTTGTGTTTTTGTGTGTGTGGCCGTCAAAGTGAGATGAATGCATGTTAGGGGCTCCGTGTGGCCCACCATGATGTATGTCATTTATCTATGCCTTCCATTCAACTCAAAGAATTATTTAGAGATTTATCCCAAAAAATGACGCAAATAGAAGACTCACATGGACAACACTACAAATCAACAAAAGGCACTTAATCTCCATTGTTTCCAATGGTGTGGTCCACTTGAGCTTTAACTTTACCTAATTTTTGAGCTAACACATTACAATGATTTGTCAAAATTGATGGATGGCTTAAATTGAACACGAAAATTGTGGTGGGCCCCCATAGAACTTCTAAGTGACCATCAATATGAGAAAAGGCTACAGATGATTCGAGTCTACAGCTACGGATTAAATCTGTAGCTATATTACTACGGATTTAATTCGTAGCTGTAGACTCTAATCATTCGTAGTCTTTGCTCGTTTTTTTGGTAGAGCAAGCATACAAGAGAACACACAGATTTAACATGAAAAACCCTTTATGGAAAAAACCACGGCACGAAGCGACAGAATTCCACTATGAAAGCATCAATTACAAAGAGAGAGGACTTACCCGATTCGAACAATCTCGAATCTCACCCTTATTACACCCATTGATAACCCTAGAACCTTTTAGAATACCTTTAGGAAGCCTTAGCATGCACTAGAATAACCGTAAGGACCCCTATTTATAGTTTAAGAAACTTCCTTTTCGCACCCTTGTGAAAGGCGACACCAAAATCCACAGTCCGCATCGGATTTGAAAACGAATCTGCGTAACCCACGACTAGTCGCAGCTCTCCTATGACTAGTCATAGACCTCGGAGAAAAATAGTACAATGTCGTTGTACTTTGAGTCGTGCCAGGACTCGAACCTACGACTGGTCGAGCGCCTCCCACAACCAGTCGTGGCTGTCCCACGACCGGTCGAACGACCTCAAAAACTTCAGATTAAAGACTTCTCATAACAATCTCTACCAAGTCTTCATTCTTCAGCCGTGTAACTCCTTGACCTCTTCTCTTATCTTCGCATTACATCATAGCTTCTCGTGTATATTCCATCTTTCTTTTCTACATCGCCAAGCCCAGAGAAGTTACACAGAACTTGAACTTCTCTGCAAGAACATCCTTGTTGATCATGTCTGCCAGATCTAAATTCACATGCCCAACCACCTTTGCTCTTATCTTCCCAAAAGAAAGAAAGACGTAGTCTTCTTATACCATCTCACCGCTACTCAATATTACTTGTCGGGGTACTTGCTCACAACACTGATAACCTGTGAAATAATTGGTCTAATCCAGACCATGGCATACACTGCCAACCGCATTCGAATAAGGCTCATGAGATATCCTGCTTTTCCTCATCTATTTTGGGACATGTCCTGAGGATAACTTGAGGAGAGATGCATAGGGAATGCTCTCCAGCTTTACTTGGCCCATCACATACTTGATCAATACCTACACACAAGGTATTCCTCCTGTGATTATCAAAGCCTACTCCTCCTTCAGTCTCAATGCCAAGAACCATCTTTGCAGCCCCCCGATCCTTCATCCTGAACGTCCCACTTAACTGAGTCTTCAGTACACTGATTTCAGACATGTCATAATTGACGATCCACATGTCATCAATTACTGACTCACCATGAAGGAATCAAACCACTGCCTAGGCGACAGGTC
Organism: Magnolia changhungtana; assembly: GCA_030180095.1. Taxonomy (NCBI): domain Eukaryota; kingdom Viridiplantae; phylum Streptophyta; class Magnoliopsida; order Magnoliales; family Magnoliaceae; genus Magnolia; species Magnolia changhungtana. Next base: position 5,166,649 of record JASAUF010000459.1, read on the forward strand.
AAACCACGACCTCCTGCAAAGTCTTTTCTCAGCCCCTTTAACTTTGAACCGCTTTGGTTGCTTCATGTAGATCTGCTCTTCACTTTCCCTTACAGAAGTGCAGACTCCACATCCATCCTTTCAGCTCAAGATCACGTTGGCCAACCAGCACCAAACACGGATCTAATAGACACCTATTATACCGTCGGCACAGATATCTCTGAGAAGCTGATCCCTTCTCTCTGAGCATAACCCTTCGCTACCAAGCTCGCCCTGTATCTATGTTGTATCCTCCCGAAGATCCACATGTATCCAACCGCTCTCCGGCCTACTAGAAGCTCCACCCGCTCCCATATGTCATCTGGTATAACGAATCCATCACATCGCCATAGTCACCTTTCACTTCTCAGCACCAGGCTCACTTAGAGCCATCTGAATAGAAGATGAATCCCCTGCGATATTGGAGTCATCCATGTACCTCGCCAATATCCTGCGATCATGCCGTGTGATTCTTCTCACAGGTGGCTGCTCCACCTGCTCTGTATCCCTGTTCACACGTCTCAGTCTTCCTGTCCTGCTCGCTCATGTGGCCATGCCTAACATGCCACACACGTGTGGAGGTGGAATCTGCTACATCTACCATAGCTCCACCGTTTAAAGTGCTCCCCATCAACTTGTACAAGTTATCGAGTCATTGTGCTTTCATGATTACCTGTGCCCCTTTGGATACTTTAAGAACACCATCAATACCTGTGTACTTGCATCCTTTTGCCTCAAGCATACCAAGAGAAATCAGATTCTGCTTCAAATCAGGAACGTGCCTGACATCAGTTAGGGTATGCTCCACCACATCAAATATCCTGATGTGCACCGTATCAACAGTCACAACATTACATGCAATGTCATTGTCCATAAACACCTGTCCACCATCGCACTCCCTATAGCTGGTGAACCAACTACGATGAGGAGTCATGTGAAAAGATGACCCTGTGTCTAGCATCCACTCGTCCTTACGATCATCGTATGGCCGTCTGATAGTAGACATAGACAAAACATCACCATCACATCCACTCGATCCATCTGACGTGGCAACATTGGCCTCCTTGTGCGAAGCCTTAGAATCTTCTCTCTTCAATTTAGGATTTCCACAATCCTTCTTCACATGTCTTTCCTTCCCATAATTCCAACACTTTACCTTTCCTTTGCCCTTACGCTTGAATTTGGATCTAGAACCTGAAGAACCTGTACCTTGTCTAGAATTATTACCCACTGTAAACAGTACATCAGAAGATATCTCCATGTCGCTGTTTAGTTATCTCATAGCCTTCCCTTGAAGAGCCGAGATAACGGTATCGACACTCAGGGTTTTGTTCGTGCTGGACATAGTGTCCTTGAATGCCTCAAAAGACGCTGGAAGAGAATTCAGCAACATACATGCATGTTCTTCATCTTTCATCACTTCCTTCATATCCAGCAATTTGTAAACCAATTTATTAAAGTTGTTGATGTGAGCCTCCAGATCTCCACCCTCTGCCATCTTGAAGTTATACCATTGCCGCTTCAAGTGCAAACGATTTTCAGAGGATTTCTTCGCATAAACATCCTCTAACTTCGTCCATAACTTAGTTGCAGTTTTCTCCCTCGTGACGTTGTAGAGAACCTCATACGTGAGACATAAACGGATCAATGATAAAGCCTTCTTATCAAGAGTATTCCACTCATCATCAGTCATAGTGGACTTCCGCTCCTCAAGAGCACCATCTTTGCCTTGCTTGATTAAGGAACTCATTATCTTGATCTTCCATAACTCAAAATTACTTTTCCCTGAGTACTTCTCAATCTCATAACTAGTGCTCGCCATTATTACTAGTCCCTCATATTCAGATCTGTGCCCCAACCGAACTTTGGTTTTGATACCACTTGTTGGGATTTTTAGCTTGCGGAATCACACAAATCTAGATCTAGGATAGCAATCCAATGACACCAAGCATATAAGAGAACATATAGATTTAACATGGAAAACCCTTTCGGGAAAAAACTATGGCACAAAGCGACAGAATTCCACTATGAAAGCATCAATTACAAAGAGAGAGGACTTACCTGATTCGAACAATCTCGAATCTCACCCTTGCTACACCCTTTGATAACCCTAAAACCCTTTAAAATACCTTTAGAAAGCCTTAGCATGCCCTAGAATAACCCTACGGAACCCTATTTATAGTTTAGGAAACTTCTCTTTCGCACCCTTGCGAAAGGCGACACCAAAATCTGCAGTTCGCATCGGATTCAGAAATGAATCTGCGTAACCCACGACTAGTCGTCGCTCTCCTACGACTGGTCATAGCTCACCTATGACTGGCCGTAGACCTCGAAGAAAAACAGCACAATGTCGCTGTACTTTGAGTCGTGCCAGGACTCAAACCTATGACTGGTCAAGCGCCTCCCACGACCGATCGAATGACCTCAAAAACTTCAGATTAAAGACTTCTCTTAACGCATGCCATCATGGTGCTGTGGGCCACCTTGATGTATGTGTTCTATATCCATGTCATTCATTTGTTTTGCCGTCTCATTTTATATTAGAGTATGAACTCAAAGAATAAAGCAGATCTAAGGCATAAGTGGACCACACCACATGAAACAACGAAGATGATGACAACTACAACTTAAACTTTCCTAGAGCCTACTGTGATGCCTATTTTCCATCTAACATATTGATGAGGCTACACAGACCTGGATGAAGGGAAACCACGAGTATCAGCCTGATTGGAAACTTTTGTGGCCCTTAATGAAATTTTAATGGTGGGATGTTCAATCACCAATGTTTCTGTGGTTTGGTCCACTTAAGGTTTGGATTTATTTTATTTTTGGGCTTATACCCTAAAATGAGCTGGAAAAATAGAAGTAGGGAGTGGATAAAATACAAATACATCTAGGTAGGCTCTACAGTGCCAAGGGCACTAGGCAATCTGCTTCAAATTAGGATCACACCAATCCAACTAGTGATCATGGGCACTTAAACCAATGATGCTAGTATTGAAACCGAGCTAGTCTGCCATTAACCCATCCCTTAGGCCCACAATCTCACTAGTGGTCCAAATGGCTGACCATGGACGACAACGAGCAAGCTTGGGTTGGCTGATAAATATCTAATATCTACATCTTACTAATAAAAATACTTAACTAGGCTACAAATTCTACCATTGGACAGCCAGATAAATATCTTTATAGTGAGGCTTATGCAACCAGATAATAAAATTGCATTGAAAAGCTGAAATAAGGAAATCGGTGACCTGTCTAAATTAACCACACGTTTAGGAGGGTGAACCTCCTCCATCTTGAATCAAACATGCAAAGATAGCAGCTGACGATCATGGCCTGAATCCAGTTGCATACAGCAGGCCCCACCTCAATCTAGTGAACCCATCATTATCCAATATGAAAATAAGTCAAGTCTACGGAGAAAAAGGGATCCCTATTTAATCCCGACACTGAAAAATAAGTCTATGGACAGGAGCAATGCCGTGTCTCCTCTTTGAAAAGTATGATCCATCTCCACCTTATGAATTTTATCATTTAGGAACAATTCACCAAACACTAAGAATCCTAAGATAAGATGGTGTATTGCGTGGAACAATTGATGCCATAAGAAATGTTTTCCCAACTTGGGGTGGTACAATGGCGCGAATCAAACTTTGATGGGATGCCCGTAGCCATTTGATTAGCCTTTGAAATTGAAGTTTGATGAATTGAAAGTATATTAGGAAAATACAAGGGAAAGTAGAAAATGGATGACATTAGGAGGTAAGGTCACATCAGCTCTAGAAAAACAAACCATTGGCACCTTTCTTTTTATTTTGCTAAAAAAATGTCCTACAAAATAATTTTACTTTGCTGATGCTGGGAAGGCTTGATGAGGTTTATCACCGTCTTCCTTGATTGGTAATTACCTTAAATTCATGAGGTTCTCTTGAATTCACAAGAGCTTTAATTTATTGAATGAATGATCTAGAAAAAAAAAAAAAAGAAAAGTTTAACACCTTTAAATAACCTTTAACAAACCCTAAAATCATAATAAAAAAATCCTAATCAAATAAGAAAACAAGTTCAGAAAAATACACAAATTTCCTCTGTCTATTGACCTATTGTCGACCTATCGAGTTGGCAGGTTGAAACAACTAACAAGTGTCTAGAGATTTAAATAAAAAATTATATGATTTTCGACCTATCGACCCATTTTGTCGACCTGTCTAATAGATCTATCGACCTATCGAATAGTATTTTGACCTGTCAAACTGATCCATGAACAATATTTTGACCTGTCTAAACTGGAAGAAATCAGCCAGCAAGCAATCTAGAATATCTAGCACAATTTTGACCTGTTGACCATAAAGATCGACTGGCCGAATTATGCTGAGTGTGGTCGATCGTTCTTGGCTTCTTTCCTTCGGTCCATCTTAGCCATGAGCAAATCCGCGACCTGCTCTACATCAGTCCTCTTCACTTCGAAAGAACTCGTCCTCGAGTTATTCTCCGAATTTGGCTCCTATTACTTGTATAGGTCCGCGACGTTGAACGTGCGTAAGATCTCCATTTCTTTTAAAAACTTCCCATATTGCGTGAGGGATCCATCATGTAGTGCATATACTCCCAATCAACTCATTTGCGTGGTATCCATCGTGGAGTGCATATCCCATCCAATCAATTCATCCAAGGCAAACGACCAAGTTGAAGGCATGTTAAAAATAACGCAATTTGAAAAATCATGTGGGCAGCAAAATGAGAATTTAGAAGCTTCAAACAAGAGTTACACTGTTTCCAGTGATGTGGTCCCACGCGATTTCTGGATTGCCCTGAATTTTGAAATCCAGGTGGCAAACTAAGTTGGTGTTGCAGATGGAATGGGTGGATCACACGCACATTCACCCAAGTGTCACTCCATTAGTGCAAGCCTCACCCTTGTGTCCCACCCCGATGGATGGACAGGCAGGATCACATGTACGTCCTCACATTTAAAAAATAAAGCCCACTGGAAATACCTATACTTGACTCTTTCTACCGTTCATCCCACTTCATATCTGACCCTTCACCATATTTAAATTTATTTTCCACTGTGCATTTAATGGTCAAAGGTAGATGAATAGGATTGTCTAACAGGTGATTTTTGAGACGAACCATCCATAACAGGCCCTGCATATGGACGGCCGGACTCTATTCATGCATCACCAAGGCAAGTGCAGTGTACGGAGATGGCTTTACCATACTCCGGCTCTTGCTGCTCCGCTGCATCATCACGGCCAGTCTCCTTCCTCCACGACTGGAATGTTTTTTTTTTTTTTGCGAACTGGTTTTAACGGTTTTAGTACCAGACTGCTCAAATTAGATTGTAGGGTATGCTACATCTGTCTCTCCATCGAATATGTGGAAGGATGATATGTATCAATCGAGACCATTCAGTAGCTTATCCTGCTTTAGATGGTAGCTTTAAAACTATCTTTGAACAGATGGTTTCGTTAGACTTTGTGCAGCTCATAGAATTATTATTGACGTGTACATTTGCAAAATGTTTGACACTATCCGATGCAAATGCAAACATTAATTTGCACATGGTACGTAAGTATGGATCCACAATCTTCTATCCTTGAGGGCCCAATTGGAGAAAAATATTTCTCAATGGATGTTGATTGTTGGGTGGACTTGGTCCTCATCCAACATGTAAGTGATGGCTTATTTTCTCATCATTGAAAAATAAGTGTAAGGACAAAAGCTAAGCTACGTCTCCTTTACCACCTTGTTTAAATCAACCATAAAGTCGGGAAGCCGGCTTTCCATCACAGATCTGACTACTAAGATGGCAATTGACAATCATGGCCTAAGTAAGTGCGATAAAAATAAGAATTATACTGCCCAAGATTGGCAGTAACTTAATAATTATCCCGACAAAAATCACCAAGCCCATGCTCGGCTACCAAAAAAAAACATAGTGATAGAATTTGCACAATCAGCTCCTACCGACTCCGAGAATCACCATGTGTGAGCAAGTCTACCACTTGTTGATTTGTTTGCTGGAGAGCATCGACTTTTTCTCCAATCATGGTGAGACGTCTTTCACAGTTGTAAAGTCGCTCCTCCATACTCGCCATATCATTCAGTACGTGACGTTTGAGGTGATGAGTTTGGCGGTTTGTGATAGACTCCAAACTTAGCAGCGGCATTCGATTGGATGCCCGTGGACATGATGGATGAGCATAGCCGATTGCAGGAGAGCACTATTCTCAAGAAGAGCTGAACTGAGACACAACTGTTGAGCCACCTGAGCCGCATCACTATTAAACCATGTCTCTAGATAAACTGTATCAGATGTGGCAGGGAGACCAACATGATGAGCTAGTTTACAGATAAGTATAGGAAAGGCTAGTGTATTCTGATGGTTGCCTTGACTGATACGAATTAGCTGCTTTAGAAGAAGCGTTGGGAGGCACACCTGAACTTCTTGATACACATCATACAGCACATTCAGCAAAAAGGGAGAAAGATGATTACCATTCACATCACAAGGATAGACATTGGACCCAAAAATGCTATGGAGGATTTTGAAAGTAGGTCCAAGATGATTAATATGAAGGGAATTATCATCGTTTCGAGAAATAGTAGTTCCCTGATATAGTGCGCGAGTTACCTCTCCCCAAACGCCTAGACCATTTAGGTTCCGACTGGTAACTGGAATGCGAGTGACCTCGAGATCTAGAAGATTACTCAAAGTGATGGGAGTGATGTGCTTGGAGTAATGCAAGAATTCAATTTGAATGCATGGTGGATCGTCACGAATAATATGACATTTACTGAGGAAGTCATGGATCACCCCTATTTGATAAGTACTACCAAGATTTAGAATATTTTGCCATCCTATTACTTCTAGAAGGAGGTCCACTCGAAAAGGCTCAATGGCACTGTTAAGAACAAGACGTTCAACAATAGTGGCAGGATGTCTTACCGTTGGAATGAGTTGATGCATACTGGGTTGCTTATCTTTTCCTTTTGAAGATTGAGAAGGAGACTTACCTTTCCCTTTGTTCATGATTTTTCAATGTAAGAGACAGGTAAAGCTAAGGATAGGCAACAAGGGGATTTTAAAAACTTTGGGAAGGAGGATAAAATTCTTCTTTTAAAGAATCTGAAAATACCCGACCAAAAACGAGATAAACTCGGGAATGGAAGGATAATATCAGTTTGCGAGGAGCTTCCGGGACCCACCGATGGACTTTCAGCCGAGTATTCAAGCAGAAAAACAATGAAAAGCTTTTTCCAGAAAAAAAATAGAATTTTTCCGCTTGACCGCCTTTTATTGCTTGGCAGTCTTCGATTATATCGAACTTTCTTTCTATTATATCGACGATCCTCATTGGATGTTATCGACAATAGCTTTGATGATAGTCTCAATCATGTGTCGTTCCACATTCAGAAGAAATGTCAATGATATCGATAGTTGATCGATTTGATCGAAAATGCACATGACTTATCGATAGTCATATCGAAGATGAGTATTTTTCATTAGCCCAAATATCGACAGACATATATGTATAGTATGGATCGTCTTTGAATCTGACATATACACAACAAAATCTTGTACAAATCAAAATTATAAACATCAAGATGTTTATGTACAAAAAATTGAGGTGAGGAACCTCAGATATATCATTTAGAGCTTAGCAAAAATTGCATCATTTCACCAAACATCCAGATCTAGATGCACGATCTGGACTTGTTTTTCTCTGCTCAGTACTTCTAGACATCAGTCCTTTCTATACCTCTGATAATGTAGCAGTGGTTACTTGTGCGATGACCCTTCATTACTGATTTTCCTGATTGGTTTAGAATTTCGTATTCTTGTCTGTTGAATTTGACCACATGCCCATTATCACATATTTGAGATATGCTTAGGAAATTATGTGTTAGACCTTTTATGCAGAACGTATTCTCATTTTTAAGCAACTTAATCCCTTTTATGATTTCCTGTCCAATTACTTTAGCAGTGGTTTCATCTCCATAGGTGACTATCCCATTATAAAGATTCTTATAGTTTGAAAGAAGGGACATGTCACCTGTAACATGTCTTGAGCAACCACTATCTAGGTACCACTTAGTGTCATTGCCTGTTAAGTGATTTGAGTGAGTACCCAGACAATTTTTCTTTTCTTTAATTATCCACTTTGTAACAGGGTTCTTATTTGTAATAGATTTAGTTTTCTTATTTGATTCATCTACTTGATTAGTTTCTGTGTTGCTACTGGAGGCATCAGAGTTTTCAAGTATTTGTGTTTCATACCCATTTTTAGCTCTACCTTTCTCATATCTTAAGCCATTTTTGTTATTTCCAGATTTTCCCATACCTAAAATTTTTTCTAACTTCTCACCACTCTAGGAAAACTTACAGTTTAGCTTGGCAATTTTTCTAGACTCTTCTAAATCAAACAGAAGTATATGATTTTCATTTTGAAGGAGCATATTTTTGTCTTTTAATTGCTTCACCTGTTTGTTTAGCTTTTCAGGCTTGGATTTAAGAACGGAGTTAATTCTCTCAAGTCTATCATTGTCGGAGTGATATTGTTGTAAATCATTAATTAGATGTGTATTGATTTCTAGAGTTTTATCCAAATTTTTTTGCAGCAATTTCTTTTTGTTCTCAGATATTCCAAGTCTTTTTACCACTTTGATTCTATGGATATACAGTTGATTGTAAGCATCTTGTAGTTTATTCTATTTTTCTTCTTATTCTTCTTCTTCTCCAGTTTCCACATTGTCAGATGGAAATGATTCAGTGGCTTGCTATTCTTTCTTGTTCTCAGATTCAGTGGAAATGATTGAAGCAGTGGAGACCATGAGGATTTTCAATGATTTCTGATCTCTAACACTTTCTGAGTCACTAGATTCTGAATTTGACTCTTCAGTATCATTCCACGTGGCAGCCATTGCCATGCCCTTAGCTTTTCTGTTTAGGCATTCGGTTGATAGGTGTCCATACTCCTGATAGGTATAGCATTGTAGTTCTTTAGTCCATTTACCAAATTTACCTATAGAAGGTTTGTTATTCACCTTTCTTCCTCTGGAAGGCCGGCCACGATTTTTCTGAAAGAACTTCCTGAATCGTTGTGCCAGCAAAGCCACTTCCTCATCTTCATCTTCCTTTTCGCTCTTACTGTCCTCATGTATTATTTTCTTAAAAGTTTTTAGGATGGTTGTTTTAGATTTTTGGGTTTGTTTAAAGTATAGTTCAAAAGTTTGTAGGGAACCTACCAGTTCTTCTACTTTCATTTCATCTATGTTTCTACACTCTTCAATTGTTGTTACTTTAGGATTAAATCGTTCAGGTAGGGATCTTAGGATTTTTCTACAAATTTTAGGAACCAGAATTTTTTCTCTCAATCCACCCATGGAGTTACAAATGATATTTAACTTTGTAAAGAACTCCAAAAAAGTCTCATGCTCTTCCATTCTGAGATTTTCAAACTATGAGGTCAATAGTTGCAGTTTAGACCTCTTCACAGTACTTGTGCCTTCATGGGTTGTTTCCAGTAAATCCCATGCCTCTTTAGATGTCCTACACATGCTTATTTAATTGAAAATATCTTGAGACACGGCACAGTAGATGGCGTTCATAGCTTTTGCTTCAACAGTCTATTTTTCTTTATCGATCCCTGTCCACTTTTCTTTGGGTTTGGGTTTTGTGATGGTTATGCCACCGTCAAGTATAATTTGTTCAGTTGGTGGCATGTATCCGCTTTCAACTATATCCCAAATATTATGATCCAAATATCTCAGAAAGTAGTGCATCCTAGCGTTCCAGTATGCATAATTTGATCCATCAAATACTGGAGGCCTAGTGACCGATGAGCCCTCTCCTTTGGCCATATTTCCACTTCAATCAAGATCACTCTCTAGGCGGTGAAGCCCTTAAAGAGAGACCGGCTCTGATACCAATTGAAATGCAGTGAAGACCGCTTTAGTTGAAGTAGGGATATGCCAATATGTCCTAGAGGGGGTGAATAGGACTTTAAAAGTTTTTATGATTTATTTAAAATCCTATTGCACTAATCCTAACAACAAGCTCATATTAGGATTACTTAAAAATAACTCTACTGGCTTCCAAGCCTGGTAGAGGATCCAATCACAAACTATTTAATAAGTGAACAGTATGCAAACTAGTTTATGATGGATATGATTGTGTATGTGTGTGAGGTGTGATCTTAGATATTCAGATATGAAAATATATTAAAATAAATCACACATTCAGACAAATAGCAATCTCAAACACAATCATTTTTATAGTGGTTCGACAATCAGTCTACTTCACTCCTGACAGACACACTCAACCCTTGAGTGTGCCGGATTTCACTAAGGAGGTTTCACAGCGGTTCACCTCAAACCTAGGGTTTTAAATCAGGTTCACCTTCAACCTTTACAACCTACACTGAGGCTAACTGTTTATGCTCTCACAAGCAAGGGTCAATACAACGCACCCACTTTTAGGCACACTGGCCAAGGATCTTCCATAAAACCCTAACAGAGGTTTCTACATGGTTCACCTCAAACCCGAGGTTTCACAGCGGTTGACCTCAAACCTAAGGTTTTGACTGGTTCACCTTCAACTGGATGTTTATGCTCTCCACAGAGTAAGGGTCCACACAACGCACCCACCACGTACACTCCCGCCGGAAGCCTCCTACGAGGGCTTCAAGGGGTGAGAAACACCTAAGACCCAATCCTACAAAGGAATGATCAAAGTGTCCTCTGGACTCTATATACTTACAGATAAGCTGATGAGTCCCATTAAGCACGTTGATGAAGATCTCCTCCTTTGTTGATGAAGACTCTTCGATCTCCTTGATCCGCAACTCAAAAGATATACCAATGCATGACGACAGGTTGGGTCAAGGTTATGATGAAATCCTACTCTCAAAAGATTTTCTTATAAGGAAGATAGAGCGATTTCAATCATCTAAGCATTCAAGGCATCTCAGCTTAATGATTTGCCATTAAGATGGTAGTTGGAGGATCCTTGAATGCGAAAGTTCATTCTCCAATCCACTGTATTGAATATCAATGGTGAGGGTGGATTGGAGGATGAACTCCCTTGAGAGAAAGGGCTTTAGATATAAGATCTAAAGTTAAACACTCAAAAGCTCTCTCTTCTTTCTCTCACTGCAACAATAGACAAGTCCTCTTTATATAGGCAAAAGGTTCCAAATGATATAAAATGATCACATTTATGACAGAGTTCGATATCATCGAGTTGGTTCGATATCATCGAGCATATACTCTTGATAGCATTAATGGTCTGCTCGATGACTCGAACTCAATGTCATACGCTTTTGAAACCTTTTGCCAGATGGTCGATAAATCGAAATGATTGTCGATGTCATCAGAATTCGAACTCCGATTCCATCGATCAGAGGTTCGATCCATCGACACTTGAAAAATAAGAGAGACTTGACTAGAAATATTTCAGGTTTTCATGAGTGATCGAGGGACCTTGAGATCATTGGAATTTGAATGTCGATGATATCGATAACTATGTCGATACATCGATAAATCAAAAGGATTTTTCATAAAGCTTGCTGGACAGTTTATGTCCATATTCGATGCAATCGATACGGCATAGATATCATCGATATTTGAATATCGATTCTATCGAGTGACCCCCGATCATAGATAAAACACCCTGAAATATGTTGCTGGAGAACTTGGTGCCCAAGATCGATATCATCTAAGGCCTACCGATATCATCGAGGTTTGAATTTCGATGGTATCGGGGAGGCTACGATATATCGATGCTTATATGGTATTCTTTAAGAAAAACAGGGGCGCCAGAATTCTGCCTGTCGATGGTATCGAGTCACTTCCGATAGACTCGAGATTTGAATATCGATTGGTGTACCGATACATCGATAATTATGTCCAAATATGTATAAAGTTGCTGGATATATTTGGTCCTCTTTTCAATGATATTGATGGAGCATCGAGGACTCGACAGCACAGGTCGATCATATCGAATGTGTATCGAAAAAATCGACAAGGCAAGAAAACTTAGAGAATTTTCCTATTTTGAATATGTTTTCTTACCCAAAAAACCCTATAATAATCTAACATTTTTTAAGGGTTTTAGTATACCTGGTGATTTGGGACAAGGGATGTGAGGCTCAGATTTACTTGTGGCGAGCTTGCACACATCCGGTTGAGGCAGATGCTTGAATTGATCTTCCTATCAAGCTCTATAGTCTAACTAACTCAACAATCACGCTAATTGACAAACCAGACACTTTCAGACTATACAAGACCCGGAGGTTCGGGCTACCCTTGGTACAAAAAGGAAACAAGGGCACCTATCGTAAAAGATATATCATGTTAGGTTATGGACGAAAGGACAAGACATATCTAACAACAATGTATGAGTGGGTGGTGATGATAGATGGTTGGCTGGATTGGATTGATAGTGACTAAGGTCATGTAGTTGGGATGGTATAGATCACTAAGAAAATCCACCCCATTCATTCAACTTCTCGGCTCTTATTAACTTATGGACTAAAAACGGAGCTTATTCGGCAATCATGTGTGACACAAAGTTTGAAAATCAGCTTAAACCTGTCTGTTATTGGAATTTTCCCTGTGGTCAGATCTGATGATCGGTTTGGATCTTCTCAGTGGGTACTACTATGATGAAAGGGTGATGTGTTTGACTGGTCAAGATCCACTTCCGTTTCGCAACTAATTGAGTTGAGAGATAACGTGTGATACTAAAACACATTGGTGTTATCTTTACTCCTATTTTTAAAAAATATAATATATTATACTAAGATACATTTAGTTGCATAAACCAGAAGTCCCACATTCCTTAGTTTTTTGGAAATTTTTTTAAATGTAAATAACTTTCATTCACACCGTTAGTTTCAGATGAAACTTTACCATGGCCCATCATTTTGTCTGCTCTACCAACAAGTAAAGTTTGAGCCTTGATCTCACTAAGTGGCCAAAATGCCTTTTTAATGACTCACATCTACCTATAATTCAAATCAACATGTATTAATGTCCCATGTGAAAATTTACTAGTAATTGTAATGTATGTCCTATAATCTTTCAAATGACTAGTTTATTTTGTGATATTGATGGTCCGTTTGGTGGATACAAACATGATAGACGAGAAGATGAATGGCTAAAATTTAAGTAATTGAATGGTTAGGATATTAATTGTACTTACGGGTCATTGTACAGTTAGTTTTATAAAAGGATACATAAAAAAGTAGTTTTTGGATGTGATCTATGTTAGAAATGTATACCGTTAGGTTTAATGAATGGTTCATCGATGTAAAATGCTTAGATCGTAATTTTGACGGTAAGTTAAGTATATTTGTAAGTGATAAACAAAATAAACAGGTTCAAATTTTAATTTGATGTGTGAACAAGTGAATGTGAGGATTTTGTAATTAGTTTACTTTGATCAGGTGGTCTAAATTCAAAGTAGATGGTCAGATATATCTTCATCTAATGGCGATAGGTTATATCAATGGTTAGTTTTAATTTACGGTTGAGAATATTAGGGTATTTAATGATTCATCCTATCAATCAATGGTTGAAAAGTTCTCCCTATGGTTAGATTTAGATTAAACTACATAAGTATTAATGGATCTATAAGTATCAAGTTGAACAAGTGTAAAAGTGTAATCGTACATCCTTATGTGCAGGTAAACTCACACCCAAAATTTCAGGTTGTTACACACACACACACACACACACACTCTCTCTCTCTCTCTCTCTCTCTCTCCTCTAAACTCCCTCCCTCCCTCATCTCTCGATCCAAATTGGTACTAACTCAAACCGACTCGATACTTTTTACTGAGTCAGATTCGGTCTGGATTAATCTAGGACAGACCCAGATTTGGATTGGTTCAAGCATGCTGGACTCGGTACTGAGTCAAGTCAAGTTCGGGTCAGGCCTATTTCAAAATCGGATCGAGTTGGGCTAGCCTTATCATGGTCCGACTCGACTTTATGCCCAACTCTACATGCATAGCCTATCTGGTTGATGGGCAGCTCTGTGGTCATACAAATGTACTTGATTACTATTGGGACTAGCCAAAGCATCCCGAGTGTCAAACAAAGTAATCACAATTGCACAATCAAATCTAAATAGAAAATAATTTAAATTTAAGTGGAAAAATCCTTGTTGAAAAAAACCACAACACAGAGTGAGAATGTATTATGAAAAATGGAGTTACAAGATATGAAATCTTACTGATCGAAGCCCCAAAAAGAAAGCCCTAGCCTTTTCTCTCTTTAAAACACACTTAAACCCTTAAGCGTAACTTACATTAACCATAATCCCGTTTACGCCCATGTATTTGAGCAAAAACGGAAATATAAATCATTCAGGAAAAAATGCACAAATTTGTGCAACACGTCAACATGTCCTGTTGATCGGTCGACTAGAATTTTTGATATGTCGAAAACACCAAAAACTATCCAAAGAGTTTTGCTAAAAAATGGAATTAATTCGATATCATTTGCTTGGTTGACCAAACTATTGACCGGTAGAAGGCCCCTGTTTCAGCATAGATTTGAGGCATCCGATTTTCAACAATCTCCACCATGACTCTAATCTTCCTGCTACAACATGCCACACTTAATCCTCCATGTCTATTTTGTCTCCATCATACCTTCACAATCGTCACTTCTTGTGCATACTCTATATTCACTCAATTTTTGCCAGACCTAGAGAAGTTGCATATAACCTAAACTTCTCTTGTAGGAACTACCTTGGTAAGCATATCCATCAAATTCACACATGTATGTATCTTCTCGAGGGTCACTTCGCCTTTCTCTAGCACTTATTAGATAAAATGATGATGCATATTAATATGTTTAGTTCTAGAATGGTAAACAACATTCTTTACCAAATTGATCACGCTTTCGTTGTCATAATTAACTGACTTATTATTGAAGTCCCAACTGATTTATCATTCCCCTTAATCAAACCGCTTCCTTAAATACTTCTGTCATTGCCATATACTCAGCTTCGGTTGTGAAAAGAGCTACCACATATTAAAACTTCCACATCCAACTGATCACTCCACCCGTTAACACGAATGAATAACCAGAAGACGACCTTTTTTATCCACACTGTCGGTATAATCCGAATCCACATAACCTACTAGCTTGTCCCGTGACTTTTCGATTATCAAGACGTAGTCATGCGTACCTCAAATATATCGAAGTAGTCATTTCACTACCTTTCAGTGTTGTTTGCAGATTTTAGACATGTATCTGCTAACAACACTCATTGCACGTGAAATATCTAATCTCGTACAGACCATGGCATACATTAAGTTGCCAACAACACTCAAATAAGGCACATGAGACATAACTGTTTTTCTTCATCCGTTTTAGGACATTGTTAAGAAGAAAGTTGAAAATGAGCCGCATGAAGAACGCTAATGGCTTTGCCTTGTCTTCAGATTTGATATGCTTCCCAACATCGCTTGTTGGGACTCGCGGAAGCACATGGAGTAGGATCAAACAAAGTAATCACAATCGTACAAGAAAATCCAAACATAAAACAATCTGAATTTACATGAAAAAACCTTTGCGGGAAAAAACTATGGCACAAAGTGAGAATGCACTATGAAAAACGAAATTGCAAGAGATGCAAATATATGACTTTGGCAGGGTTTACTATATTCTGTCAAATCAAGATGTTGTGCCCTTGTGTTGAATGGAAGCGGATTGGCTGGTGTACCACACACCAGCTATATAGCTAGTGTATTGACGTCAACAAGTTCTGTGGGTCTAATCATGAGGTATGTGTTATATCCAAACCGTCCATCCATTTTTTGACCTCGTCTTAAGGCTTGAGATGAAAAAATAAGACAAATCTAACTATCAAGTGGACCACACTACAAAAAGCAATGGGGGATTGAACGTCTACCATTGAAACCCTTTCAAGGGTCACAGAAGTTTTAGATCGATATGAAATTTGTTTTTTCTCTTCATCCAGGTATTCGTGACCTTATGAATAGATTGGATGGAAAATAAATGTTCCGGTGGGCCCTACGAATTTTTTAACAGTGAAAATCATTATCCCCGCTGCTATTCGTGGTTTGGTCCAGTTGATCTTTGGATATGATTCATTTTTTGGATAATGCTCTAAAATGATCCCGAAAAATGGATGAACGTTGTGGATATAATAAATACAAGAATTGCATCGGCTTTATGAAACTGAGGTTAGGTCTACCCGCACCCGACGCATTAAACAAAAGGGTCAGCTACTTTTGACAACACATTGGTTATTTTTTTACTTAAGAGCCAATCACAGCCTGACCCGAATTCTGATAGGTTGTGTGGTCTAAAATTCTAACCTGATTTTTAAATGGGTGGGGTCTAAGTCCTCCCTTCAACTTGACCCGATCCATTTACTCCCCTGTACACAGCAGATAGTGGTTACCTCAAAGATCTATATAAATGGCCCATGGAGATAAAGAGACTGTACGTAATCAAAGTGAAAAAAAAAAAAAAAAAAAAAAAAAAAAAAGTTAAATAGTCAAAGGTCTGATCTGTGAATTCTTTTTTTTTTTAGTATATTTAATCCGCAGAATCTGACTAAATCGGGATGTATTTGCGTTGGGTCATATCCACTTTCTTACACAGTAGTACGTGCAATTCACCAAATAGTTCATACAAACACGCCATAACATTTGACATTTGCTGATTTGGATCTCTAGGGTTTGGTTGGTAAGTACCTGCTGGTGGACCATTGAATCATGCTCGTTACTGCTCCAAATAGAGGAATGATGGAGAGCTGTTTTTGGACAATCATGGTTCAAATGATCCAAACCATTGATATGGTGTGCCTTACTGTTCCAAAAAATCACCGGGACGGGGAGACTATGAAAGTATAATATTTGGCCTTGTTACTGTAATATGTTACCTTTCTCGGTTGACCACCTATTGAACAGTTAGGATTCTTCCAATGTTGAAAAGTTTTGGTGTACGGGCCGTCACTTTCATGGCCTTTTGTTTGGGTCTTTTTTCATTTTCATTTTTACTTCTCCTCTCGTATTTTGCTTGTTGCCCTTTCTCAAAGGGTCCCTGCTTCTCTGCTTTTGATATCGGGTTTCTTCCCATGATAAATGGAAGTGGTCATCTTCTCTATTTAAAAAGAAAGGAAGAAAGGCGTCCACTAGAAAGAGACGTGGAATAGTGGGACTCCGTGGGAGTACCGGCTATGGATGACTACAATACGTCTGTTGAATCAAAAAAAAAAAAAAAAAAAAAAAAAAAACTGCAAGCCTCGTGTCAAAGAGTAACTGTAACCTTTTTAATTTAATTTTATAACATTTTGGAAGAAGAATTTGAATCATACATTCAGTGGGCACCAGATCGAATTCCCAGGATTTCCAAGAAACAGCGTTGGTCCAAGGATGAGAACCAGCTGACCTAAATGGCATGTAAAAGTCGTGTTTTATAAAGAAAGAAAAGGAAAACAAATGACCTCAACACACTCACGAAGGGTCAGTCTCTTCCCATCCTTTTGATATGCCATCCTTCCATGTGTAGCTGTGGATGTTATGGTTAGTGGTCGTGAATGGAGTATGTATACTTGTGGCTAGGTTCTACTCCAGAGACTGCATCTACACATGTTTTTGGTTGGTGAGGAGGTGCTAATGTGCCCAATTGGTAATTGACCATCATTTCAGGCCGAAGCCCACAAACTTAATGTTGGATGGGCCGGGCCGTCCCATGGCAGGAAATCTTCTAGTAAATCTCACAACCTACTAAATTTGGGCTAATGATCAATCAATCAAGCCCTAGGGTTGTACCTGTCCTGGCCTGCTTCAGATTGTTTCCGGGGCTGATCCATAAACAGAGGACCTGATTCCAAGCCCAGCCCACAATAAGACAAAATAGTCTAAGATTGGTCCACTGGCACCAACACATTTCTTGGTCAAGCTGTTAGGTCTTCTTGAAGGCTCTAAGGAAAAGGCCTAGCACAACCAGCTATTGGTTTGGATGGCATATAAACATCATGGTTGGCTCAGGATGGGTTCAATAGTAGAATTTCCATGGTGACTGCTTTCCGTGCTGTGACTCACCTGAGTTTTGGATCTGCCTGATTTTTGGTCTCTTCTACTAATGTGAGCATGAAAACCAGATGCATGGAGTGGATTCAGGTATCCTCTCATGATTGCTTGGAATTTTCTGAAAAGACCGTGACCCAGAGGAAAAAGAGGAGCGCTCCTCTGCTACGAGTACCACCTTAAGCTTAGGGAGGGATCGGGCAGATGTAGACACCACATGGTATATGTATCCAACCGGTGCATCAGATGTGTTCCCTCGTGTCAGCTACAGGGCCTTCAAATCAGCTTGATGCAAAACAATGGTGGGCCACCCTTGATTCTCACCGGGGCCCTCCTTATTTGTAGAACAGCCTGATTTTTATCCTGATCCTCGTCCAGGTCATATGAAGGGTCTGGACAGGCCTAGATTCATTATACATAACCCCAAATGAAAATGAAGGGTCTGGACAGGCCTGGGCATGCTACGGTGGAGGAGATGACTCCCTTGGAGAAAAATCAGACATAGGAGCTGGTTGATTTACGTGGGAAAGTAGATGGTGGGGTTGTAAATGGGTGTACGCTATTAAGCATAAGCCCGATGGTACTGTTGATCGGTATAAAGCTTGCCTAGTTGCAAAAGGCTTTACTCAGACTCATGGCATCATCTACACCAAGACGTTCGCTTCTATAGCCAAAATGAATTCCATTCATGTCCTTTTGTCTCTTGTAGCAAATTTGGGCTGGCCACTTCATCAACTTGATGTAAAAAAATGCCTTTTTACACTGTGATCTTCATGAGGAAGTCTATATGAGCCTGCCACCTGGTTTTTGCTGAAAGGGGTAGGAAAAGAAAGTGTGCCGCCTTCGCAAGTTTATATATGGCCCAAGCAATCACCGTGTGCATGGTTTGACAAATTAACTCATGCAATGTGGGTTGCTTCTTTTCACCGGTGCAGCTCAGATCATTCTGTCTTCTGGAGATACTCAACAAAGGGGATTACAATTGTTTTTGTTTATGTCGATGATATTATCGTCATGAGGGACTTTAACACTGTAACAGTCCATGTTGTGGTCCACGTGAGTTTACATTTCTGCTGATTTGTATTATCAGGTGGCAACACAAGCCACACATGTAAGGGATTTAGACATCTCGCATAGGCCATCATTCTCCAATGCTATCCTAAGTTAGGGTAGCATGGGAGCGGATTCAGTGAGGTCGGGGAAACACCAAGTCTATGAGGCTGCATTCCCGTTTCTGACACCCACCTCTGCTTCTTGATGTTATCTGCTGCGCTGCTCTCTGTCAGCGCGATGTGGTTGTGTAGTGGCTGGTTGTGCTGGTACTTGGTCAAACAGGAAGTGGTGGATTTTGGCTACACAGGGTTCTGGCTGTTAGGAGTGGCTTGCGCCAAAGTGTTTAAAGAGCTGTTGCAGGTCAAGCTGGCATGGGATGTTGAGGTGGTGGTTTCCGTGGAGTCTCTGGTGCGGTGGTGAATGTTACCTTCAATCCTTTTCCTAAGGTTTTGGAGGTTGTTAGGGGCTTTCAGGAATCATTCTGTGCAGGTGTCTGGTTTGCTTGCTGGGATCTGCGATGGCAGGTGATGAAGGGGCTTTGAGTAACCTGGGAAGAAGCCTATGCTAAGGTTCATGAATGCAAGCCAGAGTTTTGGTGTAGGTTTTATGCTGCCCTGTTTTCAGATATTGAGTCCAATAATATCAAGCATTTTGTTGTGGCTATGTATATTCCTGTATTTAGCTCCTTCCTTAACTAGGCATTATTTGGTTTGCTGTGGCTAAATTGGATGCTTACTAGTTTTGGCCGAAAACCACAAAGTTTTGTAGAAATAAAGGTCATCTATAAAAGTTTACTATTTATAGCGAGTCACGTTTTGAGGGTGTTTGATACATAAGGCGGCCCCCCCCCACCCCCCCCAAAAAAAAAAAAAGTAAAGGATTGGACATGCTAAAGGATGATTCAAAGCCATCGATTTGTCAGCTGAATGTGAACCGTTGACATTTTCTTTTAATGGTCCATCCAACTTCAAATGCAATACTGATGGTCGCAACATTGAGATTTTTGTGTAGGAGAACTCAAAATTTATTACATGGTCAAACTTTGTGAGATTTTTCTATTCTAAAAATCAGGCCATTTCACTCACTCACTCTCAGCTTCCGACCTTCCCTTTCGGTCGCCGGGAGCCTCTCTTAGACAGGGTGGGCCTGGGAGTTGTCAGGAACGACTGATGGGACAGCTATCAGCTTTGGTGATTGCAGGCTGTCTGTTAATAAGGGATTTCCAGCTCCAGATGCAGAGTGCAAAGAGTCGGCTGTTTAGGGATTTCCAGCTCAGATAGGGCAGCAAATTCTCCATTTGAGTTTGGGCAGCGTGTTCAGCTCGGTCTGGGGGGTTCATGCAGCTCTGAGGAGGTGCAATCTCTATTGAAATGGGGAAGTCCAAGTCCTGCTAGTAGGGGAGTTTCAGTTTTGGAGATTTTTTCTGCAGGGAGGATAGTGCAAGTCATGATGTTTCTGTTTTTCTGTTTAGCCCATATGATTGGTGAGGCCTAATTATTTTGCGTGGGGCCCACCTGAAAATCTAGCTTGTACATCGTCTGTTTCTTCTTAACAAAGATATAAGGGCATGGCTCTTCTTTTAGAAAAAAGAAAAAACGCAACAGATGTCTAATTGTTTTTTTATTTTATTTTATTTTTTTTATTTTTTATTTTTTTAAATTTACGGTGCTCAGTTGTCTATTACTTTAGGCTTTGCAATTATGTGGGCAACACCCTCTTCTTTGGCAAATTAACCAGCAATCATCATCTCTAACTGAATGCTCAACCTCCAGTTCTAGTGCGTGACAAAATTGGAGTTCCACACAAATACCTTGCCTTGAGGAGAGAGAATTTGCTTAGGAGATCCCACTGAGTGGGTAATGGCTTGATTTTTAAGATTGAATTTCTAAATAGTCTTGCCCGCATGCGTGTGAAGCCCTGCCCATCTGTAAACAAGCACATGCCAATATAGCGCAACGGTATATACGAGATATGAAGATGTATACCAAAATTGTCATTTAGGAACGGTTTTAAAAAAAATTAGGAACGATTCAGAACCATTTTGGGTACCGTTTTAATTTTTAGAAACGTAATTTTAGGAATAGTTTTAAACCGTTCTGGTGCCAACAGTCACATTTTAGGCACAATTTTAGAAACGGTTTTAAACGCTTCTTAATGTTGCCAACGGTCAGATTTTATGACGGAATTTTAGAAAAATTTTCAATACAACATTTCAATTTCAATTCCAATTCCAATTCCAATTTCCTATTTCAATACAACATTTCATTTCCAAGCAACTATAATCCAACAATTCCTGTCTTGAGTGCTAGGAACCCACTATAGCTACACTCCTTGCTCTTTTGCAAACGCAAGGTACATGGAAAGCAAAGGCTCCTCTCTCTCTTCAATGGCTCAGCTGGTTGCTCATACGAAGGTCTCTCTCTTCAATGGCTCAGTTAGCTGCTCATACGAAGGTGTTGCCTGTTGCCTAGAATTGTATGAAGTTCGATTATCAGGTTCTCTTCTTACTGCGAGAATGTGCCTCTCTTAAGATCAGGCCTCAGGTAATTTATCCACCTCAGTCTGCAGCTCTTTCCACACCTTTGCAGACCTGCAATTTTCCCATAGTTAGATAATAATTCAACAAAACCCAACTAGAAAATAAATCAAGAAAAATTCAAATCCAAATTCTGTAGGTGATCCTAAATATAGCAGATGGTAGTGCGAATATGCCAATGGACTTTGTGTATCAGGTGTTATCTTAAATCCTTTTCTTTTCTTTGGATGGTGCCAAGAAGTAAGCACAAGCATCCACAAACCCTCCATGAACCATAGAACACACCAAATTTGATTGTAGGATAAAAAAAAATTCTGACCGTTTCTTGTGGTGTGGTCCACCTGAATTTACATCTACTTCAGTTTTGGGACCATGGCCTGAAATAACCTATAAAACAGATTAACGGCGTGGATATAAAGTACATACATTAAGGTGGTTCCCTACAGTCAGGTTCTCACCAACATTGCTTGTTCAGGGTCTCGGCCAAGTCTCTCTCAATTTTACCACACTTGATTTCCAACATGTTACCCACCGATCGGGAACGCCCTTGGCTAAATGGGTCAACCTGTTAGTAATGGACCCAAAAGTCAAGATTTTGGCCTCTTATTAATCACCTTTCATTTCAGGCCCAACGCAACCCATTGGCATCATAAACCACCTGATTATCAGGCTTGGGTTGGGACTGATAATCATCCTCCGTTTGAGGCATTATAAATGGTTTTTATCACAAAATTCATAATTGCTTTTAAACTATGTATGTACTATACTATGTATCTGATTATTCACAACCATAATCAAATTGTTTAGAGATATTCATGTACCTGATTTCATCTAAAAGAAGAGTCACTATGATATCTCAGTATGATAATCTAAAAATTTTCAGACATGAGTAAGCACACGAGTGCATATATAATTTTGTACATTATGTTCACACAATTCAATCAAACATAAGGCCACATGTGTGATCGAGGGCCTATATTAAATTTACGTGTACAATTAAGAAGTGTGGTTGTATTAAAGTTGTACTTGACTCAAGCTAACCAGTTGTAATAAATGATCAAGCGATTTGCGAATAGATAAGAGTGAGTCCTTTAGGATGGATTCCTTTTGCCTTACGGCTTCAAAACTTTTCTTTCATCATTAATTGCAACTAATATTTCTCAAAGAAATAAGGGTAGATGAATATATAAAAAGAATGCTAAAATAATGTCAATTTTATTAATATTTGACCGAATGCCAAGAACTAAGTGTTGCAGCTGAAATTTAAAGCCAGTGTTTGGATGAGGCAACTAAGTAATTTACTTTTTTTAAGAGCTAGATGACTTTTTGGTTGTTACTAATGACTTCTATCTTGCCTTCCTATCTATTCATTATCCAGATGACCGATGCTGTAATGGCCTAGTTACGGGTTCCCAGATGGCAAATCCATGTGCTTGTTATTTATTTCACCTAGTAAATACTTTAAGAAAAATAATAATAATCAAAACCACGACAGTTAGAATTCTATTTGCAAATGGTCACCTAGACAAGCAAACTGATCTCACTAGCTAATGAGAGCATACCTTGCTTGGTGTAGTATAATGCAGACCAACATACTATGCATAAATGTTAAAGAGAATATAATTAATGCCCTTTCCATACAATCAAGCTGAGGAATATGAAAGAAATCATATTGTAGTTGAATCTGTTTAGCAGTTCAAATTAAGCAGCAGAAAACCAAAGAGCTCAATTCAAAACATACAACAAAAGAAAGTTAAAAGGACAACTTTCCAATTATAGTTAATAGATATTACTCAGAAGTAGAATTTACCTGTTAAGTTTGTATCTGTTGGAACATCCACCAACAATGCAGGTCCTATTAAAAAAAAAATCAACAATTAGAATGTTTTTAGTGAAATTAGACAAAAGCCAATATATGATTGGGCATAAAGCATTTGTAGGTGGCTTTTCCAGTCCACTATCAAATCCCATGGATCTACACCAAAAATATTATCTTAAACCATAGTATACGTGCTTTGATGACGACTCAGGATCAGCTATGTGAAAACCTTATATTCCCTGATAAGGTTCTACCCCACAGAAATGCTCTTTAATGGAACTTTATCTCATTCATTTGAACACCTATTGATTCTAACAATAGATTGCATAATCATTTGAGCCTTTCAATTCACAATGATATCTTGTGCTGTATGGGTGCACAAGGGAATTGGATTGCCAAATTCAATTTAATGAAAAGCAACTAACAAACTAATAATGTTTCCAAGTATCATAATGAGAAAGTAGCCCACAGATTACAGTTACATACCTTTTCAGTCTAATTAAGGCTGGAAGCTAGCCCACAACTTGATTTTGAGAGGATTCGTTTTCAATTTTCAGAAAAAATAATACAATTAAATACACCAGGTGGCACGTGCAATGCATGTAATAGATGGATGTGGGAAGACAAGCAATGAATTGATATTCATATTCTGAAGATTTCGAGATTTGTTAGTCTCCCAATCACATGTGACAGACCATGGAGCTCATTAAAGTGGGCATCCAGATGGAGCAAAGACTTCATCTCGCAGATGGAGGTGGGAAGTGAGCGAATCTTATTGAGGTCAACAGAGAGCTTTCGGAGTTTCACTAATTCGTAGCCAATGTTGGTGGGCAAATATGTTAGTTCATTGAAACTTGCATCCAACTCCACCAACGACCTGGTTTGAAATAACACTGATAAAGATGTACTGGCAGAAAATGCAACTGCTAATGTTTAGAAAGAGAGTTTCAAGAAAAATACTCATTGATAGCATTACCTGCAATGGGAGATGCTGTCTGGTAGTGCCTTAAGTTTGTTACCCGATACATCTAGGATCCTCAAATTAAACAACAGTACGATGGAGTCCGGCAGCAATGTCAAAAGGTTGGAAGAAAGGTGAAGCTCCTTTAGATTTTCTAGCCCTGCTATGGAATCAGGAATTACCTGTTTCCTTGGACAAAAACTTAAGCGAATTAGGACTGATGTAGGAGGCTGAATCCCAATGAACAAGAATTCAACCAAGTAATTTACCAATATCACAACCAGTTAATGCATTCTCTTCCCAACCATCTATGTGATATCAAGTCTCAAACAAGTATCAAATAAAAATAAATAGAACTGCTCTAACTAATTTGCCTATATTCTTTTTGAAAGGGTAAGTAAACACACTATATAACCAAAGTATTGAAATAAACCATTGTAAATAAATGCCATTTGATGATGTGTTCGAGCATATACCCATCCTGTTCTCCAAAAAGTATTGCCGTAGACATCAAAAAGAAGACTAATTCTTAGGTCACAGCAAAGCAGTACACAACACAAACTTTGAAAACTAAGGGAACATACTTCATCTAAAAACTGATCCTTCACGGATCCTCTAGCTTTCTTAATGATTTGGATGGCCTCTAAGTTTGTACTTCCCTGCCAAGAAAAGAGATGATTTAGAATAAAGCTGAAATTGAATTGTCACAACTAAAACAAAATAATTCAGTTTAGCATGGTATACTATGACATGGAATTGCAAAAAATTATCCTAAATAAACAAATACAGAAAGATCACAATCTTTCAAGGCCCAACATTTTTTTTAAAGAAAAAAAAGGATATTATTGGACTACTTTCTCCAAATCCTCTAGCAAACATGTATCAGTAGATTGTCTCCTTACAATCAAATGATTTCAGAAATTTAACAAAAAACAGATCAGTAAATACTCAATTCCGTAGACTATGAAAAACTACCCAAGAATTGTATTGGCATGGAACTATGAAGATGCATATGCCTTCTTGAAGATGCAAACTTCAAAGTGGTATTGTTGCAATGGTGCATCCAAATAAGCACTTGAAATACAAAATCCCCAAATTGAAGTAAAATCCTGACAACCCAAGCAAGGATTTCAACATTTTATCAATCTTGAAACTTTCATCTATGATGAGCACTGCATGGTGAATGGTCCAGATTACAAGGCAATTCATAAACATGGCAAGTATGGTGTCTGATTCCTCAAGGCATGTTCCTACAGTAAATGAAATAAAGGATGGAAGTAAACCAGAATGAAATTATAGAAGCACAAAGAACAATACCTTGTATGAAAGTTTTGTGTGAATTGCATGTAACTAAGTTGTTCATCAGTGACCTCAAGCCAACTATCAAGAAGAAACATCTCACCAAGTGACTAAAAAGCAGAACATGCATATAGACTAAACCAATTTCAGTAACTCTTTTTTTTTCTTTTCTTTTTTTTAAATGAAACCAGTGGAATCACCCCACCTTATTTTATTGCCAAAAGAAAAATAAATTTGAAATTAACAGATCTAGAACTTCTGAAGCATCAGCAGTTTCTGATGCAACCTGCTATCCAATGATACATATATTAGAGGAAGTGTCAAAATTCTCATAGGGGCAAGAATGAAGTGGATCCAATAACATCTGCATAAGTACCACCTACAGATGCATTTAGAACTTCAACTTTATCTTTTGGATGGTTGAACTTGCATCTGAGACCGATCTTGCACCTTTGTGTCTTCAAGAAGTACTGGCCACATTGAGGGATGAGGAAACAAGTAAAACACCTCATTCTTAATTTGCTCAAGTTCCAAATTTACAATTTTGGTGTACTGTCCAGTCATCAAGTGCTAGCAAGGAAATGCCTATGAATACACCTCATGCCCAGGAGAAACATTAACATCATTGTCCTTAAAGCATCAAAGATCTGTTGAAAAAAAAAATCACAAACAGATTAACCTTTCTCTGAACTGCTAGCATGCTTTGCAAGGCAGTTGCATCTTTATGCATGTATCTCATCTTACCTGCAACTCCAATTGCAATGCCCTCAAATACAGAGTGAAAACAGAGGGCAACAATCAGCAAAACGCTATCACCGAATGAACCAACCGTAGGAAGTGGTTTTATAAATTGAGTTTCCCTTCCATCATTGACCTGTAGAGACATGCATGCCAAAAGGAACGTTCAGAAGTAATAGGCTAAGCAGTGGATACTTGATTACACATCTACTATCAGAATTATGGTATCAATTGATTCAATTCACTAATGCCTTGAACAAAATAATCACTAATCATTCAAATTTGTAGCGTGGTTATCAGAAGATTAAAACCTGTGCCATTCTATAATTACTCTCCGAAATCTATTATGCATGCCATAACAGAAACTAGCGAGCACTTCAAAATCAAAATCAAAAGATTTCTGGTAAAATGTAGATCGAGAGAAAAGCGGTGCTGAGGCGGTTACCAGGACAAGTGTCCAAGAAGAGTCTAGAAGACAGAGTGGTGCCAAAACGATCGCTGTAATCAATTGAATATGGAGAGGAGTCATCTACATGACTATCGCAAGGATATCTATAAATAGCAAAGTAGTTTAGCAAAGCAAAACGTCTTATATCGACCCAATCAAACCAATCAAATCTATCTTTCAATTATCCCTTATGTTTCTAAACGTAAATTGTTCTTTAAGTTCTTTAGAGTAACTAGTAGCCTAATCTTACATTAGTAACAATAATCCATTAGATGTAATCCTTACTTGTAATCCATGTCTATACTCATATGTTTGATGATTTTCATTGCAATACAAGCAGTTCCTCTCTCAAAAAGGTGCTTTCTAGTTACTCCCTGCAATCGACTGTAAGTGTTTCCTTTTTATTTACTTTTGTGTTCGAAAGTCTTTTTCTATAGAAAGCAAGGTACAACCCATTCTCAAAGGACGAACCCTAGCCTCTGATAATTAACTGATCATTTTAAAAAATATCTTACGAGTGGCTAAATACGCGACCAATCTTCTCGGATCATGGTCATATATTGTCAATTCTAATATATTTGTCTATCTTGGCACTCGGGGTCAAAGTTGTTTAGTTTGAATAAAGCAGCATAGTCAGTTTTGGTATGCCGACTAATATTACACGTGATCGAATTTTGTATCCAATGGAGCAACAATTTTTAGCATGCTTGGTGGGACTAAAAATTACTTGGCTGCCATAAATATTTATTGTGCACATGTTGTGCAACAGTTTTTGGCACGACTGGTGGGACCCCTGATTTGGTATACATATCAGTGTAACATAAGCATGTTTAATTAATACAACTTTAGAAATATAAGTCGAAGGGTTACCCAAAGCTCCTCTGGGGTTAACAATCTTATAACACCTTTTGCACTACTTCCACCAAAGGAAATGCATGTGCAGCCAGCACTTGAATGCCTAGGGTCACCATCAAACCCAATGCCCAATCCTCCAACCTAGGTCTGACATCCTCATCTCGGAGTGACCATCTTGAGACAATATCAGTTGAGCTACGCGATATGCAGTTGGGAAACCAATATATCATGGAACAGAGGAGTGCTCAAGCCGAGCAAGCACATGCTCAGGCAGAGCAATCGCGAATTCATGCAAAATCATTCAATAGGTGGATGACTAGCCAGACTGAGAACTTGAATCGGATGATGGTTATCCTTGTCAAAAGGGCTCCCACAGTACCTCAACAAAACATTAAGGGCAATTTGGTTAGAAATTTACCTCCAGTACGTCCCCCACCATGGAACATGCATTCTGCCCCAACGCAGTGTATAGTACTGACTATGCCTCCACCTACTGAATTCAGGCGAGTTGAGTAGGAAGCTAGAATCTTCATTCCTGAAGTTTGAAGTCAATGAATGCTTAGAGGGCACCCTCTCCCTAGGAATCCACCTTACTATGAGGAACAATACCCAATGGGTCTAGATCCACCACTAGTGGCTGAACCTCAACGTATGGATCATGACCAAGTAATAAAAATGGTTCAAGAAGTGGTAGGATAAGTTCTTGGCCACACTACTACCTCGATATATTACAAACCATATCTTGAATGAATCGACTGCCGGTATTCATTACCCATAAACTATCAGCCAGACTTTTACACTTTTTGCTAGAGACACTGGTCAATCGACTATAGAGCATATAGGTTGATTTACCATGCAATATGGTGAATTAGTTAACAATGACTATCATTAGTTACAACATACTGTTTGGCCATTCCTCAACTACAACGGCTTTTACTTAGTTTTTCAACATATTGCCAAATTCTATTTAAACTTAGCAAGAGATGGAAGAGAAATTTCATGCCCAGTTCTTCTATAAAGACAGAAAACTTTCTATGGCCAATCTGGCATGATTTTGGCAGTTGCTTGGTGAATCGGTAGAAAGTTATATTGCCCGATTCAACAGAGCAAAGAGTCATAGTAAGGTGGTCACAACTAAGGTCGAGTTTGTATAGCTCGCCCAGGATGGTTTGGAATATAAACTTCGTAAAAAGTTTATCAAGATGAAGTTTGTAAATTTATATGAAAGTATCCCGATATGAAGCCCTTCTTTAAGAGGGAGTGATACAAAAGAACTCGTCAACTTGGACATATTACTATGATCCTAACTACAATGTAGATGTGGCCGAGGTAGTGGTAAAAAAGTCATTTGTGTGTTCGGTATTAGTTAGAATTGAGGCTACTACACCGACTATACAAAAAACTCATAAGATGTATGCATTATATATTACCTAGGCCGACAAAATCTTTAATATCATGTTGGTCGGGAAGTTCATTAAAGTTCCTATTAACCATAAAATACTCACGGTTGAAGAGTTAAAGAAGACCGAATATTGCAAGTGGCATGAAACCTATTCCCACTCTCCAAGATAACATAAACCATGGATTGTTGAAATTCCCTTATAAGGATAAGGAAGCAATATTGACCAATACAGATCCATTTCCACCAAATTTGGAGATCAACATGGCCATGTTCAATCTTCAACAACTAACTCGACCGTGAAAGAAAGTCGACCTTATTCAACGTGATCATCGGGTTGTTACATGACAATCTAGCAAGAGTAGCTACACATCTTGGCAGATGGCCACAAGTGCAGAGGTGTGGCTAAGAGCAGCACCACACATCAACCATGAGCTACATCTTTGTAGTCGATGCACAAGTGTAATTTGGCCAACCAGGTTGTTACCTGGTTCGGCTAGTCAGATCAGACCTTGGTTTTTGCAAAGAGTTGAAGGATCAAGCTCTTATCAATTGCAAAGAACATACCAGCCTCATTTTGATCAATCTCGGCCGGTTCTATCATCAAGACGAAGGATGGCCAGACCTCACCAAACTCAAGAGGAGGTCTAAAGGAGGGTAAGTTACCCCTAAATTTTTAATTGTGCCTAAGGGGATGATTTACACTCAGAAGTAGCATTGGCAATTAATGATAGCAGGCTATCAAGCAAAGAGAATTGGCCCACATGAAACATGATCTACAACTAAAGGCCATGAGGCCACACCAAATACTGATCATTTCACAACCAAGAGATAAGTAGAGGGTTGTGAATGCAATTGATTTAGTTATGAAGCCTTCCATGGATGCTTCAGTTGTGGCAAACTAGCTAGTTAAAACACTAAAAATCTCGAGAGCTCGCTCATGTACGTATCTCAGTGATGAGTTCTTCTTGGACGATGACCTATTGATCGAAGAACTTTTGGCAACAACGAAGTTGCTAGAAGAAACTCCACCTGTTCTTGAAAAGGCAGAGGTAGTTTTGATGGAAAATTGTCCAAGTATTGTACCGGTTAGCACAAATGCTAAAGGGCAACAGAATTTAGAAACACATGGAAGGCAATATCCAAATTCTATAGTAAGGTTTGGATCACGGCCACCAGTTGTGGTGGACTACAATAAGGTTATCACACTCCCATCCAACTTTCAAGCCAAGCCATCTTATCCCAACAATATGGTAGGAGATGTGGAGGAAATTAGTCATCTAGTGATAATACAACATGGTTTCTTTTACCCAAAGGGAACCAGAAATAAATCGACTGTCACCGTGGAGCCAGGAGCATCTTCTGAGAAAGTGGTCATAGAAAGACCTTCCATCACTATGACCCAACACCTGAAGATGCTATATATCTTAATCCATTTAAAAGGTTGTCTAGTCACCAGAGTCCTGGTTTACAATGGGGCAGCAATAAACATTATCCCTACCATAATGATTGCAAAGTTGAGAAGGGTCAAGTCTAACCTAATTCCAATTGAGGTCTCAATGAGTAATTTTGTTGATGGAATAACAAAGACACACAACATCCTACCTATTAAGTTGATGGTGGGAACTAAGAGAGTATTGGCTGCTTTCTTCATGGTCAACACTTCATCTAGTTACAATGCCTTGATAGGAAGGGATTGGATACAGTCTTTCTCATATATCCCATCATCTCTGCATTAATTCATAATTTTTTTGAACTAAAATAAGCTTGAATTGGTTTTGTTCGACAATAAGCCATTCCTGGCTACTTCTAATGCGGCCGAGGCATACCTTTATGAAGATAAAGTTGAGCAAGTACGTTTCACTGGAAGAAAAAAAAAATATGGGCATCCAACCGGAATATCTACTATGATTAATCTGAATAGAATAATGCAAGATATTGCCACCGTGATACGCCTAAATCATGAACTATCAATGGATATAGTACCGTATTTGGCAATTCCACGTTTCACTATTGAAGAAATCCCATGACAAGTTCTCCATCAGTCGATGGGACAGCCGAGTTCATGGCCAGAATAAAGAAGCTCAAGGAAAGCTCGAGTGAGCATTGTAGTGGTTTCTTTGTCAATCTGATCAAAGTTATAGTATTGGCCAATAAGGTGGCCGAAGACGGCATAGATCTGAAAGATTTGAGAAAGGCTCCAGAAAAGCTAGAGGATTCTCCGGCCTAAGTCCAGGATCCCCTGGTTAAAGTAAATTTAGGGACAGAGTAGAACCCCAAGCCCACTTTCATTAGTGGTTTGTTAGAACCACAAGTTCCGGCCGAGCTCGCTAATTTTCTTAAAGAGTTCACTGATTGTTTCACCTGGATTACCATGAAATGCTTGGTCTACACCGAAACCTAGTGAGTATAGGTTGCTAATAACATAAGGGTATCGACCACACAAGCAACTACCTATATGGATGACAACAAAGGTTATCTAGAAGATAAAAGAGGAGATCGAACGACTATTTAAGGCAAGATTCATTATAAGGCCCATAACCTAGTTCGTACCATTCCTTAGGATCCCGCGATCCTCCCGATCGAATTTCAGTAACCCGCGACCTATAATCGGCGTTTACGCGCAATCCTAAGTCGCATCCTGTATATCGATGTCGACTCGACTCGAAACTAATACCCTAGCGACTGCGCCATCGCCGCGGTTCCAACGCTGCCTCTTGCTCGTCGATGTGACACCCAGGCCAGGAGTTGTGGGCCAACGTTTATTTTGAGGAAAACGCTGCGCATTACGAATTCTAAAAGAATCTCTACAACCCATCACAGCAATCAATCAATCACAAGTCAAGTACACAACCCATCCCTCTCTTACACAAGCCTTACACAAAGTTAACTCTCTCTCTCTCTCTCTCTCTCTCTCTCTCTCTCTCTCTCTCTCTCTCTCTCCACCCATCCCTATCTCATCCAAATTTCAACCAAGCCCATACCCTCCATGTCATCTCTCCTTACCACATCCATTCCTCTCTCCTATCTCTCACCCATTCTATCTTATCTCCCTCCATTTTCCAAGCAACCATGAGAGAAAAATCCTAAGGAGATAAAAGAAACCAGGAGAGGACCCATCTTCCTTCCAACCATCAAAACTTCATCATCAACCCTTAAAGAGCTAGCTTAGGAGATAAGGAGTTCAAGGAGCTAAAGAAGAAGGTCATAGGTGGGTGTTTATAGGATTAGATTTGTATTTTTTATGATGGGCCAAGTGAGGCCTACTGATCAATGGTATGGATCTCACTTTGGACCCTAGGTGTGGCTGATGGCCCACCATGACTCATATGTTCATTCCATGATGGAGCCATTCTCCATGGGCCCCATCATGATGTTTATTTTCCTATTATATAAAGGGTCATCTAGACCTTGTATTTTGGTGGAAAGGGATCTCCACCGTTAAAATTTTTATTTTTAGGCCCACATATAATGGGACCCACTTGATGTATGTTGTAATGCATGGAAGGGAGGGCCCATAGTACCGAGGTCCCTACCATTGCACGTGTTTCTCTCTCTCTCTCTCTCTCTCTCTCTCTCTCTCTCTCTCTCTCTCTCCCCTATTTAAATGGCCCACCTTGGAGCATGATATTATCCACGCCATCCATCACCCGGCGGTGGAAAACCACCTCTGTGTAAGAGCATCCAGGCCGTCCAGGGCCTGGATGTTGGTGTTGATTCAAAAAAAAATAATATAAATAAATAAATAATAGAATATTATATTACATGTGGTGGGCCACACTTGGGACCCACATAATATGGAAGATGATTGGCTGGTGTAACTCACACCATCTATTTAGCTGATGTAATGACATCAGTAAGCTACGTGGGACCACCCCATGTATATTGATCTAGACCATCCACCTGTTGGGGACCCACAACACACATGTGTGTTATCTAGACCGTCCATTCATCTGGACGTGGCCCCTCACCAACTATGTAGTTGATGTATTGATGTCAGCAAGGTGGTCTGATCACAGGCATGATCCAGACCATCCGTCCATTTTTTCTGATGGGCCACACATGTGGACCCCACCATGAGGTATGGGTTTTATCCAAATCGTCTGTGTATGTGGACACCAAACACTAGCAATATTGTTGTTGACGACGTCAGCAAGCCCTATGGGTCCCGTACGATGTATGTGTTATACATACACCATCCAGCTGGGCCTTGGACCCACCGCTGATGTATGTGTTACATCCAAACCGTCCATCCAATCGGCGAGCTCGTCTTAAGGCCTGAGACTAAAAATGAGGCAGATCTATCAGGTGGACCACACTGCAAAAAATAGTGGAGAATTGAACGCCTGCCATTGAAATCCTTTAGGGATCACAGAAGTTCTGGATCAATATGATATTTGTTTTTCCTCTTGATTCAGGTCTTTGTGACCGTATGAATAGATTGGATGGAAAATAAACCTTATGGTGGGCCCTGATAATTTTAAGGGTGGAAATCATTTGTCACGCCCCAAACTCGGAAACCGGGCTCACAAAATTCCCGATCGCCGAATCAGTGCATGAGCAATGGTTCTCCGTAGTACCCCATTCTCGGCTCCCGGCGCCCATACGCTGTGTTAGATCCTGGGATGCTACAAGGAGGATTTCTAATAATCAATTTGATTTGTAATGAGCATAACCACAAGCATAACCCACGAATAATAACCACAAGAACACCATCACAAAATCCACTATGATAAAAAAACTTTGAGTACAAGGTGTATAAAAGGAAATACAAGATGAAAATGACAAAACTCCAAAGCTCTACAGACGCTCCGATCATTGCCCGGCGAGACTACGGCTGCGTCCTGGCGTCACCTGCACGCATCAATCGTGCAAAAGCTTATGGAAAGCTTAGAGGGTGGTGTAAGTGTGTGCGTAATATGAGCGTGCTCAAAATGCAGGGTCAGAGTAATGCGGAATCGTGCCAATGAGTACATGAATGCAGTCAGCCGTACCAAGGCTATGCGGTACATAATATAAATGATATCGGCCATATCAAGGCCATGCGATGCAGAATGCAGTTCAAGCATGTCAATCCTCCTGTCAATACAGTTATCAGTCTGGATAATCACCGAGGTCTAGTACAAGCCAGCTTGCCGCCCCTATCCGAACGCACAATGGGAGAGTGGAAGAGACCTCACTATCCGCCCGCCAATATCGGCCCCTGACTCGTCGATAGCGGACCGATTCCTCAAGTCGGTCAAACTCAACCTAGAAATTGCCCCTCACTCGGGCGGGTAAGGTCACACCCCTTTCCAACCGACCACGACACAGTGGGAGACGCGGCCTCCCGGTATTCGGCCCTCATGCGCTCGTACATCCACTCGGTCTCGACGTTGGAGTCATCCTCTGGTACCATCGAGGTTTAGGGATTTTCACCCAGGGACATCTATGGCGCCGTATGCTTAGAACCAAACATTTTCGGTATCCAATCTAGCCACCCACGATGTGTCTGTGGAGGCCATGGCCCTGATGTCGCTAGGGCATACAAGAACTACAATCACACAATGCAAGTGCATGAGTCACACTACCGGTCATGCAATGGGGCTCCCTGGCGTAAACCATGCGCTCATGGGGCAACTCCGCCTATCGGGAGCTGCAGTCACCGCAGAAGGCATATGCTATGATCAGTCACCGCTCATCTCAAGCATGCATATGATGCATATGATCATGAATCATGGGGTAGCACTATACTTATGGTATGATAATGGGCGTTATTCAAAGTGAGGATGGGCCTAAACGGACTGCAGAGTATAAGTATGGGCCTATCAGTGGGTCTTAAGGAGTGTGACAATGCGGACATTTAACCAACATTATCCTTACAATGTGGACGTCAAACCAACATTGTTCCCAAGGCATAGCCCGCTATAAAGTACCATTACACAAACCATAGGGAATCACACATTGCAATGGACCAATATACATCTCATTAGGCCTCGACCAATAGTCATCAAATGGGCCGTCTCATATGGGCCTCTCATAAATCAAGTGGGCCGCATTAGTGGGCCTTATGATCATTGCAATGGGCCATATCCCATGGGCCTTATGTACATCAAGGTGGGCCTCAACAACGGCCATAAATACACCAATATGGGCCCCATATATGTACCAAGGTGGGCCGAATCATATGTATCAAATGAGCCAATCCACCATTAAAATTCCTAAGGCCCACCATTACATA
The DNA here is from genome assembly GCA_030180095.1 of Magnolia changhungtana. Lineage (NCBI taxonomy): Eukaryota > Viridiplantae > Streptophyta > Magnoliopsida > Magnoliales > Magnoliaceae > Magnolia > Magnolia changhungtana. The sequence continues at coordinate 5,202,081 of JASAUF010000459.1, forward strand.
TATATCTCATCTATCTAATCAGGAAGTCTACTAAATAAATCTGCCTAGTTTTCAGTCTCATGCCTTGAAATGATCTTACAAAAAGGGTTGGACGGCTTGGATGCAACACTTGCATCATGGTTGGGGGTCCACGAAGGCCCACCATTATATATATATTTATGTATAATATGATATATTATAATATATATATATATATATATACACACACACACGCAAGCACCACACACACGCACACACACACGCACACACACACACCCGCACGCACACACATGCACGCACACACCCATGCCGCACTGCCCCCCTCGGACGGTGAGAATACAACACATATATCATGGTGGGCTCCACCGTCCAAAGCGGACGGTGGAGGAGAAATACATACATCACTTGTGGGTCCCATGTGGGGCCCACCATGGCGTTTATCTTCCATCCACTTCGTTCATAAGGTCACTGAGACGAAGAAGTGGAAAAACAAATTCGGCTTGATCGAAGCTTTTTTTGTGGACCCAGAAAGGGTTTGACGGTGAGTTCAATTCCCTACTTGTTTCTTGTGATGTGGGCCACCCGAGATCCTGGATTGGCACGATTTTTGGAGGGGGGCCACGTCAGGCGATGGCCCACCAAATGGGAGGTGTGGATACAAAATATACATCATGGTGAGGCCCATTTGGGAGCCGTGGGGACCGCCGTCGCACGTGATGCCCCAGCGGGCGTGACGAAAGAAGATGAGCCGATGCCTTTCTTTGTGGTTTTGTTTTTTTTTTTTTTTTTCCTTAAAAAACCAGGTTTTTCCGAGGTTTTTCGTGGGTAGGGCCTGCATCGGGTGGATCGGACCCAACCATTGGATTCCATGGCCTGACACCGTCTAATAAAGCCCAATATTGAATATTTTTCAATGTACAGAAATATCGGGGAAGTTTTCAACGGTGAAAATTACTCTTTCCAAAGGTATGGTCCGCCTGAGAGTCAGATTGACTTCATTTTTCGGCTCAACGCATAAAATGAGGTAGGAAAGAGGATGGACGGCTTAGATTAAATCTAATCATCGAGGTGGGGCCTACACCAATGGCTCACCCAATTAGCCTTGAAACAAGGCTTATATTTGTGTTTTCCTTTCCAGCAACGTCCAGGCGCTGGACGTTTTTTTGACTTAGCAATATCTTTAAGGTGGACCTTGTTTAGGTGGGCCACGCATGATGGATGGTGTGAGTTCAACACATATAAGATGGGCCCCACCCACGGTCGGCTTAGATAAAATATTTATTTCATAGTGGGGTCCATCCGGGTGGGCCACAAGGCCTTATCATCTCATACACACAGAAAAAGAAAGAAAGAGGGAGAGAAAGAGAAAGATAAACGTGTGGTGGAGGGACCCCGCCACTATGGGCCCTCCTTTGCATGATCTACAACATACATTAAGTGGGTCCCATTTCATATGGCCCCACAGATCAAAATCAACGGTGGAGATCCTTTCTCCACCAAAATGGATGGTCTAAATGACCATGTTATGCAAAGAAAGTAAACATCATGATGGGGTCCATGGAGAATGGCCCCATCATGGATTGATCTTGAAATCAAAGTGGGCCATTGGCTACATTTAGGGTCCAAAATGAGATCCATACCATTGATCGGTAGGCCTCATTTGGCCCATCATCAAAACAAGAAATCTACACCTATAGAAGCACCCACCGTCGATCTTCTTCAGTCCGTTGGAACGCCAACCTCCTTGTGCTCCTCTTTGACGGTGGAGATGGGAAATCAAGGACTAGGATAAGGGATTTTTGAGAGAGAAAAGGTGGGCCACATAACTCTTTTTTTTTTTGCACTTGGGGAGAGCTTGGACGTGAGCTCCTTTTGGTTGCTTGGAGTTGTGTTGGGAAAGAGAAAGAGAAAGAGAGATAAGGAGAGAGAGTGATGGATGTGAGGTGAGTGATGGGTTGATGGATGTGGTACTTGACTAGGTATGGGTGTGTAAGAGAGAGGGTAAGAAAGAGTTGACTTTGGAGAGAGAAAGCATGGGTTGATTGTACTTGACATTGAAGTGATTGATTGATTGATGTGATTGATTGATTGATGGGATTGATTTGACATTGTATAGAGATTCTCTCGGGATTGAGAAAGCGCGGCGTTTCTTCGAAATAAACGCCGGCTCACATCTTCTGGTCAGGGTATCAGATCGGTGCGTGAGTCGCGGCGTTGGAACTACGGCGACGGTGCGGTCGCAATGATACAGGTCTCGGATTAAACCGACTCGAATATAAAGGATACGACTTACGATCGATTGCAACGTCGATTATCAGTCGCGGATTGCCGGACTTTGACGGAAATGATTGCAGGATTCATCGGAACAGTGCGAACTAGGATACGGGTCTTACATCATTATCTCTACTGTTATTTGTGGTATGGTCCAGATGATCTTCCGATGTGATTCATTTTTGGGTAATGCTCTAAAAAGATCTCTAAAATAGATGAATGGTGTAGATGGTGCAGCCCATTGTTGCGACCCATCTTGATGTATATGAGGCCCATTGGTGCAGCCCACTTGATGTATATGGGGCCCATTGGTGTGGCCCATTGTTGCAGCCCATCTTGATGTATATGAGGCCCATTGGTGCGGCCCATGTGATGCAACCCATCTTGATTTATATGAGGCCCATTGGTGCGACCCATGTGATGCGGCCCAGCCTATGTGATGCGGCCCACTTGATGTATATGAGGCCCATTGATGCGGCCCATGTGAGATGTATGTGAGGCCTTTGTGTGAGGCCGAATGTGATGTATATGAGGTCCATTACGATGTGTGATTCCACCATGATGTACGTAGTGATGTTTATGGCAGGCCATGCCTTGGGAGTAATGATGGTTTGACGTCTACATTGTAACTCTCCCTAGGGCCCATTGTTAGGCCCAGACTGGTTATGTGTAGGCCGTCTAGGCCCATCCTTGTTACGGAGAGAGCTCATCACCATATAACATGCTTAGTATAACTCCATGATTCATGACCATACGCATCATACGTATGCTTGACATGAGGTATGACTAATCATAGCGTATGTCATTGGGCAGATTATTTATAGGGCTCCCTGATAGGCGGAGTTGCCTCACATAAGTGCGCTGATAGCCTTGTCTTGCAAGTGTCTTGCATTGACAGACATCTCGTATTTGTGTGATATGATTTTTATACGCCCTAGCGACATCAAGGTAATAGCCTCCACAAGCATAACGTGGATGGCATGATCGGACACTAGAAATACTATTACTAGCATCGGGGCGCCATAGATATCCCTAGGTGAAAATCCCTAAATCCGATGGTACTAGAGAATGACTCTAATGTAGAGATCGAGTGGATACATGAGTGCACGAGGGCCGAATACTAGGAGGTCGCGCCTCCAACTGTGTCGTGGTCGGTTAGAAGGGGGTGTGGCCTTACCCACCCGAGGATAGGGGCAATTGCTATGCTGAGTATGACCAGCTCGTAAATAAGTCTGCTATCAACGTGCCGGATAGGTATTAACAGGCTATTGACTAGGTGGATGGTGGGGTTTCTTACGCTCACTTAGACTGCACGCTTAGGAAAGGGGTTGTGTCATTTGGAGTGTATTAAACCCCGATGATTATCCAAAGAGAAAACTATACTGATATTTGATGCTCTAGTGATGAGCGGCATTGATATGTGGATTCGGATGAGGACTGTATGTTTGAGTTGCATCTCGCATCGCATGGCCTTGGTATGGCTAACATCATTCACGCCTTATATCGCATAGCCTTGATATGGTCGACATCATTCATGCCTTACATCGTATAGCCTTGATACGGCTGATAGTATTCATCGATTCACCAGCATATTCCACATCACTCTGATTTTGCATTCTGAGTATGCTTATATTACGCACACACTCTCACCATCCTTTAAGCTTTCTATAAGCTTATACACGATTGATGCGTACAGGTGACGCTAGGATGTTGACGTAACTTAGTAGGATCAGGAGCGTGCAATCGAGCTTCAGGAGATTTCATTATTATTATCATTGTATTTCCCTTTATGCGCATTGTACCTTAAAGGTTTTGATTATAATGGATTTTGTGATGGTGTCTTGGTTGTTGTTCGTGGGTTATGTTTATAGTTATGCTTGTTACGGAATAAATTTATGCTAAAAATCCTCCTTGTAGGATCCCAGGATTGGAACTTGGTATATGGGTGCCAAGAGCCAATAATGGGGTACTACGGAGGCTGTCGGTGCCGAATTCGGGGATCGAAAATTTTGTGAGTTTGGTTTTCGATTTTGGGGCATGACCTTCATCATGCCCATTAAATACGTTGAATGGTTCTCCAAACTGATTATAGTTATTAAGAAAAATGGTAACCTGGCTTTAGGAATTTGAATCAAGCTATAGTTAAGGACGAATATCCAACGCCAATAACAGATCAGTTGATCGACTGAGTAGCTGGGCATTAGATGGTTTCCGTTATGGAAGTCCATTCAAGGTATAACCAAATCAACATAGCGTCTAATGATGTACCAAAATAACATTTAGATGCCCATGGTGTTTGGGAACTTTTTGTTAGGTTGTTATGCTCTTTGAGGTAAAAAAAATGCAGGGGCTACTATCAAAGGGCGATGAACGCTATATTTCATGATATGACTCATCATTTGGTGGAAGTATACATTGATGATGTAGTAGTCAAATTGACTAACGTTGCAGAGGATCTTGCCCATTTGTGCAAATCATTTTTACAAATGAGGGTCCATAAGTTGAAAATGAATCCCCTTAAATGTGCTTTTGGGATTTTGACTGGTAATTTTCTACGATTCCTTATGCATAAGTGAGGGATCGAAATATATCAGAACATGGCATAAGCCATCATAGATGCTCAGTCGCTGAGAAACAAACCGAAGTTGCAACATTTTCTTGGTCAAGTTAACTTTATATGCATATTCATTTCTAATTGTGTAGGAAAGACAAATGTGTTTTCTTCGTTGGTGAAGTTGAAAAATTAAGATGAATTTACATGGGAAGTTGAACATTAGTTAGCTTCTGACAAAATCAAGGAATATTTGATGAAGTCATCGATGTTGATGTCACCGATCAAAGGTCGACCACACAAGTTGTACATCACAGCTTTTATAGAGTCAATTAGAACCCTGTTGGCATAAGATAATAATGATCAAAAACATCATGTAGTCTACTACCTTAGTCGGATGCTGCTTGATATTGAAAGAAGATATTCTATAATAGAAAATTTGTGCCTGACGTTGTACTTTGCGGCCATTAACTTAAGGCATTATTTATTGGTCGAGTTAATTAATGTAATTGTAGTTACTTATTTAATAAAATATATATATTAAATTGGACGATTTTGAGTGGTTGAATTGACAAATAAATTTTAGCCTTGTATGAATTTGATCTTAAATATATACCCCAAATAACGGTAAAAGAACAGGCCATAGTAAATTTTATGATCGATCATCCATTTGATATAGAAGGTCAACTTCCTCTAGAAGTGTTGGACTTATATCATGTTCATCTAACCCATTGAAAATTGATTTTTAATGGTTCAAGGACGGACAAATCATCAGGAGCAGGGATCATTCTAAATCTTCGAATGGAAAAAGGTAAAAATTTGCATTTTTAGATTTTAAATGTATCAATAACCAGGCTGAATACGAATCCTTGGTGATCGACTTGGAAATGTTGATGCAATTAGGTGCAAAGAATATGTCAGGAACAGTTGATTACTAATTACGTGGTTTGTTTAAATGTAATAGTATTGCACTACTATCGTATTATACTTCGACAACCCAACTAGTGGATAATTTCAATGAAATCAAACTAAGACATGTGACTTGAGAATGTAATAGTGATGTCAATGAAATGACACAATTAACAACTAGACTTTAGATCGTCCAAGGGTCCAGTGAGAGAATGATCGATGTACAAAAGAGATCGTTATTGAGACTCAAATATTGAATATTTAACCATTCAATCACATAGTTTTCCTGGCATTTAAGTATTAATTCTATTTAATTATATATATTTTTTGTCATATAAGGTGGTTTTGGACCTAAAAATAAATATGCACTTAAAATGATGAATTTAGAGCTCAAAAGAAGATAATAAAGATTTGGATATTTGAAAGTCATTAATGAAGAATTCACATGCCAAAGATCCAAAGAAACCAAACAAGGAATGCAAATAATCGAATATTTGAAGTGAATAAAAGGAATCCTGAAAATTGGCTAGAAAAATCATATTCTGGAATTCCAAGTCTAAAAAAGAAAAGTCCTGAAACAGACTTCGGTCCGATCGAAATTGCGCAAAATAGTCCAGCTAGAAAGTGAGACTTTCAACCTTAATTCGATCCGACTGAAGCGTAACACAAGTACGTAAATCCAAGGTCGATTTGCAAAATCTCCAAGTTAGTGTAAAAGTTGAAGTTCCACAATTATAAATAAGAGTCCCTAGGATGTTCTAATGTATCTTCTAAGGCTTGGAAAGGGAGAAAAGGCCAAGGTGGAGTGCGGGCAATGTTCTTCCACTTCGATTTCTTCACGGGTTCTAGTTGATTTTTTGTTTTTCTTATAGGATATTAGTTTTCTCAGGCTAATCTCTCGGCTAAGACTAAGGGATGAAACTTATAGTTTATTTTGATGTTTAGTTTACTTTGATTCAAGTATATGTTAAACTTTCATTAAGTTTTAGTTTAAATAAAGATATATTCCTTGTTTTCTATGATGTATTGTGACTGAAATTATAGTAAATGTTATGAAAGCTTTTGATATGATCTTATTGGCTCTGGAATTGTGTGATATGTAAAAGTCGTTGTTCACCATCCTCTATGGGCATGGTAGATGATTGAATTCCCTGTGATCATTGCAACTATATAGATATTTGGAAACTAAACTAATGAAAAGTTCAGATTTTGCTTTAACCGCTCTATCATTCGATTGGCTAGGATAGGACTTCGATTCCAATCAAGTTATCGTTAAATCAAGTAGATTAATATTGAGATTACTATAAGTAGATTCCTAGATCCTTAGCCTTTTATCTTTATTATTTCAAAACCTTTTTCTAAATCGCTGGATTAAGAACCCAGACTAACTAATTTAGATTTATATTAGTTATATATCGTGTTCGCCATTTTCCGTGGATTTGACCTCATTCTCACCGAGTTATTACTACATCGTAACCCTGCACTTGGGGTTGTGAACACGTTTTTAGCACTGTTGCCGGGGAGTGGCATTAAACATGATTAGGTTTAGGTTTTTCTAGGTTTGATTTTTATTTTAGGTTAGATTTTTCTTATTTTCTGAATTTTTTTAATATATGGTTTTTAGAATTTTTTGGTTTCCAGAATTTTGTTCTTCGGGTCTATCTTTTAAAAAAATTCTCTAACATTACTGACATATTTTATTATTTTTATTTTATAGGATCTTTATTTTAGTTCCTCTCTTCTGGTAACATCTTCCCTTACTCCCCTTACTTACTTTCCATGTTGTTGCAGGATTTTTCTGTACAAATTTATTTTAGGATTAGATTCATAATTATGGTTTCATCATGTTTGTCATATCTTTCACCGAATCCGTCTCCCTTTGTGATTAGAGATAAGAAATGTATCTTACCTTCCGAACTATGCTTCCTTAGTTATAAATTTAATGAATCTCACCTACTTCCTTTGAATTTGGTTTAGAGATTGACATTTTCCAGAAATCCTGACCCTAGTGTGATTATATCACATAACCCTCTTCTAAGGTGTGGACTATTCTCCTTGATTTTCTTTTATCAACCCTTGAGGGTGATAAACCATAATTCCTCTTTGATTTAATAGAAATCTATATCCTAATATTGCATTTAATGCTTTCCCTAATAACCTGATATTAATAGTATTAGTAGTTAATATGTATGATGAAATGCTTGTTCATTACAATGTTTATCTCGTTGGAGTTTTATTACAGCAAATGATGATGATTATTGACTCCAAATAGTGTTTAGTATATATCTTGTGGTGGGCATTTTTCAGGCACTTATGTTGTGGCTCGACTATTGTCTTTTGTGGATTCAAATTAACGTACCTTAGCATGTATTGCTTTATATTAATCTAAGCTTGTTATACTTGTTGATACTAGTATATTGTCTATGCACATTGTATGAATTAAACTGTCGAGGACTAAGATTAAGCTTCGTCAATCGTTGGAGTAAGGGATGGCCGCCATAGTTGGCCAATCATGACTTATGTGACCAACTTAGTCAGAACTACATGGTCGCACCTAATGTCGATTTGTCTAGGGTTCCCCCTGGTCAGTCAGATCAGTTTAATGCCAAGATTGATCGCCTTTACTTTTGGTAATTGGATGACATATTAAAGAATCTAGGATATCCTATTACTAGTTAATAAGGTCCATTCATAACCATTAACACGTTACGATTCGAAAAGACTCAAGAGTAAAGTATGGTGGTATGCGACACTGTATTCGAGCTGTTGACCTACTCCTGGCTGACTTGCCTATCAAATTGGTAAACATTAGGTGACGAGCCCATCATGTTGGTAAAACATTAAGTGAGAGCCTGCCCATAGTGACCCATGAGCATCGATGAACGCCCACATTAGGGTGGTTTGGGTGGCGTGCCTTCTCCACATTTGGGGCTTAGGTGATAACATTCGCCCTAGTTGTGAAGGTCCTTGGGTGTCAAGTCGTACTATCAATTTGATTAAATTATATGGTCCACTGGGTGATGAACCCAATTTTGAATCAAGGGACGCTAGTGATGTAACACCCTGGTTGTTTAACCCGAGTATAGTGCTTGTTTCTTGAAAACTCAAGTGTTAACCTTTAAAATTCGAGTCTAAATTTAAAAGTCTTATCATTGATCAGAGCTAGTAGCAATTATTAGCTGAATAAACCACGCGATGAGTAAAAAATTTTCATTCATAATAAAAAATCCAAATGTAGTGCCCATGTAGGACTTATACAATCCAAATACTGAAAGTACACCAATTAAAAATTGAAACCTATCAACTAATGATGGAGCTTAATATGGGCCATAGTGACCCCGTCTAGCTCCTCAACTGCTTGATCTACAATAGCAACCAAGTGAACCACATCGGCTCGCTCTACACCTACATCAACTAATATATTTTGATAACGCCAATGGCTATCACAATGAGGAATACTCTCTAAGATTATACACTCATCATTCATAATTTAGTATAGATCGCAAGACATATAAAGAGATATAATAAACAATGCATTTTAAAATCATGATCATATACTCAAAAATATATCTAATCAATATAATTTCACCATTAGAAAAATGTAGTAGCAATCGCAATACAAGTGAATATATACAGATACTCAGATAATCAACATACGATATTCAAATGCACCCGAAAATCACATTGTATGTGAACTCCACAAGATGACTAAAAAATCAATAAGCGAACTTCATCTAGAAATCATATATAACTCCACATAGTGAGTAGAAAATCAATAAATGAACTTTCGCTTCACCCGAAAATCATATGAACTCCGCAAGGTGACTAAAAAATCAACATATGAACTTCAACTTCACCCGGAAATCACAATATAAGTAAACTCCTCAAGATGAATAGAAAATCAACATGTAAACCTCTTATTCACCCAGAAATTATATTGTATGTGAACTCCGTAAGGCGACTAGAAAATCAATAAATGAACTTCAGCTTCACACGAAAATCATATTAAACTCTGCATTGTGACCTAAAAATCAACAATTTTATACAAATATAACCATCAAGCCTCAAAAGGGCAAATATTCCACCAAAGTTGCCAAGTGGCAAATATTTCATTAAAGCCACAAAGGGGCAAATATCCTATCAAAGCCGCATAGGGCAAATATACGATCAAAGCTACATGGGGCACAAATGGTCTACAAGATGGTAAGTCCATAACAAATTCCATCTAGTTCGAAGACCTCCAAAAAATATCATCAAGCAATCACAAGTGGCCAACATCTAATTGATTAACAAATTCTATAACTTGCGATAACATATAGCAAACACGTCATTCATGCTCACTAAAATTAAAGAGACATACTTACTAAAATTAAAGATACATGTTAGTTGTGTATTTCAAGAATCAATTGCGCAACATATTAGCATTTTCAATTGGTGAGAAAAGTAAATTAATCAACTTAGGAGATGCTAAATATAAGAGATTATCCATCATCTCTATCAAGATTAACGAACTTAAGTGGAAAGCTTAAAGGGGAAGTTCTCACCCTTGGGGTATGGATTTTCTTCTTACAAGACTTAGAGGTTATAAAAGAGCTTAAAGCACCCAATCTAGATTCAATTGAATACTGTCAACTAAATTTGATTGTAGCTCTTTAGCGAAAGATCAAATCCTAGGCTAACCAATCAAATATACAATTCGAAACTCTATATTAGCTATTATTTATGCTCAAATTACCTTCCAAATTGAGGAGTAGGGGCTAGCTCACCTCAAACCTGAGTTAACTCGATAGGACTTAATTTGACTTAACGCGGCTCCACTCGATCTTGAGAACAGTTGTAAATTGGTGAGAAATCAAATATCATGAGCCAACAACGATAAAGATGGGCTAAATCGAGTGATCTCAGATTAGCCACTACCTTGGACTCAATGGACTCAACTGAGTCAACTCAGTAAGGACCAGACAACACTCCCTACTCTCTTTGCGCTCCTTCTTCTTTCTCCTCTTTTATCCCTCTCATTTTCTTCTTCTCTTTTCTCCCCATAACAACCCATGACCAGACCCAAGCCCAACTCAACCCAGTTGGACTCAACGAATTTCAACCGAGTTGACTCGGCAGCAATTAACCTCCCACTTTTCTTTTCTCCTTCTCTCTTTTCTTCTCTTCTCTACTTTTACTTCCTCTTCTCTCTTTATCTACTTCTATCCTACCTTTCTTCTTTCTTCTCTACTTCACTTCTCTCACAAGAAAGCTAGAAATGACCAAACAAAACCCAAAATCCAGACAAACTTGACTCGACTCGAACTCCCTCTCTCTCTCTCTCTCTCTCTCTCTCTCTCTCTCTCTCTCCTTTTTCCTCTTCTGTCTTGCTTTCTCACCTCAAGCTTGTCTAGTAAGATTGTTGGACCAAAAACCGACCAGCAACTTGCACGAGCGAGTCAACGAGCTTACGACTCAGACAACGTCCCAGTGCGGTAGCCCCTGACTTGCACTCGAATGGGAGTGTGACACCACCCAGCTTTCTCTCTCCCTCTATCTTCTTCTTCTCCCTCTTTTTGATAGAAAATCGGATGGCACCCTGGACTCGGACTATGACTCGACTGAGTCAAGCTATTGCGCACAACAATGCCCTTTCTCTTTCTCTCCTTCACTTCCTATTTTTGGAGAGGGGTTCCCTAAAAGTAGAGGTGTACACGAACCGAGCTAGCTCGGCTAGCTCGCTCAACTCAACTCGACTCGAAAAAGCTTGATTCGACTTGGTTTAAAGCTGAGTTCGAGCCAAGTCGATCTGATTTTTTTAGCTCGAAAATGAGTTCAAGCCGAGTTCGAGCTGGCTCCAGCTCGACTCGACTCAGATCGAACCCTGCTCGAATCGAACTTTGATCGAACCAATTCGGTGACTCGGTTACTTTTATATTGATGTTGCTCACCAAGTGTTTGATGGAATGACTCAAAGAAGTGTGACTAGTGGCAAGGAAGGTATGTATATGAAACCAACACCCTTTTTTTTCTTGATTTTTATGTTGCTTAGAAGGTGTTTGATAAAATACCTGTAAAACCATTGTTGCTATCTCAAATACAGTGAGATTTTGAAGGTGTAATCCAGGTGTTTGTGAAAATGCTGCAATGGTGAACTCGGCTCGATCTTGGCTCAAACTCGACCTGAGCTGGCCTGAGCTGCTGACCGAACCGAGCCAAGCTGGCCAGTTAAGCTTAAAGACCGAGCCAAGCCGAGTTCGAGCTGAGGTCAGCTAGTGGCCGAGCTGAGTCAAGCTAAGGCTAACTCGACTCAGTTTGACTCGATGTACACCCCTACCTAAAAGGGAAATCAAATTGCGTACTGAGTTACTCAGTAGGCTCTTATCATATTGAGTAAACTTAGTTGGGCCCACCTTGAATGTATGTGCTCTATCCACGCGGTCCATCCATTTTTCCATCTAATTTAAGGGGTTGAGCCCAAAATTGAAGCATATCCAGAGATCAAGTGGATCATACCACTGGAAACAGTGGGGATAATGATTTCCATCGTTGAAACCTTTCTAGGGCCCGTAGTGATGTTTATTTGTCATCCAACCTATTAATAAGATCATATAAACATGGATTAATTAAGGGAAAATATATGATCTTATTAATATAAGCTTATATAAGCTTGATCCAAAACTTCTGTGGCCCTCAAGAATTTTTCAACGGTAGATGTTCAATTCAGCTGTTTCCTATCGTGTGGTCCATTTGAATATTAGATATGACTCATTTTTGGGCTCAAGTACTAAAATTATCTGTTAAAATGGATGGACGGAGTGGATAAAGTATATAAATCATGGTGGACCTCAAAGAGTTTACTCAGTACACTAGTGTAGTGAGTTACTCACTACGCAATCCGCTTCCCCTAAAAGGAGGCTATTTACAGTTTCCCCAATTGTCTAGAATGATCATCAACTAATCAAGGGATTAAACATAGCGCCACACTAATATGTTTCAATTTGGTCTCCTCGGTAGAGCTAAGCATCGGTCCTGTTCGGATCAGATTAGGTTCAACTTGACCAGATCCAAAATTTCACAGGCTTTACCCGAATCCGATCAGATCTGTGCCCAGATCTGGGCCACATGATTCGGACAGATCCGATGCATGGTTTCTGTGACTCGAACAGTGTCCGCCTCGGTTAGTAAAACTGAGTCGGATCCGGTTGGATAGAATTCGAATATATAAATTTAATTAAATTGTTTCATGTGGTGTGGTCTATTTTAACCTTTAATATACCTACTTTTTGTACTCAATGGCTAAAATAATATGTAAAAATTGATGAACGGCTTAGATAAAACATACACATCAAGGTGGGCCCCACATGGCTATGAGAAAACTTTCAATGATCCGTGTACAACGTTTAATATTGAATATAATCTTTAACATGCTGTGCACGAAATAAACAACTTGCCTTTCACGCAAGCAGAGTTCTACATGTGAATTCTTAATCCAAGTGAGCAGATCTAATCATAGGGTATGTGTTATATCAAAATTGTTCATCTATTTTCCAAGCTCGTCTTAAGGCTTGAGACGAAAAATAAGATAGATCTAACTATCGAGTGGACCACACGAATGGTTTAACAGTGAAAATCATTCTATGCTGCTATTTGTCGTGTGGGCCACATGATCTTTTGATATTATTTATTTTTCGAATAATACTCTATAATTATCTCTAAAAGTATATGAACGGTATAGATATGATAAATACATCACTGTGGGGCCCATAACTTTGATCTCCTTTGAACCATCCGTACAGCACGGAACTCGAGGAGCGCCTGCAGCTCGAGAGGGCAGACGAGTACAGTTGTACTCTGGAAAGGAAACGGACTGGCTACTCCCCTTGCCACCGGACGTCCGTGCTCAGTGGGCCCCACCATGATGTATGTGTTTCATCCATGCCTTCCATTTATTTTTATAGATCATTTTAAATCATTAGAAAAAAATGAAGTATACTAAAATCTCAAGTGGACCACATTATAGAAAACAGTGTTGAATGAATTTTGACCATTAAAAATGTTATGTAGGCCATAAAAGTTTTCGATCAAGCTGATATTTATTTTTTCCCTTCATCCGGGTTCTCATGACTTGATCAACATATTTTATGCAATTTATGTGTTTTATCCACACCATCCATCTATTTTAAAAAAAAATAGGGTAAAAAATAAAAAATATATTTTATACTACCTGCCCACCTATAGGTTCAGAAGTGCATTCGGTGCGATTCGGGTCCCATCGGTTGGGTATTCGAAGTCGAGTATGTCCGACAGCAGTCTATCCGAACCTGACCCGAAAAAAATCGAATCTAGAAACCACAACCCAATCAGACCCGATCTTGACCGTCGGTTCTGTTCGGAACGGGTCGGATCGGGTCGGATCCGCCAGATCGGGTCACAAATGCACACCTCTACTCGGTTGGAATGGACGCTACTATCATCGGTCTCTTTTGCGTGATTAAAGTCCATGATTACAGATGGTCATCTAATGTTACGGGGCACTAGACAGGCGACTCAGATCTAAAAAATGAGGCCCACCTAAGAAGATGGGTTTTTTTGGCTAATCAAGGAAGAAGATCCAGCCTTAATGGTGGATGTCTTCCCAGCGGTTCTTCCTTCAATCCAAAGCTCCTAAAAGGCGTGGATTGGTCCACTGAACACGGTGGGGTCCATATTTTGGACAGCCACAATAAAAATCAAATGGTCCACGGGTTTCTTTTTCCTTGCGCACGAGATGACAGGCGACAACTTAACTTCTCGCATGATATCTCGTCTTTGCAATAAGAGATCTTGTTGCCCTAAATTCGACGTCTTAGATGCAGTAACAAGAATTCTAGAGGCCTAGGGACGATCGCGATTTCGCCATGTAGCAGTAAGATTCCATTCGCATGCGGCTCTCTCTCTCTCTCTTAGCTGAGGAAGCCCTAAACTGGATGGTTGAGATTTGTCTTAGCGATAGGCTGAGATTGCTAGAATCTTCGCGCACAAGGATCGCCAGCGTGGCGACGAGGATCCTTTCAATTCTCGGAAAAATGCTGCACACCGCCGGTAGCGGATTAGCTACTGACAGCGAGACTAGCTACTGAAGTGACATCACTAAGTTATATGGGCCCCACCATGATGTATGTTTTGTATCCACACCGTCTATACATTTTGATAGATTATTTTAGAGCATGATGCAAAGAATGAGGCAGATCCAAGGTTGGAGTAGGCCCACCACAGAAAACAGTGGAGAGAGTGACGCCTACTGTTGAAACCTTTTGAAAGTCCACCGTGATGCTTATTTGAGATCGACCCTGTTCATGGGTTAACGCAGACATGAAAGAAGGGAAAACATAAATCTCAGTCTGACCGAAAACTTTTATGGCCCTTTGAACATTTAAACGGTGGGCATCACTCGAGATTTGGATATGACTATTTTTTGGTGAGGCCCATGGAAGTTGGTGACGTCGCTTCAGTAGCGAGTCTCGCTACTCAACCTAGTCGGTATCTAATCCGCGTGACAGGATATGGGGGAAGGGGATTGCGTACCGAGTAACTTAGTACGCTAAGTGTACTGAGTAAACGTTGTGGGACCTACCGTCATTCATGCATTGTATCAACTCCGTCCATATTTTTTATCATATAAGTTTATGGCAATAATCCAAAGATTAAGCATATCTAAGTATCAATGGACCACACCACCTGAAATGGTGTGAATTGAAGTCTATCGTTGAAAAGTTCTTGGCGGCTACAGAAGTTTTAGATTAAGCTGATATTTTTTATTTCCCTTCATCCATGTCCATGTGATCTTATTATAAGTTTGGATGGCAAATAAACATCACTGGGCCCTTAGAAATATTTCAACGGTGGAAATTAATAACTCCACTGTTTCTTGTGGTATGGTCTACTTGAGCTTTTTTTATACTTTAATTTTGAAGTCAACTCTTGAAATGATCTGAAAAAACGGATGAGCAGCGTGGATAAACCACGTGAATTCACAGTGGGCCCAACAGAGATCACTCGGTACGATAAGAGCGTACTGAGTAACTCAGTACGCAATCCGATTGCGGATTTGGGACGGGATTAGATACAGACAGGTTGAGTAGGGAGTCTGCGATGAAAGTTACGTTACCAAGTTCTGTGGACCCCACTATAATGTATGTATTATATCTACACCGTTCATCTATTTTGAGATATCAATTTATTGCATGAGCCAAAGAACAAAGGAGATAAAAATCTGTAATGGATCCCACCACAGAAAACAATGGGGAAGTGATTGCCACCGTTGAAACTATCCTAAGGCCCATCATAATGTTTATTTGAAATCTAAACTGTTCAAAAGTTTTTTTTTTTTTTTTTAAAGACATGACATAAGGGAAAACACAAATATCAGCTTGATCAAAAACTTGTGGTGTTTAAAAGTTTTTAATGGTGGCCGTCATTGTCCCCACTGTTTTCTGTGGTGGGGTCCACTGGAGCTTTGGATTTAACTTATTCTTTGGATCTTGCCCTAAAATGATCTCTCCAAGTAGATGGACGGCATGGATACAAAACATACATCATGGTGAGGCTCACGGAACTTGGTGACGTCACTTCCGTAGGGAGTCTCACTAATCAACTGGTAAGTAGCTAATCCGCGCCCCAGGATTTGTGATCTCACACATGTGTTTCAACGTGCGGGAACAGTCAGGGTAGAGTCAGAATTTCTGCCCGATCATGATGGACGGTTCCATCATCCCACTGGATGATCATGGTGGACCAACGTCATTTGAATTTGGCTTCGGGCGGGAAGCGAAAGACGAGAATAATTCTTCTTCGAGCGCTGACGGATCAAACCTGGTATTACCGGAAACGGATTGGCTACTCCCCCTGACACCAGCTAATGGCTGGTGGTCGGTACTCCGTGGGCCCCTCCATGATGTATGTGTTTCATCCATTCCGTCCATCTATTTTTATAGATCATTTTACGTTATGAGACAAAAAATGAGATATATCTCAATCTTAAGTGGACCACATTACAGGAAACAATTTTTAATGAGCGTCGACCATTAAAAAATATTTTGGAGCCAAAAAGTTTTGGATCAAGTTGATTTTTGTTTTTTCCCTTCATCTGGGCCTGTATGACCTAATCAACCTATTGGATGTCAAATAAACAGTACAGTGGGCCTTAGGAGGATTTTAACAATGGATATCAAATCACTATTGTTTTCATGTCGTGTGATCCACCTGAGATTTATATACCTCTTATTTTTGGAATCAAGCCATAAAATGATCGGTAAAAATGGATGAACGGATATGATGAAACGCGTACAACACGGTGGGCCCCACAGAGCATCGACCACCAGCCACGGAGCTGGTGTCAGGGGAGTAGCCAATCCGTTTCCGGTATTATCGGGCTTCTCTGTTCAGTGCACAGCGGGTGCACGCCCCCTAGTGTACTCACGCTTCTAAAAGTGGGGTCGACCATGATTTTCTATGAAATCCACTGTCCATTTGCTTTGGATGTTCCAAATAGGTCCCCTGATCAAAGATCACATAGATCCAAAGCTTGGGTGGCCGTACTCATTCAATCTGAGTTATTTTGTTGATTCTTGCCAATTCGACGGTCGGATTGACTCTGAATTTAGACAAGTGTTCAAAGAGTCCACGGCCTATTTAAGTGAAAATCAATAGTGGTTTTAGTGGTGTGATGATCTAATTGGGTCGTTCAAATGATAGATTTATGCATTGGGTATCCTGGACTTTGTGAACGGTGGATTCACTGATTGGTGGCTCTACTAATGTAAGACCCAAGATTTATATTGTGTAATTCAATTTCAAGATGATGCGATAGTCCTTCCTACGAATCAACAGTTGAAATGGGCAGATTTTGAATCTTTAAATGATAATGAATGAAGTAGGCTAGGTGTGTACCTTCACAGGTCCTTACTCTTACTCAGGTGGTAGATTCTCTGGAGTTTCAACACCGGGTCAAGGGTTCGAGTACCCACGGTGGTGAAATCCCACGGTGTGCGTGTGTGGGGTGTGTGTGCATGTAAATAAATAAATAAATACATAAAAGAAAAAAAGAAAAAAAAGAAAGGTGTACCTTCACACAAGTATGTTAACTTAAATTACAATGGTAACATCCAAGTACTGAAAAGTATGGGATGTTGTAAGTGAGGAGCCGCCTAGTGCCACAACGAGCCATGTGAGCCAGGTTAATACTCGCGATACGATGGCAATATCCTAGCTTCACCAACTTGCTATTTGGAATTGGGAATAATGACTACCTGTTTAATCATGCATGTCATCACATTGTTGGGTTGTGCTATAGGCCAACCATTGCTCATATGTTGATGTTCTTGCTGGTGATAGCATTGATGTGGTAAGTATACAATTGTTGTGTTCATGGGTCATGCATATGCATTTCATGATATCCATGCATTTGTATGACTAATATTATTAGGGATTGTCTATTTTACATTGTCGTCATTGCCTATGCATAAATGTGATTGATAACATGTAAAATTTCGAATAATGGTTGCATTGAGTTAGTTACTCACTCCCACATTGGAGGCTATTTTAAAACACCGGCCAAATTATATTTTTATGCAAATACCACCACCGAGGTCTCATATGTGCAAGCATAGATTGGCTCGCTTGATTGCCGATGTTTTTGGGTGTTGGCCGAAAATAGAACATTTTACACTTTATTCATTTTCGATATGTATATATTGGAATTCCTGGCTTGGTAGCTTCCATGGTTTAGTATTATTGAATGTTTATTATATCTTATATAGCCCCCATTTGGGCGGATACGACTTTTGTAATTGTACGTTTTGAATATTAGTTATTTATTTCTGAGTTTAGTTATTTCTACTTAACTTTTGATGTCGTTGATTTAAAGTTATTGTGATTATTGGTCATGATTGAATGTTAACCGGATTGCGTGGGCACTGGGAACTCTCTCACGTGCATTTTTGTTAGGTTCACACCCTGAAAATCGGGATGGAAGTCTTTATACTTGAGTGTTGATTTTCGGGTGTAACATCATGTGTTAAAGATCTAGGTAGCGGTTGTCATGTGTTAAGGGTCGAGATTGTCATGTGTAAAGGGTCTAAATTATCATGTGTTAAGAATTGTGGGATCCACCATAGGATGTGTCGAATCCACTCCATCCATTAGATTTGGAATTTAATTTAACATCATGGACCAAAGAATGAGTTACATCCAAAAAATTTATGGCCCCCAATAAGTTTTCAATATCACTACTTTCTGTGGTGTGGTTCACTTGAGCGTTTGATATACTGCATTTTTGGGCCCATGCCCTAAAATAATCTTTTAAAATGAATGGACGATGTGGATAAAATACATACATCACAGTGAACCCCATATGGCCATTTGTATCTAGTTGGGTCTGGCTACCAAATCCGCGTCATGTCCCATCACATTGACAAGGATTTCGAGCAAAAGCTGCAAGAAGTTCCTAACACCAGAAGCTATGTTGGGCACACCGTGATGTTTATGGAAAATCCACTCCATCCATCTATTTTGGGAGATCATGTTAAGACATGACACTAAAATTAGATAGATCAGAAACTCAAGTTACCCACGTGACTAGAAATAGTGGAAAGGGGTTCCCTACAATATAAACCTTTCTAGGCTCCACTGTGATGTTTATATGTAAATCTAACAGTTCAAGAACTGGCCCAAATGCTCATAAGGTCCTTACCACATGGATGACATGAAAGAATAAAAATACTAGCTTGATCCAAATCTTCTACAGCTCATGAATGTTTCAATCATGAGTGTATGATATCTACTATTTTATTTGATGTGGCTCACTTGAGCTTTGGATATATCTCATTTTTTGACTCATGTCATAAAATGATTTGGCAAAATATGTGAACGATGTGGATTTCTCATAAACACTATAGTGGCCGCACGCTATTTACCCATATTTGAATACCTCCATCCATAATGGATGTGGCTCAACGCAAAAGGTAGTTAGGTATAAATTTAACCCAAAAATTTTACAAAAGCTGTCAAAGGATTATAGTAAGAAAAAAAATCCTAATTTTTGGCGTTGCTTTACAATTTCTCCAGCTTCTCTGTGTTGAATTCATCTAATTGTGGAACCTGCTCATGAGGGCTTGGGAGATCACTGATTCCTGTGCTCCATCTCTCTTTCTCGTTTTACATTTGTGGTCTCTCAACCCTTATGTGGTACATCCTTTTCGGGCCTTTTTTGCACATTGCGTATCACTCGTTTTTTATTGATTTCCATGACTTGCTTCCCCTCCGATGATATATATATATATAGGGCTGTACGCGAACCGAGTTAGCTCCGTTAGCTCACTCGACTTGACTTGAAAAAACTCGATTTGACTTGGTTCGAAATTGAGTTCGAGTTGAGTCGAGCTGATTTTTTGAGCTCGAAAAAATTACAAACTGAGTTCGAGCTTGCCTGAGCTCGACTCGACTCGGATCGAATCCCAACTCAAATCGAACTCGAATCAAACCAGTTTAGTGACTTGGTTACTTTGATATTGATGTTACTCACCAAGTGTTTAATGAAATAACTCAACGAAGTGTCGGCTGGTGGGAAGGAAGGTATGTATATGAAACAAATACCCTTTTTCTTGATTTTGATGTTGCCTATAAGGTGTTCGATTAAATACCTGTAAAATTGTTGTTGTTATTTTACATACAATGAGAATTTGAAGGTGCAGTCCATGTGTTTGTGAAAATGCTGCACAGGTGAACTCGGCACGATCTTGGCTCGAACTCATCTCAAACTGGGCCGAGTTGCTGACCGAACTGAATCGAGCAGGCTAGTCAAGCTCATGGACCAAGTCGAGCCGAATTCAAGCTGGGGTCAGCTAGTGGCCGAGTGGAGTTGAGTTGTCCAAGCTCACTCGGTTCAACTCGTGTACACCTCTAATGCTTCCCAGGAAACCATGTACCTCAATGCAAGAATGTACACAGAACACAAAGGAATATTGTTCCGTCACGGAACAATATACACAAACGGAACAACAAACCTTTGTGTTCTGTGTGTGTTCTTGCGTTGAGGTACATAGTTTCCTATGAAGCATGGACACTGCCTCCTCGGTCTATGTCGTGCTAATGGCTTGAAAAGCCTGTGCAGACGAAATACTGCCACGCGTCGCAGCAGAGCCTCTCTCAGTGAATTTGGTGTTATCCGGGAAATGATAAGGATTGCCTATTTACATTGATAGTAGCGACGTCCTTACTGAACAGTGTTCTATGGGCCCACCATAATAATATACATGTGTTTTTTCCACGTCGTTCATCTATTTGTAGAGCCAAAAATGAGAAAAATTCAAATCACAGGTAAACCACACCATTAAAGCAGAAGAGGTGATTAAATGTCTCCCCTTGAAAACTTTTTAAAGCCTACTGTAATGTTTATCTTTTATCCAACCTATAGATTAAAGTCACATAGACTTTGAAAACACAAATATCAATTTCATCCAAAACTTTTGATGACTCTCAATAAACTTTTAACCATGGGCGTTCAATCACCATTATTTTAGTATGGTTCACAAAAGATTTAAATCTACCTTATTTTAAAGCTTATTGGTTGAAATGATATGGAAAAAAAAATTATAGACAGCTATTATAAAAATACGTATTTAAAAAGTCCAGTTGTTGGACAGTCCCGATCTGACTACTCACCTGCAACGTTAGAGTCCTGAGAGGACACGACTTCCGTGTAACGTTAGGGGGCATTTGGCACATGGGTTTAAATGGGATTTGGTGGGATTGGGTTTTAAGATCCCATGGATCATTGCAACATCTATTTGGGACTCACATAAGGTATAGGTTGTGAAGCCCCTTCTTTGAATCAGCACCGGGGCAAGGGTTTCTGCAATCCTACTTTGGGTTTCACATAGCTAGTGGTCGGTGCTATGTCGACCCCACCATGATGTATGTCTTTTATCCACGCTGTCCATCCATTTTGAAATATAATTTTAGGGCTTGATCCCAAAAATGAGGTAGATATAAATCTCAGGTGGACCACACCATGGGAAAATAGTAGTGATTGAATTACACCATTAAAAACCTCCTAGGGCCAACTGTGCTGTCCACTTGAGATTTGGATCAAACTCATTTTTGGGCTCATACCATAAAATGACATGGAAGAATGGGTGGATGGCATGGATGAAACACATTCATCATGGTGGGGCCCACGGAGCACCGACCGGTAGTAGCAAAATGAGCAGCCAATCTGATTCCCAAACATGAAGTGGGATGGCCTCCAAGCCATGAGATTAGACGACAATCCCTGACACAGCGTAATCATTACATTTTGGTAATTTCATCCCACTTAAACCCATTTAATCCCATGCTCCCAACACCCCCTTAAGCTCTGCGGTGCACCGTGATGGATAGTTATACCACTCTGTTCATCAGCTTTTTTAGCTCAATTCAGGACATGGTCCCAGAACTGAGGAAACTCTAAAACTCAAGTAAATCAAACAAGAGGAAACAATTGAGATGGAAATGCCCGCGTTGGCGAAGACACAAATATCAACCTAATTCAAAGCTTACTTGTAACGACTCTGAATTTCGTGACTTACTTAAGGATCTGAGTAAAATAAATTAATTTTTATTTTTTTATTAATAAAATTAAACACTTTCAGTCAGTAAAAACACTCTTGGTAGAGGGACAGGTCAGCAGGGATTAATTCTCCATACCACAGTAATTATATTTTTTTGTCAAAATCTTAATGGAATCTTTTAGAATCAAGACTCTCACTCTATTTAAAGAAGAGGTCTGCAAGAAATTCTTCTAGAAAAATCTAAACCCAAAAGAGTAGTCAGTCGTAGAAGAGATAGAAGCACTACGGAAGAAGATCATCCATCGGTAAAATTTCATCTTCCTATTCTTATTTTCCTATAAATCTCTATCTAAAAACCCTAGACCTAACCAATGGACATGTCGGCTTAAACATACGTCCATCGTTTCGATCTATGGAGAAGTTTTTGAATAAAAGGAAATAGTTTCTGCACTATTGCTACGTATTGGGAAGGGCAACTTTGAGAAATTTGACCCTGTCAATCTATAAGATTTGAATCAAATTATCATAAAGTTGTATCATGTTTGGACCTTGAATTCTAGAGTGATCTGTCCACAACCCCAAGTGTAGGGTCGCGATGTTGTAATAATCTCAGTAAGACCGAGGTCGAATCCACAGGGACTGAACTCATGAGTATTCTGGAAGTAACTAGAACTAGAACTAGAAGAAGATAAAAACCTAAATCTAGAAAGTATAGAGAGTAATTGTGAGAGATTTAATGAAAAACTTAAGAAATTTAAAGGTGGGAAAGTAGGGTTTCCAAGGATCCACTTGTAGAGATCAGGGAGATCTATGCTTGATTAACGAACACAACTGGAATAAGAGTCTCATCTTATCCAATTGGAAGATATCTCAATAAAATCAAATCTGAACTTCCTTTGACCTAATTCTCAATGGAAGAGTGGTGTGAGAACTGTAAGTGATTCCATCACAAAGCCATGCCCATGAGACAATGGCTCACAACAGGATTTACCAATCTCACAATCAATTTGAGAGAATTGTGAAAGTTAGGAAGGATTCCATCATCCAACCATGCCCAAGGGACAATGGTTAACAACAAGATTTCCTAGATTCACAATCCCAAAACATGAAAAGAATATACTCAAAGCTATCGCAAATCCATTATAATTTGAGTCACAACAAACCATTAAAAACTGAAAGTATTCCTTATAATCAAACTAGAATCAAAGAGAGTTCAATATAAATATGAATCAAAGTAATAGAAGCATCCCATTATGCTACAAGCTTCACCTCTTAGCCCTAGCTAAGAGGTTTAGCCAACCATAGACATGGTTGAACTAAAAATCTCTTAAGAAAAGCATAAAAACTATTAAGGAAAGGGAAGAAAAACTCTTGGCGATGGCTTGTCCACGCTTTTGCTCCACTCCATAAACCTTAGATGATGCCTATGGACGTCCTAGGGACTCATATTTATAGTTTTTCAGCACCTCCTTTCGCACCGACTTGGAAAAATCTAAAAACCTTCTTAAAATTACGCAGTTTTTCAAAATAAACTTCACTCTGCGCAGTTTCACAGAATGACCCAGAGTTTCAGAATATGCTTCTTCAAGATACTTTCAGGAATATATTTATTTTCAGGATAATTTCAGGATTCCTTTGATTCTCTTCATTCTTCACTTAGTTTTCTTAGATCTTTAGCATGTGAACTCTTCAATCTTGGCCTTCTAAGATCCATCCCTTGCCTTGGTGATTCTTGAGCATCAAATTCATGCTTTTAGCACCCTTTTCAAACCAAGCTCTTAAATTCACCTTGCAACACAAACATGAGTAAAATAGAACATTAAGCATTATCATGTTCATAAAACCAAGATATAAATGGGGGATAATATGCAATATTTGACCCTCAACACAATCCCCAGCCATCATTTTTCTAGTCCCAAGCAAAGTATGCGTGAAATGAACTTTAATGTGCAATGTTCATACATTTTCAAAAAAAAAAAAAAAATCTTTTGTGTAATCAAGTATGAATGAGTAGACTCAATGATGAGAAAGTGAGATTTTGAAAACCTATAGCCGAATCACATAAGCAATCAATCAGATAAGTCTTTTATCCATTAAGTCAAATCATAGTTCACATATCAGGTTTTTCAACATGATCTGTGAAAATACTATATTTTCATAATGTTAGTCATGCTCATCACTTCAAGATTGGTTGAAAACTCAAGTACTGATTCCGAACGTATCCTCTTTTCCTTCTTTTTCCAGTTTTTTATTTTATATCGACGGTCATTTGTATTCATTCAGTCTTTTCATATTTCTTTTTTCAGATTTTTCAAACTTTTTCAATCTTTTCACCATACATGACCTTTCTGTCGATCTCCTATTTTTTAACTAGTTCTTTTCATCTTTTAAGGTGGATAAAATTCTCCAGACTTGATTCTCACCATCTATCAATGATTCACATTCTAAGAATCAGAAATTATAGCATTATTCATATAAAACAATTTGAACGTGTCTTGTGATTTAGATTAACATGATATTCAAACTTCCTCTTAATCAATCGAGTGCAAGAACTTAGATGATTAGACTTTAGCAATTCAAAATTCAATCTCTATCTTATCATCAAACTTAAAACATTCTTAAATACACAACTTATCGCTTTCCAAATAGATAAACATTGACAATTTTTAAAAGAATTTGTAAATTTTGCTCAAAACTGAGAAAACACTAATTAGTTTACCTAATCTCCCACCCCCAAACTAAAATCTACATTGTCCTCAATGTAAAAAAAATAAGCATGATTTGCAAAAGAGACAACGTAATTGAAGGAGAAGTGATGGAAGGATAATACCTGATGAAGGAATTTTGAAGCTTTTTCTAAAGGATCTCAGCGTGAAGGTGGGTTAGTACAAGAGTTAAACCAACAAAAGCAAACTATTTTAAATAGCATAAAGCCGACTATCCTCAACATAACATGAAAGCAATAAACCTAACTATACCTTCGTCAGACTAGGAGGTCAATCCTAATAAACAGGATCAATTAGAGGTATGGACATGTCCTCTGAATCAAATTTTTCAACAAATGGATTTAATCGATGTCCATTTACGTTGAATTCATTGTCATTATTCAGATTCTTTATCTCGATGGCCTCATAAGGATAAACATTAGTAATAGTGAAAGGGCCAGTCCAACGAGATTGGATATTACCCAGAAAGAGATGTAACTGAGAATTGTTCAAAAGGACTTTCTAACCTGGTGTAAATAATTTTTGAAGAATGTGCTGATCATGAAACACCTTCATCCTGTCCTTGTAAATTCTCGAGTTCTCGTATGCATCGTTCTAGATTTTTTCAAGTTCATTTAACTGAAGTTTGCATAGGGAGCAAGCGTTGTCTAAATTGAAATTCAAATTTTTAATAGCCCAGTAGGCTCTATGTTCCAATCAACAGGTAAGTGGCATGGCTTCTTATAGATAAGTCTAAAGGGAGACATTCCAATGGGGATCTTAAATGCGTTACGGTAAGCCCATAAAGTATCGGTCAATCGGATTGACCAATCCTTTCGATCAGGGTTAACCGTTTTCTCCAAAATGTGTTTGATCTCCCCATTAGAAATCACAGCTTGCCCACTTATTTGTGGGTGGTATGGAGTGCTCACCTATTGAGAGATGTCATATTTCTTCATTAAGTTCGCAAATGGCCTATTACAAAAATGTGAGCCCTCATCACTAATGATGGCTCGAGACGTTTCGACCTAAGAAAGAATGTTCTCTTTTAAGAATTTGATGACCGTTTGATGATCATTATTCCGGCATGGGATCACTTCAACCCATTTAGTGACATAGTCTACGACAAATAAAATATATAAATTTCCAAAAGATTGGGGGAATGATCCCATGAAATCAATGCCCCAATAATCAAATGCTTCAATGATCAGAATGGGGTTCAAAGGCATCATATTTCGATGGGACAATGCTCCTAACTTCTGACAACGCTCACAATCTTTGCAAAAATCATGAGTGTCCTTGAACATAGTGGGCTAATAAAAACCACACTACAGGATTTTGGCCGTGGTTTTTTAGTAGAAAAGTGACCACCACAGGCCTGAGAGTGATAAAAGGAGATAACACTTTGGTGTTCATTGTCTAACACACATCTCCTTAAGATTTAGTATGAACAATATTTAAATAAATATGGATCATCCCATAAGAACTTACGAACCACGGTGAAGAATTTTTTCTTATCTTACGCAATCCAATGTGTCAGCGTGAAACCTGTGGCAAGATAATTAGCAATATCAGCAAACCAAGGTGAATGAGAGACTTTAAACAATTGTTCATCAAGGAATATGTCATTTATATTTGTCATCTCAAGGGAATCAGAGAGATCAAGGTAGGAAAGATGGTCAGCCACTACGTTCCCTACTCCTTTTTTATCTTTTATTTTCAAATCAAATTCTTGGAGTAAGAGGATCCATCTTATCATGCGAGGATTAGCATCGTTCTTAAAAAGAAGATACTTGAGTGCCGCATGATCTCTGTAAATGATGATCTTGGATTCTGTAACGCCCTGAAAATCGAGGTTCGTGCAGGTGCCCAACTCTCGAGTTCTAACGCATCACTTATGCAACATAGATAATGATGATTAGATGTTGACTATATTAGTGCATTAAACATGAATGTGATTATACCAAAACAGTATATCATACTATAAAGACAATTGAATTACGCAAGTGGAAGACTGTGATAAGTACATAACACATATAAGTGATTGTAAGTCTCCTGAGTATGATCATGTTATTAGGTCAATTAATTACATGTAAAATTCTAATATATACAAAATGTGTAATGTCATCTAGTCAGCATCCCAGTAATCCCCGTCGATAAGGACATGACCTACATAGACTCGCCTGATAACTACATGTAGGAGAACTCCTCGTCATCATAAAAATCAGGCTCCGCCTGGCAAGCATCGCCATCATCTGCAACTAAACCAGAGTCTGGTTGGTGTTTTAAAACACCGTCCCAGAGTGGGAGTGAGTGATCAACTCAGTGGAGTTATAAGGCAAAGGTTAACATGTTATCAATTCAATCAAGCAGTAATGATAAAGCAATACAGCAAGCATTCCTAAGTACTCTAGTTAATGCTAGGATGATATGTTATTATGATGCATGCTCTCGCCTACACTCCCTCTTGCTTATGATCGCGACATGCACCCCTTCCTTTGTGCTCAACACAAATGCCAAAGGCATATGTAAATGCGGTGCATTTACGTAATTAGCCAAGTTCTTAATTAGACTTATTTATACAGCAGGTTCGGGAAGCTAAGGTACCTCCCTTTATATCATTTACCCAACAATGATCCATCTACGGTCGTCAATCCTAGTTTACCACATAGGATAGGCAAGTTATAAGGCAACGTATCCCTGAATATAAAGCAATGGACAAGCAAGTTTAAGTCACCATGAAGAAGCTCGTCACCATCCTCATAGATCTTAGTTTATACTCGAGGTCAATACAGGAAAGGCTCGTCACCTTAGCGTAGGCTGACAACTTGAATACAGTGTCTCATACCACCGTATTCAGCTCACGAGTTAGTTTGCTCACTGGTCACTACGGGGAGGCTCGTCGCCCCAGCGTAGGCCAACAGCTCGACCACGGTGTCCCATACCACCATGCCCGGTGTAACAGCCTGGATTTTTGCCAACCTGGAATAAGACGTCCTTAGGCAATGGGTCAATCCTAACACCTTATTAACCTGTCAGAACTCAAACCCAAAGTCTAAAGCCACCTTTGAACCCATTTTCTTCACAAATCTAACCCTTCACTACCTTGTTCTTTCAATTTTTCTAAGTACTTTTACCCTAAACACTATCTTAAACTAGCTAAGTAGTATAACTTGGATCACTTTATATACAAACTACAAAGGACTAAGTACCACCTCAGACAGAAATCTTATAGGACTAAATCTTTTAGAAATGAGACAAAGTAATTAAGTGCAAAACTAGATTAACTACGAAATCCTCTAGAATTGCTTTAAATATGATCTGCAAGACCCAAAACTTGCAGAATCATTGACGCTAGTTACCCTAAAATCTAGGATCAATCTCATTACCCGGCTGCTCTCGAAAGCATCCCGAAACTCCGTATCAGATCTGGACCGCACGTCGAAAGTCCGAATAATACGAAGTTAAGGAATTAGGACCGCCTCGCTGGGCTTGACAACCATCTCGGAAATCAAATCCAGATAGTGTCCCACGGCTGTTCGCTTGAGTCCGGAGCGAGAGAGTGTGAAAACACTTGTCTCTTTACAAAATAAATATCTGGAATAGTAATCTGAGACTTGTCACTTGTGGGTCAGTATTAGGCAACCAAATCATCAGAATCTGACCCAAATACACCCTCGGATTAGGAAAAATTTCATAAACATATTCATGTACTCGGAATCTCCGATCGAGATCCACTGACCATTGAACTGAAACTGGTCTGCCATGCGTGATTTGGAATCCCAAATGAAATGAAAACTTGACCAAACATAGATCCAGCATTAGTGAGCTTAAGTCCAACCTTTAGCTCAAGGGGGGCTGCCAGAAGTCCTCCGTTGAGCTGAAATAGAAGCCCGTTGGACAAAACCCAAGTATACCTTGTTCCCAAGTCTATTTTGGTGAATTTTTAGGCTATATAAGGACCTTAAACCCTCTTCCATTTCAGCCATCCGAATTTGATAAAAACCCTAGGGAAAGTGAGTGAAAGTGAGAGAGATGTGGGAGGATCTCCCTAATGTTCTTCCCTGCCGCTCCACGAGCTCCACCGCTCCGTTCTAATCGCTTTCCCGGCGATTCTAGCTCTGTTTCTAGGTAAGAAATCCAAACTCTAATCTGTTTTGGGGATGTATAGGTTGTAGGTTATGAAATAGCTAACCTATTTCGTTCTCTAGGTTGCTAAACTGCCGAATACGGAAGCTTAACAAACCTATCAACTCCATTTCAATTCTACGATAAACGGTGAGGACTTTAGGTGTATAGGTTACGGTTTTCAATGCTTTCAATGTCAGATAATGATAGATTCGTGATCTACATGCAATTGCACATGTACAAAGTGCTTTCCGTTTTCTGTTTCGATTAAAGTTGTAGAATATGGAATTTTACATATTCTAGGTATTCGTAGAAAATACCGTATACGTATTTTTTTTGAAAATGTGTTTGACATGATTAATTATTGTATGAATATACGACATATGGATAAAATACTTATTTGGCGAAAGGATTCGCCCAAATACATGTTTTACTAATATACACTATGTATGTATAAATACTGTATTGTAAAAAGTACCGTATACATGTATATTTTAGAGATGTGTTTGCCATGATTAATTGTTGTATAACTATATTATGTGTGCGTAAAATACTTGCTTGGTGAAAGGATTCGCCCTAATACATGTTTGCTAACATACACTAAGTATGTTGAAATAGTGTATGTTATGTGTTTGTGGAAATGCTTGTGTGAGTAAGTGTTGGAATGTTGATGCCTTAGGAGGATGTTGAGATGGGATTCTCAACTACCTTAGAGTCATGTATGATTACCTCCACGAGGTTGTTTACTTAAACAGCTTACTTTTGTAATATATGTGTTTGTATTCCTATTTATGTAGTGCCTTACAATATGTTTTATAACATGCTTTATAACATGCTTTATGACATGCTTACTAACATGCTTGAATTACTTTATTTATCATGCTTTACTTCACATGCTACAGATAAGAATGATTGAATTTGGGACTATATCTATAGTCCAGACAGTCGGTACTAGACTTGAGATCGTGGTTGAGTTTTATGTCGCCACGTAGGATGTGTCAGACGAACCTGAGTCGTACTTCGGTTGGCGACAGTGGTTAGGCCACACGAAGTACTTATGCACTTCATGTCGTTCAGTTGATCGTGCACTCGAGCTAGTCAGGCTCGTCAAGTAACCCGATATGTCTAATGTATGTTCACCATGTTTGGACGCTACTGCTTGAACCTAGGGTACCAAACTTACCAGTGGAATCCCGTTAACCATGGTACCTCGATCCGCTAAGACTCATGAGCCGGGCATGGTGGTATGGGACATCGTGGTCGAGCTGTCGGCCTACGCTGAGGCCACGTGCCTCCTCGTAGTGACCAATGAGCAACCAGACTCGTGAGCCGATTATAGTGGTATGGGACACTATATTCGAGCTGTCGGCCTACACTGGCGTAGCCTGGCTGTGGTCCCCAGTCGGGTTGCATCCGGGTCCCATTGTCAATAAGTAGACGAGTGCAGCTTCGAAAATAGACTGCCAGTTGGTAGGACGTTAGTGGAGAGACCTCGAGCATACTCTGAATTTGCAGTGAGGCGACAAGTTTTGTCGTAGTGTAGAGAGTATGAACTAGGCCTGTTTCTGTATAATGATGAATCGTTTAAGAGGTGATGGGGGAGTGGTGTAACCTTTGTACGTAACAGCCCTGACAGCCTTTGCAGTGACCTAGAAAACATACCATCGTCTGAGATTAACTAGGACTGACGACCCTAGAATGGATCATGTTAGAGAATGATACAAGGAAGGTACCTTAGTTTCCCAATCCTGCTGTTTGAAATGGACTAATAAAAACTCGGCAATCATGCTCATCATGCATTGCATGTGCGTGGAAGATGTGGAGCACTGAGGGATGAAAGCATGCCGCAAACGTAAGATGGTGTCGCACGAGGGAGGGTGTGGTGAGGGCATACATCATGACTACATCCATACTTGCATTAATAAGAGTAGTTAGGAGTGTTTGATTGTACTGCTTTATCATTACTGCTTGACTGTATTGATAACATGTTAACCTATGCTTTATTGTTCCACTGAGTTAGCTACTCACTCCCGCGTTACGGGACGGTGTTGTACACACCAACTAGGTTTGTTGAGTTTCAGGTGATGGCGATGCTTATGAAGCAGAGGCAGACTACTATTATGATGTTGAGGAGGAGTTCTCCTATCTGTAACTCTCTGGCAGGTCTATGAAGACTTGGTATTGCATTGACGGGGCTATAGTGCTTGGGATAGAAGATATTACACTTCCTCACATTTGGTAAATTCTAGAATTGTACTTGTAATTATTTAACCTGGTAACTTTATCACACTCTGGAGACTCACCACAGTTTTTATATTTTATATGTCTATCACAGTCTTTAGCTTGCAAATTCAACTATCTCTGGAGTATGATATGTTGTTTTGGCTTAATCTCACTCATGTTCAATGTACGAATATAGTCAACATTCAATTATCATTCATTTTGTTGCATAAGTGATGTTCTGGAACTCGGGAGTTGAGTTTATGCTCGACCCCCGATTTTCAGGATGTTACACCCGGCCCATGAGTCTTAGCGGATCGAGGTACTAAGGTTAAACAGGCTTTTCACTAGTAAGTTTGGTACCTTAGATTCAGGCAGTAGCGTCCATACATGGTGAACATACATCGGGCCAATTAGGTTTCTTGACAGGCTCGACTGGTACGAGCATAGTTGAATTGATTGACATGGAGTGCATAAGAATTCCTCGTTGCCTAACCACTGTCAACAATCATCGTACAACTTGGATTCATCGAATGTATCTATTGTGGTAAAACTACTCAGCCACTCGGCCATAAACCATTACCGACTGCCTGGATTACATCGTAGTCCCAATCACACTCCAAATAATAGCATTCACATATGAAGATTAAAGACAGCATGTGACAACCAAATCTAAATATGAATCATATTTGAGCATTTCAACAAACACATAGAGTACATGTTATCATACATAGGCATTTCATTCATAAATCACATAGTAGTAAGATAAGTTACATAAAGGAACTGTAACTATAGGTAAGGGAATCGAGAACCCCATCTCAACACCACCATTACATACAAGTAAACAAGTATTTTCTCATTCAGGCATTTTATCAAACACTTAGACTGCACGTATTACATACATGTAATAAATTAGTTAAAACACATATTATAGCAAATCCTTTCACAAAGGAGTTGCCACGTATACAACGATCATGTATTTGCAATTGATAATTATGGTAAGCACAAATCATAATTCCATATTCATTCAAACATGTCAACAAACATTTGAAATGTATTATGATCAACATAGTTTACATATATGTGTAATATACGTGAAACATCGTATCTAAGCATATGTGATAGCAATCAAGTCAGTCATAAATCATTAACTGACATTGAAAGCCTTGAAAACTATAACCTAAACGTTTATAGTTCTCACCTTTCTCCAGTAAACTCATAATGAACTCAGTTTATACGCTAAGTCTTCGTCTATGGCACAACGGCAACCTATAGCATAAAATAAGTTAGCTATTGCACCACTTACTCTATTTGAATCCCTAAAATATATTAGGATTAGGATTTCTTACCCAACAACAAGATAGGAATTGCCGATACGGTGATACAGGAGCAGTGGTTAAGCACGTGGAGTGATGGGATTGAATCCCAGGAACTTTCTCTCACTCTCTCTCTCTTCTCCTCACTTTCTTCTTCTCTTTTCTATCTCTTCTCTCTCCTAGGGTTTGAAATTCGTATGGAATGAGAGAAGGGTGGGTAAAGGCCCTTATATAGGCCCAGAACTAATGGGAATGGCCTCAGGCCATGGTATACTTAGGTTATATCCAAAAGTCGCCTGTTTCAGGCCAACGGAGCACATCTGGAGGCCCCATTTCTACATACCATCCGGGGAAAGTTCTCTGACATTGGATCTAGGTCAAGTTAAGTTTTCAGTCCGATCAGATTTATGGATCAATCGTGGCGGATCGGTTTCAATTCAACGGTCATCGTCACTCGATCAGGGCCACAAGTACACTGACCTGTGCAGGGAAATTTCCCTAATCTGAGGGTGCATTTGGCTTAGATTCTGACAGTCTAAATCCTTAAACTTGACCCGTAAGTGAATGGCCCAAATCACTTAGATTTGAGTTCATTTTCTAAAGGTATTCGCATTTCTCACACACTTCGCTCCGGGTCTAAGTTGTGCGTTTTTAGATACTATCTGGACTTGATTTTTGAGATGGTTTTCAAGTCCAGTAAAGTAGTCATAACCGTATAAATTCACGGTAATCGGACTTTCGACGCGCAATCCAGGTCCGAAACGGAGTTTCAAGCTGCTCCCGAGAGCAACTGGGTTTTGCGATTGATCCTACGTTTTTAGGCAATGTAGCGTTAGCGATTCTACTAGTTTTGGGTCTTACAGATCGTATAGAAAGCTATTCAAGCTAATCTAGCGTTTAATTTAGTTTAGTACTTAATTAATTTTCATCTAATTTCTAAAGGATTTGGTCCTGGGTGATTTCTGCCTGAGGTGGTACTCGAGTCTTTGTACAGATTTTTTCGAGACGTTACAGATTCGATCAAATAGGACCTAAATTTATCTACAGCGAACACTACGGCTAAGAGTTCCTTTTCCATAGTCGAGTGATTCACTTGGGCAGGATTTAGAGTTCTACTTGCGTAATGAATAACGTAGGGCTTTTTTTCTTTTCTCTACCCTAAAACCACCCTAAGAGCATAGTCAGACGCGTCGCACATAAGTTCAAAAGGAAAGCTCCAGTCGGGTGGCTACATGATAGGTGCAGTGATTAACATGCACTTGAGCTTAGTAAAAGCTTCATGGCATTACTCGGTCCACTCGTATGGTGCATCCTTCTAAAGTAGATTACATAGTGGTTAAGAGAGGTAACTAAAGTCCTTTATGAATCTTTTGCAAAACCTGGCATGTCCTACGAAGGATCGCACGTCTCGTATGTTCTTGGGTGGAGGTAGGTTAGAGATAAGATTAATTTTAGCCGTATCTACCTCAATTCCCTTAGACGAGATGATGTGTCCAAGGACAATTCCCTTACGAACCATAAAGTGGCACTTTTCCCAATTCGGTACTAAGTTCTTTTCCTCGCATCGCCTCAGTACATTTTTCAAATTTTCCAAACACTCTCTGAAGGATGGACTAAAGACCGAGAAGTCGTCCATGAAGACATCTAAATATTTCTCCACCATGTCAGAAAAAATACTTAACATGCATCGCTGAAAAGTAGTTAGGGCATTACATAACCCGAATGGCATCCTTCGGTAAGCAAAGGTGTCGTAAGGACAAGTGAATGTGGTCTTTTCTTGATCTTCAAGGGCTATCTCGATCTGATTGTAGCCCGAATAACCGTCGAGGAAGCAATAGTAAGAGCGACTAGCTAGCCTTTTCAAAATTTGATCGATAAAGGGCAAAGGAAAGTGGTCCTTCCTCGTTATGGTATTCAACTTCCTATAGTCAATGCACATTCTCCAACCAGTAGTGATCCTAGTTGGTACGAGTTTATTATTGGCATTGGCTACGATGGTGATTCCAGACTTCTTGGGAACCACCTGAGTTGGACTCACCCATTGGCTATCGAATATTGGGTATATGATACCTACATCCAATAATTTAAGAACCTTGGCCTTAACTACTTCTTTCATGTTTAAATTTAGTCTACATTGTGATTGTTGTGAGGTCTTCGCATTATCCTCTAGATAAATGCGGTGAGTACAAATCGAATGGTCAATTCCCTTGAGGTCCGCAATCCACCATCTAAGGGCTCCTTTGTGCTCAATGAGACTAGAGATGAGCATACACTCTTGTTCTTGTTCAAGTTGGGAAGAAATCACCACCAGGTATATCTCATCTTGACCTAAATAGGAATATTTCAAATTAGAGAGCAAAGGTTTTAGGTCAAGCTTCAGTGCCTTGAGGTTAGATGGTAGAGGCACTACATCAGTTTGGGGCAAATCTTCAAATTGTAGCCTCCACCAGTTAACTTCAAGTGCTAGCACGGTATCCAGCATGGTCCCCATCTCCCTAATCATGTCATCATCAAACTCATGGGAGTGGGTCAGGCACGTCTCTAGAGGGTCAGAGGATAAGGTCAGAAGTATTTTATCTTCCACGAAAGAGTTAATCATGTTAATGTTGTGGAAATCGTTATCATCCTCTAACTGTTTGCCCGTATTGAAAAAGATATTCAATTCCAATGTCATATTTCCAAAAGACAAACTCATGACTTCATTCCTACAATTAATTATTGCATTTGATGTGGCAAGGAATGGGCGACCAAGAATGACTGAAATTTGAGTGCTCATGTTACTGATGGGTTGCATATACAGGATGATAAAATCTACTGGGTACACGTCCTCAATTATCCCTATCGGTACACGAACTGAGCGATCAACAAGTTGTAATGTGGTTAGGGTAGGTTTTAATTCACCCAAACCTAGCTATTTGTAGACCGAGTAAGGAATTAGATTTACACTCGCTCCTAAGTCAAGAAGTGCATGCTCAATTCGATAGTTCCCAATTACGCAAGGGATGGTTGGGCTACCAGGATCTTTGTATTTCTGTGACACATCTTGCTTCAGGATGGTACTCACTTTTTTAGTTAAAAAGATTTTCTTTTGAATATTTTACCATCTTTTGGTCGTATATAAGTCTTTCAGAAATTTGGCATATGAAGGTATTTATTTTACAACATCAAGTAGAGGAATATTGACCTTCACTTGTTACAACACCTCTACAATATCCTGAGAGTTAGAGAGAGGTTTTGGTGCAACCAACCATTGGAAAAATGGAGCAATCGGCTTCCCTTGAGGTTTCGGTTCTAATTCTTGTGGGGCATAGCTAGATCTATCATTGTTGTCCTCTTCCGAGTCCTTAGGCTTTTCAACCCTAACCGGAATAGTTTTTTCAATGGTCTTCCCACTTCTAAGAGTGGTAATAGATTTAGCTTGCTCCATCTGATTTGAAGAGCTCGGGTCGCTAACTTCATATTATAGTTTTAGATTCGGAAGAGGTTGAGCTGGAAGGCTTCCCTTATTCTCAATCGCACTTTTAGTCTTAAGTCCTTGTATGGCCTTTGTGAGGTGTTCAAAGACTTGTAGCATACCCTGATTGAAATTGGTTTTGAAGATACTTTAAAACCGGATCCTCCTGAGGTTTCCCTTAAATTGAAATTTGATTAGGGAATCCTTGAGGTGCAGCAATTTGTTCATTTCTCCAACTGAAGTTTGGATGATTTCTCCAACTGGGATTGTACGTATTAGAGGTGGGCCCACTGAATGGTCTTTGGTAATTACTTACGGCATTAGATTGCTCATTCGGTACCTCTTGAAAAATAGATATTGTTAGGCAATTTTTAGTTGTGTGAATGTCGCAACCACAAATACCGCAAAAAATTTCCTTACCCTTATCCTTCTTTAATTCCATGGCCTCGAGTTTTTTGGTGAGATTGGACACTTTAGCATTGATATCATTGTCCTCTTTCACGAGATACATTCCACCCCTCTCTTTGGATTGAGTCAGACTAGACATGGTACTTGATTTTGGAGAGATGTCCCATGATTGTATGTTTTCAGTAAGCTTGTCAAAATAATCTCACACATCATCGACACTTTTATTTATGAATGCCCCATTAAACATTGTCTCGACCAATTAGCACATGGAAGACGTCAGCCCATCATAGAAGAAATTTGTGATGTGCCACGTTTCAAAACCATGTTGTGGGAATGAACTGACAAGATCCTTGAACCGTTCCCAACATTGGGAAAAATGTTTCATCTTCCTTTTGGGTGAAGTTCATGATTGACTTTCTAAGGGTGTTCGTCTTATGGTATGGGAAAAAAAAAATTATGAACTCCCTTGTCATGTCATTCCATCTACCAATAGATCGAGGATGTAGTGATTGCAACCACGTCTTAGCTTTCTCTTTCAAAGAAAAAGGAAAGAGTTTCAGCCTGACCGTGTCATCGGACACATTTGGAAAGTATAGAGTGGCTATGATTTTATCAAATTCTTTCAACTATAGATATGGATTTTCGTATTCAAGCCCATGAAATTTTGGAAGGAGTTGGATCACTTTTGGTTTGATATCCATGTGTCCCATATTTTCTAGAAAAATCATGCATGAGGGGGTGCTCACCCCCACCGGTTATAAATAATCTCACAAAGTACGAGGTGGGGTGCTTAATTCACGTCATTCTCATCATAGACTTCCTCAACCTGAGGTTGAGGTTGTCTTCCCTGTTCATCGAGCGGTTGATTTGCAACCATATTCTCAATTAACTCTGAGGATCTCAAGTGGTGTCTAATCCTGCGATGGATAGATAACCCCTCAACTAATCCTCCTTCACTCAAGAGACGTAAAGTGTTGTCACGGACCCACTTGGGTATGAAACACTCTCAGTCCTCAATTTCAGATTCTAACCTAAACCTAAAAGAAAGAAGGGAAATAGAAATCTTGAAATAGAAAAAGAGAGGGAATTAGAAAGAAGTTACCAAATTAGAAGTTCTTAAATTAAGATCCTGTAAAACAAAATAAAACAAAATAAGTTAGTTTCTAAAAAAAAATAAAAATTCTAAAATTAGAAAGTTTCTAAAAACAAATTGGGAAAGTAAACTAGTTTCTAAAAAGGAAAGTTTCTAAAAAAACAGAAAATAGAAAGTTTCTAAAAACAAATTAGGAATGTAAACTAGTTTCTAAAAAAGAAAGTTTCTAAAAACAGAAAATAGAAAGTTTCGAAAACAAATTAAGAAAGTAAACTAGTTTCTAAAAATAGAAAATAGAAAGTTTCTAAAAAGAGAAAAGGAAAGTTCCTAAACCAAGAATTAGAAAGTAGATCTAAGAAAGTTTTTTATATATAAAAAAAAAGTTAATTTCTAAAAAAATAGTTTCTAAAAAATAAAATAGGAAAGTTTCTAAACCTAGAAATAGAAAGCAAAGTTAGTTTCTAAAATAATTCAGAAAACCCTAATCCTAAAAATAGAAACTAGAAAAACCCAAATCTTAACTTAATTCCAAAACTAGTTATTCCCAGAAAAATGCATCCGTTAGTCCCCGACAACGGCGCCAAAAACATGTTCACAACCCCAAGTGTAAGGTCGCAATGTAGTAATAATCTCGGTACAACCGAGGTTGAATCCACAGGGACTGAACTTGAGTATTCTGGAAGCAACTAGAACTAGAAGAAGATGAAAACCTAAATCTGGAAGTATAAAGAGTAACTGTGAGAGATTTAATGAAAAACTTAAGAAATTTAAAGGTGCGAAACTAAGGTTTCCAAGGATCCACTTGTAGAGATTAGGGAGATCTATGCTGGATTCACGAATACAGCTGGAATCAGAGTCACATCTTATCCAATTGGAAGATATCTCAGTAAAATCAAATTAAACTTCTTTTGACCTAATTCTCAATGGAAGAGTGGTATGAGAACTATAAGTGATTCCATCATACAACCATGCCCATGAGACAATGGCTCACAATAGGATTTACCAATCCCATAATCAATCCTAGAGAATTGTGAAAGTTAGGGAGGATTCCATCATCCAACCATGCCCAAGGGATGATGGTGAACAACAGGATTTCCTAGATTCACAATCCCAAAACATGAAAAGAACATACTCAAAACTATCCCAAATCCATTGTAATTTGAGTCACAACAAACCATTAAAAAATGAAAGTATTCCTTTTAATCAAACTAGAATCAAAGAGAGTTCAATATAAACATGAATTAAAGCAATAGAAACATCCCATCACGCTACAAGCTTCACCTTTTAGCCCTAACCAATAGGTTTAACCAACCACAGACATAATTGAACTAAAAATCTCTTAAGAAAAGCATAAAAACTACTAAGGAAATGGAAGAAAAAATCTTGGCAACGGCTTCTCCACGCTTTTGCTCCACTTCACAAACCCTAGATAATGCCTAAGGACTCCTATTTATAGTTTTCCAGCACCTCCTTTCGCACTGACTTGGAAAAATCTAGAAACAGCCTCAAATTTATGCAGTTTCTTAAAATAGACTTCACTCTACGCAATTTCACAGAATGACCCAGAGTTTCAGAATATGCTTCTTCAGGACACTTTCAGGAATATATTTATTTTCAGGATAATTTCAAGATTCCTTTGATTCTCTTCATTCCTCACTTGGTTTTCTTAGATCTTTAACATGTGAATTCTTCAATCTCGGCCTTTTAAGATCCGTCCCTTACCTTAGTGATTCTTGAGCATCAAATCCATAC
This sequence comes from Magnolia changhungtana, assembly GCA_030180095.1. Taxonomy (NCBI): domain Eukaryota; kingdom Viridiplantae; phylum Streptophyta; class Magnoliopsida; order Magnoliales; family Magnoliaceae; genus Magnolia; species Magnolia changhungtana. The sequence continues at coordinate 5,241,435 of JASAUF010000459.1, forward strand.
TTTTAGCACCCTTTTCAATCCAAGCTCTTAAATTCACCTTGCAACACAAACATGAGTAAAATAGAGCATTAAGCATTATCATGTTCATAAAACCAATATAAATGGGGTATAATATGCAATATTTGACCCTCAACATGATCCGACTAAGGAATTCCCATAGCGATCTGTGAAGTTGTATAATTTATAAGAGCTTTTGTTAAAAACAGTTTTCAACTATCGGTCGAAGATGCCAAATATTCGGATCTAAGCAATCCTTTGGTTTCTTCGATTTTAACTATGAGAAAAACTATTGGATGGGTTGGACCCAACTCCATAATTAATGCAATCCATCAAAATTAAGGAAGAAGAAGAAAAACCCTAAAAATTTTAGAAAAACTGAACTGTATAACTGAACTTATCTGACTTCGGTTCATCAATCGAAGCCAGTGTTCGATAAATCAAAGTAGGTCGATTTTTGTTCAACAACTAAATTTTAAAATTCGTGATTTATTTCGACAATTAAACCCAAGGTTTGATCAATCAAGGTGATCCTCGAATGATCCTGATCGATCGAATTCATTCGATCGAGGATGACCAAAGTAGTTTAGAGAGTAAACTGATTTAATTTGACCATGCTCGATCAGTCGACAAGCAAGTTCGATTGATCAAAGGTGGCTAAATATGTCTATAGACTTGAAGAGTTAATTCAAATTTTCAATGATCCATGGTCGATCGATCAAATCGATCGAGGGTCTCTAAGTGCTTATATTTGTAGCACACATGAAGTTGTCAAATTTCGTAGACAAAGATACCGGTCAGATCACAAGTACACTACAACAGTCTATGGCATCTCGTGAATATTGGCTCAAGATCAGTTCAACAACTCAAGATTTAAATGACATCGTTTGGTTTCAAGTTATATGCCAAACACTGGGTAGAATGACCCTGGAAAGATCCTAAGTTAGGTGATTTATAAAAATGATTAAAATCGATAAACTATAGTATATGTTCATTGAAGTTCGACCAGCCTAACTTTAGGTTTGGCCAGCCCAACTTACTTTGATTAACCTAACTTCAGTTTCGATCAAGTTTTCATATTTGAAAATTTAAAAACCTAACATGAAGGACTTGTTACAAATTTAGCCAACTTGACTCTAGGTTTGGCCAACCTAACTTGAAGTTTGGCCAGCCCGAGGAAAGTTCGGGTAATTTTCCAGCAAAGATTTCTCAAATTTTTTAGGGAATTTGTCTAGCCAAATTGAGGGTTCGACCAGCCAAATTTCGGCTTCAGCAAGCCGAATTTTGGATAAATTTATCATGCGCAATCCGATAGTTATTGGAATGGAATCATTGAAATCCGGCCAGTTGAACATATTCTTAGGCTGACCGAATTTCCAAATCCTTTGGGTATAAATAGGGACCTTCTCTCATTATATTTTACAACGAAATTCATTCAAAAACTTTCTGCAAGTAAAAGAGAAGCTCAAGTCTTCACCAAGCTATTTTTGTGGTATTTATAATTTTTATTTAGCTTATTCAATTTTCTTTCTCAAGTTGATCTTAAATACAAATAGAGAGTAATCTATACTCTACTTGAGAAATAAAGAATTGAATCTAAAACACTAGGGTTTATATTTCTTGAAATACGTTAGATCCATATATTCTTTCTGGTTGAGCATATACTGCCTCTTCGACACTCAAGAAAGAAGATCGTTGCTTCAAGCTTCGACTACATCTTCGAATCATCATTTGAAGATAAGTACATTGTCAATTATATTTTTTTATTTGGGTTTTTTCTGAGATAACTCGACAATCTTCGTGGGTTGATTTATGATAGCCCGTGAAAATCACAAAGAATTGTATAAGGTTGTTAAGTTGAACCTATGAAAACCTTCAAATAATGAAAGTCAAAATTACGAGGGTGGTAATTTTAGGAGTGGAGTAGTTGTGGGTTTAAGCACCGAACCACTATAATCCCTTGTGCCTATGTAATGATTGTTTATTTCATTATTTGTGGCGAATGTTATATTTATTTCATTATTTGTAGTGAATGTTATATTTATTTCATTGTCTCTTGTCAGTTTGAAAGTTTGATTTTAAAGACATCGCGATATAAGGTTGTCCTGCCTAAAATACTAGGTGAAGTTTGCCCTACGATTTATTTATAATCAAGGTTTTAATACTTTGTGCGATTGAGATTATTTATTCCACTTAATTTTGAAGAATTTCATATTATCTTATTCACCCTCCCCCCAATGACATCGATAGCTCATCTTTCAAGTTGTATTAGAGAAAGGTCGTTATTTTTTGGATTTACCTCCTAGAGCAAGATCCAGAACTATATGATGTCAAATTTTGAGAGCCTATCCAATTCCAAGCCACCTCCCTTTGATGGCTCAAACTATTTTTACTGGAAAGCCAGAATGAAGATCTTCCTCATATCCATTGATGAAAGCATGTGGCAAGCCACTATGACTCAATGGATCCCTCCTATGTTGGAAGTAGTAGCTGAGAATGGAACCACGTCCATGAAGAAAATTGCCTTTACTTTTTGGACGACTGTTCAGAAAAGTGAAAGTAGTACTAATGCTAAAACCTTAAATCATATAATTCTAGTCACAGTTATTCCAGATCATGTGGATATAAATCCTACAGTTGAGCCTATAATTACTGCAGAACACCACGATGAAACTCTTATACAACCCACTGATGAGGGAAATTAAAATCACACCTAAGAGGGTGAGCCATTGAGAAGATCTCAAAGAGAGATAAGGCCTATGAATCAATATGATTACACTGTATATTTGCAAGAGCACAAGTTTGACATAAGGGTGAAAAAGGATTTTAAATCCTTTACACAATCAAACAAAGTGTTAACCCTTCTCGTTGGATTAATGCCATGAAGGATGAGTTGAAATCCATGAGGGACAATAAAGTATGAGATTTTGTTGAATTATCCCCATGAATCATGCTAATTGGTTGTAAATGGGTATTTAAAATCAAGTGAGACTCCAAGGATAATGTCAAAATATATAAAGTTAGACTTGTTGCCAATGGTTTTAACCAGAGTGAAGGCATTGATTTTAAGAAGACTTTCTCACCAGTATCTAAGAAAGACTCATTCAAGATTATAATAGCTCTTGTAGCGTATATGGATTTGAAGTTATATCAGATAAATGTAAAGACTATGCTTCTCAATAGGGATCTAAATGAGAACGTATATATGTTACAACCTGAAAGTTTTATATCCAATGGCTTAGAATATATGGTTTGTAAACTAAAGAAAAGAATCACAACAGTGGTACATAACGTTTCATGAAGTGATTTCCTCATATAATTTTGTAAAAAATACTGCAAATGAATGTATCTACATTAAAATCAGTATCAGTAAGTTTGTTATATCGATTTAGTATGTTGATGACATTTTATTGGCTAGCAGTGACATCATGATGTTAGCAACACCAAGAAATTTTTATCTCAAAGGTTTGAGATGAATGACCTTGGTGACGCTTCTTATGTCATCGACATTAAAATTTATTGTGAAGGATCACGAGGACTGCTTAGCCTGTCACTGAGGGCCTATATCAATAGGGTACTCGAAAGGTATGGCATGTAAAACTGTACTCCAAGACATTCGCCCGTTGTAAAGGGTGATAAATTCGGTCAATTCCAGTGTCTTAAGAATGATTTAGAAAAGAATCAAATGAAGGATTTTCCTTACACGTATTTAGTAAGAAGTATCATGTATGCTCAACTCTGCACGCGACCAGATATTGCTTATGCAGTTGGAATGTTGGGCAGGTATCTATCTAATTCAGGAATGCAACATTGGATAGCTGCAAAGAAAGTTTTGTGCTACCTGAGAACAAAAGACTTCGAACTCGCATACAGAAGATCTGATCATTTAAAGTTGGTTGCATACTCAGATACAGATTATGCTGGCTGTGTTGATATAAAGAAGTCCACCTTATGCTACATTTTCATGATGATTGGTAACATCGTGTCTTGAAAAAGAGTGAAACAGTCAACCACAGCCTCATCCACCATGGAAGATGAATTCATTGCTTGTCATGAGGTATCTAATCAGGCATTGTGGTTAGAACGTCTCTTCCCAGGTTCGTGGGTACTGGAGCATATCCTGAAACCATTGAGAATATTTTGCGATAATTCAGTCGTTATTTCCTTTTCTAGTAACAACAAGCATTCATCAAGGCCGAGCCATATCGACATCAAGTATCTTATTGTAAAGGAAATAGTTCAAAATCATTAAGTGTCTATGGAGTTCATCGACACTAAGTAGATGATTGTGGATCCGCTCACTAAAGGGTTCCCCATCACGCCATTTTAGAAGCATGTAACATTCATGGGAGTCATTGATCCCATAGATGTTTTCAGTTAGTGAGAGTTGAACATGTTTTATTTTCATAGACAATGAAGAGATCGCATTTGAAGTTTTGACGATTTTGATATGAAGTCCATTTATGCTTCTCTTTAAGTGTGCGCAATCTGTTTTGAGTAAGTACAACTACAGTCGTGTCTCATTGAAGACATTTGAAAGCTCCAAGACCTCTTAAGGATAGACACATATCATCACACTACATGTGTAATCTTTATACCACACTTCATAGTTCTTCCTGATTTATGTCGTTAAGACTAATAGTATTTATGATCACGCTTAATCTAACTTCGCTTAGATTAAATGTTGAAATGACTACCGTGATATAATACTAGTGGTCTTGATGGACCAGATTGTATAGCATTGCCCGTATTATCCAACAATTGTATTGGTTAACCATTTGGATGTTTTCTTCAAAATTAAAACATGTTTTCAAAGATTAATCATTGACATTGATCAATGTGACCCAAGTGGGAGAATGTAAGAATTCTATAAGGTGGGCTTTATTGATCAACAATTTGGATTGTCCTAAGGATTGGATAATGTGATCGGGTGTACCAATGGACCCCACTCAAGTCGTGATACATGCATAATTGTGTAAGGGGTGGTGTGTTATAACTGTACTACACACAATGTTTTAATTGAACTGAGATTACTAAATTCGGGTGGAGCCTTAAGGAGAGGAGTTTTAATGGGTTCCAAACTCCTCAACTCTTTGTCTTATAAAAACAAGGTTAGGTCCCCAATCCTACATATAAACAGAAGCTAGAATTCTCATCAAGGTTTCTCTAAAGGTGTAAGGAGATGAAGACTGCGGCATCAGGCCTATAGCGATGGCGTCTCAACAAGGTATACACTATCTAATATTCGATGCATATCACAGTCCTTTTGCTATTCCGCATAATTAATTACAGGCACACCATGCCGGTTTCCCAGGTTGAATCTCACCTTCCGGATGTGGTTAAACTTTGGGTCTAGTCAGGTTGGGGTCAGGTCCATGGTTAAAGTCAGGTTAGGTCAAGTACAGTAGTTGGGTCAAGATCAAGTCTAGATAGTTTTACCAGTAAATTTATATATATTTAATACATATTAATAATTTTAACAAAATAATTATAAGGTATGATAAGCCAAACCCATATAATAGAGCCGGTTTATAGACCATGCGCATGGTAAAGTGGCACATTTGTGTGCAACCTAATCCATCCGTTGGGTGGGCCCAACCGTGTAATCTGGATAAGATCCAAGTCCGAGCCTTCAAGAACTAGACCCGGACATGAAAAGGCCCAGCCAGGCAAAACCCAAACCCCATTAACCTAAGTATAGGTCCTCGTCCAAACCTGACACATTGACAGTCCTACTTTCAAGTAGAACAGTTAACCATGTGGGCTCAGTCAGGCTAGGGATCATTGTCCAAGCCGGACTCATGTAATAAAACATGGGCTAAAGTCTGACTGAGGCTTGTATGTAGCCGAGATATAAGCCCGAGCGTAACCCTTATGGATGGTAACCAACAGTTTGGGTTCCTAATGTGAAAGAGAGAACAAACACATGCACAAAGAGAGATCATCTCCATGATGTATATGTGAAATTAATCTACTGTGACCACAAGGTATGTAGTGACCATTTAACTGTGAGGCTAAAAAATTACCCAAATTCATAATTGAAAGAGTGTTGGAGACGTCCACCGTCCAAATTATTTCACTTAGTATGGCACATATAAATCACATATACACCTAATTTTTTTGTATCCATGCATATTGCTTTATGGGGCAACTAATGGTTAGAGTGGATTTCACATAAATATCACAGTGGGATCCATAAAAACCAAGGGTAGGTGTCCCCTCTCCCACCATTTATCTTTGTGTAGCCCACCTAAATCACATTTCAGTGAGGCCCACCATGAGCCACAGCCCACCCACTTGTCCCTCATAGAAATATCCGGCCACAGCATATCTCTCTGTATGCTCAGATATGCACCACAGGATCTCATGAGTACTTTTTGAGAAGTCATCCCAAGCGATGTGACTCCAAAATTTGAACAGTCCTCATGATGCAGCACCCTATAAAATTCTCAATCCAAAACTTTAGTGGTCATGTAAAAAGAAAATATTTTTCTTCCTTGATTTGCATCTCTTTTCTATAGCCTACTAGAGTTTTGGATTAGGATGAAAATTAGTTCGTGGAGTTTTATGGATGACACATCACATGGACCATTTAGATTTAGAGCCCATAACACATATGCAAAGGTGTAGACGTGCCTCTCTCTCTCTCTCTCTCTCTCTCTCTCTCTCTCTCTGTGTATATCACCTGCGCACCTTCTTAGGTGAGCACCCCTGCACACTTTTGCACACGTATCATGGGAACATAATCTGAGCAGTACACGTGGTGATGCGGCACCCCCTGAAACCTCTCAAGCTCAATTTCCAGCCCGATCCAAAACTTTGGTAGGCCATGGCAAAAGGAAATAGTTTCCTCTCTTGATTTTTGATTTGCATTTCACTTTGTCAGGGCCCACTAGAGTTTTGGATCGGGCTGGAAATAGGGCCCACATAATTTTAGGGGGTGCTCATCAGGTGGACCATTCAGAATCTATGCCCATGACACGAATGCAAAGGTGTGCAGGTGAGCATATATATATATATATATATATATATATATATATATATATATATATATATATATATATATATATATATATATATATATATGACCAAAAATGCTAACCAAAATCCTAAAAGAGTAGGGCAGGTCTTGTGTCTCCAAAACCCTAAAAAAGTAGGTCTGGTCTTGTGCCAGGCCAATATGCTCTTAGCCGCAACTTGAGCCTAGCTAGTAAACAAGTGAGCTGAAATTTTGGGCTAAAGCCTGATCATGAAGCCTAACACGCCAGCCCAAGCCCACAATTGGGCCAATCCCGACCATTGACAATATATTTTCAAAAAGGTGACTAATAAGGAAAATATCTGTGTACACGTAATACACGTTACAAATTAAGCAAATACCTCGGGTAACACCGTTGTGGATATGTTTCATGACTGTGGGTCCAGTTTGAAGTATGCGTTTTATATCTACACGGTCCATGTGTTTACCCGGGTAACACCGCAGTGGTTGTTTCCCTGACTGTGGTTCACCTTGATGTATGTACTGTATATCCCCACTGTTCATCCATTTTTCCAGCTCATTTTAGAACATAAGACAAAAAATGAAGCAAATCCAAATCCCAAGTGGACTACACAATAGGAACAGTGGTCATTGAGAAAGCCCACCATTCAAAACTTCCTAAGGCCCACTGTAATGTTTATTTTCCATCCAACCTGTTGATAATGCCACACAGACCTGGATGGAGGGAAAATACAAATATCAGTTTGATTGAAATCTTTTGTGGCTCAAAAAAGAAGTTTTTAATGGTCAATCACCACGGTTTCTAGTGATATGATCCATCTAAGAGTTGGGTCTTAGATGGACGGTTTTCAAGCTTTAAAATGAGCTGAAAAAATGGATAGATGGTGTGGATATACAACACATACATTAAGGTGGGCTCCACAGTCAGTGAAACACCCACTATATGTTACCCATTTAACTTCTAATACTCCCCTTACCATCCATGAGTGACCATCTTAATTAACTTGCATTTTAAAATGGATATTTTGAACTTCTTACTAAGACTCCAACCATCTTTCGATGGTTGGAGGTAATGGTTTACTATTTCTCGGTGCTGGTAAACAATTTAAAGTCTTGCGTGATCTCGTCACATGCCAGATCATGAATGTAACGTACTAACCAATCCAAAAAAAATGCAAGATCGTGAATAAACTTAACTAAGTAATAGTTATTGGGTCTTCCTAGACTCGCATTAAAAACCTCCTTTGCAGATTTTCTGTGATCATTGACGTAAAAGAGAAATGCTCCATAAGTTATAGTGTTCATTGTTGCATTGGGACACTTATACAGTCCAATTCATGGATCTAGACCGATCATTAGGTCCAACCCACATTTCATGGGCTAGCATATAATATTATGCCCACCTAACAAATGTTGACCATTTGATCAATGGCATTTACATATGGACGGTTAAGATCATTTACTCAAAAAAACAGGTCCAATCAACAATTTGGTCCATTTATTTGTTTAAGGACATCATAGATTGTTTATGATTATAAAGAATCACTTTTTTTAGCAATATTAATCATCCCATCCTTGGATTGGAAATAAAATGGCTATATAAAAATAATAATAATAAAAATTAAAAATGGATCATCTAATCAGTGCGGTTTTTACATGGTAGCCGTGGAATGTGTTCCAAACTTTGACGGTTCAGATCTATTGATTGGAGTGTCCAGGTAAAACAATGCTGCAAGGAGCACCATATCCTACAATGCTATGAAAGCACCTGAACATTTCTTAACGTAACATGCACTAAAATACACGTAAATCAAATGTGCAAAAAGTCTTAGTCACTACATAACGTTAAGATAGCAAGTTGACACCCAACTAAAATGGGAGGACTGATCACCTACAGGCGACTGCATCGTAGCTTGTCATGCATGCTTAAATTTCCTACCAACATCACTTTTCTACTACATCCTTACCGTGCAAATGGTAGGTGTCATCATGAAGATCACCTGACACAAAAATCAGGCCTAACTACTAATCAGATGGGCCACGCTATTTGAATCAATGGGCAATAGATGTCCCGACTCTAAATACATGCAGTTGTGGCACCATCTAATGAGTGTGGATCAGCCTGATTTTTTAGATGAGTGATCTTGGTGATGGGGTCCACTTGCATGGTATGAGTTTCCTGCACATGTGGCATTTTAGCAGGAATGATAAGCCTGCATGAAAGTTCCGGTGCTTCCCACCGGTAGGTGATCAGTCATCTTCAAACGAAAAGCTTTGAGTAAAGCAACTTGTATGAGGTTGTAATGTAACCTAAGCTATTGTATGATGAGATTTTTTTATACTCAGGCATTTAAAAAATACTCAGAATTTGAACATGTGGCGTATAAGTATTTCAAACTAAACCATCTAAAATATTGTCCCAATGCATCATGAAGTACCAAAAATTAAAAAATATTATTTTTTGTGACAAATGGTTGGATTGGATTAATGTGGTACCTAATGGGATCCAAATGGCCATGATATTGTTACTAGAACTACGGGTGATTGGAATGGACGTGGATTGTGTCCTACCCCGCCAGTCTCTAGCCCCAAACGGGCAGTTCTGTCAGCGGGCCCACCGTGCTGTATCTGTATATCCAAGCTGTTCATCCCTTTTCTCAAATCATTTTAAGGCATGAACAAAAAATTGAGGCAGATACAAGGCTCAAGTGGACCACACCAAATGATTAGCTTGGTTGCATTAAATGCACAAAGCATTAAATGCTAGTTACATTAAAGGCAAGAGTCATATATAGTGTGGTCTATTCAGAGTTGGATCTAACTCATTTTTATGTTCTTATCAGAGAGGGGATGGACAGCATGGATAAACAGATACATCACGGTGGGCCTGCCCACAGAATTGCCTGTTCACGGCTGGAGACTGGCGAGGTAGGATGCAATCCGTGTCCTATTGGAATAGGATGTGATCAATCCATCTGAAAAGGCAAGGATTAACACAAAGGTACTATCATTGTCTCTTAGAAGAGTGACTGGCATAGGTTTCCTTGATATTCACCTTAATCTAAATAGCATGTGGTCCAAAGGTTCACAATCTACTATCCATAGGAGTATACCACTAAGATAGCCTTACGGTGTGACATAGCTTCTCATGCATTGATGGCATAATTAGTGTATCATAATTTCAACCCAAAAGAGTTGTGATAATACACTAGTCACTCTATAAAAGCATTAATGAAAGTTCTCCATCGCTCTAACTCTCCAAGCACCAAATTATTTAAGTTTTCTTCATTACATGCATATACATTAAAAGGTCTAATCCTTAATCGATTGAATTTTTTCTAATTGGCTCAAGCCAGTTTAGTTGCACTAGGAGTCTTGAATTTATATATTGTTCCCTAGATTGACCTGCTCACTGTGTTGTCTAGTATGACATCAAAGAAAAATAAGATGTTATAAAATCAATGGGAGATGTCAAACTGTTTGTGTATGATATTCTTAAAAATAATTATTGCAAAGAATATCAGTACATCATTAACTCAGCAAATAAATCTTTTATTTAAAATGTACTTGAAAAATATTGAGAAATGATTTCAATTTGCTGAGAAATCTTTAATAGGGACCTTAGTGATCTAGCTTACCATAATGAAGTATGATGGAACTCATAATATTCACTATCATATTTTAGAAGTGACAGATATGTTAGAGTTGTGCTCTAAAAAACCAATGTGAACCTTAATCCATTAGTCATATGGATGTGATAGAATCCATCGCAACTTTAAATGACGATGATGACTAAATGCCCTTCTAAATAGTTTGATGTATCTTAGCTAATATGTGGTGTCACCATAAATATATAGGAATATGGGTTATATAAAGATTGACTCCTCGAGTTGTCCTTGGAAACTTGAGATTGAACATAACAATCATTAATGAAGAGAGTTGTAATCCATGTATCTTAATACTCTATTGAGCCATGATCATTACAGGTAATTGGGACACACCTATAAACATCATATTATGAGATATATATATATATATATATATATATATATATATATATATATATATATATATATATATATATATATATATATATATATATATATATCCTGTGTAGAGAGACTGATTTAGGTAATAATGGATGATCTTTACCATAAGGATCCAACTTGATGTTGGTTGTACCCAACTCTTACCTTACACAAGAGTATTAAGTATGCCATTGATTAAGATCTTGGTATTGGATCATTGGACAATTATATTGAAGGATTAAACTCAAGTCACTAGCTGTAACACCTCAAACTTTTTAATAATTGAGTATTTGAAGTCCTCGGATGTTACTATTGAAATTATAAATTAATATACATGTATATGTGTGTGTCCACACTTGAATTTTTATTTGAAAATTTGCACATGAAAATTTATTTTTACATATCGAATTATGACAAAACTTCAAATTGAGCATTTAGAGACAAATTAAGCCATGCATCATCAGTTGCAGACCTAAATCAACAGATCCACCATTCATCAGGTCCATAATGTCCCGTCAGACAAATCGTCACTTAATTACATAAATTAGATTATCTTATTCAATATCAACTATTACGTTTTCCTTAAACAATCCCTATGACCCCTAGATTGTTAAATAATTAGTTTCTAAAATGATCTGAATGTTGGATTGTCAGAATCAATAGTTAAATGCAGGTTCATGGCGTGTGGTCCACTTAAGTACTAAATGATCCCAATCTTTAGATATATGGCCAATGAGGGTCTGATTTAATTAATGAATGACTCTAATCAAGAACATGTCACACAATTTAAAAGGAAAATTATATAATAAAATCTACAAATAAAATAAAATAACTAAATAAAAATAAATAAAATAGAATAATATAAGAATTTTTTATAAAACATATATTTTAATTATAAACTATTAATTTATATACACTTATTAATTTTAATATAATAATTTAAAAAATATATAATAATAAACAAATAAAAGAAAATTAATAGATAAATAAATAACCAAATAAGATAAAAATAAAAAAAAAATAAAAGGGGTTGATATGGTGATAAACAATCCTAATCAAAAGGTCTCATAGATTTGTGTGTGTAACAGCTCACTCGAAGAGAACTTGAGAACTCAAGAGAACCCGAAGAAGAAATTCTTCTTTTTCTTACGATTGCCATCAACGATTGATTTAAACAGTAAAAGCCATTTGTTAAGGGTGGCCACCTGAGCATGATCCAAACTGTCCAACAGGGGGAGCTCGCTGGTCCGATTGACATAGTGATATTTACAGGTTAGCATATGTAGGAGCCTGCATGGAATCTTAACCAAAATTTACTGGCACGTGGGAATTTCGTTTCAAAAATGGAAGTTTCCTTTTTTATCAGATTGTTTGGCGATCCATGTGAGGGAGATATCTCTCATCTCAGCCCTTTGTAAAGGAGAACTAGCTCTTCATCCCAGCGCATAAAGATCATTGTTTGGCTGGCAAACTGCATCCATGTGTGGAAGCTTCTTTCATTATGATTTGTTAAAGGAGATAAAGTTAGATGGATTTGAGCCATTCATAGGTTTCCAGACCACCCCTGGAATCTTGAGAAATCATTTGATAACAGCTTCCGCAACAAAAATTGAAGCTTCTCGGACAGTCATTCTAATTCTTGCGAGATGTGTGCGCAGTGAGAATCACGAACCATCGTCATGACTATTTAAAATATGGGCCCCACAAGTTTTTAATAGTCCATTTGGACCGTCCACAATCGAAGGATCGAAGAACAAACCATTCGATTGAAATTCACCATTGTTGAATAGATCATCTTCCCCGTCTCAAAAAAATATTTAAAAAAATTTAAAAAAAAATTTTTAAAAAAAAGTGCACAACACTGTGGAGCTCCGATTTCTTATTTGATTTGATTAGTTGGTGGGCCATGAGACGTAAAATCCATCACAAAAGATCAAACGTTATCCATGTCACATATTAATCAAAATTCAAGGGTAATCTCTGAAAAGGGCGAGCTCTCAGTCCTAGAGGGGGGTGAATAGGACTATACCAAATAAAAATAATTGCAGAATATAAATGAAGATAGTTTAATTAAATAACAGTCTCAATTACAATATTATTGAGAAGTTTATTCAAACGTTGTTCAAATGATAACCTTACACCAATAACTAAGGTTTTATGGTAGGACAACCTGATTTCTTGAACTCGGTAAGGATCAAAAACCCAAACTAAAATAAGAGGCAAAATAAGAGTCTCACTACTCAACCTGTAAGCAGCTAATCTGCGTCCGGCGGCAGGGAGCGGATTAGGTGAGACCCGGGCCTCATTCAAGACGGTGCGGCCCCTACAGTGGGTTAGCGTGGGCCCATCTTGATATATGTATTATGTATCCACACTGTCTATCCATTTTTAAAGATCATTTTAGGACACTATCCCAAAAATGAAGCATTAAAAATTATAGGTGGACCTTATCCTACGTAACAGTGATGATTGACCTTCCTACCATTAAAAACTTCTTAGGGCGTACATTAATGTTTCATTAGTATTTATTTACCATCCAATCTTTTTATAAGTTTACATCAGCCTGGATTAATGAAAAAACCAAATGTCAGCTTGATCCAAAACCTTCGTGGCGCATTAATGGTAAATAACCACTATTTCTTATAATATGGTCCACCTGATAATTTGATCTTATTAATTTTTGGAATAATGTCCTAAAATGATTTGGAAAAACGGTTGGACGGAGTAGATACATAATAAATACATCAAGGTGGGCCCCACGTCAAGGGCCGTACCGTCTTGGGTGAGGCCGAGTTCTCACCTAGGGCGGCATGGATTCTTGGATTTCGACCGAGGAAGGTACGGCTACAAGATTTGGACCCTCAACCAGATGGGCCTCACCATGGATGGCCCATGATCTAAAAGGAAGCGGATTGCGTGGTGTGCCATAAGCCATCGACCTCGGAGGTGTGTTGACATCACCAAGTTCTCTGAGTCCCACCATGATGTATTTGTTATATCCCAGCCGTCCATCTATTTGGGGATATCATTTTAGGGTATGAACCCAAAAAATGAAACAAATCCAAAGCTCAAGTGTATCACACCATCAAAGCAATGTGGACAATAATACCCACCTCTGTAACCTTCAAAGGGCCACCATTGTAAGGCCCATTCACCTACCCAACCTCCCTCTCTCTCTCTCTCTCTCTCTCTCTCTCTCTCTGTTCTGTAGGTATTCCTGCCCTAAGAGAGGGAGAGAGGGAGGGAGAGTCCCTCCCCCAAAAATCTCAGCCATCTATACATTCATTCAAAACAAAGAGCAAAAACCTTTGATTGGATCGGGCAAAACCCGCTTCCCATTAGGAATAACCGTTCACAGGCGACGAAGAAGAGAAACCATGCGATCTTCTCCTGACTCTTGTCCCTCCGATCCCAGCCGTTGATGGCCCTGCAAATGACATGGCAGCCAAATCTCCACCGTCGCAAATCGGGCCCACCTCTCGGCTTGAAGAACCTCGGCAACACCTGCTACCTCAACAGCGTCCTCCAGTGCTTAACCTACACCCCTCCTCTTGCCAATTTCTGTCTGAAGAACCAACACTCCTCCCTCTTTAATCTCTCTCTCTCTCTCTCTCTCTCTCTCTCTCTCTCTCTCTGTTTGTCTTTGATTTCACGATTCGGATCTTAATTTTTGGAAATTCCGTAGGTGGATCTTCGTCGGGCACAGCTGATTGCCCCTTCTGCATCCTGGAGCGCCGGATCGTGCGGTCCCTCAGCATCGACGTTGCCCAAGACGCCCCCTCCAAGATCAGCAACTCCCTCAGGATCTTCGCTGAGCACTTCCGCTACGGCCAGCAGGAGGACGCCCACGAGTTCCTCCGCTACGTCATTGACGCCTGCCACAACACCTGCCTTAAACTCCTCAAGAGCAAGAAGCAGCTGCTGCACCAGCACCACCGCAATGGCAGCAGCGATGTATATTAGGCCTTTGTGTGAGGCCATGGGCCCACTTTATGTTTGGCCCTATGTGGGCCACTCCTTGGAAGCAATGATGGTTAAATGTCTACATTGATGGACGATGATGGTTGGATGTCCACATTGTGACCTTCCCTTAGGCCTTGTTAGGGCCATTCTCATCATTCTCTTAGTGGGTTTATCCAAATAAGTGGGCCCCATTCACCATAGACAGATGGCTTCATGCTATCGGATTTGATATAACCACGGCCGAGGACCGATCTTTATATTATGGCTGATCAGTCATCCATCTAGGAACCCCGCGTGGTTTATAGGTCGATTGTTGAGGCCGATTTCGATTTTGATTGTCGAGGCCCAAGAGATGCATATGCAGCCCGTATTTGAGGCTCGTTGTGATGCGTATTCAGCCCGTGTTTAAGGCCTAATGTAATGTATATAAGGCCTATGTGAAATGCCCATTGTGATGAATTTGAGGGCCAGGTGATGGAGCCCATTGTGATGTATGTTAGGCCCATGTGAAAGGCCCATCGTGATGTATATTAAGCTCTTGAGTGAGGCCCAGGGTGTTGTATATTTGGCCCTTGTGTGAGGTCATGGGTCCACTATATGTTAGGCTCTATGTGGGCCATTTCTTGGGGGCAATGTTGGTTAAATGTCCACATTATTGAGGTCAATTATTGATGCTGGTTATTGATACCAATTTATGAGTACGTGACAGTATAGCATCATGATACATGCCCATACGCATCATCTGTATGTTTGTTATGAGATGTGGTTCACTATTGTATATGTCATTAGGTAGGTTGTTATGAGACTCCCTAATAGGCGAAGGTTATCTCACATGAGTGCACGGTATGCGCAGGATTGATGCATAACTGGACTGTATGACTAATGCATATTGCATTGTGAGATATGATTACCATACGCCCTAGCGACATCAGGGCCGTAGCCTCCACAGGCATATCGTGGATGGCTAGATAGGACACCGAAAATATTTGGTTCTAGCATATAGGTGCTATAGATGTCCCTGGGTGAAAATCCATAAACTTTCGTGGCTAGGAGACGCCCCAACGTCGAGACCGAGTGGATGTATATGAGCGCATGAGGGCCGTATACCAGTAGGCCGCGTCTCTCACTGTGTCATGGTTGGTTGGGAGAGGTGTGACCTCACCCACCTGAGTGAGGGGATAATATCTAGGTTGAGTCTAACCAGCTTGAGGAATGGGTCCGCTATCGACGAGCCGGGCCTTATATTGGCAGGCGGATAGTGAGGTCTCTTCCACTTACCCAATTGTGAGCTCGGATAGGAGCAACGAGCTGGTGTAGAGTGTAATAGACCTCGGTGATGATCCCAGAAATGAACTATACTAAAATGTGGACTTATTGAGCAGGAGCTGCATAATCATTCATTCATACATTCACTATCTACTCGGGCTGGTGGTGCACAACTATTTGTTACATGTACCTTTGCATGGGCAGGATTTCGGTTGGACGCACGACTAACCTGAGATCAGGAGTTTACCACATTGAGTCTGACTGTTCAAATTTAGGTATGAGATTGGTTTGGATAGAAGGCCCATGTGATGGATCCCATAGCCTGCTATACTACGTACTATCATCCCGACTTCGTACTCCAGCATGGTTATTTCATTTGCATCGCATATTATATTACATTCGCGGCATATGGCATTTTGGGTTACCTATGTTTCTGCATTTATATGGTTTAGATACGACATCTGATATTTGACTCTTTATGACTCCTCATCTGTATAATTGATCTGTAACGTGTATTCTAATATTATTCCTCATTTGTATAGTTAATCTGTATTGCGTATTCTAATATTATTTGACTCATGGACTTGTCAGTATTTTTGCTTACTTTGATAACGTATGATTATGACATTGCGTTGAATACTTAACACTTACCTTGTGCACATACTTACACCACCCTCTAAGCTTTCTATAAGCTTATGCATGATAAATGAATGCAAGTGATGTTAGGTTGCAACAGTTTTGAGCTTGGAGCGTGCAACGGTCTTCTGGAGCTTGATTTTCGATTGATGTATTTCCGTCTCAGTATTGTACTCAAATGTTTATATTAGTGGATATGTGATGATGATGTTGCCTTTGTGAATTGGGTAATCTTGTGGTTATGCTTATTGTTAAAAAAAAAAAAATCTCCTTGTAGGATCCCAGGATCGGAATCTGGCGTATGAACGCTATGAGTCGAGAATGAGGTACTACGGAGGCTGTCGGCACCGAATTCGGCGATCGGGATTCCTGTGAATCCGATTTCTGGGTTTAAGGCATGACAAATTATTTATCCTTTTGAGAATTATGGTTAATGTATGATTTTAATTATGCGTGATTTTTATGAATTTATGTGGAATGATGGATACAAGCCTTGCCCTTTGCCAATTTTGAGAGTGAAGCGTGCTTCTCTATATTGAGTTAGCCTTTTGCTCCTATCCCCTTATTCTTGTTGAGTTAGCCTATTTGCTGTTCTTCTCTTTTATTGAGATATCTTAATGTTACTTTTCACCTTTATTAGGTTAGCCTTGTGCTACCTCCCTTTATAGCTCGGGCACATGTCTTGGAATTCCAAAACTCACATGGTTCAATTTATTTCCCCTTTATGTAAGTAATGCGTTAGAGGTCTCACGTCTAGTGATATTTTATTGTGGACGTAATGCGCTTTGGGTAGTGATCCTCTTGGTCGATGCGCAATTCCATGAATTTTGGGTATGGTGTACAAATCGATGTAAGTAATCTGCAATGCGTGTTACATTACTTCTGGGGTTAGATATCACAAATAGTTACTCTATGAACAAATCATGTCACATAATTCATCCGATTCATGTGTTGTGCCACCCCGAGGTGTTCACGTAAATCCACGGTAGTATTGGACACACCGGCGAATCTCCATAGTTATGAGATGTGGGGCGAGCCGAGTTTTCTATGAATTATATTCAACATGGTAATAATCACTACATATGATGAGCCGCACACACTTTACTAAGCATGCATTCATATATATTGGTTGCGCATACCGATACCACTCGTAGTGGTGGCCTACGAGACGTATCGGAACCCTTACATTACTCTTCTGAATCTCTTAAATTATTGTTAATCTTAAAGGACAATCATCACTATGAGTAGGGCATTAACCCTCTCCAACCGTACATATGATGCAGGCGATGTGTAGATTGAAGACATAGATGACAATCCCCTTACGAAAGATTATTCTGAATAAATAAAGAGATAACTTTACATTTAGTTTTATTTATTTCTGTTGCAAACTTTAATAATGTAGTAAGCTTCGATTGAGATAACATTTGATAATTTGTTGAATTCTTTTAATGTAATGGAATAATAATTATAGTTGATTTTACTCTCGTGAATGGTTATATTCATGAATGTTACTGGATGTGATCTAAATGGAAAGAAAATCAAGGTAAGATTTTGAAGCATCCAAATCTTTACTTTATTAACACCCAAAATTCTCGGGCACGAGTATATACTTGAGTAGCGAAAATTTGAGATGTTATACGCACTCTTCTAAAGTGTGCCGGATTTCACTATTTAGATGGTTTTAAATCAGGTTCACTATAAACCTTGATAACCTACATAAGGTCTCTACAATTTTTCATCCGTAGCCCTATACAAGGTCTTACGGAGTTTGGATCTCAAACTTTAACACGAAGTCCTACATAATGACGACGACCGTACTCTCCCATTAAAGGCTTACACAAGGTCTTGTTGACTTTGGTATTTCAAACTCTGAAACCCAATCCCACAAAAGGAATGGTTTTCAGACATTATGAACTCAAATATACTTTCTTACTTAAAGTGGATTTTCCCTTTTAAAATACCTTTGTTGAAGATTTTCTTGAATTGTGAAGCATCTTTAGCTCCCTTGTATTGCAATTGTAGTGATGATGTGCCTTTGGAGATGTTGAGGATTGGGTCAAGAATTTGGTGAATCCTAACTTAAGAATGACAAGTCTTTATGGTCAAGTCTAGGATTCCTATGGCTAAGCATTCAATGCTATCTAGCAGTTATGCAGAAAATTAAAGTGCCTACGTTTGGCCCTATACCAAATATTATGTGAGCACAACCAGTTGGTCCCAGCTTATAATTTTTAAAGTACATATATAGTACTACCAAGGTCACCTAACGAGATATTGAAAGGTGGTCCCCTGTGATCATGAGAGATACTCAAAATTGGGCCAAAACTAATTCTGCACTATGCTTCCTGCATAGTTTCTCCAAGTACCTATGTTTTGGCCATCACTGTAAATTATACTCACCTAACCAATGAGCCCCGCCTTATAATTTGTAAAGCCCATACATAGAGCCACCAGGTGGCTATTTTCTTTCACCATATGTAGGTCCCACATGATCATGAATCTGACTCTAAAATGACCTAAAACCAACTTTGCACCAAAAGTTTGTTTGATATAGAATTCATCTGGGCCACATTAATAAGGTTCACTACCTTCCCCAAGCATTTAATGCAACATCTAAACTATGGAAAAGAAACTGTTGGTGCTGGTGAGCCCACAACCTTAAGTGGGCCATCCAGTATGGGTTGTCTTGTATGTGTCATTCCCTTCATCTGATGAGGCCCACCTAGTATGTTTTATAAACGGGTGTTATATAACTTGTAAAATATGTAGTGGATTGATCTTGCTGCTCAGTTGTTGTCTTAAGATATGGATGACCTTGGGCCTATATAAATGAGGCAATCCTAAGGCCCAAGTGGTTCTACCTTGTATGAGCCGCACCCTTGCTAGATAAGGACTTCGTATATCGTGTAATTTATTCTTTTACCTTATGGAGCATGTGATGGATAGTCTTACTGCCTAATTTCTTTCCCTAGGTCATATGTGTCACCGGGCCAAACCAAATGAATTAAAACTAAGGCCCAGTGGGCCCAATCCTAAGAGAAACACATGGGAGTATAAAGCCCATCATGGTAAACATTCTTAGGCCCATTAGGTAGGCCAATTGCCTAGTAGGCAGCATGCCTTGCACACTACCACTAGTCAGTTAGGCCACACTTAAAGGGGCTCCATTTGGATTATATATGTTATAATAAACAAGCCTTAATATTTACTTGTGAATGAGGTACATGGGCCCAACACAATGTGGAGTCTGTGCAATGTTGGCATATGAGTCTTATGTTTGGGATTGTAATTTTATCTCTTATTTGATGTTGGAGTTGTGGGTCCTAGTTGTATTATGGGATCCACCTTAGAGGTATTTATCCATGTACACTTCTCTTGGTGTGGGACCATTGTCCACTAATAAACCAAACCTAGACCTAAGTGGGCCATACCACAAGAATGTTAAATCAACAAAAAAATCCCATTAACCATACTTGTAGTAAAATGTGGGGCACAACCATGTGTTGAACTTACACCTTTAGCTATTGGGACCCACTTTGTTGTGGAATTAGATTCACACCATTGAAAGCCTTGTAGTTGGACATTTATGCCTTTGAGTTGGCTTATTGATTCACCAAGTGGCACTCACACTAGACATACACGACCCCCATGCATTGCATGTAGTCCAAGGTCAGTGTGGAACTCACACTAGGTAGGACGCACCTAGTGATTAATGAGATGATGATACATGTACGGTAACATGATAATGATGATGGTGAGTTGTTAGTTGAAATGATAGATATGATTTAATGAACGGTGAATTATGACATATGCATTGATGATGGATGAGTAATTATTCATGTTACTTATGACATTTCTTATGTTAATCATGAAGTGAAAATGATCGTCATGGTGATGATGATGATATTATGTATGTATATGCTTGATAACAAAACATACTAGTTGACTACCATGCTTGATATCCAAGTGATAATAATGCACGTATTGATTGTCGTGATGATAAAGTGGATAAGATAACCATATTTTACTCGATGCATGGATAATGATAAATAAATGATGTTGGTAGATGTAGGGATAACCTTATGCATGATAGACAACTAATATGCCTAGGGCATGTATAATGATAGTATTGGACAATGGCTATGATATTGATGATGAATGTGAATCCCTATATGCTATGTACTCTATACATATGATTGCATGATACATGCTTAGTATAACATCATGATACATGCTTATATGCATCATTGGTATGCCTGTTATGAGGGGTGATTAATTATAACATATTCCATTGGGCTGAGATGATTATGAGACTCCTTGTGAGATGTAGTTGCCTCCGTCTCCCCACATGATCGCGCGGTACGTGCAGGATTGATGTATGACTAAATGGTATGACTCATGCATGTCGCATTTTGTATGACATGATCAATACACTGAGAACATGCCTAGTAAAACATCATAATACATGCCCATACGCATCATTTGCATGCTTGTTATGATGAGTGATTGATCATAACATATGCCATTGGGCTGGTTCTTTTTGGGATTCCCTGAGAGACGGAGTTGCCCCACATGAGCACGCGACACTCGCAGGATTGATGCATGACTGGATAGTGTAATTCATGCACCTTGCGTTTGTGTGATATGATTGTTGTACGCCCTAGCAACATCAAGGTTATGGCCTCCACAGATATATCGTAGATGACAGAATTGGACACCGAAAATGTTTTGGTTCTAGCATCGGGGTGCCATAGATGTCTCAAGGTGAAAGTCCCCAAACCCTTATGGTACCAAGACGATGCTCCAATGTCGACACCGAGTGGATTCATGAGTGCATGAGTGCCGAATACCAGAAGGATGCGTCTCCCATTGTGTCATGGTCGGTTGGAAGGGGGTGTGGCCTTACTCGCTCGAGTGAGGGGGCGATGACTAGGCTGAGTTTGACCCAGCTTGAGGAATGGGTCCGCTATCGATGGGACGGGCCAATATTGGTAGGCGGATAGTGAGGTCTTTTCCACTTGCTCAGTTGTGCGCCTAAATGGGGCGACAAGCTGGTGTAGAGTGTACTAGACCCCGGTGATATTCCAGAGATAAACTGTATTGATATATGGATCCAGCTGAGGACTGGTGTGCTTGCGTTGCATTTTGCATATGACATTTGGCTAAGTAGGTCTTGCATTGTATAGCCTTGGTATGGTTGATACCATTCATAGACTTGCAAGCATTTTTCCGCATTATTCTGATATTGTGACGCCTCGTCACTGTTGCAAACGTGGGCAGACACACATGGGCTGACGCTGATGTGGGCGGGGCCTAAGGGCCTGGACGAGCTACCAATGGTTGGCAGGCTACTGCGCTGGTAAGCTACTATGCATACAGTGGGGTAGAACCTTGTCCCACATCGGGAGCTCTATAGTGGTTATATGTGGACTTACTGAGCAGGAGTTGCGTACTCAGCATTTGACTCATCCATTCATTCATTCACTATCCACTCGGGTTGGTGGTGTGCAACCAAATCATTATGTGTACCTTTACAATGACTAGGATTTCGGTTGGGTGTGCGACCAACTTGAGATCAAGAGTTTACCACATTGAATCTAGCTATCCAAATTTAGGTATAGGACTGGTTTAGATAGAAGTTTCATGTGATAAACCCCGCAGCTTGCAATACCATGTACTATCATCCCGATTACACGCATCAACTTTGTCATTTCTTTTACATCGTATGCTCTGTAGTGGAACATGAAATTGATTATCTTGTACAGGATGTGATTGATTATTCTCGTGATTTACGATTGTTAGTCCGAATGGTATGCTTAAAATTGATCATGATTTATGATAACCTGACGAACTTTAATATTATGTTTGGTTGGTAACATGCTCACCTATGATAACATACTTGATTGATAATATGCATGTGGTTATTTTGGATGTCTTTACGGAAGCGCCCCGATAAGTCGTGTTTTACTCCCTGCACGCAGTAGACTCACAAGCTATGGTTTGCTTATACAGATTATTTACACTTTTTTTTTCAAGATATGTTTAGTAGCATGGTGCGTGCAAGAGTTATAGGGGATTTATTATCTCTTCTCCTTCATTGTTGAGTTGGTGCACCATCATATGTGTGATATGTTGACCAAGTTCGTTTCTTGGATATGCATCGATACCATGTATAAAAGGTGTAATCGCCTAATCAGATTAACCATTCCATTACCCATTTCATAGAAAAATTTATACTGAAAATCCTCCTTGTAGGATCCCAGGATCGGAATCTGGCATATGGGTGCCGGGAGCCGAGAATTGGATACTACGGATGCTATCAGCGCCAAATTCGGTGATCGGGAATTTTATGAGCCCAGTTTCCGAATTTGGGGCGTGACACTTGCGACCTTACGCGAACTGGCACGAGTTAGGTGTGAGTCACAATGCGACAATAGCTGAATGAGATGGGTTAGGTGGCTGGGTTCAAAGTGAAGTACTGTGTAGAAGAGATCTAAGAGAGACCCTTCTCTCTTATATAGGAGTTGTGGAGTAGTTTAAGAGGCCTTGTGTAACTGCTCATGCAGTAACAGCCCAAACCAAGCAGAAACTGCTACTTGTGGCTAGTTGAATAGATACAAATGGCTAGCTACTGTGTCTAAATGGCTAGCATGCAACTAATCACCCACATGCAAAATGGTAGCAAAACTAATATATATATATATATATATATAAAAAAAAAAAAAAAAAAAAAAAAAACTGGGTAGTTTCTCTCCAATAGTAAAAAAGGTCCATTGTGTTTATAAGTCTAGACTGAGACGCCCAACCACCCTTGCCTATATAAACAGAGCTGCTCTCGGTTCATTCTATCATCACCTGCAATCCAATTCATTAGCTCATTCTATCATCACCTTCAATCCAATTCATTATCTCATCTGAAGATGAGACTGCCAATAGCAAGAGGTCCATAAGAACCTTAGACTAGGTCAGTTTTCTGAGATAATTTGTAAATCAATGGAACTAGCTTTTCCTTTCTTCCAATTTCTTAGAAATCGTGCCACTGCACCGTATAAACTGTTCCTACATTTAAAGATAGGAGGTTACACATAGCTCTACCCATCTATAAGCTGGTATACATGCTAACATTCCATGTGTCCAAGATCTAACACGTCCATCACATGGTCCAAATTTTCATGTGCGCAATAAAAAAAAAAGAAGAAAAAAAAAAGAGCTAAATAGTAAGATATAAATCCGTTTCTTTTTTAAATAAAGACAATCTAGAGATAACAACCCCTACCATCTCAAAGCAGAATAGGATCTACAAACATTAATGAGATCTGTGCTTTGGTCTCAACATTGGAATCGGTGTATCCATCTCGCTGCTTGTATACCACTTCGAGCATACGTGCAAGATTTAGGATCCGACTGATCACAGCCGTAGGAACTGGAGTAGGTTTAAGACATTCCTTGTTGATGTCTTTGCATCCATGTGTAACCATTTCTTCGAGCTTTTGAATAGTTTCTTGGTACGAGGTTCCATGCTCTTTCATGTAACACTCTACTGCGGATGAAACATGTAGTCTCTCTTGCTCCAGCTTCACACATATGGAAAAAAAAAAAATTTAATCATTTTTTATCTTCATTTTGTTTTGTGTAAAATTCAATTTTTCTATTTTTTATGTTTGTATTTAATTTCATGAAATTTTAGAAATTTCATTTTGTATTTGTAAAATAGATTTTTTTTTTTTTAAATGTTGTGAGTGGATATGTTTTATTCTTTTCTTTTTTATCTATTTATTTTAGCAAAAGGTGGGAGCATATATTTGGTAGCAAAAAAGCAAGTTTTTGAAATTGTAAATTTTCCTTCAATATATATATATATATATATATATATATATATATATATATATATATATATATATATATATATATATATATATATAAGAAATTGTTTTCTTTAAAAGTTGCAGAGGTAGACCTATTGTCTTTTATAAACAATCTGGACCATTCATAGTCCTTGCTAATGGTTAGATGCTGATATTGGCCTATCATAATTATTCTTAAAAAGTCAAACAACCTCCAAATAATGGCCTCCGTGATGAGTGGTCACTGACTAACTATTAGCCATTTATGCTACAGTTAATTGATTTGAATAATTTTTAGTACTTGTTACATAATTGAAGAAATAGTCTCCGAAAAAAGTGATAAATAATGATGACGATGATAACAACAACAACAACAATAATAATCACAATAATCATAATATAAGGTTTTCAACTGCAAAATTACACAAGGAATTAGATTTTACGAAACAGTGCCACCAATAACTGATATTCCAAGGCAATCCATTTGTAAGGTGGGCCAATCCATAAAAAATAATGTACAACATTCAAAATATCTCAATTCAAGTGTAGCTCATCTATGATCCAATCAAGCCTAATGTTATATTCATGTTATGACCATGGTGTGATGCATACACCTAGGGCGTGTTTGGACGGGCCCATCCCATGGGATTGGATTGTATTAGGGTGGATGGCAAGTAATGATGGCTGTGTCAGTGGATTGCTGGCAATCCCATGGGATTGCTATATCTAGGGAATTCACCACCGAGTATGTTTGGCTCGCCTGGCCAATCCTAGGATTACGTCAGCCATTCCCGGGATTGCTCCTTCTAACCAAACATGTCCCAAGCAAAATAGATGGGATTAAGAGGGATTGGGTGGATTTCAAGGTAATGATGGTGATGTCAGTGGATTGCTGGCAATCCCATGGGATTGCTATATCCAACTTCTGCCCGTTTGGCACGCCGGGCCAAATCCCGGGATTGCTCCTTCCAATCCATCTTAATACAACCTAATCCCATCCACCCTGCCCGGCCAAACAGCCCTTAATGGATTTAACAGGTTGGATGTTATAAACATACCACGTGAGTTCTATAAGTCTTGAACTTTACTACTTTTTAAAGATTTTATTTATTTATTTATTTATTTTAAATGAATGAGAGCATTTTCATAATTTCATCTCTTGGAAACGACCTCCAAGTAATTTCAAATCGTGAAAGAATTATTTGGTAAAATATAGATTCCTCATAAATTTTGGGGTAAAAATTTCAAAACAAAAATATTTGCTAAAATTGAAATCTAGAATTTTAAAATTTCACAAAATCATTTTAACAAATTAAAATTTGCATGAAATCATTTGAAAAAGAGACTTATTTGATACTCTGGCAGAATGCTCGAGCATTCAACTATTAAGCATACATGTAACTCAATTTGAATCATCTAAATTGTGTGCACTACTATGTATAGGTTATAGAAAAAAGTTGTGATTGATTACAAGATCGTGACATTTGATTAATGGACTTTTCTTTGTTGCACTTGGCCTGTTCACCATTTTTCATATTAATTGTGCATTAGATGTCCATCAATCGACCACTTAAAATAATAATTAGTTCATGTAATTTATGGATCATGACACGATCTAAAGTTGGGCGCCCCGAAGAGTTGGACAGTTTAACTTGCATTACATATATACTACACGTTCAAATTGTTCAACCTGGTTATACAAGTCTTTTCATCCAAGCAAAATGCACATTTTTATGGTCAGACAATGGTAAGAGTTTCTTTCTTTTTTTTTTGTTTTTTTTTTTTTTGTTAAAATTGAATATAGCATACCTTGTTTGTTTTGATGTCATCCATCAGTCGGGCCACTGTAGAACAAGTCCTAATAATTGTTGGTATGTGTATGGCCCACTCAAGGACCTCCTTTGTTATGATTTCACCCATGCCAATGAGAGATGCCACAGAAAGCATAGGATAACCTGCACTGATTGAGGCAACCTTCATGTACTCCTCAAAGGTTGGCACGTATCCTGAATTGGCCCATCGCGCTTCCGCTAAATAGGCTTTAGCCAGACCTTTAAACTAAAATAAATAAAGTAAAATAAAATAAGATAAGAAAATTTATAATAACTTGTGCAAATAAGGCTACCATGTGCAATAGCGGCCCATCATGATACCCCCCCAAAAAGGCTGGGTAATGGACAAAAGTGCCATTTGATAAATTAAAAATATGCTCTAAAAATTAATTTAAGTGTTGAAAACTCAAATTGTTAAATTATAATTTTGAAATAATTTTAAAAATATCTCAGTCAAAAGCGCTAAAAGTTTTAATGCACTATCAGCATTCAACCTTCAGCATAAATTGAAGAGAGGGAAGCTGAAAAAAGACCCATCTTTCTAGTGAAAAGTAATTTGAGCACTTATTAAGTTAGATTTGTCAAATGATCTAAATTACTGAAAATCACTGCAAATATCAAATTTTAATGAAAACTCCTGAAAATATATTTAACAAAAGGGCATAAACATCCAGCCAAAGATATAAATGGTCAGGATTGATTTAACCTCTGTCCAGAATATTGACAGCCCTACTTTCAAATAAGCATCCTCCCTACATTAATCAAGGGAATTATAGTAATTTTAAGGAAAATATAAGATTGCCTGCCTCGCATAGGTACCTACCGGCTAAGAGGCATCTTTATCTTACGTGGACAGATGATTTAATGCCACATAAAATCCATGGAAATCCACCCGTCCATCTGGTACACCACCTCTTGTTTGGCTTTCATTCCAAAAGTCAGGTAGATTCAACACTCAGGTGGGCCACCCAGCTTAAATTTTTTTAAAATTCTCATTGTATAGCCTACATGAGTTTTGGAATACAGGGATTTTTTTGGCAATCCTTTCTTCCTGATGAGGCATATGATATGAATGGATGGGATGTCAGCTAAATACTATGGTTGTCCCTACACAAAACTACTATGGGGCGTCCCATTCCAACTGTATTCTCCTATATAGTGTAGCCTACCTGCATTTTGAATAATCATGAATTTTGGGTTACAAGTTGAAGATGAGGCTGGACACCTGATGGGCGGTGTGGATCTCATGAAAGTTCTGTCCACGTGGCACTCAGTTAGTGGTATGTTCCTACCCAAGGCTAGCATGGTTATAATTTAAAAGAACTGTGGGGTACCGCTTCCTTTAAGTAGCATGTACGGTATGATTTTCCCTCCCCCTTTACTTCATCCTCAAATGCATCGACCACATCTAAGAGGGCAACAAAATGCACTTTCATGTAGTCCGGCAGCTGATTCATATCTCCGCGATCCCACCTGAAAAATTTGAAGAACCAATTGCATTTTTTGGCTGATCAGAAACTATATATGTCGACCTCATTGGAACTCCCCATGAAGTCGAGCTGTGTGGGCCCTACCGTGATGTGCGTCGAACATCTACCCCATCAGTTAGATGCACCATTCCATGGTGGGCCATGGACTCAAAAATCAAGTCAATCTATGACTTGGGTGGGACACACCGCATACAGCAGTTAAGAGGGGTTATCCTCCCATTAAAATATTCATAATCATTTATTGGGCCCACAGAGATGTGGTTCACAAATCCAGACCATTCATTGTGTGTGTCCCAGTTAGATGAGGGCTCAGACCAAGTTTCAGCCACATCCAAAACTCAGGTGGGCCCCACCAAGTGTTTTTATATGTTTTAGGCAGGTCTTCACATAGTTTTAGATGGTATGGCCCACCTGAGTTCCTTATATAGCTGATTTTTGGTATATCCCATAATCCAAAGGGGACTCATCAAATGCACGGTCTTGATATCTGACACACATCACAATGGGGCCCACACAGCTCAACCTCATAGGAAGTTACCATGAGGTTGACCTCATATATCAACACCGTGCATTTGATGGTGAAACTTAAGTAGGCCATACCATCTAAAGCCATGTGAAGACATCTCTAAAACATATAAAAGTATTTGGTGGGCCGACTTGAGTTTTGGATTTGGCTAAAACTTGGTTTGACCCCTCATCCAAGTGGGACACATATATAATGGATGGGCTGGATTTGTGAACCACACCTGGGTGGGCCCAATAAATGATTATGAATGTTTTAATGGGAGGGTAACCCCTCTCGTCTGTTGTATTTGGTGTGGCCCAACCAAGTCATGCCCATTAACTTGATTTTTAGGCCAGTGGCCCACCATGAAATGATGCATCTAACTGATGGGGTAGATGTTCGACACACATCACAGTGAGCCTACACAGCTCAAAGTTTTCATGAGGTCCACCTCATAGTACCTCATGGTACCATTTATATATATATATATATATATATATATATATATATATATATATATATATATATATATATATATATATATCCAATCCACATACAAATCATGGGAGTTATTGTATATGTTGCATCGAAGAAATTACATTGATCAGATGCTACCCTCATCCAATTTTGAGTCAGCCATCCATTTTTGGGTCACAATTTCCACATTTTTTGTATGTCGTAGATTGGCACAAGGACAGGTACCCATATGTAAGGTGCATGAATCAAACCTCTCTAACACAGCAGTATATAGTTCCAGCTCCTCCAATGTACCGTATACATCGTAAATGTCATCCATAACTGATGTTAAGGCTGTCAATTTTGTCGTTAGAATTCTAGCTGGGGAATAATGTGGCTCAAAGTACACTCCTATTATCCAAAAGTAGCACTCCACCACTCTATCTCTAATGAATGGAAGCTTTGCTATAAAGTCCGTTTCTTTCCACCACCTGATAACGACAGTAAAATTCAGGTCCATGTTAAAGCACCCTTGTACATCTATCAAGACCATTCAAATTGTGGGGCACATCATGGATGGAGCAAATCTCAAAACCACACTGACTAAAAAAACGTAACTGTTCGGTAGATGGCTATAAATAGACGGTTAGGTAGAAAGGAAAGGCTCGCCGCTGATTGAGGGGTAAAGGCACTCTGATGATTGAGGGGTACTGGCATACCGCTCATATTTGTGTAGCAAGCATATGCCATATATATGATGTAGATCATGTCACGGATACATCCTAAGCATAGTTGGGCCAGAAGAAAGTGGACTGTAAATTGGCCGTAACTTTTGATCCCTATCAATCTTTACTGAAATAGGCCATCCGAGGTGAACCAACAGACAAAGTGGGTCGCATTTGTCCATTTCATCAAAAAACGCGACTTTCAGATCAAAAACGAAAATTTAAGAAAAATTATTATTTTTAGTAATTCTGATTTTTATTTATTTATTTATTTATTTTTATTATTATTATTATTATTTTTTATAGAGTTTTAGATTTTCTTCTTTTTTAGAAATAACTTGTAATCATGATAGGTCTCTTCTAGTAAAAGTTTATTTGAAATTTTTTTTTTTTAGAAATTAGGCTTTAAAAGAGAATTAGGGTTTTTATTAGGGTTAGAATTTTAGTATTTTTAGTAATTGCGATTTTTTTTTTTCTATTTTAATGGTGTAACTGGGACACATGGCAATTAGATAATTATCAATCAATAAAGTTATTTCAAATTTTCTAGAATTAATTTTTATTTTTCCTCGTGGATTCGAGGCATCTCTGTGAGGAGTCCAGAGAAGTTCCGTGGATTCAGAATAGTTATCTCCTTGAGGAAGACGGTACTCAACCTCAACACGTCCTTCACTGTGTCAGTTTGGTATCAAAGCAAGACTTTCTCCTTGGATTGATGGCTTCTAACGACGGATCGGACAACAATCTCATGAACGGTGCTCCATGGAATCATCTTTTAACAAGTTTTAAAGCAGCGTAGTGAGAAAATTGGTAAGTCATGCAAGAGTTGTAGGCTTCCATCGATTGTATGACGAAGGCCATAGGGCAACTCTGTGTTCCTAGCGGTGATCCGCCACCAGCAATTGCTGGAACTCATAATTGCATTGATCGCAAGACAGTGCCAACATTGAACCATAGGATCACTCTTGAGAAGTGGGATCCAACGACATGATTCCACAACATCCTGCATGGGGCATTGATTGAATAGAATGAACGGATCAAGAATTTAAGATGAGAGTCTATCTTTCTAGCTTCAATGGCCAACTTCACATTGAGGATTTCCTCGATTAGCTTTTTGAAGTTGAACGATTCTTCGACTATATGGAAATCCATGAAGCAAAGAAGGTTAAGCTTGTGGCCTGCAAGTTGAAGGGTAGAGCTTCAACTTGGTGGGAACAACTTCAACTCGAGCGGAAGAGACAGATGAAGGTGCCAATCTACACATGGTCGCAGATGAAGCGTTGTTGCACATGCGATTGCTCATTAGCAATTACGATTAGATATTATTCCAACAAAACTAAAATAATCAGTAGTAGGTTATATAAAGAAATTCTATTATTTGATGGCGAGAGATGACCACGTCGAAATGGAGTTGCGACAGGCCACATGATTCACCAGTGGCAGACACGTGGCTCTTATGGGAACAGAGAACCAACCCAAGATTTCTAAAGTGGAGGGACAATCTCTCATAACTGAACAGGCTTTTATTAAACAATCTGAGGAAACATAAGCCTGTGAACATCCCAGAGGATTTGAAACCAGTGTTGTAGGAGTTCAAGGCGATTGTGCTCGATGAACTCCCAAATAAATTGCCTCTTATACGAGATATACAAAACCACATTGATCTTGTCACAGAGACAAGTATGCCTAATTGCCCACATCATCAGAAATAATGTGAGATCTTGTAGGTACATGTGAAGGAACTGATCCATACTAGTCAAGTCAAGGAGAACATGAGTACACGTATTGTGTCAGCTCAAGAGCCTAATGCCAAGTACAAGAGAAAGGCTAATAAGCATCAGCGTCAGAAGTTATCTAAGAGTCATGAGCCAACTTCCTTGAGTAACTCGAGGACATTTTTTTTTCAAGTGGAGGGCTCTAATGTAGAACGTGTCACAGATACATTCCTAGCATGGTTGGGCTAAAAGAAGGTGGACCGTAAATTGACCATAACTTTTGATCTGGGTATCGTTACGGGGCGCACAACCAATTAATCTTTACTGAAATGGGCCATCCGAGGTGAAATGACCCATAACGTGGGTCACATCTATCCATTTCGTTAGAAAACATAGGCTTTCAGCTCAAAAATGAATTTTTAATGAAAATTACTATTTTTAGTAATTTTGATTTATAATATATATATATTTTTTAATTTTTAGATTTTTTTTTTCTTTTTTAGAAATAACTTGTAATCATGATAGGACTCTTTTAGCAAAAGTTTATTTGGAATTTTTATTTTTAGAAATTAGGCTTTAGAAGAGTTATATTATAATTAGAATTTTTATTAAGGTTAGAATTTTGCTACTTTTGGTAATTACAAATTTTAATTTTATGATTTTCTATATTAATGTGTAATAGGGACACATGGAGATTAGACAATTATCAATTAATAAAGTTATTTTAAATTTTCTAGAATTAATTTCTATTTTTCCTCATGGATTCGAGGAATCTCTATGAGGAGTCTAGAGAAGTTCCGTGGATTCGAAATAATTATCCCCTTAAGGAAGATGGTGCTCGACCTCAACACATTCTTCCCTGTGTCACCATGATGGGTTGAGGCGATACTCTATATCTAGGCATCCGTGGGCCCTACAGTGATATGTGTCAGACATCCACACCGTGCATTTAGGGGATCCCCTATAGATTATAGAATGTCTAAAAAATCAGTCACATCTGGAACTCTGGCGACCCACACCATTTGTAACCATGTGAAATCTTGCCCCAAACAACTAACACTTATTGGATGCCACCTAGGTTTTGGAATGGCCTAAAATTTGATATGAGCCCTCATCTAAGTGGGACACACAATGGATGGATTGGATATTTGAATGTCATCTCAGTGAGACCTATAAACAATTAGAAAGATTTCAATGGGCAAGCATCCACTTTCAACTGATGTATATTGTGTAACTTACGTGAGTCATGGTTAGCCTAATTTTAGGCCTATGGTCCACCATGGAAAGGTGCATCTGATTGTGGGGTAGATGTCTGCCAAACATCATGGTGGGGCCTACAGAGCTCGACCTCTTGGGAAGCCTCCTCTTGGTTTGATAACTTCCAACTTTTAATATGCGTGTAACATCTAATATGTCCAATTGGTTGGCCCATCATAAGAATTTTCTTAGGAAAAAATTTGCCAAATCTGCTCATTGAATGGACCAAATGCACAATGCAGATAGTGAACTAGAATAAGACGGACTCGGGCTTAGCTAAGCTAAATGTGGATGGATCCTCTCGTGGCAACCCAGGCGAAGGTGGTAGGGTAGACATTTGTAGGGATGACTTGGTGAGGTTTGTTTTCTCTATTTCACAACTTTTATGGTTAGGTTTTGAATGTTATGGCAAAGGCTCAAACTCTGCTTGATGGAATTAGAATTTGCAGGAGCTTAAGCATGAGCAATGTTAGGGTGGAATTTGACTCCATAATAGTCATGAACACGATCATCTCCATACCTTTCTCTCCCATATAGTGGAAAATTTGGTATCAGTCAATTAGGATAAATCTTCCTACGAAGTTCCTTTTTGAACTTCAAAATTTCTCATACTTTGAGAGAAGTCAATGCAGTGGCAGATAGCCTTGCAAGGCTTGGGAGTAGTGGGATCGAGGGGAGGATGTTTAAAAGAAGAGGGGAACTTTTGAGAGGGCATAGGGTTGTTGTTGCCATGGATAATATAGGGATTCGAGCGATGAGTAGAAAGGGTTCTACAATTCCATGGCCTTAGGGCATTTGCTTGGTGGTCATGACAACTTGTTTTAATCGAGCCTTATGAAGCTAGGGCCTCCATTCCCCACCCCCTTAGTTTCTTTTTGGGTTTTTGTCTTCGATCTCTTTATGTATAGAGCTTGAGCTGATTTTCTAGTTGAGGCCCTGGTCTTTTTGTTAGTGCCCACTCTTTTTCCATATAGTCTACTATTTGGTACTTGGTTTATTTTCTGTTGTGCGGCTAGAATTGATACAACGGCTCGATCCAAACCGATCAACTTTGACTGCAAGCAAATAAGCAGATACATCCAATATGAACATGTATGACCAGATTCTGAGAAGATTGCTTGCTTACTTAGCCACTTGCCGAATTTTATGACGATCAGGCGATACTTAGAGGGTGGGGTTCTTCCTCTGAAGATGGGTTACTTCGTGACTTCCACAAAAAAGGACTTTTAGAATACCAATGTAAATCAAACAAAAAGAAAAACTCACAATCGATCAATAGGAGCAACTGCAAGAAATGCATTTATTGAAAGAACTGCTTGATATTGGTTAAAGAACAAATCTAGCATATGAGCGTAAACTTGGATTACAACTAAAGATTGTGGCTAAGAATTATCACTACTCCTAAGATAAAGCTGAGATAAAAGATAAATTGATATATTTAACTAATTTATTTGTTGTTTGTTAGTTTGGTTGTTATTGTAGTACTTGCATTCCTCTACTATTTATAGATTTTTGATGTACCTTATTCCTCCAAATCATTCTTCATGATTGCAATGATTATAGCAGTCCAAAAGCCTTTTTAGATCATTCTCTTTTCTCGATTCTTCTTTTAGTACGTTTCTCTTCACTACGGTTACCCTTTTGTTGGCCCAGAATTTGTTACCCTTAGTCGACTTTTATATATTGAAGAGCTCGATTGCATTTCTTATAGATCGATCACAACACTCCGTTCACCATCCACTGATGTGTAGAACTAGATTTATGTGAGTTATAATCTTGCAAAAAGCGCTTCAAGTATCTTGAACATCTTTTTATCCACTTCTTATTCCTCATACAATGCCACATGTCGCTCTCCTATTGGCCTTCTTAAAACACCTAGAAATAAGGTACAACATTGCCTCCCATGTGGCTTCACCTTTGGGGAAAAGGTGACAGCGACGTTGTTCTATCGCCCTATATTATAAATGTAATCGGTCGTTAATCTACAGTTGTTTCCTATTAATTCTACTTGACTAAGGCCGTATTAAGAGATATCCTTTATCTCACTCTTCTAGGCTGTCCATGTGACATGTCACATATAATTGTACCATATAAGAAGTCATGGTTACCCTTTCATTATGTGCACGTATTGCAGCCGATACATAAACAACTCTTAAGTTGGTGCTTCTCTTCTTCACTCTTTACTTTTTCTCCGATGCATCAAACTCTGCTTCCCAATTTCATTTCCTAAATCCATTATGTCAGCATCTTCCTCTTCTTTTGTTCCTGCTTTTCATGTGGAACCCTTTATCAAAGACCTTGATGTCTTGTCATCCGGAGTGATTAATGATCTCCTATTGAACACTCCGATCGAACTAGACACTGCATTGTTGATGCTTGGCCTGCCTTTCATCTTGCAGTCACCTATGAAAAACTTTGTGAAATCGAACTCATCTTTCTAAAGTGTCTGGATGAAGTTTTTCTCGTCCAATTTAACAATCTTCCAGACCCCTCCAACACATTCAAGTCTCCACGAATATGGCTGAAATTGATGAATGGCTGGGCCAAATGGTTCACTTGTGTTGAAGAAAAACATGGAGACATAAAAACAACCAGGAATTTATGAATGCACCAAACTTTACCTGCATGAATATCCAACCAGTTTCTTCCTCCTTGTTGCAATATCAGCTTTCTGGAGTGGGTCAACTAATACATTCCATTTTAAATATAGTCTCATGGGTCTATCTATCATGGATGTATGTGCATTCACTCACCTTCTGCCCTTTGGGGATCCTATCTATCTAGGCCTTTGAAAACTCCACATCCCTTCACTCTCATAGACAAGGCTAGTAAGGCATATTCTACCTTTATGACTTTTCAACGCAAATCTCGAGATGAAGTTGATGAACAAGAACACACGGATTTTCTTCTGATGTGGATTTGCTGATTCATGTTATGTGTGAGTGCTCTGGAAATCACTAAGGAATGCGTTTATCTGTATGAGGTGCTTGCTCTAGGACGATAGCTTGCCCTTTACTCTTTCTTACTCGACCACCTTTATCATAACATGTATGAAGCAACTACAAAGGGATTCTACTACACCAGTGGGCCTATATGGCTTGTCTACATATGGTTTTACAAATATTTTGAAGGAAAGTTCATTAAATCTGTTCCAACAGAGATAAATTTTACTTCATTCGGCCGGCGCAACATCCTTTGCCCCATGATTAAATTTTTTTTAACTAAACGTATGAACTTATTCCTTTCTTTCACTCGCAATAAGTCCAATCATACTTTCTGCCCCTTCAAGGATAAAGAGTTCGGTCGACATGGTTCACTGAAGAATATGAGTTGACCGACAATGAGATGGTAAGCCTAAGGGATGTGGCTTGAAAAAGCTATTTAATTTGTAAATGTGAGGCCCGTATCCTAGACCGTACCATTCCGTAGGCTTTTGTAGTCCTCCCGGTAGAATTTCGGCAACCCGTGACCTGTAACCAGCATTTGCGCGTGACCCTGAGTTGCATCCTGTTGATCTGAGTCGGCTCAGCCCGATACTTGTATCATTGCGATAGCGTTGTCGTCGCAGTTCCAACGTCGCGTCTTGCGCAATGATGCGAACCTTGGCCAGGAGATGTGGGCATGCGTCTATTTCGAGAAAACACCACGCATTTACAAACCCAAGAGAGTCAATCCCATCAATCATATAACTAGTCAAAGTACAACACCCATCCCTAAGTACAACCACCCTCCCTAAAGTCAACTCTCTCTCTTACAACCAAGTACACCCATCTCTCTCTCTCTTACAACCTCTCTCTCTCATCTCTCTCTCATTCTCCAGGCTCATGTCTAAGCTTCTATGAGAGAAACTAGTGTGGCCTACCTTCCTACCTCCCATCTCCACCATCCAAGCTTCATCTCGACTGTTGAAATGCATTTCATGGGGCTCTAGGATGCATCGGTGGAAGAAGAAGTCCAAGAAGATCTAAGGTGGGTGATTTTGGGAATTTCTACTGTTTATTTCCAATTGTAGGCCCACTTGTAGTGGGACCCACCTGATGTATACTTCGTATTGAGTGTAGGGAGGGCCCATAGTGGCGGGGTCCCTCCCCATCACACGTCTCTCTATTTCTCTCTCTCTCTCTCTCTAATTTTCTCTGATTTTATGGTCCACCATGATGTATTTTTTTATCCATGTTGTCCACCACGTGGACCACATCGCTATCTAAGCGGGGCCCACCTCACTGCCATGTTCGGGGCCTACCTTGTTGTCCATTTTGGACTAGCCGAGATGAAAGGAAAACACCAGTATTAGTTTGATCTAATCAGGTGGACCACGTGCACGTGGGACGCACATGTGATGTATTTGCCTTATATTGACACCGTCCGCCCAGGGCAGCGACCTGCCGTGATGTATGCATTTTATACCCACGCTGCCCATTGTGGGGTCCATCTTACAGACGTCCAGCAGCAATGTTGCTTAGACCTTCTGGGGCAGGCCACCTGTGTGAAGAGAAAACACATATATCAGCTTGGCCTTACAAGCTAGTGGGTCCCACACATGTGGACCCACTTTATATCCACACTGTCCATTGGTAGGGACGGTGGACCCTAGCAGCTATGCTACTGTGTTGACGCTAACAAGTTCTGGGCCTGATCACGAGGTGGGTGTGTATCCCAATCGTCCATCTAAGGTGGGACACCACCTGATGTATGTATTTTGTATAAACACCGTCTAGATCCCTGGACGGTGGGACCCTTTGACACCGTCCAGACGTCCAGATGGTTGGACGCTGGGCCCCCTTTATATATATATATATATATAATAATATCATAATATTATATTATATATATGGCATATATATATATATATATATGTATGTATGTATGTGGTGAGCCCCACATGGGACCCACCTACCATGGAAGCTAATTGGCTGGTCCACCACACCCGCTACATAGCTAGTGTACTGACGTCAGCAAGTTCTATGGGTCCCACGTGATGTATGTGTTATATCTAAACTGTCCAAATGGAGGGACCTACTTACTGGATTGACGTCAGCAAGTTCTGTGGGTCCCACATGATGTAGGGTTAAATTCAAACCGTCTACCCGCCAGCTCTATAGCTGCTGTTTGATGATGCCAGCAAGTGTGGTCTGATCATGAGTTGTGTGTTAGATCCAAACCGTCCAACTGTTGGATGAGCTCGTCTTAAGGCTTGAGACTAAAAATAAGACAGATCTATCAGGTGGACCATACTGCAGAAATCAGTGGGGGAGTGAACGCCTACCATTGAAACCCTTTTGGGAGCATAGAGGTTTTAGATCAATATGAAATTTATTTTTCCTCTTAATTCAGGTCTTTGTGACCGTATGATTAGATTGGATGAAAAATAAACACTATGGTGGGCCCAGTGGAGTTTTAATAGTGGAAATCATTATCACCACTGTTCTCTATAGTATGGTCCAAATGATCTTTTGATATGATTCATTTTTAGATAATACTCTAAAATAATTTCTAAAAATAAATGAATGAAGTAGATGGTGTGGCCCATCTTGATATATATGCAGCCCATTTGGTGCGGCCCATCGAGATATATTTGAGGCCCATGGGTTGAGGCCCATTGTGATGTATTTGAGGCCCATGGGTTGAGGCCCATTGAGATGTATTTGGGGCCCTTGGGTTGAGGCCTATTGTGATGTATATTAGGTCCATGTCAGAGGCCCATTGCGATGTATATTATGCCCATGTCAGAGGCCAATTGCAATGTACATTAAGCTCGTGTGAGTGGCCCATTGTGATATATATGTGGTCCATATGATGCGGCCCACTTGATGTATGAGAGGCCCATGGATGTGATCCATCGTGATGCGTATTAAGCCCTTGAGTGAGGCCCAATGTAATGCATGTGTAGCTCATGAGCGAGGCCCATTGTGATGTGTGTTAGGCCCTTGAGTGAGGCCCAATGTGATGCATATGTGGCCCATGAGCGAGGCCCATTGTGATGTGTGCTAGGCCCTGGAGTGAGGCCCATGGTGATGTATATTAGGCCCTTGTGTGAGGCCATGAGCCCACTATAGGTTTGGCCCTATGAAGGCCATTCCTTGGGAGCAATATTGGTTAAATGTCCACATTGATGAGCGATGATGGTTAAATGTCCACATTATGACCTTTTCTTAAGCCTTTGTTAGGCCCATTCCCATTATTTTGGGTCAACCCAAATCATTGGGCCCCATTGATGTTGCATGGTTCATTATCGTCGTAGATGGATGGCTCCATGCTACAGGATTTGGCACATCCACTGCCGATGGCTGATCCTTACATTATGGTTTAGATCGACTGTTCATCTACGGACCCCGCCTTGTTTATAAGCCAATTGTTGAGGCCGATTATCGAGGATGATTGTCATGGCCGATTATCGGTGCCGGTTATCGATACCGATTATGAGTATATGACAGCATAGCATCATGATAGATGCCCACACGCATCATCTGCATATTTGTTATGAGATGTGGTCGACCATTGCATTGCCATAGGGTGGATTATTATAGGACTCCCTAATAGGAGGAGTTTCCCATATGAGCGCACAATACGCGTAGGATTGTTACATGACTAGATGGTATGACTTATGCATCTTACATTTTGTGATATGACCACCATACGCCCTAGTGACATCAGGGCTGTAGCCTCCACAAGCATATCGTGGATGGCCAGATGGGACACCGAAAATCTGTTACTAGCATCGGGCCACCATAGATGGCCCTGGGTGAAAATCCCTAAACTCTTTTGGTACTAGAGGATGCCCCAACGTCTAGACCGAGTAGATATATACGAGCGCATGAGGGCCATTACAGTAGGCCACATCTCCCACTATGTTGTGGTCGATTGGGAGGGGGTGTGACCTTACCCGCTTGAGTGAGGGGGTAATATATAGGTTGAGTTTGACCAGCTTGAGGAATGGGTTCACTATAGATGAGCTAGGCCCGATATTGGCAGACAGATAGTGATGTCTTTTCTACTTACCCAGTTGTGCGCTCGGATAGGGGCGGTAAACTGACGTAGAGTGTAATAGACCCCGGTTATGATCCTAGAGATGTACGGTACTAATATATGGACTTATTGAGCAGGAGTTACATACTCATTCATTCATTCATTCACTATCCACTCAAGCTGGTGGTGCATAACTATTTGTTACGTGTACCTTCACAATGGCCAGGATTTTGGCTGAGGCGCGCGACTAACCTGAGATTAGGAGTCTACCACATTAAGTTTGACTATCTAAATTTAGGTATGAGACTGGTTTGGATATAAGTCCCTTATGGTGGACCCCGTAGCTTGCGATAATACGTACTATTATCCCAACATCACACTCTAACTTGGTCATTTCATTCGCATCACATATTGTATTGCATCCTCAGCACATGGCACTTGGTTTACTGTGCTTCTTATTACATGGCCTAGATAAGGCTGTTGGTATTCGTAGACTTGGTATCTGATATTTGGCTTACTATGTCTCCGCATTGCATAGCTGATCTATATTGCTTCCTCAGTATATGATATTGGTTTATTATATTTTTGCATCGCATAGCCTGGATAAGGCTGATGGTATTTATGGACTTACGAGCATGTTTCCGCATTACTCTGATATTGTACGATTTATGGATTGCCAGCACGTGCATCGTATACACTTTCACCACCCTCTAAGCTTTCTATAAGCTTATGCATGATAGATACATACAGGTGGCGTTAGGTTACAGCAGCATTGAGCTTGGAGCGTGCAACGGTCTTCTGGAGCTTTCTTCTTGTTTCTTAAGTGCCCTGCAATCACGTTTCATGTGCCCATTCTTGTCGCAATGCCAACACCCGTCTTTGTCTTTCGGTCCCTTGGACTTCTTTCTCGACTTAGAACATCCGTGTTTATTTTCTCATTTGTTCAGTGATCTTCTTCTTCCTTCAACGTTTAGAGCATTCCCTGAATCCCCTGAAACTCCTGATGCCTTTCTTCTAGATTTTTCGCTGAGAATTAGACCAGCCACATCATCAAATTTCAACTTTGTCGACCCTGAAGAATTACCTACAGCAATCACCAAACTATCACAACTGTTTGATAAACTGGATAAGATCAATAACACCCTGACCTTATCCTAAAAAACAATGCCAACGGATTCCAACTGGCTCGTAATTGTATTGAACTCGTTTAGATGTTCAGTCACGCTCCCACCATCTGACATCTTCATGTTGAATAGCTGTTTCATAAGATGAACCTTGTTGGACGTAGAGGGTTTTTCATACATGGTGGCTAGGTCTTCCATTAATTCTTTTGTAGTTTTCACCTTAGATATATTGAAGGAGACACTCTTAGACAAAGAGAGTCGGATCGTTCTTAAAGCCTTCCGATCTAATAAAAACCATTCATCATCTGTCATCTTTTCTGGTTTCTTTTCTTTTCCTCCTAGAGGAATATAGAGGTCCTTCTGATATAGATAATCCTCCATCTGCATCTTCCAGAAGGTAAAGTTTGAACCATCAAACTTCTCAATTTTAGTCTTCCCTTCTTCTGTCATCGCTCCTAATAGAACTAAACCAATAGCTTTGATACAAGTTGTTACGCAGCACGCCAACAACGCAGTGAACCGAGATCTAATATCTGGTCTCACCCAAAAACGATAAACAGGAAGAAATATAAACTAAAAATAGATCAAAGCAATCCAAACAAACCACAAGACAAGATATACATGAAAAAACTCCAAACTAGGGTAAAAAAAAATAAATGCAAACTTCTACTATGAAGAAAAATGAAGATTACAAGGCAATATATTAACCTCTCCCTTGGAAGTACAGAGAAAATCCCTTGCCCACACCTTAGAAATATTTCTCAATATTCACCTTAACCCTAGAATAGCCCTAGGGACACCTATTTATAATTTCGGCAACTTCCCTTTCGCACCCTTGCGAAAGGAGGCTCAAAAATCTGCAATCCGTATCAAATTCGGAAAGGAATCTGCGTAACCACGACTGGTCGAGAAGACTGCATGACCGGTCGACCGATCGAGCACCTCAGAACCAAAAAATTGATGCTTGCTGGATTTAAAGTTGAGTTAGTCTATGACCGGTCGAGCAGGGGCCATGACTGGTCGAGCAGGGCTCATGACCGGTCGTGTGGCCCCCAGATGTGGCTCCACATCTCAACAAGAGATGCTTGATTTTCAATATAACTTGCATCGCCTTATTGTTGAGGTACGACAAGTGCTCTATCAACAAACAAAGCCAACAACTAATTTATGATCTCGGTGTGGCTGACCATCCACCTATTAAAAGCCTCAGTTTGAACTCATGAGTGTTTTTCCTAAACACGCGATAGTTCTGTGATGTGCTGAATCACCCTTTACATATCAACTATCCTGGCTGACATGATCTCGAGAGGTTTAACCCAAGATGTTGATGGTCTATCTGAATTTGGAGGAACAAGCATTGTATTAGGTGGTGGATTTCCTTACTTAAGCACTTGTTGCACTTACAACTCCTCGTGAGTAGGAGGCTTGTTGGCCATAACGGCGGCTATTAATGTATTACAACCACCTCTTCGGCTCATGATTCTAAAAGATTACTACACCAATAAGTATACTTGTGTCAATCAAATATTATGACAACCAAGTAGTTTACAGTCCCACTAGGTGTGCTAAAAAATATTTGACACTCAATTTGTTTTCTATTGCATAGGCACGCCGGAATCGATATATCGGCTCAATCCAAATTAATTAACTTTGACACTAAGAACAAAAATAAGCAAATACATCCAATACGAACGTATATTACTAGATTCTGAGAAGATCGATCCCTTACTCAGCCACTTGTAGAATTTTATGACAATCAAGTGATAATCAAAGGGTGGGGTTCTTCCTTCAAAGATGGTTTACTTTATGCCTTCCACAAGAAAGGACTTTCAGAATACTAGTGCAAATCAAACAAAAGGAAAAATTCATAATCAATCACTAGGAGCAGTTACAAGAATGCGTCTCTTAAAAGAACTGCTTGGTATTGGATAAAGAACAAATCCAACGTATGAGCATAGACTTGAATTACAACTAAATATTATGGCTAAGAACTATCGCTACTCCTAGGATAAGCCGAGATAAGAAATAAATTGATAGATTTGACTAATTTGTTTATTATTTGTTGGTTTGGTTATTGTTGTAGTAGTTGCATTCCTCTACTATTATAATTGCATTCCTCTACTATTATAACTTTCTACTATAGCTTATTCTACCAGATCCTTCTTCCATTATTGTAATGGTTATAGCAGTCCAAAGGCCTTTCTAAATTCTTTTCTTTTATAGATTTTTCTTTTAGTATGTTTCTCTTCACAATGGTTCCACTTCTGTCGGTCAAGATTATTTTACCCTAGCTTGGTCGCCTTTTGCATCTTGAACAACTCTACCACATTTTTTTAATATAAATCAGCCATAACACTCCACCGACCATCTACTGATATGTAAAACTAGATTTACGCCAGCTATAATCCTATAAAAAGCGCTCCAAGTATCTTGAAGATCTTTTTTTTTTTTACTTCATGTTTCTCATATAATGCCACAAGTCACCCTCTTATTGGTTCTCTTAGAATGGCCAGAAATAAGGCACAACACCTACACTTCATATTAATGCAGCTATAAGTGGTGTGCTTTCACTTGTTGCCAAAAAAACAAAGAAAAGAAAAAGGAATGGATCAAGCTTGTATTTTATATTTATCAATGGCCATGAATTACTTTCTATGGTTTGGCCTACCTCATGAGTATATGGGGCTAATTTACACATTAGATAATCCTCACGGTGGGGCCAAACTGTTGTTAGATTTAGATGTCGCATTCACTTAATCCATGGGAAGTATCCACTACTTGGACCATAACTAATAGTTCAATTGGTCGGACTTGATACCTTATTTATATATAGACACAAAGAGAGAGCGAGAGAGAGAGAGAGAGAGAGAGAGAGAGAGAGAGAGAGAGAGAGAGAGAGGTGTCTGTGTGTGAATGTTGTTCATGTTGGCTATGACATCATGTAGGGTGGAGATGGGTTCGACCCTGATGTAGAATGAGAATAAGCATGTTCCTAATGCCAATGGATTGGAAGAAGCTCAAGGAGAAATCAACAAAAAATTAGCATAGTTTGACTTTTGTGGTCAATGGGTCGAAATTCCACCAGAAATTTCAAAATGCTTGTTAGCTAATTTCTGCTAATTTAGGCAGGTCTAAATACGGTTCCAAATTGCTTGTTGGCTTATTTCAGTCAGTTTAGA
This sequence comes from Magnolia changhungtana, assembly GCA_030180095.1. Classification (NCBI taxonomy): domain Eukaryota; kingdom Viridiplantae; phylum Streptophyta; class Magnoliopsida; order Magnoliales; family Magnoliaceae; genus Magnolia; species Magnolia changhungtana. Next base: position 5,285,418 of record JASAUF010000459.1, read on the forward strand.
TAGGTCGAAATACTATTCGACAGATCGATAGATTGGGTCAACAGGTTGAAAATCATAGAATTTCTGGTTTAAATCTCTAGACACTTTTTGGCTGTCTCAACCTGTCGATTCGACAGGTCGACGGACATGGGATTAAAGTCATTTTTTATAATTAATTCTATTAATGAAATTCCTTAGAAGTTCTTCAATTTCTCTCATGGGTTCAAGAAACCTCCTGTGGATTCAAGAGTTCCTTGTGGATTCAAGGTTTTTATCGATATTGAAAACAGTGCTCGACCTCATCACGTCCTTCCCTACGTCAGTTTGGTATTAGAGTGAGGCTTTCTTCTCGGATATATGGGTTCTGACAACGGGTCGGGCAACATTCCCATGGACGGTACTCCAAGAAATTTTCCTTTAACAGTGGTGGCTTTCGAAGTGGCTCAACGAGAGAATCGTCAAGGTATGCAAGGACTATAGTCTGCCATTAATTGCATGATGAAGGCTATAGGGCAACTCCGTGTTTATGGTGGTGATCCACCCCTGGTAGGCGCTGAAACTCATAATCGCACCGACATAGGGAGATATCGGCAGTGAATCACATAATCATACCTAAGGAGGTGGGATCCAGCAATGTGGAAGTTGACGACATGATCCTCCAACATCCCAGATGAGGTAGAGATCGAATAGATTAAACGAATCGATAATTTAGGATGAAAGTCAATCTTCCTAGCTAAAATGGGCAAATCCACATCGAAGACTTCCTCAATTGGCTTCTTGAAGTTTAATGCCTCTTTGGCTACATAGAAATCTCTGAAGAGAACAATGCCAAATTAGTGGTGTACAAGTTGAAGGGAGGAGATTCAACTTGGTGGGAGCAACTTTAACTCGCACTGAAAAGATAGATGAAGGTATTAATCTGCTCATGACTGCGGATGAAGTAGTTATTGCCCGTACAATTATTTCCTAGTGATTACAATCAGGTGCTGCTCCAATGAAACCAAAGCTCGACTTGTTTCCATTGCCTAAAGTACGAGGAATGAGTGCGGCGAAGAATATGGCAGTTCAAGTAGCAACTATTCATGTTAGTGTCTAGGAGAAATTAGAGAAGCCTACTTCATAATACAACGTAGAGGCTAATAAATGTTGTCACCCAAAGTTGAATACGTATTGTGAATCAAGTCTATTGAAGAACTCGAGGAAGTTGAACACATATTGTGAACCAAACTCGAGGATGAGTTTTTTTTTTTTTTCAAGTGAGGGGATATGATGTAGGATGAGGATCAAACACGTTCCTAATGCACATGGACCAGACGAAGCCCAATGAGAAATTAACAAAAATTCAGCATATTTCAACCTTTTATAGTCAACATGTCGTAATTCCACCATAAATTCAAGATTGTTTGTTAGCTGATTTCTGCCAGTTTAGACAGGTTAAAATACTTTTCCAATTTTCTTGTTGATTGATTTTTGCCAATATAGACAAGTGGAAATACTGTTAGACAAGTCGACAAATTGGGTTGATAGGTCGAAAATCATATAATTTTTTGTTTAAATCTCTAAAAACTTTTTTGATGTTTCGACCTATTGAGTTGATAGGTGACGAATGTGGGAAATTTATACGATTTTCTGAATTTGTTTCCTAGTTTAATTAGGACTCTCTGATTACATTTTTAGGGTTTATTCAGGGTTATTTAAATATGTTAAACTTGTTTTTATAATTAATTCTATCAATAAAATTTCTTAGAAGTTCTTTTATTCTCTCGTGGATTCGAAAAACTTTTTCTGAATTCAAGAGTGACTTGTGAATTCAAGGTGTTTATTGATTGAGGAAAATGGTGCTCAATTTCATCACATCCTTCCCTATGTCAGACCTGCACCTGTATTTTTTGGATGGATGGTTGATGTGGACCACTCTTTTGGAGGACTTTTCTTATTTTTGGTATCCCTTTATAAGCTGCAGTTTGGTTTTTGTTTTCAAGTGGGAGGCTGTCTTTGATCTTTTTAAGCTTCCTTCCTATTTGAACAGGATATGTTTTTATTGAATAAATTTAGGTGATGTGCTCCCACCTTTTTCCAGAGGGAAAAAAAAAGTGTATATGTGTGTGCACAAGAATAAAATGGGATGTATGCAAAATTTCACATGCATCTGCATCTTTCTCAATGACATTTCATGTGATGAATGCGCAAATATACTCTTTGTATTATGACCGAAATGGTGATTAGGTGGTTTGCTTACTGGGCACAATTACGCATATATATGTTTATGTGTAATAGAGATGGAGAGATTTTCAATTTTTAAGAGAATTCACTGGGCACAATTATATATATATATATATATATATATATATATATATATATATATATATATATATATATATAGATATCTATCTGTGTGTGTGTGTGCGTACGTATATGTGTGTATAAGAGAGAGATTCATGTTTTGAGATAAAACTATTACGCATCTCAGAGAACTTACAATGATATGTCTCTGAGCTCCCTCTGGTGTAATAACTGCAACATATGAAACTCTAACTTGGCAAACTCTAATAGCACATCATTTCGCTCCTTTTCCTCCTCATAGATTGAGATGTAGTACCTTGTCTGTAGCCTCTCTACTCGCCTATGAAGTGGTACTTCCAAGGCAAGTCCAACTAGCGTTGCGAGGGGAGCACTTAGATGTGGCAACGTGGTTTTGAGGTGGGCCGTGGTGAAAGTAATGGCATCATCCAGTATGTCATCCCCATGTATACTGAGGTACGCAGCTTCATATAAACTTAATAAACCCAGTGTGTCACTGCTTAATATTGGATTGAAATTGCCCTCATCATCCTTAAACTTTATAAACACACCTGTTTCCCAACCAAAACATTTGACAATAGCAATAATCCATTGATAGTTCAACTTGAGTTAGGACAATGATAGTAGAATGATGTAAATGCTACAGGCATGTTGATGTAGAGCGGGTCGCAGACACTTTCATGGCAAAGATGGATCAGAGAAGGCCCGATCAGAGATAGAAGTGATTAATTAGGACTATCAGAACCTTAAAACAGTTGTGTCCCGCAAATTGGAATGAGTTTTTTGACATATCATATATGATTTTGGGGTAGGATAAGCTACTTTAGCCAACCAACCCTGCTATGCCAGGTAACCCATGTCGGATTTGTGAGATTCCATCAGATCGACGGTCAAAAGTCTAGCATTTATTTTCGTGTTTCATATAAATAGTAAGTTTAATTCAATCATAACTTTTGATCCTTTGAGTTTTAGTAGTCGTGCCTAAAATGAAAAGGGCATAGAAATTTAGGATAATAATGTGGTTAGGCCAAATAGGACACTTACTATTTTGGCTGAAAACCATGAAGTCCAGTAAGAATGATGACCGTCTATAAATAGTAAGTTTAGTATTTATAGTAAGTCAGGTTTATAGGGAGTTTGACTCTAAAACTCCCTCCTAGGTATGAACTCATTATTTAAAGGATTGTAATTTCATTTTAACATCAATCAATTTATTTTTAAATTTATTAGAAATTATTTCTATTTTATTTCTTGGATTCGAGGAAACTTTGTAAGGAATCTAGAGAGCTCCGTGGATTTGAAGTAGTTATCCCTGAGGAAGATGGTGATTAACCTCATCACATCCTTCCCTGCGTCACGGGTTTATACGTACAAATGTATACATTTGTTTTCTAATACATTCGTTTTGTCCATGTCAAGAATCAAGATCATCACCATGGGTACCCCACGAGGCCCACAAGCAAAGATTTCCACATAATTGAAACAGTTAGTCATTTGGGAACTTCAAATAATCTTGTTGAAAGGATGAATCTTCACATTTATTTTGGATATGAGGATCTCATTGAAAATTTATTTTCAACGGCCAACATTGACACTAGGATATTTTTTGGATATGGGATCATGCATGTTTGGATTTTGTGGATAATATAACATGACTAGGTGATGATAATTTCCATGGTCATTGCAGAAAGTAGGATTTTGTTGCAAGGTTAAGAGTACCTGCTTGGATAGCAAGAGGAATTCTCAAATTCATTAGAAAATACTGACCTGATTTTATTATTTTAGTGAATTCTAATTATGGATAAGAATAATAATTACTTTGTGGAATTCATGTATCCAAACAGTCCAACTCTCTTGAAAGTGGAAAAGAATTTTTATTTCACATATCTAGACACATCCCAAATTCTTTTCTTGTGCTCCTTCAATCTTAAGAGCACGGATGGTTCCGATCAAGGTGGGCCTCATGGGATAAAAAATGTTGATCCTTTGACTGACACATGTAAATGAATTCTAATTACATTTAGGAACACAGAAACACATAAAGAACTTCTTAAGAATGAATAGAACATAGGCACGACACTTACTAGAAGAGACATTATAACCGTGTTGTCTAAGCAGTCGAAATTGAAGAGCAACGGCTCGGAGGTCAAAACCATCATCATTACCATTGATGTGGTCATCATACATCTGGCGCAATGCGCTATCTATGTCCATTTCAAAGTGGTAGGCAACACCGAGGCGTTGAATCGCATCAATCAAATTCATTTTGAGCAATGAATCATTGACAGTGCAAAGCATATTCTTCACTACTTCCTTCAGTTCTTCAGCCCGTTGTTTGATATGTGTATCAAGCCTCTACATTAAAATCGTAGATAGACAAAAAATCAAGGCATCTATCACATCATTTAAAAAAAAAAAAAATTACATCTTTTCATTACTTCTGGAAGACTATAAAAGCACGACCTTTTAAAAATATCTACAAAATAGACTATATTGGGATGAACAATAACCAAAACTTTTGAAATAATTCTTAAAAGAATCTTCATACAAATAATATATATTACTTTAGTTTTAAACCCTAACTGTACGTGTAAACATGTGAAATAATGTTCTAAGAAGAATTGATTTCGCCATTTTGGTGTCTCAGGATTACCATTTGCTTAGATGGTATGATAATCGAATTGCCACAATAAGAAAATTATGCTAATTAACAGGTGATTATAAGAAAAGGTGAAGAGAACTTCAAAGTCTCAATTATTCCACAATACTAAACAGATCATTCTGAGAAAAGGTCAAGAGAACTTTCAAAGTCTCAGTTATTGGACAATCCTTTTGGTGGACCACAAACAAGGGTCACGTCGTTTCCCATCATATGAAAGATTATTCAAATCGAACCGGATGGACAGTTTGGATTCATCACTATCCATGTGTTCATTTGAATGAGAATGGATGTGAACCGGTTGTCCTAGATTCCTCCTAGAATTAAGATTTGTATAAAGAAGCTATGTAGTAGTGATGTTTACCATTTCCCCGAATTAAATTTCTTATGTTATTATTATTATTATTATTATATTTTTTCAAAAATAACCATAGAATATTTGTAAAATTCTATAAAAAAAAAATATGTTTGCTAATAACTCTGTCATTAATTCGTGGCTAGAGGGAACAATTTGTATGGGTACACCCACCAATAGATCTGTCCGTCATCTATGCCCAATAAGGTCCTCCTTGGGAGTTGGGACCCATATATTTGTCAGGCTCAAAACTCAGGCCAGCTATGCAAAAATCAGGCAATTTCAAAACTCAAGTAGGCCATAGAACATGATTTTAAAGGCTTTCAGCATGATTTAAATGGTTTTGGTCTACTTGAGTTTTAAAGTGGCCTGATTTTTGTGTATCCAACAGAATTTTGGACCTGAATGAATTTTTGGTTTCAAGGAGAACGTTAAGGGGTGTGGATGAACTAAGGTCCACTAAAGGAAGCAGCAACAACAACCTATTCCCTCTAGCTAACTTTGAGTTCATCCACACTCATAACGTCTTCTTTGGAGCCCACAAATCAGCTGGGTCTAAAACTCAGGTGCACTACACAAAAATCAGGCCATTCCAAAGCTCAATTGTGCTACAAAACAAGAATTAAAGGGTTTTTTTTTTTTTTTTTTTTGACATGATTAGAATGGTTACGCCTACCGGAGCTTCGAATATCAATGATTAATGATTTTAGGTCTCCAAAGGAAGATGATGAACATGTTGGTTGTAATAAATAAAACATGACAGTGGCCTAACAAAAGTTATGTAGTATAAGCCTATCCTACCAAACTTTGTACTGTATCCAGCCACACTAGAATATAAATAGTACTTGCCATCTCGTCTAAAGAGGACGCAACAAATCGATCACCCCACACACTGGGGTGATAATTTGCACATGCACGACCAATCTCCTTTCTGCCCTTTGTTTCCACATGATTCTTGATAGGAATATCTGAGTGGCCATTTCCCAGAATAAGAGACATGAGTGAGATAGAAAATAAAAATGGCTTCAATGGAAATGGGTACGGGTGTATTCTACATATATTGGGTAAAGCAAGATCTGGGTATGAAGGATATCATTATGGGTATTTATAAGAATTGGGCGAGGGGCATTCATGGAATTAGAGGAAATTTCATAGTTACCAAACTCAATTCATGCACGTCTCATGGAACCAGATTCAGACCATCCTCCACTACCGAGTACAGTACTGGCTGATACTTGTGGGCCCCACCATGATATATGTGTTTTATCCACTCTGTTTGTCTACTTTGCCAGTTCATTTTAGATCATGAGCCAAAAAATGTGGTAGATTTAAATCTCAGATACCACACCACAGGAAATAGTGGTGATTGAATGCCCATTGTTAAAAACTTCTTCAGGGCCTATTGTAATGTTTATTTAGCATCAAATTCGTTGTTGATTAGGTTACACAGACCTGAATGAAGATAAAACACAAAATTTTAATTGTGGACATTCAATCACCACTGTTTCCTTTGGTGTGGGCCACTTGAAAATTTTATGTACCTCATTTTTGGGTTAAGTCCTAAAGTCCATTTGACAAAATAGATGGATGGCATAGATTAAATAATATATCATGTGGGGCGGCCCACAGAACTTTTCCAGCACTGACTAGAACTAACCTGGTACCATAGGAGGAGTCACTGCCGAATCTGAATCCATGGAATCAGGTCCATAAGGATATCATTGAGTGCAACTTGCCTGGACTAATAATGACCCATGTGGGTGCTACCCTGACCATAGGCCACCTCAATGCATGCATTGTATATCCACGCTGTCCAGATATTTTGCCAGCTTAGTTTAGAACGTGGTCCCAAAAATGAAGAAAATACAAATTTCAGGTGGACTACACAGGAAACAATAGTCGTTGAACACCGACCGTTGAAAACTTCCTAGGGTAATCATAATGTTTGTTGACCATCCAACCTGTTGATAAGGTCAAACAGACTTGGATGAAAGGGAAAAACAAATATCAACTTTTGTGGCCCACAAAAGGTTTCTAATGATCAATAAGCATCGTTTCCCATGGTGTACGTAGTTCACCTGAAATTTGTATCTTCTTCCATTTTAAGAAGATGACTTAGAATAAGCTACCAAAACATATAAACAGTGTGGATGCATCGAGCTGGGCCCTACTAACAAGGTCGCAGCCATATAGCTAGTTCGGATTGCAACCAAGTCGCCCTCATTTTAATTATGTTCCTCACCAAGTTATCAGGATAGACTGTTGATAGGTCAATCACCATAATGACAAATATTGTACTAGACATGCGAATCTCTCGCAATATTTTTATATTTTGGCATTTTCTGTGAATAATACACGGGAAAAGAAAACTTACAAGAGACTACCTAACTAATATCTCTTTTAAAAAAGTTTTCAAAAAGCTACCTCATTAATCTACCTAATTATCATTCCCACCTTGGAATCATTTGTCAATAAGAGCAAATGGGTGGGTGTGGCTCAAGTAGGCCCCACCATGATGTTTATGTAAAAACTTTATGACCACCAAATGCACCACTCCAGGTAATGCCAAGAGCTTAAAAATCAGCTCCATCTATGATTCAGGTGGACCACATGCTTGGAAACCATGCATAAAGGGTAACGCCCACCCTCTAAATTGTTTCCATAGCATGGCCCACATGAATCACGGAAGGGTATGATTGTTGGAACACAGGCTTAAAAGTTTGTGGATCTAATTATTGGAGTAAATTTCATATAATTATCATAGTAGGCCTTATAAAAATCAAGGGCGGGCATTCCCTTTCCAATTGTTACCTTTGGTGTGGCCAACCATAATCACGTATCAGCCTGATCTTTTGGTTCTAGGCTTAATATAGTACCAAATTCCTAATGGCTGGATAGATCTTACCTAAAACATCGCAGTGGACCATCAAAATCAAGCATTTCCTTCCATTCAAGTGGTTTTTTTTTTTTTCCCATATATACTGTACAGTTAGAGGAAGGGACACCTAAATATATAAGATCTTCCCCAACCACTAGATGCAAAATCCTAGTTTAGGCCAAATGCTAAAAAACTTAGGATGACTTGCGATTTAATTGGGCCACGCCAAATAAAACAGTTAGGAGAGAGACGTCCACCCTTCATTTTTAGAAGGCCCACCATGATGATTATATGAAATCCACCCCAACCATTTAATGCCACAAAAATTTAGGCCTGTGGCCTAAAAGTTATCAAGGGAAATAGTCTGGAGGATGATTGTTGCCCTATACATTGTTTCTCATCATGTGATCCACCTAAATCATGGATAAGTGTGATTTTTGGACCCTTGAACTAATGTGATTCAGTTGGGCTAATCTATATACGTGTGTTGGCCTAACATGGTGGGCTATACCAGGTATGTTGTTGAAATGATTTGTTTTATTTGGACACTATTTTTGTAATTGGTTGTAATTATACTAGTGCTTTTTTTTTTTTTTTTTTCTTTGGTTGCTGCCGTGGGATTATTGGCTCCTCTTGTGAGATGCACGTGTTCCCCATGTCAATAAAATTATGGAGCATGCACTACAAGAAGGTAATGAAACGCCGACCCCTGGGGTAACCCTTTGCTGGCGGCTGGTATGACCGGCTGCTGGCAAGGGGTGCATTGAAACATTAAAAAAAAAACGCCACTCGACAGTCTCATTTCACCCTTTCCCTCTCCCCCGTCGCTCTCCGACTCTCTCTCTCTATCTTTCTCTCTCTGCGCCTCTCCCTCTCCCTCTCCTCTCGATCCACCACTCCCTCTCCCTCTCCCTCCCCCTCCTCTCCTTCTCTCTCCTGCCTCTCCCTCTCTCTCTACTCTACCGCCTCTCTCTCTACGGTCGATCTACCTCGCTCTCCCTCTCCCTCTCCACTCGATTTACCGCTCCTTCACTCTCTCTGTCTCTCTCTCTCCCTCTTTTATTTTCTTCTTTTCTTTGGTTTAGCACATCAAGGAGCATTCTGCAACATCAGGTATCTCTCTCTCTCTCATTATCTATTCATATCAATTTGGGCATTTTTTAGCATTTTTTTAGGAGCAATCGAATCGGAGGTCCTTGATCAAAATTTTGATTGTGACGAGTTGATTCTGAAATCCCTAATTGGATTTTGAGATTTCCAATTCCTGATATGGGAATTCTAAAATCCTCAATTACCGTATTTGGGAATCAAAATCCCCAATTGTTGATTTTGGAATCGAAATCTAAATCCCTAGTTTTCTAATTTCGGGATCGAAATCCGAAATCCCTAATTTTCTAATTCGGGAATCAAAATTTGAAATCCCTAAATTTCTGATTTGGGGATCATAAATCGAAATCCCTAAATTTCTGATTTGGGGATCATAATCCGAAATCCCTAATTTTCTGATTTGGGGATCGAAATCCGAAATCCCTAATTTTTTGATTTGGGTAAATAAATTTGAGTCCAATATTGTATTCTGACAATATTATTCTCATGTTTTGCTATTTTTATTTATTTTTTTTTTCTTTTGGGGTATTTGTTCCCTTTCTTCAGGGACTTGCATTACCAGGTGAGATACTGTTCCAAGTGTACATTTCATTAAGAAATTATATAATGTCTTTTGCCTTTTTGAAATCTAGCACATCATAGTTTTGAGCGTATGGTTGTGGGTATAGATGTACAGTAGTTTTTTTAAAAATCATTATTCTTTCTAGAATTTCTTCAAAATGCCATGTGCATCTTTCATATCTGAAGAACTTGAATTGATATTGTACTCTATGATCATCCTACTTTTCCTGAAATTATGGAACGTTTGTACTGTATTGATTGCCCTCTTGATTATATTGGTGCAGTCGTCTCTTGCTTTAAACTGGGTTCTTGCATGCTCATAAGCTTTCATAGCATGCAGTGGAGTATTTCTAGGATTGAATGAAGATATTGGACTTGCATTTGGCTTTCATCTTGCGTTTTAGTTAGTACTAGGAAAATAGGTTTTCTCATATTGCATTTGGCTTTCATCTTGGTGTTTTAGTTAGTAAATCAAAATTGCTTCTGGAAGGCAAGGAGCATTGTTTATGCCATAGTCAGCAAAACTCTATTGCAAAGTCGGTATTTTTGGAAAATTTATAATTTTTAAAATGTTTAAAACCAGTATCTTTTTTGGATGATGGGCAGAAAAATGAACTCTTTTTAAGCAAATGAATCAAACACTTTTTTTAGTGTTTTTTTTTTTTTTTTTCTGTGTAAAAACACTTTTGAGAGCAATTTAAAAGACACTAGATTTATAGAATCTTTAAAAAATGCAAAAAAGAAGAAAAAAAGAAGAAGCTAGATTTATTATATATAACATAAAATATACAAAATTCAAGTGAGTAAAAAATTTCAATGGATGGTAACTAGCCAAGAACAGTTCAGCCAGTCATTCTAGCTGAAATGGATTGATGACTTGTACCCTAGTTTGGAACCGGAAATAAGCCTTCAAAATATGTTGAAAGCAGCCAAAGTATGCTTTCATACTTTTCATACAGCTAAAAAGAAGACCCATATTTTCATACTTTTCATACTTAAGGTTAATGGGGTTTCATCATTTTGTATAAGGATATCTGAAATGTGCAATGTGTTTTCTTGTAGAAATGGATTACAGAAACTTGAGAAGATTAAAGACTCAAATAGGCAGAGCCGGCAGTTGGAAGAACTTGCAGGAAAGATGCGGGAATGCAAGAGGTTGGTGGAAAATTGCATTTTCACGCATGATACTAGTTTATTAGATAAACTAGATGTGGAAAATTTCATCCCCTAGATGAAAGAACCTTTCCATACTTGTCATTGGGTTATTATTTCTCAGGCTTATCAAAGAGTTTGACCGAGAAGTTACGGGAGAGGAGAGTAGAAATACTCCAGACCCCAACGAAATGCTTAGTGAGAAAAAACAATCAATGGTGTTGTTCACTCCTTAAAGATCTTTACTCTTTATAAGCAATTGCAACTTCTCAGTGTTTGTTTGAAACTCTAATAAGGTTTTTGTCCATATTCATTGTTATGTATTGAACTTGAGAATACTTTCTCATTTTTTGCAGATTAAAGAATTGAATTCTTATGTCGCTCTTAAAAAGCAGTGAGTTATCAACATTTCTTACAAATTACTGAAGCTGGCTTTATGTGGAACCCTTTCATTTACAAAAGCATCTATTTGTTTATTTCGAAACATCACATTTTTTAAGAACATCTACTTGGCCTTTTGCTATGTTTTCTTTACATTTGTTTATTCAGAAAATGAAAAATGCCCTTTTCCATCTTCCTATTCCAAAACCAGTTTGTGTTGTCAGATATCCGAGTCTCTATTACTAAATAAATGCAAAGGGCTCTCGGACCCATGTGATTATGGACGTTTTTTAGAATAGGGAAGATGGCAGCGTCCAAGTCCCATTGCTGGAAGTATACGAAATATGAATCAACTTAAATTTCAGCTCACATAGTGGAAGTCGGAAACTGTTAAAGGCAATTCAGACATAGGTACATTGAATGATGAACCATTCATAGATTGGATAAGAGAAAAAGGCTAGATGACTACAACTTTAGATAGCACAAGGAATAAAATTAGCTTAGGAAATGAGCTATTTGTAGGAATTTGTGTATCAATTTTGAGATTATCACCCCCCAGTGCGCTTGTTGTGAAAACTGTGCTTTTACTCTAGAATGATTAGAGTTTGTTTTTTTAGTTTGGAACATTCAACAATTTAAGATCTTCTAGCCATCACATGAATAATTAACTATAACAATATCGATTGGCCATTTCTACAAGAATTCTTCGCCTTTGATCTTACAATTATTTGATTCATGGTTCTTTTCATGCTTGCAAGTTTGCCTTTTTTGGCCTCATTTTTAGGAAACCTGATTTATGTAGCCCACCTGTGGCAGCTCTGTATTCTCCCAAAATCTGCTATCGTTTCCTTCCTAAAATAGGAGCAATGAATGCACTCACAAGAGTTTCAACACGAGGTTATGGGTTCAAGTACCAATTGTAATGAAATTCCACTATGGTGTGAGTGTGTGGGTGCGTGTGGGGTGTGAGTGTGTGTTTAACAAAATGAACTCCAATTTCAACAAAAGATAGCTCCCAAAATTAGGAAGATTGTGGATGTGTGGTCGGTGACGCCCACAAAAGATGGATATTCTAAGTGGTCCTGTAAGGATGTGCTCATTGAGATTAAGGGACATGAACTTAAATACATGATTGGTTTCCTATCATTGGTAGGGTAGATATCATTCATGTTGGGTGCATTTGAATTACCATCCAAATGTTGTTTTGAATGTATGAGACTTCCCTGAAATAAAATAATAATTATAATTAACTGTTTTCTTTTAAATATATGGTGCACTCATCTCATGGAGATGTTTGTATTTAACAAACATTTCCTCATTTGATGGCCAAAAATAAAAAAAGAAACGTTTACTTTATTTTGAGGGCTTGGATTCAACATTGGTCTGATGGAGCATGGTTGAGATAAGAAGATACAAGACTGATCTAAAAGGAGACCTTTGTCAAATACAAACTCAGATGATCTAATAAATAATTAACAATCTATGCAAAATATAGGATACGTATCCAAGGCAGAGCATGGTTGAGATAAGAACATACCTTTCTTAGCTCAACTATATTTTGACACTAGCACATTTGTTAACTTTTAACTTTTAACTTTTTCTTTCTTTAAAAAATAAAAAATAAAAAAATATTATTATTACTATTGTTATTATTATCAATGACCTTTGGAACCACAAACACCCACATGCATCCTAGAATGATGGTGTAGTTATAAAATGGAAAAAAAGTTCACCAGTTTTTTTTTTTTTTTTTTAAATTTATTTATTTATTTATTATTATTTTTTTTTTTACCACAAGCAAAAAACCATAATATTTCAATGGTGGTTGCATTTCTATCGCTACAGTGTGACCTGGGAATTGGCCACTACTAGGATTAGCATAAATGCACGCCACATTTACTTACCAAGTGTGCTGCAAGACTCTGCAGAGTATATCATATAAACCCTCAAAAGAATACCTAGGCTCACCTAGACACGGTGCTTTGGCTCTGAAATGCTAACCAATACTCAAGTCTCAAAAAGGGATGCTTTAAACAAGTAACACATGCTAGTTTATCAAACCCAAATTAACACTATGACACTGGCAACTTCGAGAAGAATAAAAGGTAGGTCCCATATCCTTCACTTACTGCAGTGATTTTCTAGAAATTCAAAAAAGAGTGCAAACCGAGCTACACTCACTTCCTAGCATGGATTTTATACGCTGCTGTTCCTCTTCTTAACCCCGGACTTAGCAACCGAAGACTCTGCGCACGGCACTCACCTAGCAAGCGCCACATTCTTCGGATCTGGCCTGCAGTAGTTGTTTGCAACCTGGTTCACAATATGGCCTTCGCCATCCGACTGAATTCCTTCTTCATGATTGACCTGAGGTACAGATTTGCAGGCTGGTTTTGCTTCTTTGTCTTTGTAGTAGCAAGCACAGTAGAAAGATCCTTTCCTCCCGGCTGAATTGACACCGTCTTCTTGTTCGCTAAGCTTGAATGCTTGAAGGAGTTAACATTGTAGAGGTTGTTCTTTTCCTTGTTGAACTGCACCATCGCAGTGCTGTTCCCGAATTCCTTCACGAGAAAGGAGTTGTTTTTCTTGACAATCTCCCATGACAATCTCCCAAATCAAATCGCTAGGAACAGAAGCCATTTTATCGGATGTAAAGAGAATGATTTACCATGATCTTTGGCTTCTAAGTTCACCAGTTCAACATTAGCAATGTAGATGATTCACTTGAGAACAAAATGCCATTTGAAATGCCTTTCTAAAAAGGCTATGAGAGCAGAAGAGTTGTGCTACAAACATAGAAAGTAACTAAAGAAATTCAAGCTTACCTGCTAGGGTAATAAGTAATCCCTAAGTAATGTAGCCAATGCTTTGGAATATATGCCCATGCCAGGAAAATAGCGTTCACAGAACAATGGAAGTGTCAATACTTTACAAAGGCTTAGAGACTTGAGGATCACAATCACATGTCATATGCGTTAAGCATTAAATACATATTCCTAAGCAAACAAAGGCCAGTTCACGTCATCATTTAGCTACTTTAAATACATATTCACGAGTAATTTTTTTTTTTTAACAATAATAAAAAAAATAAAAATCAGATTCATTAAGATGTCAACTCCCTTGGAGAAGCAAGGTATGTTGGAGATGATTGACTCGGAAAATCATTTTCTCTCCCACAATGTAAATCTTTTGTAGTTTACGTTTCTTAATTATTATTTTTGAATGGTCCTTTACCTATCTTATTGATTTATTTCATCAGTTAATATTGGCAAATGCCTCCCACATGACACAACTCTTTGCATCCTTTTCCCTTTACTAAAGAACTCCATGAAGAGAGTTGTAACTAGCACCCATTATAACTGATTGATACATAGCCAAAAATGGAAAGGATGGGTGTGAATCTATTAGTAGGAGGTAGTTAATCCATTTCATCAATTTAGGAAAAAGGGTCTGCATACAAATCTTTGTTGTCAAGCTTGCTAAAGGTTTAGGCTTGGCCTGATTTTAGGACCTTAAGTGTGGGGTCAGAGTCCGATTAGGGCTAAGGTTGGGATTTAAGTGCAGATTTTTTGGAAGTTGCATATTTGTAGAGATGAACTCTTTGTTTGTGACAAATAGAGAGCTTCCCTGTTGCACACCAAGTTTGTACATGTGGGATCCATGGTTACTTTATCCAAGAAATTCATCTAGAAGCCCCTGTCATGGAAGGACCATGCCCCCCCAACTCTAGATTTGGAAGATCATAGCCATCAAATCTTTGGTCTTCCTTCATTTAATGTGGCATACGGCAAAATTCTTGCAAAGGTTAGAGAAATGGTCCAGATTTCAACCCATTTATCAACAACGAGGATCTCCGATCAGTGGGATTTTTTTTTCTTTTTTCATGTAAGTCATCCATCAAGGGACCCCTAAATGAATGCTCTGGTCACCATTTGGTGGAGTAAAAGGCAGTCCTCTTTAACAATGACAAATCAACTACTGAATTCTTGGATTCTAATTGCATTCTCAAACAGAAAATAGATTGTTATCTTGAATTCTTGTCTTTTAGGAAGGAAAATGCTAACAGAAGAACAACTGACCATGTTGGTCTGGGAAGCAATCATTGAAACATCGACATACTGCTCTGGTAACAACAAAATGAGCTATGTGTGAACGTGCGAAATGCCCCAAGAATCAGGTAGCTCTCTCAGTATATTCAATCATCTATTCATCTTTACGTTTTCAATTTTATATGTTTCTGATTCCGATTGTTGTTCTAGGACTGTCTATACCATGAGATTAAAGAAATTTGTGGGCTGCAAAAGTTCACAGAGGAACATCTATCAAAATTACCATACTTCCAAATCCTACTGAGAACCAGGTTGGAAAAAATCTATTATGAAGAGAAGCTTTCTAAAAGAACTCCTGATGAACTTGAAATGATATGGAAATACGTTGTAAGTTAAATGATCTTAAATAAGTTGACGTTTGTCCTCTTCATTTTTTCTTGTGCTTTTCACCAACATTGGTCGGAGTTACTAGTTTGCAGGGTCATTGGCATTTGTTTTTGAAACATTCTGCCTTGTCATACTTATCTTATTCTTTGTCGAGGCTTTGAAAATTTCATTCTAGAAGGGGTTCCTCTAAATGGCTTTCATAGCTAGTTTGAGAAAAAATACCGACTAGTCAAATTCCAGCTTGTTGCTTTTTGGTATTTCAATTCACTAGTGGGCATGTTTATGGCTTCACATGGTATGTCTGGATACTTCTTCCAAACTAAATGGTATTTATTGTGCTTTGTAATTTCAGTTTCAAGATAGAAGGTATGAATACAAAGGTCTTAATAAGGTATGTAATGTTGCCATGATATGACTGTATGGCATGCCAACTTCTTTGCTAAGGTAAGTTTTAAGAGTGTGAAATGTTGAACAATATTCTCATGAATAGGATTGAGTGTTTTTTCAGTGGTACACACAAATGCCAATGTGGCATAGGTATGTTGTCTAGGCCATTCATCAGGTAGCGCCCTTCAAAATGTTTTCTTGGAATTTCGTGTTATACCGGTAATGGGTTCATTCATCTCATTAACTTCTTTAACAATTGTGCATATTAGTTTGGACTGATTAGCATTTTCATATTATAGAATTGCTTTGGGCCCTCTGCTTTTTATGAACACAGTGGCTTGTATTCTTTTGTGAGACCTTTTCTTTCATTAAATTGCTAGTTTTTCTTTGTCATATTGTTATAGAGAAATGCTTGTACAACGGGTGCTTTTATACAGTTCCATGAAGTGTGCACCATAAGTGTACAACTTCAGTTGGGTCAACTTGAACCCGATTGGCCCAACCTGCATGCTCAATGTGTGACTATTGTGGGTATGTATTTCTCGTTGAATCGAGAACTATCATTAAAAACAACAAGACCTCAAACTTGCTTAATTCATCTTAGTTTTTATTGATTTCATCTACATCAAGATGATGATTGAAATTCGACATGATTGCAAAATCCAAATGCGAGGCTTCGACATAGTATTTCGATCTTTGTTGTAAAGATTTACTTTCAAAAAACTCGGAGGAATGGCAAGATAGTCAAGCTGTATCACAAGATCTTCTTGCCCTCCCTCGTGAGATCAAAGGTCGTGTGTTCTTTGGACAAAGCAGGCTAGGATACATTAGAAAGGGTTTTCACTCTTCATTTGTATAGTTCATGCTAGGTAGTTTCTGCTCGGTTTAGGCTTTTCCCTCTGTATTGAAGGCTAAAAAAAAAAAAAGAGCTCAGTTAGGAATCATGATAGGTGGGGCCCATTCGCTTTTTGTTGGGGCCCCTCAAGGGCTATACTTTTTTTGGTGATTTATGAAATCGTGGCATTAGTCCACTTGAAAAAAAAAAGCGTATCACAAGCTATGGTACAACCAGTTTTTACGTATGAATGTATCTTTTAAACAAAAAGAAAAAAGAAAAAGAAAAATCAGCAATCCAAGAAAAGAAACAACAAGGAATTAGAACAAAGATTGATCTAATATTAAGTAATGCATGTATGGAATAGGACAAGATGTATTGAAGACAAATAGAACAATAGGTGTAGAGGACATACCAAATTTAATAAAAGCATAGAGCCTGGCAATAGCTTTCTATTTGACTCCCATTGACTTTCTCAAATTCGTTTTTGAGGTCTTCTAGGTATTGAAAAGCAAGTTTCTTCGGATAAGAACGATCACACATGGTTAAATAACATACACAACCTTTAATAATATAGCTGCAAAATTAGGTCAGGGTAACAATTGCGTTTGATTTAAATGGACTGGACATGAAATGCCTAACATAGCTCCATGTTGTTTTCTCAAGTAGCCAGTTCTGCTACATGGATCAAGTGAAATGCTACTATTTCTTGTTCGCAATTGGAATCCTTATGAGAGCACTTCTTATAAACAGGTGTTGTGAGTTGGCCATTTTTCTTATTCGGTGCAATTGCTTACATGTGACTTTGATCTCCTGTTAGAAATTATCTCTGCTCATCCTTCCCTACTTTTATATATATATATATATATATAATTATTATAGTTAATATTCTTGATGTAGTTTGTTTTCCATTCAGCATCGATTTTTTTCAGGGATTGACACAGACTTTCTGATTGCCATAGCTTTGGTGGCCACCCTTTTACATTAAATGTATTTTATTACGCCTAAAAAGGGCTATAAACCCCTTTACAATTACTAAAACAGGGGTGGGGGTAACTTCACGTGCCCGTTTTCTGCTTTTTCCAATCTTTGAGAAGCCCTATGAAGTTTTTGTGAAGCTTCCTGCAAATTGCTTATCACTTGTTAAGAGATACAACAACAATTGCTCCATTGAATTCTCCAATTGGATAGCCAAATGAAAAGAAGATTCAATGAAGGGCATACAATTTAGAGCACATTAAATATTTTATGACCCATGAAGAACATTAAATATATATATTTTAATTATCAGTTTACCTTGTGAAACTTTTGGTGGTTCTTCTGAAGGACTCATCTATGCATGAGACTGTTTCCTCAGCCTTGCAGGTTTAGATCAGCGTAAAATTATTGAATTACAAATTCTTCTTCCTACTTCTTGTCAGCACTTGAGATGCCAATGATTCTTCTTTTAACCAAAACAACATATTTGCTTTTCTTTGAATCAGATGTGGATTTTTGACACAACTGATGGGGATCCTTGTCTTTACGCTTCCGAAGTGGCCATAGTGCTCCTCTATGTGTAAGGTTTGGATGATAAGAATCCTCTCTAGTTGTTATACTTGCATTCCTTTTGGTTAAATATAACATTGTTTTGATTCTCAGAAGTGTTTCCTATTATTTTATTTCTTTGCATGTTGAGAAAAGGGTTTTGAAGGACTAAAATGTATTTCATCCAAATGACCACTAAGACCATATGATTGGTGTTTAAAAAATAAAAATTAAAAATGGGCCACCAATGGTAGGGCCTGCTAATGGTTGTTTCCATCTCCAATCCTTATACACATTACATGCATCCCCCAGCAACATGGATGACTCCAATGTCCTTCTCGTGTCAGGTTGGCATGTGTGGCCGAGTGCAGATGTCCTTCTCGTGTTAGGTTCTGATTCTCCACCATAGAAACAATCATGTTTGCAATTTTATTTTTTATTTTTGGTTTTTTCTTGTTATTATTTAATCCTATTTAAAATTTAAAAATTTGAAGTATTGTGTAACTTATGTTACGTGCTTATAGAGGGCTGAATGCTACACAGCATGCTATTGCTATTTAAAACACAGGTTCTAGCAAAGAGCTAAGGGAAGTATCCTCCACTTGAGCCTTTCATAAGATGTAAAAAGATCCTTGTTCCAACTAAGGAATGTTTCCCTGAGGCCCACCCTCATTATCCACTTGATGCTGATCAACTAATTTCTATCAAGATTCACAAGCCAATGCTAATTGCTATGAACCACCTTTGAAAAAAAGCATCAGAAAACACAGCAACATTGATGTTCCTTGATTTCCTCCAAACCAATTTGGAATCCTAATGCAGGGCTAAATCCATGACAGGTTTTAAGATAGCAACTAACTAGGGCACAACATTTTATCTAAAGAAATAACATGTCAAGCACATGCATCTGCCACGTGGATACACATTAGAATACCAGTCTCTCTCTCTCACATTAGAAAAATAATATAGCTTTACCTTTGTGTGTTTTTTTTTTAAAGGCAATGAAGAAGCTTTACCTTTGTGTGTTTTTTTTGAAAGGCAATGAAGAAGCTTTACCTTTGTGTGTTAGTCCTTCATATGCTTTGTCTTTGAAGAAATGTGCTAGTTCGGAGACCCTTGACCTCAGACACAACAATTTCTCAGGTTATATTCCCACTTGGATTGGCGAAAGCTTTCCAACCTTATGAATTCATGAGTTTCTAATCCAATATGTATTCTGGTAACATCCCATCACAATCACAAATTCACAATTGCTACCTCATTCTTTCATGATTTACAGTGGTATTTATTCCTTTTGTTTCTTTTCCTCTGTCATTTGTTTCATGATCTCTAATATGCTGCGTGGGGGATGTTCACTTGTGTGTATGTCTGCGTGTTTGTAGGATTTTCTGTTGAGATATTTGGTGACTGTGCATAATCTCTTTTAAATAGCGTCGAATTGCCAGTGATCAGATGATCAAGTTGATGTTTATGTTTTCCCTTCATCTAGGTCCGTGTGACCTTATGAAGAGGTTGGTGAAAAATAAACATCATGATTCGAAGGTAATCCCGCACTATCAAGTTTCTTTAAAATCTTAACAACAAGCGCTGATACAAATGATAAGGTAAAGAAACAAGCGCTGATACTATTGAATGAACAGTCCCGATTGATGATTGAGTGTTCCATGTATCCTAATTCTGCATCTTCTTCTTCTTCTTCTTCTTTTCTGCATTCCATTGTTTACTTTTTGATGTTTCACATTTGAAATTAAAGTAAGCTCTAGGTACTATATAAAAGAATGATTTTTTTTCCCTTGTACTTTATTTCTAGGTGTGATGATATGTGTGTGAAATCCTAGTAAGAGGGAGCTGAAAAATGATTTCGATCGAAGCAGATCAGACAATAGCTTTACATAGTATTCCATATGGGTTGGATGGTATGGTATTTTCTCATGTTTTGCAGAGGAAATGATACCAAATTTCTTTTCTTGATGTTATATAGTTCTAGAAAATTTGGGTAGCAAACTTTTCATTCATATAGGAACTTTATCGATTACCCTCAGTATGGCCATTCTATGTCAAACTTTATCATTCAGAACATCCTGGTTGACAGGTAAGTAATTCGATCTGCTTATTTCTAATATACCATGAACTTTAGTACCATGGACTGCTGTCTGCAAGTCTTGATTTGTCTTCATATTCTGTAGTGAATATTATATGATGGAAATTGGACTCACTGTTTTACGTAAAAGATTTATGACTCTTCTTTTTTCCTGGCAGGTATTTGATATCAATGTTCAATTACATTGTTGCTTTGTGGAATAAAACTGCAAATCCCATATAAAAGAGAGGATATGTGGCTATTAGAATCTTTTTTCTTCACTTTGAAACTGGACTTTATGGAGGATGCCTTTTCTTAGGTTTGTTGCATTTTGTAACTAGATCCAGTGCTTCTGGAGGCATTGTTTGGCATATATGGAGTAGGTGGAGGAAACCGTTCATTTGATGGGTCAAGTAGTGAGCGGGCCGTATTTCAAAAATCACCCTGGTTGGGTTTTGACCTTTCAATGGATTGCATTCACGGAGTTGCTATGTGGTATTTCTAGTCCAATCAAAGCGCTTTTGGTTGCTTGGTGGGCCTTTTTACAGGATGACTGGTCCATATCGTCAAACACTTGCCTCCAGAGTCAATGGATCAGCTCTTTCATATTTATACAGAAGTTTGGGGGATTCCTGGTCATGTAATTCTTTGTATTATGCAGTATCTGGAAAGACGTGACTTTGTATCATCCAAGGCACGACACGAGAATATCATCTGTCCGGATGGGTTTTCGGTTGTCAGTGTGGCCCATTTTCAAGTGATCCAAAGCTGCGATATTAGGGACTCATCATAGATGCCCCATATACTAAAATGACAGAGTAGCATGTGTGGCTAGCCTATATCCACGTCTCATCTTAAGCACACCTCAGATGGACTAAAAGCATGTTGTGGCTGAGAAATGAATCAGACGATGTATCCATATGACACGTGTTGACCCGTCATGGGTGCAGGACATCTGTGGTGTATAATGAGATCCCATGGTGAAAATGATAGGAGACCCACCTATCATGTGAAGTGCCATTGTACACACACAACGGATTGGGTGGGCCCTGTCCCTGTTAGGGCCATGATTAACCTAGATCTCATACATGTAGGCTTACTATGCACACCTCTTCAAACGGGCCAACTTAGCATGTATGAGAGATGTGATGGCTGCACTGGTGCACTGAATCATACGATTCGACATTTTTTTCTTCCTTCTCTATGATTGGATGGTCATGATTAACCTTTGTAGATGGATAGAAATGGTCGTTTGCATTTGATCATTCTCCATTCTCCTGATATTTTGCACATGGAATCTACACTTTTGGGCTCACCGATCAACTGATTGGATGTTGCATATCTGCACGTGTGGCACCGAATGTTCCAGCTTGCTTGAACTGATCTTGAAAGTGAACTCAGAGTGAACTTCCAATTTCAAACGCACCATCTCATTGAGGCCGAATACAAAACACATTCATTGACAATCAACTATTGACTTGTGAACAACATTGGCAAAGGCCCAACAACTATTGCTTGATCCACGAGAAAGAGAATATGGTAGGTTCAGATGTTGCTTGGGTTTAACTTTGTTATGGATCAGTCTTAGTCTAAGGTTATTTCCTCCTTTTCGATGATACTTAAAACTTCAGTTTCTATGGTTTAATTTTTATCGTATTCAAAGTGAATTCTATGCATTAATCGTGAGTATATCTTCATTTGGCTGTCATGTGATTTATTTGCATTTGGCTGGTCTATCCATATGTACAAGAATGCTTGTCTTGAGTCTTCTGACCTTTATCGTCTTATGAAAGTAAGCATTCTTTTAGCACTTCTTTTACTTCATTTTTCTGCTATGCTCTGCTCTCTCTCATAATTGTTGAATGTTATTAATCAGGCTAAAGAAAATTGCAAAAAAAAAGAAGAAGAAAACATTAAATAAGAGGCAAAGTAGACTTGGCACATCTCAATCTGTTTGTTGAGGACAGGAAGTCTGGGAAGTTATCCCCAAATTGGAGTTCTTGTTTGGGTTCTGCTATTTTATTGATGCACTTTAAATTTATATTTTTATTCTTATAGGAAAAATTTTCCTTAAAATGAAGGCAAAGAAAGGGAAAGGAGGCTACAAAGAAGGAAACGAAGGAGTTCTTTTTTTTTTTTTTTTTTTTTTTTTTTTTCCATATGCTTTGAGATAGGATTAAGTGGGCCTGGGTTGTATTATTAGAGTAGTTCTTTCACCTGCAACATTGTAAATAAGGTGGTATAGAGAGATCTTTCTACACTTTTTCTTTTGCTTTAACACACTAGGTTCTAGCAGTTCATCAGATGAAAACTAAGGATTGCTTACAATTATTCTATACAAAAAAAGATTTTGAATTAAGTTCTTGTGTGCTTTATACATTTATATTTGTACACATTACTGATCTACCTGTAATCGTTTTTTTTTTTTTTTTTCCCAGTGGTGAGAGTGGGCAGGAAAAATTGAAACAACAAAAATTACAATGGCTATGGATTGTCAGTAACCATAGAGCATATGGCTACGGATTTTATTCGTAGCTAATTACAATTTAGGGCGGGCCAGTAAAACCGCCTTAAAAGTGCAGGCCGTCGGCAACATCTTTTACCGACCGAAGTTACTTTGCCCTGATGACCCCTTTATGGCAGTTTTTGGACCTTTTTGCGGTTTTGACCATGAAAGGCCTATTTTGTTGTAGTGATGAGCTATTTTACAAAATAGTACTTCATTAATATGGCATTTAATTCCAATACCTACCTCACTCGTCATGTTCTCATAATACAGGTACCTTCTCTTAGCTTCCTAGTATGACCATACAGGAGTTTTCCTAAAATGATGAAAATGCCTACGGAGCCTTTCACTTGATTGTGGATTGCATATGGTGCACTGTGAGCCTCACTATAATGCATGTATGTGTTTAATCCACACTGTCCATCCAATTTTCCAAATCATTTTTAGGGTGAAAGCCCAAAAATAAGGTAGATCCAAATCTAAGGTGAACCATGTTGTAGGAAACAGTGATGATGAACGCTCACCATTAAAAACTTCTCGTGCGCTACAAGTTTTCGATCAAGTTGATATTTCCTTTTTCCCTTCATCCAGGTCTGTGATCATTCCTTAAACAATGGATGGTGGAGAAAACTAGTGGAAGGTACCCATTTGACAACAACTT
Organism: Magnolia changhungtana; assembly: GCA_030180095.1. NCBI lineage: Eukaryota > Viridiplantae > Streptophyta > Magnoliopsida > Magnoliales > Magnoliaceae > Magnolia > Magnolia changhungtana. The sequence continues at coordinate 5,309,223 of JASAUF010000459.1, forward strand.
GATTAATAAGGTAGTTTAATGAAAAATAATTAAAAAAGGTCTTGATATGTAAATATCATATTGATGAGGTACAATTTTATAAAATTCACTAACAATGTAAATGTTATTCAATTGTTTGTTGGGGGTCCCCATGCAAACTTTTAAATGGATTAAGAGGTGACCTATTATAAATGGATTCATGCATCTAAGGAGCAATTAATCCAAACTGTTCATCGATTCATGCATCTAAGGAGCAATTAATCCAAACTGTTCATTGATTCATTCATGTAAGGAGCAATTCATCCCAACTGTTCATTGATTCATGCATCCAAGGAGCAAGACATGGTGTAAAAATGGCACTGATTGGATTATCATTAAAGCTTTCAATGATGCTAATTTTATACAATTATCCATTGTGCTGCTACCAATTCAATCATATTAGGCCGCATGTGTGAACGAGGGCCTGGATTGGTTGTTCGTGCAAGTGTAAGATGCACAGGCGTGCTGGAATCTCATTGACTCAGAGGTTATGATTGAATTGTGGGTATCCCCGCACCGAGATGGATAGATTGGAGACTGGACCGTGATCCAGTTATCTTCTAGACCATCAGTTTTGCATTGTTTAAGACATTTGTATAAGGGTAGGGGTTAGCCCATCCAAATGAGTTCTTTTTACCTTGTGACAATAGACGTGAGCTTACGGCCTTAAGAATTTTTTTTTCTTTCACCAACCTTTAAATTGGTATGCCTTTCAAATGAACAAAAATGTACAAATAAATAAAATAAGGCTGTGTAAATGTCGAATTTATTGATATTAAATGTGTAGTCCATTATAGTCAACAAAATATTAATTAAGAAGATAAATAAATGAAAGTAAACTAAAATAAGATAAATACCTAACTTGTCTATTAGAATAGATGATCAAGGCAGGTGGTTAGCAGGACATGACCGGGTTGGTATGAACAACCAGATTAGAACTCAATTGACCATGTTCCTATAATAAGGTTGAGGATATCTACTCATACTCCTAAGGTACTCTAGCAAGAGCTACTATGAAATCTACCTAAAATAAGAAAAATTAAGGAAAGATAAATGAAAAGTAGATAAATGTGTTTGACATAGGGCCCTGATCTCTTATTAGTGTGGTCCTCTTATAGTTTGTCAAGGCGATGAAAACCCCTCGTTGGGCTTCCTTATTACTTCTGAATCCTTCATGCTTACGTCATAGTTTTAGATATGAGAATCCTGCATAATGACCCAAGTGGGTGTTGCCTTAACCATAGGCCACCTCAATCCATGCATTGTATATCCACGCTGTCTAGATATTTTTCCAGGTTAGTTTAGAACGTGGTCCCAAAAATTAAGAAAATACAAATTTCAGGTGGACAACACCACAGGAAATAGTAGTCGTTGAACACCTACCGTTGAAAACTTCCTAGGGTAATCATAATGTTCGTTGACCATCCAACCTGTTGATAAGGTCAAACAGACTTGGATGAAAGGGAAAAACAAATATCAACTTAATCCAAAACTTTTGTGGCCCACAAAAGGTTTCTAATGATCAATAAGCATCGTTTCCCATGGTGTACGTAGTTCACCTGAAATTTGTATCTTCTTCCATTTTAAGAAGATGACTTAGAATAAGCTACCAAAACATATAAACAGTGTGGATGCATCGAGTTGGGCCCAACTAACAAGGTCGCAGCCACATAGCTAGTTCGGATAGCAACCAAGTCGCCCTCCATTTTAATTATGTTCCTCACGAAGTTATCAGGATAGACTGTTGATAGGTCAATCACCATAATGACAAATATTGTACTAGACATGCGAATTTCTCGCAATATTTTTATATTTCAACATTTTTCTATAAATAATACACGAGAAAAGAAAACTTACAAGAGACTACCTAACTAATATCTCTTTTAAAAAAGTTTTCAAAAACCTACCTCATTAATCTACCTAATTATCATTCCACTACCTTGGGATCATTTGTCAATAAGAGCAAATGGGTGGGTGGCTCAAGTAGGCCCCACCATGATGTTTATGTAAAAACTTTATGACCACCCAATGCATCACTCCAAGTCACGCCAAGAGCTTAAAAATCAGCTCCATCTATGATTCAGGTGGACCACATACTTGGAAACCATGCATATAGGGTAATGCCCACCCTCTAAACTGTTTCCATAGCATGGCCCACATGAATCACGGAAGGGTATGATTGTTGGAACATAGGCTTAAAAGTTTATGTGGATCTAATTATTGGAGTAAATTTCATATAATTATCATAGTAGGCCTTATAAAAATCAAGGGCGAGCATTCCCTTTCCAACTGTTTCCTTTGGTGTGGCCAACTATAATCACATATCAGCTTGATCTTTTGCTCCTAGGCTTAATATAGTACTAAATTCCTAATGGTTGGATAGATCTTACCTAAAACATCGCAGTGGACCATCAAAATCAAGCATTTCCTTCCATTCAAGTGGTTTTCTTTCCCATATACACTGTACAATTAGTGGAAGGGACACCTAAACATATAAGATCTTCCCCAACCACTAGATGCAAAATCCTAGTTTAGGCCAAATGCTAAAAAACTTAGGATGACTTGCGATTTAATTGGGCCACGCCAAATAAAACAGTTAAGAGAGAGACGTCCACCCTCATTTTTAGAAGGCCCACCATGATGATTATATGAAATCCACTCCAACCATTTAATGCCACAAAAATTTAGGCCTGTGGCCTAAAAGTCAAGCTCATCCATGATTTGGGTGGGCTATATCAAGGGAAACAGTTTGGAGGATGATTGTTGCCCTATACATTGTTTCTCATCATGTGATCCACCTAAATCATGGATAAGCGTGATTTTTGGACCCTTGAACTAATGTGATTCAGTTGGGCTAATCTATACAGGTGTGTTGGCCTAACATGGTGGGCTATACCAGGTATGTTGTTTAAATGATTTGTTTTATATGGGCACTATTTTTGTAATTGGATGCTATTATGCTAGTGCTTTTTTTCTTTGGTTGCTGCCGTGGGATTATTAGCTCCTCTTGTGAGATGCACGTGTTCCCCATGTCAATAAAATTATGGGGCATGAGCTATGTTATAAAATAGTACTTCATTAATATGGCATTTAATTCCAATACCTACCTCACTGGTCAAGTTCTCATAATACAGGTACCTTTTCTTAGCTTCCTAGTACGTCCATACAGGAGTTTTCCTAAAATGATGAAAATGCCTATGGAGCCTTTCACTTGATCGTGGATTGCATATGGTGCACTATGAGCATCACTATAATGCATGTTTGTGTTTAATCCACACCGTCCATCCAATTTTCCAAATCATTTTTAGGGTGCAAGCCCAAAAATAATGTAGATCCAAATCTAAGGTGAACCATGTTGTAGGAAATAGTGATGATGAACGCTCAGCATTAAAAACTTCTTGTGGGCTACAAAAGTTTTCGATCAAGTTGATATTTCCTTTTCCCTTCATCCAGGTCTGTGATCATTCCTTAAACAATGGATGGTGGAGAAACCTAGTGGAAGGTACCCATTTGACAACAACTTGATTAATAAGGTAGTTTAATGAAAAAATAATTAAAAAAGGTCTTGATATGTAAATATCATATTGATGAGGTACTATTTTATAAAATTCACTAACAATGTAAATGTTATTCAATTGTTTGTTGGTGGTCGCCATGCAAACTTTTAAATGGATCAAGAGGTGACCTATTATAAATGGATTCATGCATCTAAGGAGCAATTAATCCAAACTGTTCATTGATTCATGCATGTAAGGAGCAATTCATCCCAACTGTTCATTGATTCATGCATCCAAGGAGCAAGCCATGGTGTAAAAATGGCACCGATCAGATTATCATTAAAGCTTTCAATGATGCTAATTTTTTACAATTATCCATTGTGTTGCTACCAATTCAATCATATTAGGCCGCATGTGTGAACGAGGGCCTGGATTCGTTGTTCGTGCAAGTGTAAGATGCACAGGCGTGCTGGAATCTCATTGACTCAGAGGTTATGATTGAATTGTAGGTGTCCCTGCACCGAGATGGATAGATTGGAGACTGGACCGTGATCCAGTTATCTTCTAGACCATCAGTTTCGCATTGTTTAAGACATTTGTATAAGGGTAGGGGTTAGCCCATCCAAATGAGTTCTTTTTACCTTGTGACAATAGATGTGAGCTTACGGCCTTAAGAATTTTTTTTTTCTTTCACCAATCTTTAGATTGGTATGCCTTTCAAATGAACAAAAATGTACAAATAAATAAAATAAGGTTTAGTAAATGTTGAATTTATTGATATTAAATGTGTAGTCCATTATAGTCGACAAAATATTAATTAAGCAGATAAATAAATGAAAGTAAAGTAAAATAAGATAAATACCTAACTAGTCTATTAGAATAGACGATCAAGGCAGGTGGTTAGCGGGACATGACCGGGTTGGTATGAACAACCAGATTAGAAGTCAATTGAACATGTTCCTATAATAAGGTTGAGGATATCTACTCATACTCCTAAGGTACTCTAGCAAGAGCTACTATGAAATCTACCTAAAATAAGAAAAACTAAGGAAACATGAATGAAAAGTAGATAAATGTGTTTGGCATAGGGCCTGATCTCTTATTAGTGTGGTCCTTTTATAGTTTGTCAAGGCGATGAAAACCCCTCGTTGGGTTTCCTTATTACTTCTGAATCCTTCATGCTTACGTCATAGTTTTGGATATGAGAATCCTGCATAATGGCCCAAGTGGGTGCTACCCTGACCACAGGCCACCTCAATGCATGCACTGTATTTCCACACTGTCCAGATATTTTTCTAGCTTAGTTTAGAATGTGGTCCCAAAAATGAAGAAAATACAAATTTCAGGTGGACTACACCACAGGAAACAGTAGTCGTTGAACACCTACCATTGAAAACTTCCTAGGGTAATCATAATGTTTGTTAACCATCCAACCTGTTGATAAGGTCAAACAGACTTGGATGAAAGGGAAAAACAAATATCAACTTAATCCAAAACTTTTGTGGCCCACAAAAGGTTTCTAATGATCGATAAGCATCATTTCCCGTGGTGTAGTTCACTTGAAATTTGTCTTCTTCCATTTTAAGAAGATGCCTTAGAATAAGCTAGCAAAACATATAAACAGTGTGGATGCATCGAGCTGGGCCCTACTATCAAGGTCGCAGCCACATAGCTAGTTCGGATCGCAACCAAGTCACCCTCCATTTTAATTATGTTCCTCACGAAGTTATCAAGAAAGACTGTTGATAGGTCAATCACCATAATGACAACTATTGTACTAGACATGTGAATTTTTCGCAAAATTTTTATATTTTGACATTTTTCTGTGAATAATACACGAGAAAAGAAAACTTACAAGAGACTACCTAACTAATATCTCTTTTAAAAAAGTTTTCAAAAAGCTACCTCATTAATCTACCTAATTATCATTCCACGAACTTGGGATCATTTGTCAATAAGAGCAAATGGGTGGGTGGCTCAAGTAGGTCCCACCATGATGTTTATGTAAAAACTTTATGACCACCAAATGCATCACTCCAAGTCACGCCAAGAGCTTAAAAATCAGCTCCATCTATGATTCAGGTGGACCACATGCTTGGAAACCATGCATATAGGGTAACGGCCACCCTCTAAACTGTTTCCATAGCATGGCCCACATGAATCACGGAAGGGTATGATTGTTGGAACACAGGCTTAAAAGTTTATGTGGATCTAATTATTGGAGTAAATTTCATATAATTATCATAATAGGCCTTATAAAAATCAAGGGCGGGCATTCCCTTTCCAATTGTTTCCTTTGGTGTGGCCAACCATAATCACATATCAGCCTGATCTTTTGCCTCTAGGCTTAATATAGTACTAAATTCCTAATGGTTGGATAGATCTTACCTAAAACATCGTAGTGGACCATCAAAATCAAGCATTTCCTCCCATTCAAGTGGTTTTCTTTCCCATATACACTGTACAATTAGAGGAAGGGACACCTAAACATATAAGATCTTCCCCAACCACTAGATGCAAAATCCTAGTTTAGGCCAAATGCTAAAAAACTTAGGATGACTTGCGATTTAATTGGGCCATGCCAAATAAAACAGTTAAGAGAGAGACGTCCACCCTTCATTTTTAGAAGGCCCACCATGATGATTATATGAAATCCACTCCAACCATTTAATGCCACAAAAATTTAGGCCTGTGGCCTAAAAGTCAAGCTCATCCATGATTTGGGTGGGCTATATCAAGGGAAACAGTTTGGAGGATGATTGTTGCCCTATACATTGTTTCTCATCATGTGATCCACCTAAATCATGGATAAGCGTGATTTTTGGACCCTTGAACTAATGTGATTCAGTTGGGCTAATCTATACAGGTGTGTTGGCCTAACATGGTGGGCTATACCAGGTATGTTCTTTAAATGATTTGTTTTATATGGGCACTATTTTTGTAATTGGTTGTTATTATGCTAGTGCTTTTTTTCTTTGGTTGCTGCCGTGGGATTATTAGCTCCTCTTGTGAGATGCACGTGTTCCCCATGTCAATAAAATTATGGGGCATGAGCTATGTTACAAAATAGTACTTCATTAATATGGCATTTAATTCCAATACCTACCTCACTGGTCAAGTTCTCATAATACAGGTACCTTCTCTTAGCTTCCTAGTACGTCCATACAGGAGTTTTCCTAAAATGATGAAAATGCCTACTGAGCCTTTCACTTGGTCGTGGATTGCATATGGTGCACTATGAGTCTCACTATAATGCATGTATGTGTTTAATACACACCGTCCATCCAATTTTCCAAATCATTTTTAGGGTGCAAGCCCAAAAATAAGGTAGATCCAAATCTAAGGTGAACCATGTTGTAGGAAATAGTGATGATGAACGCTCAGCATTAAAAACTTCTTGTGGGCTACAAAAGTTTTCGATCAAGTTGATATTTCCTTTTTCCCTTCATCCAAGTCTGTGATCATTCCTTAAACAATGGATGGTGGAGAAAACTAGTGGAAGGTACCCATTTGACAACAACTTGATTAATAAGGTAGTTTAATAAAAAATAATTAAAAAATGTCTTGATATGTAAATATCATATTGATGAGGTACTATTTTATAAAATTCACTAACAATGTAAATGTTCTTCAATTGTTTGTTGGGGGTCCCATGTAAACTTTTAAATGGATTAAGAGGTGACCTATTATAAATGGATTCATGCATCTAAGGAGCAATTAATCCAAACTGTTCATTGATTCATGCATCTAAGGAGCAATTAATCCAAATTGTTCATTGATTCATTCATGTAAGGAGCAATTCATCCAAACTGTTCATTGATTCATGCATCCAAGGAGCAAGCCATGGTGTAAAATTGGCATGATCGGATTATCATTAAAGCTTTCAATGATGCTAATTTTTTACAATTATCCATTGTGTTACTACCAATTCAATCATATTAGGCCGCGTGTGTAAACGAGAGCTTGGATTGGTTGTTTGTGCAAGTGTCAAATGCACAGGCATGCCGGAATCTCATTGACTCAGAGGTTATGGTTGAATTGTGGGTATCCCCGCACCGAGATGGATAGATTGGAGACTGGACCGTGATCCAGTTATCTTCTGGACCATCAGTTTTGCATTGTTTAAGACATTTGTATAAGGGTAGGGGTTTAGCCCATCCAAATGAGTTCTTTTTACCTTGTGACAATAGACGTGAGCTTACGGCCTTAAGAAATTTTTTTCTTTCACCAATCTTTAGATTTGTATGCCTTTCAAATGAACAAAAATGTACAAATAAATAAAATAAGGCTGAGTAAATGTCGAATTTATTGATATTAAATGTGTAGTCCATTATAGTCGACAAAATATTAATTAAGAAGATAAATAAATGAAAGTAAACTAAAATTAGATAAATACCTAACTTGTCTATTAGAATAGACGATCAAGGCAGGTGGTTAGCAGGACATGACCGGGTTGGTATGAACAACTAGATTAGAACTCAATTGAACATGTTCCTATAATAAGGTTGAGGATATCTATGCATACTCTAAGGTACTCTAGCAAGAGCAACTATGAAATCTACCTAAAACGAGAAAAACTAAGGAAAGATAAATGAAAAGTAGATAAATGTGTTTGGCATAGGGCCCTGATCTCTTATTAGTGTGGTCCTTTTATAGTTTGTCATGGCAATGAAAACCCCTTGTTGGGCTTCCTTATTACTTCTGAATCCTTCAAGTTTACGTCATAGTTTTGGATATGAGAATCCCATTGATTACTCTGAAACTGGTGACTTGGATTGGGAAAATGGATTCCAATCAAATCTGGACGCCCAAGCTTCTCGGATCCTCTTCTTGTAGCTAATATGTAGCACAAATGTTCGTGACCTACTAAAGATCAGGTTTGAAACTACCAAAGTTTCTTTAATAAGGACAACTAGACTAAGATCAATGGACCTCAAGGGCTATATCTAAATCGACCATGGACGTTCAATCTCTTTGTTGATGGCCCACCTTATCAACTTCGAAGTGTTGGATGGTCAAGATCAAATCACCTCCTTCATTTTCCTCACTCATTGTTGGATGGCCTGGAGTGCCAGAGAGTACAGACGCATAGGATCCATCACATCCTTATCTCTCAAACTCTTAATCCTAATCGGATCACAACTTAGGATCAGATCTTTAGGCCGATGTGTCTATCTCTCCTGATTTAAACCAATTTGCAATCATATTCACACGAACAATAGTCCAATCTCCTATTATTCGAAAACTTCGTTGATGTCTCTCCAAATGTATTTAGGAAGATCTTCCATTTTAGAAGGACTGAGTAATGACCTCACCGAGAATTTCATCACTAGATTCATGATAGATCCAATCTCTTGGTGTGTGTTTTATAACTTGCAAGGTACATTGCCCTTATAAATTAAGCTCAATAAACATGGTCATGTGGCATGCTCTAATTACTTCAACCCCTTAAAGGTATGCTTAAAGTTCTGTACCATTGTATTAATGATGGAATTTGTAACGCCAAAGGAAAATCAACCAAAGATCACTTCGAGTTTGAGTATGTGGCAGTTTTCTATTAGACCAGGTCATCGCACCAAAAATGAGTGTAAATACATTATTTGGGAGCTATAAATCACACAATTAGATTTCAAAATAAAAAATAATTTCTGCATGGACCATTAAGAAATTCATAATAGTTTCATTCATGGGCCATCATATATATCAACAGTTTGGATGAATGAGCCACGGGCTCCATGTTTGAAAAATGAAAGCTCAATCAAATTGTACAAGTTCCTAGTCCTGGCATTGCACAATGACTTTACCAATTATACCAGTTTGCAAAACATAGCCTACAAATAAAGGTAAAAAAGAAACAAGAAAAGTTTTCCATCAAATGAGAGCACTTTGTCAAAACATAGCTTTTCTTCACCAAAACCTTATGAAATTAGGGTTAAAAGTTGGGCGGGTTCAACCCGACTGACCCGACATTGGGTTGGGCTCTGGTAAGATGCATTGAGTCTGATCTCGGGCTTGGGCTATACAAACACCAACCCGATAAAACTTGGGTCGGGCTCGAGTTGAGGTCTTGGGTTGCCCAACCCAACCTGAACCCGATCAATACATAAGTTACTAATAAATCATAATTGAGTGTGGATCGTTTGTGTTGAAGGCATAGGAAATTCTAGTGTAGTTAGTGCTCATTGGTTCACATCATTTCCAATTAATCAAGCTAATAAGATATGCCAGATTTTTCTCTCCCAAATAGATTGCGTGCTACACAACATGACTTTTAAAGCAATAGTTGTCCTATATTTTAGCTTGTTTTTTTAGAAAACAAATGAGGTTCTTTACTATAAATAACTACATATATAATTAATAAAACTATAGATACAAAAATTAAGACGTGTATTGAAATACAATAGACTAATGTAATAATGAAAATATTTTCATGTATCCAACCGGCCAACCCAACCAACCCGACCGAGCCTGCTTGGGTTGGGCTTGGTTTGAGAATTCCCAACCCGAGGTTGGGTTGGGTTGGGTTAGGGTTGAGGTACAAGAACCTTGGGTTGGGCTAGGGTTGAGCACCAACCCGACCCAACCCACCTGACTTTTAGCCCTATATGAAATACTCTAGGTAGAATGTGGTAAGTGATTCTGTGTTAAATTATTTTTCTAGACAACTTTACCCTTTTCAAATAACTTTCGGCTTTCAAAGGGCTAATTGCGACGGTTAAAAGCTCTGTCAACATGGCAAAGTTCTTTGGGCCCATGATCACGATGTATGATGTATGTGTTATGTCCATGCCATCCACATATTTTACCAAATCATTTCACCGCATGAGCCAAAAAAAATGAGGCAGACGTAAAGCTCAATTGTACCACACCATGGAAAGTTTGAAACCTTCTAGGCCCACCATGATGTTTATTTGCCATCAAACCTATTCATAAGGTCACATTGACTAGGATGAAGGGAAAACACAAATATCAGCTTAATCCAAAGCTTTTGTGGCCACAAGAAGTTTTAAATGGTGGGTGTTCAATCCACATCGTTTTATGCGGTGTGGTCCACTTGGCTTGGGCTTTGCTTCATTTTTGGGCTCACACTACAACAATAGTGAGATATAGCAATATATTTTAGGAATGGATGGAAAAGTTTTCCATTGTAAGTACCATATAGCGGTGGAATATCCTACTTGAAGAATAAAGCGCGTCTAATATCTTTGAGGATATTTCAAGTACCTATTGCGGAATTACCACTAGCGCTAATATGGGTGGTACACTTCATCAATAGATGAAGCGTGGCCGAGAAGCTTGAATACTGGATGTGATCGAGAGAAAAGCGGTGCTGAGGTGGTTACCGAGACAAGTGTCCAAGAAGAGTCTAGAAGACGGAGTGGTGCCAAAACGATCGCTGTAATCAATTGAATATGGAGAGGAGTCATCTACATGACTATCGCAAGGATATCTATAAATAGCAAAGGATTTCAGCAAAGCAAAACGTCTTATATCGACCCAATCAAACCAATCAAATCTATCTTTCAATTATCCCTTATGTTTCTTAACGTAAATTGTTCTTTAAGTTCCTTAGAGTAACTAGTAGCCTAATCTTACATTAGTAACAATAATCCATTAGCTGTATGTAACATCCCGACTTTTCAGGACCCGAGTACATGACCCGTTTCCCAAAACCCGAGTGTTAACCTTAAAGGATGGTCAAATTCGAGTATATATGTATATTTTCTTTTTCAACTATCAGAGTAAGCAGGTGAGCGTAGAATGGACAAGTAAGTATAAATGAAAATTTTCAAATTTCATTTAGAATATACAAGAGCTGTCCATAATGACTTATACAAACCAATGTCTCCAAAATTAGCAAATACAAGAATTACATGATCTAATACATGAGGAATAGAAAAATGCAAGTAAATTTGAGCCACAAGACCCCTCAGCTTCTCAAGGTAGATACAGTCATGCAACCCTAACACTTGAACCCGGCTCCTCATAAGCCCGAACATGAAAATCACTTAAGCCACCTGTGCTACCTATACGGTTTTGATGGATGAGTGGCCAACTCAGTGTGAACTCCCCTCAAGATTACACATCGTCGCATTAGGTAAGCATAGTTATAAAATATGGCAAGGCATACAAAATAATACATGATGCAATCTTATTAAATGCATGGATGCGTGAATGCATCATCGACCTGGGGTGCACATCCCACTATCGAAATAAAGGGTCGCTCTAAGAGAACTAACCACCTGAAAAAATACACAAAAGTATGTCCGAAGAGAACCAACTATCCGGAAAAGACCATAATATATAGATCGCCCAAGGAGAATTTAATCACCTAGAAAAGACCATAAAGTATAGATCGCCCAAGGAGAATTTAATCACCCGGAAAAGACCATAAAGTAAGGGTTGCCCTAAGAGAACTAACCACCTGGAAAAATATGTAAAGGTACACCTGAGGAGAACCAGCTATCTGAAAAAGACCATAATATATAGATCGCCCAGGTAGAATTTAATTACTCGAAAAAGACCATATGCTATGAAAATGCATGATTAGCCAACCGTTATTAGTCTGTTTAATAATCAGCAGATTTAATAAGCTCAAAGGTCACTACGGGGAGCTTAGAGCCCAGCGTAGGCCGACAGCTCAGGCATAGTGTCCCATTCCACCATCCCTGGCTCATGAGGCTACCACCTTAGGATGTTTAATGGATCCCAATCGACTAGTGGCTAATCATATTCAGTATATGGGGCTTACCATCGTATGGTTGCACAAAATAAAGCACCGAACTTATCTAGGGAAAATACCAAAATAAAGCCACATAGGGCAATATCGAAAACAAGCCACCTATGGCAAATCGAAATAAGCCACATAGGGTGAGTATCAAAACCATACAATAAAAGAACGTCCTTGAAAACCACTTAGACACAACAACCCTAGATGGTAGGCCCACATCAATGATCCATTTAGACCACCACTTAATAACTACTAAGCCAAAGGTCCATTTCAATCACAACCAGTTAGGTTATATCCCAAGTATGGGTGTACATTTATAGGTGGAGGTTTTCCACTGATGTACCAGTTTAAGTTCCATAAGCAATCTACAAATAATCCACAAGCATGAAATAGGTATGTAGGATAAACATTAAGCATGAAACATAGCAATTCAATTTCCACCATCTAACATATGTAATTATAAAAGGGAGATATCAATTATAAATTGAAATAAAAACTATAACTTAAGCTAATGGGAAAATGGAAAGCTCAAGGAGAAGAATCATCACCTTATGTTTTAAACCGTCTATGTCATCGCTAGGAAGTGCGTGCGTCCTAATCCTTCCTAAACCGTCGGATGGAGAATAAATTGCTCGGATGAAGTGGTTTTGTAACGGTTCTAGATATAACCCATTTTTACGAAATCGAGTGGTTTTGGTTTTACCGCAAGTGGAACCCCTAAACTAGGGATTTGGATGGTTAAGATCTCGTCGGTTTGGACGACTGAGATCGAAGGAACAGGTGGCACGCGGATTGCCAACCTGGCGTGTAGAAAGTTTCCGTTTTAGGAAACATTGTGCTACTGGGTCCTACTTATGTCGGGCGTTGTGTAAACACATGAGTGCAAGAGCTTTCACGAGTGACGTGGTTCTGGTCAGGCCCACGACGCGCGCACGATGGACGATCTAGATCATTGAGACGGTCCCTTAAGGTGGGCCACAACAAGTCACAAATGAACGACGTCCGTCTACTGGTGGAAAAGAAGAGAGACAGAGGTGTCTCTATATTTTTGGAATTTTCGGGTCAGCGCCGGCTGACCGGGCCCTCTTAGAATGGTGCACCATGAGTGCACATCCCTGTCGTGCACTCACACTCTAAGGTGGGGTCCACCATGATGATTGTGATAAATCCACTCCGTTCATTTGGTTTCACAGGTCCAATTAGGACCCTTGGCCAAGGGTCGGACAACTCCAAGGTTTAGGTGGGCCATATTAGATGGAATTTATGGTTTGAGCGACCGTTAATGCAATCCTAATGGTCAGATTAATTCCACTTCGACCATTAACGATCAAAATGTCCTAAGGGATTATTTAAGGTAGAAATCAATGGCTAGATTATGGGTTTTATGACCTATCATGTTTTTATAACATTAAATACCAAGTTACGACACTTTTAATAATATCGTTTGTTATTATTATTATTATTTTCTCTTTCACACATGCATGCAAATTTTAATTCATGTCATGGGCCCCACTCTGCAGGTTAGGACTTTCCATCTCATGACTTTATATTATTAAATATTTAATTATTAATATTATACCTATACATTGTCATTTATTTAGTTATTTATCTTTATTTATTTATTTATTTATTATATCTATATGTAGGATGTGAGACTAAATGGCCAGACGTCTTAAGTTATGAATCAGGGTTGTATTAAACGGTTGAGATGGGCCATTTTGAGAATCGATTAAATGGATAGTTTCATATGTGGATAGTGATTACTTTCAATGGTTAGATTTAGACTGAAATGCACTTGATCGTCTGCTTAAATTAGACTGGCATTTATCCTAAGCTCGATTATATGGTAACACCCAAGTACTGAAAAGTACGGGGTGTTACAATGTAATCCTTACTTGTAATCCAAGTCTATACTCATACGTTTGATGATTTTCATTGCAATACAAGCAGTTCCTCTCTCAAAAAGGTGCTTTCTAGTTACTCCCTACAATTGGCTGTAAGTGTTTCCTTTTTATTTACTTTTTTGTTTGAAAGTCCTTTTCTATAGAAAGCAAGGTGCAACCCATTCTCGAAGGACGAACCCTAGCCTCTGATAATTACCTAACCGTTTTAAAAAATATCTTACTACTGGCTGAATACGCAACCAATCTTCTCGGATCGTCATCATATATTGTCAATTCTAATATATTTGTTTATCTTGGCACTCAGGGTTAAAGTTGTTTAGTTAGAATGGAGCGGCATAGTCGGTTTTGGTACGCCCACAAATATTACACATGATCAAATTTTGTATCCGATGGAGCAACAATTTTTAGCACGCCTAGTGGGACTAAAAATTACTTGGCTGCCATAAATATTTATTGTGCACATGTTGTGTAACAGTTTTTGGCACGACTGGTGGGACCCCTGATTTGGTATACATATCAGTGTAACATAAGCATGTTTAATTAATACAACTTTAGAAATATAAGTCAAAGGGTTACCCAAAGCTCCTCTAGGGTTAACAATCTTATAACACCTTTCGCACTACTTCCACCCAAGGAAATGCATGTGCAACCAGCACTTGAACGCCTAGGGTCACCATTAAACCCAATGCCCAATCCTCCAAAATAGGATCGTGCATCCTCGTCTCAGAGTGACCATCTTGAGACAATATCAGTTGAGCTACGTGATATGCAGTTGGGAAACCAATATATCGTGGAACAGAGGAGTATTCAAGCCGAGCAAGCACATGCTCAGGCAGAGCATTCACGAATTCATGCAAAATCATTCAATAGGTGGATGACTAGCTAGACTGAGAACTTGAACCGGATGGTGGTTATCCTTGTCAAAAGGGCTCCCACAGTACCTCAACAAAACGTTAAGGGCAGTTCAGTTAGAAATTTACCTCCAGTACGTCCCCTACCATGGAACATACATTCTTCCCTAACGCAGGGTATTTGGACTATGCCTCCACCTACTGAATTCAGGCGAGTTGAGTAGAAAGCTAGAAACTTCGTTCCTGAAGTTTGAAATCAATGAATGCTTAGAGGGCACCCTCTCCCTAGGAATCCACCTTACTACGAGGCACAATACCCAGTGGGTCTAGATCCACCACTAGTGGCTGAAACTCAACGTATGGATCGTGACCAAGTAATGAAAATGGTTCAAGAAGTCGCAGGATAAGTTCTCGGCCACACTACTACCTCGATATATTACAAACCATAACTTGAATGAATTGACTGCCGGTATTCATTACCCATAAACTATCGACCAGACTTTACACTTTTCGCTAGAGACACTAGTCAATTGACTATAGAGCATATAGGTTGATTTACCATGTAATATGGTGAATTAGCTAACAATGACTATCATTAGTTACAATTGTTTGGCCATTCCTCAACTGCAGCGGCTTTTACTTGGTTTTTCAACATATTGCCAAATTCTATTTAAACCTAGGAAGAGATGGAAGAGAAATTTCATGCCCAGTTCTTCTATAATGATAGAAAACTTTCTATGGCCAATCTTGCATGATTTTGGCAGTTGCTTGGTGAATCGGTAGAAAGTTATATTGCCCGATTCAACAGAGCAAAGAGTCATTGTAAGGTGGTCACAACTGAGGTCAAGTTTGTATAGCTCGCCCAGGATGGTTTGGAATATAAACTTCATAAAAAGTTTATCAAGATGAAGTTTGTAGATTTATATGATTTGACAATGAAAGTATCCCGATATGAAGACCTTCTTTAAGAGGGAGTGATACAAAAGAACTCGTCAACTTGGACATATTACTATGACCCTAACTACGATGTGGATGTGGCCGAGGTAGTGGTTAAAAAGCCATTTGTGTGTTCAGTATTAGTTAGAATTGAGGCTACTACACCGACTATACAGAAAACTCATAAGATGTATGCATTATATATTACCTAGGCTGACGAAATCTTTAATATCATGTTGGTCGCGGTAAGTTCATTAAAGTTCCTATTAACCATAAAATACCCACGATTGAAGAGTTAAAGAAGACCGAATATTGCAAGTGGCATGAAACCTATTCCCACTCTCCAAGATAGCATAAACCATGGATTGTTGAAATTCCCTTATAAGGATAAGGAAGCAATATTGATCGATACAGCTCCATTTCCACCAAATTTGGAGATCAACATGGCCATGTTCAATCTTCAACAACTAACTCAACCGTGAAAGAAAGTCGACCTTATTCAACATGATCGTCGGGTTGTTACATGACAATCTAGCAAGAGTAGCTACACGTCTTGGCAGACGGCCACAAGTGCAAAGGTGTGGCTGAGAGCAGCACCACACATCGACCGTGAGCTACATCTTTGTAGTCGATGTACAAGTGTAATTTAGCCAACCAGGTTGTTACCTGGTTCGGCTAGTCAGATCAGACCTTGGTTTTTGCAAAGAGTTGAAGGATCAAGATCTTATCAACCGCAAAGAACATACCAACCTCATTTTGATCAATCTCGGCCGGTTCTATCGTCGAGATGAAGGATGGTCAGACCTCACCAAACTCAGGAGGAGGTCTGAAGGAGGGTAAGTCACCCCTAAATTTTTAATTGTGCCTGAGGGGATGATTTACACTCAGAAGTAGCATTTACAATTAATGATAGCAGGCTATCAAGCAAAGAGAATTGGCCCACATGAAACATGATCTACAACCAAAGGCCATGAGGCCACGCCAGATACTGATAATTTCCTAACCAAGAGATAAGTAGACGGTTGTGAATGCAATTGATTTAGTTATGAAGCCTTCCATGGATGCTTCAGCTATGGCAAGCTAGCTAGTTAATGCAGAACCTAGTAAAAACACTAAAAATCTTGAGGCTCGCTCAAGTATCTTAGTGATGAGTTCTTCTTAGACGATGACCTATTGATCGAAGAACTTCTGGCAACAGCGAAGTTGCTAGAAGAACTTATGATAGAGAATTGTCCAACTATTGTACCGGTTAGCATAATGCTAAAAGGCAACAGAATTTAGAAACACGTGGAAGGCAATGTCCAAATTCTATAGTAAGGTTTGGATCACTGCCACCAGTTGTGGTGGACTGTAATAAGGTTATCACACTCCCATCCAACTTTCAAGCCAAGCCATCTTATCCCAATAATATGGTAGGAGATGTGGAGGAAATTAGTCATCTAGTGATAATACAACATGGTTTCTTTTACCCAAAGGGAACCAGAAATACATCGACTGTCACCGTGGAGCCAGGAGAATCTTCTGAGAAAGTGGTCATAAAAAGACCTTCCATCACTATGACCCAACACCTGAAGATGCTATATATCTTAATCCATTTAAAAGGTTGTCCAGTCACCAGAGTCTTGGTCGACAATGGGGCAGCAATAAACATTATCCCTACCATAATGTTTACAAAGTTGAGAAGGGTCAAGTCTAACCTAATTCCAATCGAGGTCTTAATGAGTAATGTTGTTGGTGGAATAACAAAGACACACAACATCCTACCTATCAAGTTGATGGTGGGAAGTAAGAGAGTATTGGCCTCTTTCTTCATGGTCAACACTTCATCTAGTTACAATGCCTTGATAGGAAGGGATTGGATACAATCTTTCTCATATATCCCATCATCTCTGCATTAATTTGTAATTTTTTTGAACCAAGATAAGCTTGAATTGGTTTTGTTCGACAATAAGCCATTCCTGGCTACTTCTAATGCGGCCGAGGCATACCTTTATGGAGATCTAGTTGAGTAAGTACGTTTCACCAGAAGAAAAAAAGTATGGGCGTCCAACCGGAATATCTACTATGATTAATTTGAATAGCATAATGCAAGATATTGCCACCGTGATATGCCTAGATCACGAACTATCAATGGATATAGTACCCTATTGGGCAATTCCACGTTTCACTATTAAAGAAATCCCATGACAAGTTCTCCATTAGTCGATGGGATAGCCGAGTTCATGGCCAGAATAAAGAAGCTCAAGGAAAGCTCGAGTGAGCATTGTAGTGGTTTCTTTGTCAATTGATCAAAGTTATAGTATTGGCTGATAAGGTGGCCGAAGATGGCATAGATATGAAAGATTTGAGAAAGGCTCCAGAAAATCTAGAGGATTCTCCGGCCTAAGTCCATGATCCCCTAGTTGAAGTAAATTTAGGGTTAGAGTAGAACCCCAAGCCCACTTTCATCAGTGGTTTGTTAGAACCACAAGTTCAGGCTGAGCTCGCTAATTTTCTTAAAGAGTTCACTGATTGTTTCACCTGAATTACCATGAAATGCTTGGTCTACACCGAAACCTAGTTGAGTACTGGTTGCTAATAACATAAGGGTATCAACCACACAAGCAACTACCTATATGGATGACAACAAAGGTTATCTAGAAGATAAAAGAGGAGATCGAATGGCTATTTAAAGCAAGATTCATTGTAAGGCCAGTAACCTAGTCCGTACCATTCCTTAGGATCCCGCGGTCTTCTCAATCAAATTTTGGTAACCCACGACCTATAATCGGCGTTTGCATGTGACCCTAAGTTGCATCTTATATATCTATGTCGACTCGACTCGAAACTTGTACCCTAGCGACCGCACCGTTGCTTTGGTTCCAACGTTGCGTCTCGTGCCTTGATGCGATACCCAGGCTAGGAATTGTGGGCCTGCATTTGTTTCGAGGAAAATGCCACGTGTTGTTAATCCCAAGAGAATCTCTACAATCCATTACATCAATTAATCAATCACAAGTCAAGTACACAACCTATCCCTCTCTTACACAAGCCTTACCCAAAGTCAACTCTCTCTCTCTCTCTCCACCCATCCCTATCTCATCCAAATTTCAACCAAACCCATACCCTCCATGTCATCTCTCCTTACCACATCCATTCATCTCTCCCATCTCTCACCCATTCCTTCTTATCTCCCTCTATTTCCCAAGCAATCATGAGAGAAAAATCCTAAGGAGAGAAAAGAAACCAGGAGAGGACCCATCTTCCTACCACCAAATCTTCCTATCCAGCTATCAAAACTTCATCATCAACCCTTAAAGAGCTAGCTTAGGAGCCAAGGAGTCTAAGGAGTTAAAGAAGAAGGCCATAGGTGGGTGTTTATAGGATTAGATTTGTATTTTTTATGATGGGCCAAGTGAGGCCTATTGATCGATGGTATGGATCTGACTTTGGACCCTAGGTGTGGTCGATGGCCCACCATGACTCATATGTTCATTCCATGATGGGGCCATTCTCCATAGACCCCATCATGATGTTTATTTTCCTATTATATAAAGGGTCATCTAGACCTTGCATTTTGGTGGAAGGGGATCTCCACCGTTGGAATTTTTATTTTTGGGCCCACATGTAATGAGACCCACTTGATGTATGTTGTAATGCATGGAAGGGAGGACCCAAAGTATCGGGGTCCCTCCCATTGCACGCTTTTCTCTCTCTCTCTCTCTCTCTCTCTCTCTCTCTCTCTCTCTCTCTCCCCGTTTGAATGGCCTACCTAGGAGCATGATATTATCCACACCATCCATCACCTGGCGGTGGAAAACCACCTCTATGTAAGAGCATCCAGGCCGTCCAGGGCCTGGACGTTGGTGTTGATTTAAAAAAATAATATAAATAAATAAATAATAGAATATTATATTGCATGTGGTGGGCCACACATGGGACCCACCTAATATGGAAGATGATTGGCTGGTGTAACTCACACCAGCTATTTAGCTGATGTAAAGACATCAACAAGCTACGTGGGACCCGCCCCATGTATATTGATCTAGACCATCCACCTGTTGTGGACCCACAACACACGTGTGTTATCTATACATCCATTCATCTGGACGTGGCACCACACTAGCTATGTAATTGATGTATTGATGATAGTAAGGTGGTCTGATCACAGGCATGATCTAGACCATCCGTCCATTTTTTCTGATGGGCCACATGTGTGGACCCCACCATGAGGTATGGGTTTTATCCAAATCGTCTGTGTATGTGGACACCACACACTAGCTATATTGCTGTTGACAACCTGTGGGTCCTGTACGATGTATGTGTTATACATAAACCGTCCAGCTGGGATGTGGACCCACCGCTGATGTATGTGTTACATCCAAACCATCCAGCCTGAGAATAAAAGTGAGGCAGATCTATCAGGTGGACCACACTGCAGAAAACAGTGGAGAATTGAACGCCTACCATTGAAATCCTTTAGGGATCACAGAAGTTCTGGATCAATATGATATTTGTTTTTCCTCTTGATTCAGGTCTTTATGACTGTATGAACAGATTGGATGGAAAATAAACGTTATGGTGGGCCTTGGTAATTTTAAGGGTGGAAATCATTATCTCCACTGTTATTTGTGGTATGGTCCAGATGATCTTCCAATGTGATTCATTTTTAGGTAATGCTCTAAAAAGATCTCTAAAATAGATGAATGGTGTAGATGGTACGGCCCATCTTGATGTATATGAGGCCATTTGGTGCGGCCCATGTGATGTAGCCCACTTGATGTATATGAGGCCCATTGGTGTGGCCCATTGTTGCGGCCCATCTTGATGTATATGAGGCCCATTGGTGGGGCCCATGTGAGATGTATGTGAGGCCTTTGTGTGAGGCAGAATGTGATGTATATGAGGTCCATTGCGATGTGTGATTCCACCATGATGTATGTAGTAATGTTTATGGCGGGCCATGCCTTGGGAGCAATGATGGTTTGACGTCCACATTGTAAGAGCAATGATGGTTAAATGTCCACATTGTAACTCTCCCTAGGGCCCATTGTTAGGCCCAGACTGGTTATGTGTAGGTCGTCTAGGCCCATCTATGTTATGGAGAGAGTTCATCATCATATAACATGCTTAGTATAGCTTCATGATTCATGACTATATGCATCATATGTATGCTTGACATGAGGTATTACTGATCATAGCATATGTTATTAGGCAGATTGTTTATGGGGCTCCTTGATAGGCGGAGTTGCCTCACATAAGTGCGCGGTACGCACAAGATTGCTGTAAGACTGGACAGTATGATTCATGCATCTTGCATTTGTGTGATATGATTTTTGTATGCCCTAGCGACATCAGGGCCATAGCCTCCACAAGCATAATGTGGATGGCATGATCAGACAATAGAAATACTGTTACTAGCATTGGGGTGTCATAGATGTCCCTAGGTGAAAATCCCTAAACCCGATGGTACCAGAGAATGAATCTAATGTCGAGACTGAGTGGATACATGAGTGAACGAGGGCTGAATACCAGGAGGCCGCGTCTCCCACTGCATCGTGGTCGGTTGGAAGGGGGTGTGGCCTTACCAGCCTGAGGGTAGGGGCAATTGCTAGGCTGAGTATGACCAGATAGTAAATAGGTCTGCTATCGACGTTCCGGATAGGTATTGACAAGCTATTGGTCAAGCGGATGGTGAGGTTTCTTACGCTCACTTGGATTGCGCGCCTAAGAAAGGGGCAGTGTCATTTGGAGTGTACTAAACTCCGGTGATTATCCAGAGAGAAAATGTACTGATATTTGATGCTCTAGTGATGAGCTGCATTGATATGTGGATTCGGATGAGGACTGTATGCTTGAGTTGCATCTCGCATTGTATATCCTTGGTATGGCCAACATCATTCACGCCTTGCATCGCACAGCCTTGATATGGTTGATTTCATTCATGCCTTACATCGTATAGTCTTGGTACGGCTGATAGTATTCATGGATTCGTCAGCATATTCCGCATCACTCTGATATTGCATTATAAGCATGCTTATATTGCGCATACACTCTCACCACCCTCTAAGCTTTCTATAATCTTATGCACGATTGATGCGTGCAGGTGATGCTAGGAAGCTGCCATAGCATAGTAGGAGTAGGAGCGTGCAGTCGAGCTTTAGGAGATTCCGTTATTATTATCATTGTATTTTCCTTTATGTGCATTGTACCTTAAACCTTTTGATCATAGTGGATTTTGTGATGGTATCTTAGTTGTTGTTCGTGGGTTATGTTTATGGTTATGCTTGTTACGAAATAAATTTATGCTAAAAATCCTCCTTGTAGGATCCCAGGATCGGAACTTGGCATATGGGTGCCGAGAGCCGAGAACGGGGTACTACGGAGGTTGTTGGCACCAGATTCGGTGATCAAAAATTTTGTGAGTCTGGTTTCTGAGTTTGGGGTGTGACATTCATTATACCCATCAAATACGTTGAATGGTTCTCCAAAATGATTATAGTTATTAAGAAAAATGGTAAGCTGGCTTTAGGAATTTGAATCAAGTTATAGTTAAGGACGAATATCTAATGCCAATAACAAATCAGTTGATCGACCGAGCAGTTGGGCATCAGATGGCTTCCTTTATGGACGTCCATTCAGGGTATAACCAAATCAACATAGCGTCTGATGATGTACCAAAATAACATTTAGATGCCCATGGCGTTTGGGAACTTTTTGTTGGGTTATTATGCTCTTTGAGGTAAAAAATGCAGGGGCTACTTATCAAAGGGCGATGAACGCTATATTTCATGATATGACTGGTCATTTTGTGGAAGTATACATTGATGATGTAATAGTCAAATTGACTAACGTTGCAGAGCATCTTGCCCATTTGTGCAAATCATTTCTGCAAATGAGGGTCCATAAGTTGAAAATGAATCCCCTTAAATGTGCTTTTAGGATTTTGACCGGTAATTTTCTACGATTCCTTGTGCATAAGTGAGAGATCAAAATATATCAGAACATGACATAAGCAATCATCAGCCGCCAAGAAACAAACCGAAGTTGCAACGTTTTCTTAGTCAAGTTAACTTTATGTGCATATTCATTTCTAATTGTGTAGGAAAAACTAATGTGTTTTCTTTGTTGGTGAAGTTGAAACATTAAGATGAACTTACATGGGAAGTTGAACATTAGTTGGCTTTTGACAAAATCAAGGAATATTTGATGAAGTCACCGATGTTGATGTCATCGATCAAAGGTCGACCACTTAAGTTATACGTCTCAACTTTTACAAAGTCAATTAGAACCCTATTGGCATAAGATAATAATGATCGAAAACATCATGTAGTTTACTACCTTAGTCGGATGCTGCTTGATATTGAAAGAAGATATTCTATAATAGAAAATTTGTGCCTAACATTGTCCTTTGCGGTCATTAAGTTAAGGCATTATTTATTGGTTGAGTTAATTAATGTAATTGCAGTTACTTATTTAATAAAA
Organism: Magnolia changhungtana; assembly: GCA_030180095.1. NCBI lineage: Eukaryota > Viridiplantae > Streptophyta > Magnoliopsida > Magnoliales > Magnoliaceae > Magnolia > Magnolia changhungtana. Next base: position 5,332,624 of record JASAUF010000459.1, read on the forward strand.
TATATATTAAATTGGACAATTTTGAGTGGTTGAATTGACAAATAGATTTTAGCCTTATATGAATTTGATCTTAAATATATACCCCAAATACCGGTAAAAAAACAGGCCATAATAAATTTTATAGCCGATCATCCATTTGATATAGAAGGTCAACTTACTCTAGAAGTGTTGGACTTATATCAGGTTCGAGGACTGACAAATCATTAGGAGCAGGGATCATTTTAAATCATCGAATGGAAAAATGTACAAATTTGCATTTTTAGATTTTAAATGTATCAATAACCAGGCTAAATACGAATCCTTGGTGATCGACTTGGAAATGTTCATGCAATTAGGTGCAAGGAATATATCAGTAACAGTTGATTACTAATTACGTGGTTTATTTAAATGTACTAGTGTTGCACTACTGTCGTATTATACTTTGAGAACCCAGCTAGTGGATAATTTCAATGAGATCAAACTGAGACATGTGACTTGAGAACGTAATAGTGATGCCAATGAAATGGCACAATTAACAACTAGACTTCAAATCGTCCAAGGGTCCAGTGAGAGAATGATTGATGTACAAAAGAGATCGTTATTGAGACTCAAATATTGAATATTTAACCATTCAATCACATAGTTTTCCTACCATTTAAGTGTTAATTTGATTTAATTATATATATTTTTGTCATGCGAGGTGGTTTTGGACCTAAAAATGAATATGCGCTTAAAATAATGGATTTAGAGCTCAAAAGAAGATAATGAAGATTTGGATATTTGAAAGTCATTAATAAAGAATTCATATGCCAAAGATCCAAAGAAACCAAACAAAGAATGAAGATAATCAAATATTTGAAGTGAATAAAAGGAATCCTGAAAATTGGCCAGAAAAATCATATTCTGGAATTCCAAGTCTAAAAAAGAAAAGTCCTGAAACAGGCTTCGGTCCGATCGAAATCGCGCAAAACAGTCCAGCGAGAAAGGGAGACTTTCAATCTTAATTCGATCTAACTGAAGCGTAACAGAAGTAAGTAAATACAAAGTCGATTTGCGAAATCTCCAAGTTAGTGCAAAAGTTGAAGTTCCACAATTATAAATAAGAGTCCCTAGGACGTTCTAATGTATCTTCTCAGGCTTGGAAAGGGAGACAAGGCCAAGGTGGAGCACAGGAAATGTTCTTCCACTTCGATTTCTTCACGGGTTCTAGTTGATCTTTTGTTTTTCTTATAGGATATTAGTCTTCTCAGGCTAATCTCTCAGCTAAGATTAACGGATGAAACTTATAGTTTTTTTTTATGTTTAGTTTGCTTTGATTCAAGTATATGTTGAACTTTCATTAAGTTTTAGTTTAAATAAAGATATATTCCTAGTTTTCTATGATGTATTGTGACTGAAATTATAGTAAATGTTGTGAAAGCTTTTGATATAATCTTATTGGCTTTGGAATTGTGAGATATGTAAAAGTCGTTGTCCACCATCGTCTATGGGCATGGTAGATGATTGAATTCCCTGTGATCATTACAACTATACGGATATTTGGGAACTAAACTAATGAAAAGTTCAGATTTTGTTTTAACCGCTCTATCATTCGATTGGATAGGATAGGACTTCGATTCCAACTGAGTTATCATTAAATCAAGTAGATTAATATTGAGATTGTTATAAGTGCATTCCTAGATCCTTAGTCTTTTATCTTTATTATTTCAAAACCTTTTTCTAAATCGCTGGATTAAAAACCCAGACTAACCAATTTAGATTTATATTAGTTATAGACCATGTTCCCCATTTTCCATGGATTTGACCTCATTCTCACCGAGTTATTACTACATCGCAACCCTGCACTTGGGGTTGTGAACAGGTTTTTAGCACCGTTGCTGGGGAGTGGCGTTAAACATGATTAGGTTTAGGTTTTTCTAAGTTTGATTTTTATTTTAGGTTTGATTTTTCTTATTTTCTGAATTTTTCTAATATAGGGTTTTTGAATTTTTCGATTTCCAGAATTTTGTTCTTAGGGTCTATCTTTAAAAAAAATCTCTAACATTACTGACATAGTTTATTATTTTTGTTTTATAGGATCTTTATTCTAGTTCCTCTCTTCTGGTAACATCTTCCCTTACTCCCCCTACTTGCTTTCCATATTGTTGTAGGATTTTTCTGTAGAAATTTATTTTAGGATTAGATTCATAATTATGGTCTCATCATGTTTGTGTCACATCTTCCATCAAATCCATGTCCCTTTGTGATTAGAGATAAGAAATGTATCTTACCTTCCGAACTATGCTTCCTTAGTTATAAATTTAATGAATCTCACCTACTTCCTTTGAATTTGGTTTAGAGATTGACGTTTTCCAGAAATCCTGACCCTGGTGTGATTATATCGCATAACCCTCTTCTAAGATGTGGACTATTCTCCTTGATTTTCTTTTATCAACCCTTGAGGGTGATAAACCATGATTCCTCTTTGATTTAGTAGAAATCTATATCCTAATATTGCATTTAATGCTTTCCCTAATAACCCGATATTAATAGTATTAGTAGTTAATATGTATGATGTAATGCTAGTTCATTACAATGTTTATCTCGTTGGAGTTTTATTACAGCAAATGATGATGATTATTGACCCCAAATAGTGTTTAGTATATATCTTATGGTGGGCATGTTCCAGGCACTTGTGTTGTGGCCCGGCTATAGTCATTTGTGGATTCAAATTAACGTACCTTAGCATGTATTGCTTTATATTAATCTAAGCGTGTTATACTTGTTGATACTAGTATATTGTTATATTATTGTCTATGTACATTGTATGAATTAAACTGTCGAGGACTAAGATTAAGCCTCGTCAATCGTTGGAGTAAGGGATGGCCGTCATAGTTAGCCAATCATGACTTATGTGACTAACTTAGGTGGAACATGGGCGATCGACAATAGTCAGAACTACATGGATTCTTCACACCTAATGTCGGTTTGTCTAGGGTTCCCCTTGGTCAGTCAGATCAGTTTAATGCCAAGATCGATCGCATTTACTTTTGGTAATTATACGACACATTAAAGAATCTAGGATATCCTATTACTAGTGAATAAGGTCCATTCATAACCATTAGCACGTTACGATTCGAAAAGACTTAAGAGTAAAGTATGATGGTATGGGACACTATATCGGAGCTGTTGACCTACACCTGGCTGACTTGCCTGTCAAATTGGTAAAACATTGGGTGACGAGCCCGTCATGTTGGTAAAACATTAAGCGAGAGCCTACCCATAATGACCCATGAGCATCGATGAATGCCCACATTAGGGTGGTTTGGGTAGCGTGCCTTCTCCACATTTGGGGCTTAGGTGACAACATTCGCCCTAGTTGTGAAGGTCCTTGGGTGTCAAGTCATACTATCAATTTGATTAAATTATATGGACCACTGGGTGACAAATTTGAATCAAGGGACACTAGTGATGTAACACCCTGGTTTTTGAAACCCGAGTATAGTGCTTGTTTCTCGAAAACCCGAGCATTAACCTTTAAAATTCAAGTCTAAATTTAAAAGTCTTATTATTGATCAAAGTTAGCAGCAATTATTAGCGGAATAAACCACGTTGAGTAAAAATTTCCCATTCATAATAAAAAATCCAAATGCAGTGCCCATGTAGGACTTATACAATCCAAATATTGAAAGTACACCAATTAAAAATTGAAACCTATCAACTAATGATGGAGCTTAATATGGGCCACATGACCCCGTCTAGCTCCTCAACTGCCTGATCTACAATAGCAACCAAGTGAACCACATCAGCTCGCTCTACATCTACATCAACTAATATATTTTGATAGTGCCAATGGCTATCACAATGAGGAATACTCTTTAAGATTATACACTCATCATTCATAATTTAGTATAGATCACGAGACATATAAAGAGATATAATAAACAACGCATTTTAAAATCATGATCATATACTCAGAAATATAGCCAATCAATATAATTTCACCATTAGGAAAGTGTAGTAGCAATCGCAATACAAGTGAATATATACAGATACTCAAATAATCAACATACGACATTCTATTGCACCCGAAAATCATATTATATGTGAACTCCGCAAGATGACTAAAAAATCATTAAGTGAACTTCCACTTCACCCAGAAATCATATAGAACTCGACATAGTGACTAGAAAATCAATAAATGAACCTCCTCTTCACCCGAAAATCATATGAACTTGTTGAGGGTCAAATATTGCATATCAGACCCCAGCTATTTCCTGGATTTACGAACATGGTATTGTTTAATGGCCCAATTTGATCATGTTTGTGATGCAGGGTGTATTTACGAGCTTGGATTGAAATAGGACACTAAAAGCATGGATTTACACTCAGAATTCACCATGGCAATGGACGGGCCCCAGTGGACCAAGATCAATGGATTTATACGCCAGAGATCCGAGAAAACTGAGAAACTGAAGCTCAAGTAGCCTAAAAATCATCCAGAATGCAAGATCATAGGGATCCCACCATCTGTTCGACTCAAAACTTCATACATGGCCTGAGGACCATAAATGAACCGTACACGTCGAATTTCAACTCCTGAATCCCTGTGGAAGTGGCCCAATGGTTAGATCAGCCCATGAATTATCGATTTGGGGCCCACCTAATATCTGGATATGCTTCAATTTTCATTTCAACTCATTAAATGAGCTGATAAAATGAATGGTCAGAGCAAATTTCAATTAAATATCACAATGGACCCCACCTGTACCGGTGCATGTGCGTGGTGCGGTGCATTCCCGCATCGCACCAGAACCTAGAAGGTCGGTCAGCGTAAGCTGACCGACTCTCTTCTTCCAAATCAAGAAAGGCACAACATCTAATGCACATCAACTGTTTTTGGCTTGTGGGCGCCACCCATCACGTATTCTGATGATCAGAACCGTCCATTCGTCCCGTGGGGCAGCCACAACCCACGCCTAGGTGTCCCTTCTCCACCATGCAAGCAATCGTGCGAGCGTCTCAGCCGAACGGAAGATTGATGGTGAAATGAACAGAATGACGGACCACACCTAATCCAAGCCGAACAATCCATTTTCGAATGGTTTTTCATGAGTATTCTAATGGAAGGACTGGATCCCTGCGATTACGTCGATCATGGCCTCAACGACAATAATGAAAAGGCCAACGTGGCTCTGTTTTGCACTGGGCATCGGACGAAGTGTTGTGGGCCACCATCGGATATCAACGGTCCAATCTAAACCGTCCAGTAGGAGACTAAGGGTCCTCTTATCTAAGCCTAGGTGATAAATTGTAAGAAACAATGGAGATCCTGGGCCATGCCGATTTCAAGCCTAATCGGTCCATTTCAGACAAAAAAATCCGACGTGAACCCACTGGACGGAGTGGATTTCTTATCTGACATCAATCCTGGGCCCACCAATCATCATAGATGCGTAAGATCCTCTCTTTTGATTCCGCTGCTTAAACAGAGGGTTTCCGACTCTGTTATAGTAGCCGCTTCAACCGACGTAGCCACCGCCTGCTGGCTATAAAAGGAAGTTTGAGAGAGGAAGGAGGGGATCAAATCGGGGATCAAGGCAGCCGTGGAGGCTTAGACGTGTGGAGCACCAGAGTTTTCTTTTCTTCCCTCTTTTTTTCTTTAGTTGTTTTGTTTATTTAAGAGTCTTTGGTCCACCATGTCTGTGATGGGCTAAACCTCTTAGCTAGGGCTAAGAGGTGAAGCTTGTAGCGTGATAAGGGACTTTTTGCTTGTGCTTTTGTTTAGACTGAACTGATGTTGATTTCGGTTTAATTAAGAGAATGATTTTAGTTTTTAATGGTCTGTTGTGACTAAAATTACAATGGGTATGCGATAGCTTTGAGTATGTTCCTTTCCTTTTTATAATTATGATGTTAGGAAGCCCTGTTGTTCACGATCGTCTCCTGGGCATGGTTGGATGACGGTACCCTTCCCAATCTTCATACATCGATGATTGGTTCCTAATTAGTTTAATTCTGTTGTTTGCTTTGTCTCCTGGGCATGGTTTGGTGATGGAATCCATTCTAATTCTTATACCTTTCATATCTTGAAAACTAGATCAAAGGAAGTTCAATTTTGATTTTCATGGTTACACCCTTTAACTGGATGAAGATGGGACTCTAAGTCCAGTTGAGTTCTTGAACCAAGCATAAGATCTCCCTGATCTCTACAAGTGGATCCTCTGAATCCCTAGTTTCCTACCTCTGATTTCTCTAAATTGTAGATTAATAATTCACTATTATTCCCTCAAATTCAATCGATTTAGATTTCATCTTAGTCTAGTTCTATTTCTACTTAGTTTCAGATTACGTACAAGTTTTAGTCCCTTGGGATTCGACCTCGGACTCACCGAGTTTATTACTACATCACAACCCTATACTTAGGGAGTGAACAGAACTCTGCAAGGTGACTAAAAAATTAACATATGAACTTCAACTTCACCCGAAAATCACAATACAAGGAAACTCCGCAAGATGAATAAAAAATCAACATTTAAACCTCTTCTTCGCCCAGAAATCATATTGTATGTGAACTCCGCAAGGCTACTAAAAAATCAATAAATGAACTTCAGCTTCACATGAAAATCATATTAAACTCCGCATAATGACCTGAAAATCAACAATTTTATACAAATATAACCATCAAGCCTCAAAAGGGCAAATATTCCACCAAAGCTGCAAAGTGGCAAATATTTCACCAAAGCCACGAAGGGGAAAATATCCCATCAAAGCCGCATAGGGAAAATATACGATCAAAGCTACCACTACGCCAAAACACAAAAAAAAGGACGGTTGAAAACCGTCTCAAATGACCAAAAAGGACAGTTTTGACCCGTCGCATGGGCCGTCATATTTTGTGGCATCATATTACTTAAAGACGGTTATGAACTGTCATTCTAATTAACATTTGAAGGACGGTCATGGATCGTCTGTAAAAAGGATGGTCATGGACCGTCCTTAAAAAGGATTGTCATGAACCGTCTCTCATGACCCTTAAAAGGACGGTCATGGACCGTCCTTCAAAAGGACTGCTATGAACTCTCTTATGAGCCTTAAAAGGACTGCTATGAACCATCTCTTATGAGCCTTAAAAGGACGGTCGTGGACCGCCCTTTAAAAGGATTGCTATGAACCATCTCTTATGAACATTATAAGGACGGTTATGGACCGTCCTTTAAAAGGACGGGTATGGACCGTCCTTAAAAAGGACTGCTATGAACTCTCTTATGACCTTTAAAAGGACGGTCTTTGACCGTCTCATATTTGAATATTTAGAAAAATATGTAGGGCCTAGAGCCGTCAGAAAATTTTCAAATATGAGACGGTCGATACATACCTGTTACAATATATTTCATCGTATTCTTCCTGATATACACCTGTTATACAATATATTTCATCATATTCATATTCACATCCATCTAAACCCAAACTACGTAAATCCATCCAAACATAAACTATAACCATCCAAACACAAATAATCTTATCCACATTACATTCATCTACGCATAAATATATAAAAGTTTAACATCATAATTTTTTTTTTAAAAAAAGGAAAAAAAATCAGCAACAATTTTCTTTTTGTGTCTTTCATCTAATAAAAAAATATTCAACCAACAAAACATTATAATTCAGAATCATAAAGAATTGCAGAAACTTCATTCACTTTTTTTTTCTTCCAAAAAAGTGGGTACACTTTTTTAAAATAAAACTGATCATTAAAATAAAACTAATGCAAGCAAATAATGCAAAAAAGTGTTTCAATTCAAGTTAATAGAAACAAAAACAAAAATTAAAGCTTTGTAAAAAGGGGCATGTGTTAAAAGGGATACATTCTTGTTTGTTGCCATGTGATTGGGCTACATTATTACAGCAATCGGGTTCGGGTTTAGGTTTGGGTTTTCAAGTTTAGGTTTAGGTTTAGGTTAGGGAGTTGAGATTAAGATTAGGTGTAGGTCTTGGTTTAGGGATTTGAGAATACATTTAGGTTTTAGGTTTAGGTTTAAGTTTTTGGTTATAGGTTATAGCTTATAGGTTTAGGTTATAGGTTTAGGTTTAGGTTTTAAGTTTAAGTTAAGGTTAGGTTATAGGTTATAAGTTTAGGTTATAGGTTATAGGTTAAGGTTTAGGTTATAAGTTTTGGTTTAGGTTTAGGTTAAAGTTTAGGTTTAGGTTATAGGTTTAGGTATAGGTTATAGGTTATAGAATATAAGTTATAGCTTTAGGGAATTGAGAATAGGTTAAGGTTTAGGTTTAGAAAATCGGGTTCGGGTTCGGGATCGGGTTTAGGTTTGGGTTTTCAAGTTTAGGTTTAAGTTTAGGTTAGGGAGTTGATATTAGGATTAGGTGTAGGTTTAGGTTTAAGAATTTGAGAATACATTTAGGTTTTAGGTTTAGGTTTAGGTTTAGGTTTTAGGTTTAGGTTTAGGTTATAAGTGTAGGTTATAGGTTTAGGTTTAGGTTAGGTTATAGGTTAAGGTTTCGGGGAATTGAGAGTAGGTTAAGGTTTAGGTTTAGGAAATCGGGTTCGAGTTCGGGTTCGGGATCGGGTTTAGGTTTGGGTTTTCAAGTTTAGGTTTAGGTTTAGGTTACGGAGTTGAGATTAGGATTAGGTGTAGGTTTAGGTTTAGGATTTGAGAATACATTTAGGTTATAGGTTTAGGTTTAGGTTATAGGTTATAGGTTATAGGTTTAACGTTTTGGGATTTGAGAATAGGTTTAGGTTAAGGTTATAAGTTTAGGCTAATGTTGTAAGTATAGGTTCTAGGTTTAAGTTTAGGTTTAGGTTTAGGTTTAGGTTATAAGTATAGGTTTTGGGATTTGAGAATAGGTTTAGGTTAAGGTTATAAGTTTCGGTTAAGGTTATAAGTATAGGTTTAGGTTATAGGTTAAGGTTTAGGTTTAGGTTATAGGTATAGGTTTTAGGATTTGAGAATAGGTTTAGGTTAAGGTTATAAGTTTAGGTTAAGGTTTAAGTATAGGTTATAGGTTTAGGTTAAGGTTTAGGTTTAGGATATAAGTATAGCTCTTGGGATTTGAGAATAGGTTTAGGTTAAGGTTATAAGTTTAGGTTAAGGTTATAAGTATAGGTTTTGGTTATAGGTTAAGGTTTAGGTTTAGGTTATAAGTATAGGTTTTGGGATTTGAGAATTTGTTTAGGTTAAGGTTAAGGTTGTAAGTATAGGTTATAGGTTTAGGTTTAGGTTTAGGTGTAGGTTTAGGTTATAAGTATAGGTTTTGGGATTTGAGAATAGGTTTAGGTTAAGGTTATAAGTTTAGGTTAAGATTATAAGTATATGTTTAGGTTATAGGTTAAGGTTTAGGTTTAGGTTATAAGTATCGCTTTTGGGATTTGAGAATAGGTTTAGGTTATGGTTATAATTTTAGGTTAAGGTTGTAAGTATAGGTTTAGGTTATAGGTTAAGGTTTAGGTTTAGGTTATAAGTATAGGTTTTGGGATTTGAGAATAGGTTTAGGTTAAGGTTATAAGTATAGGCTTAGGTTATTGGTTAAGGTTTAGGTTTAGGTTATAAGTATAGCTTTTGGGATTTGAGAATAGGTTTAGGTTTAGATTATAGGTTATAAGTTTAGGTAATTGAGAATAGGTTTAGGTTATAGGTTTAGGTTTTTAAGGATAGGTTATAGGTTATAAGTTTAGGTTGAAGGTTATAGGTTTAGGTTATAGGTCATAGGCTTTGGTTTAGGTTAGGTTATAGGTTTAGGTTTAGGTTTAGGCTAAGGTTTAGGTTTAGGTTTAGTTATAAGCTATAGGTTTAGGGAATTGATAATAGGTTAAGGCTAGGGTTTTGGAAATCTGTTTCGGGTTCGAGATCGGGTTTAGGTTTGGGTTTTCAAGTTTAGGTTTAGGTTTAGGTTAGGGAGTTGAGATTAAGGTTAGGTTATAGGTTATAAGTTTAGGTTGAAGGTTATAGGTTTAGGTTATAGGTCATAGGTTTTGGTTTAGGTTAAGGTTATAGGTTTAGGTTTAGGTTTAGGCTAAGGTTTAGGTTTAGGTTTAGGTTTAGATTATAAGCTATAGGTTTAGGGAATTGATAATAGGTTAAGGCTAGGGTTTTGGAAATCGGGTTTGAGTTCGAGATTGGGTTTAGGTTTGGGTTTTCAAGTTTAGGTTTAGGTTTAGGTTAGGGAGTTGAGATTAGGATTAGGTGTAGGTTTAGGTTTAGGATTTGAGAATACATTTAGGTTTTAGGTTTAGGTTTAGGTTTTTCTTTATAGGGTTAGGTTAGGTTATAGGTTATAAGTTTAGGTTATAGGTTAAGGTTTTAGGTCATAGTTTTTGGGTTAAAGTTTTAAGTCATAGGTTTTGGTTTAGGTTAAGGTTATAGGTTTAGGTTAAGGTTTTGGTTTAGGTTATAAGATATAGGTTTAGGGAATTGAGAATAGGTTAAGGTTTAGGTTTAGGAAATCGGGTTCGGGTTGAGATCGGGTTTAGGTTTGGGTTTTCAAGTTTATGTTTAGGTTTAGGTTAGGGAGTTGAGATTAGGATTAGGTGTAGGTTTAGGTTTTGGGATTCGAGAATACTTTAGGTTTAGGTTTAGGTTTTAGGTTATAGGTTAAGGTTTAAGTTTTAGGTTTAGGTTTAGGTTTTAGGTTATAGGTAAAGGTTTAAGTTTTAGGTTTAGGTTAAGGTTAGGTTATATGTTATAAGTTTAGATTGAAGGTTATAGGTTACGGTTATAGGTCATAAGTTTAGGTTTAGGTTTAGGTTTAGGTTAAGGTTTAGGTTTAGGTTTAGGTTAAGGTTTGGGTTTAGGTTATAAGCTATAGGTTTATGGAATTGAGAATAGGTTAAGGTTTAAGTTTAGGATAACGGGTTCGGGTTCAGGATCGGGTTTAGGTTTGGGTTTTCAAGTTTAGATTTAGGTTTAGGTTAGGGAGTTGAGATTAGGATTAGGTGTAGGTTTAGGTTTAGGGATTTGAGAATACATTTAGGTTTTAGGTTTAGGTTTAGGTTTTAGGTTATAGGTTACGGTTTAAGTTTTAGGTTTAGGTTAAGGTTAGGTTATAGGTTATAAGTTTAGGTTATAGGTTAAGGTTTTCGGTCATAGGTTTTGGGTTAAGGTTTTAGGTCATAGGTTTTGGTTTAGGTTAAGGTTAGAGGTTTAGGTTTTGATTATAAGCTATAGGTTTAGGGAATTGAGAATAGGTTAAGGTTTAGGTTTAAGAAATCGGGTTCAGGTTCGGGATCGGGTTTAGGTTTGGGTTTTCAAGTTTAGGTTTATGTTTAGGTTAGGGAGTTGAGATTAGGATTAGGTGTAGGTTTAGGTTTAGGGATTTGAGAATACATTTAGGTTTTTGGTTTAGGTTTAGGTTTTAGGTTATAGGTTAAGCTTTAGGTTTTAGGTTTAGGTTAAGGTTAGGTTATAGGTTATAAGTTTAGGTTGAAGGTTATTGGTTTAGGTTATAGGTCATAGGTTTTGGTTTAGGTTAAGGTTATAGGTTTAGGTTTAGGTTTAGGCTAGGTTTAGGTTTGGGTTTAGGTTTAGGTTATAAGCTATAGGTTTAGGGAATTGATAATAGGTTAAGGCTAGGGTTTTGAAAATTGGGTTCGGGTTCGGGATCGGGTTTAGGTTTGGGTTTTCAAGTTTAGGTTGAGGTTTAGGTTAGGGAGTTGAGATTAGGATTAGGTGTAGGTTTAGGTTTAGGGTTTTGAGAATACATTTAAGTTTTAGGTTTAGGTTTAGGTTTTAGGTTATTGTAAGTGCTATGATTTGATTTCTCTTTGATTGTCAAATTTTGTGTGTCAAAACTTCTTCGTATGTCTTGTGTTTATATCTTGATAAATCTGTTTGAGACACCACGTCAACACTTGAAGTCTAGTTCAAAGAATTCTTCAAGCTTCATGATAGTTCAATCTACAATGTAGAAGATATTAAAGAAGAGCTCAGGGTCAAGACTCAAGTTCAAGTACAAGTGAAAGCTCAGAAAGAAGCTTGTGACATTAATTTCAAAGCTTGTGAAGTAGTCAAGCTACATAAAGAAGAGCCCAAGCTCAAGACTCAAACTTCGTAATGATCAAAGTTTAAACAGATGAAGTGTTCAATGTCCATACTTCATGTCCCAGGTATGATAAACCTTAGATTGACCTTAGTGTAGGTCACTTTGGCTACATAATTCAATTGAATATTATTACATGATTTTAGTCTATTCTAAGACCAATCCTAGACCTTGTTCGACCAGTCCTAGCACTGTTTTGACCAGTCTAAGAAGTTCCAAGACCAGTCCTAGAATTGTTGCAATTTTTTTAGATTTTCCAGTTCAACTACGACCAGTCCTAGAGTCTGCTCAACCGGTCGTGGGATGGTCTCGACTCGACCTTTGACCAGTCTTAAAGCTACGATTCAAACTCCAACGACTAAATCAAGTGTCGTATGACCAGTCGTAGAGGGGTCTCGACCGGTCGTGGATTGCCTTCGACCAGTCGTGGACTGCCTACGACCGGTCGTACAACGGTCTGATGCGATCGCACTCAAAAATTCAAAAATCAGTTTATTCTAGGACCAGTCGTGGTGACCCTAGGACTAGTCGAAGATGAATTTCTTCAGCTATAAATAGCACACGAATTTCAAAGTTTTTACATTAAAAAATTAAGTGAATTCAAGGCTCCACTCTGAGATAAGTTTGTGTTTATTTTTAAGCTATTTTGTGTATAATTGCTTTCTCTTTTTGCTAGCTTCTTTAATTTGATTTTGTTCCTATATTCCAATCTCATTTGAAAAAAGGAACTACCTTATTCCTTCTTCTTGGAATCAAAATCAAATATAGCTACGCCCAACTAGTTTAAATCTAAAATCAATTAGAACTTAGAACCATATTAAAGTGAGTAGTGGACATTGAACTTCTATATTCGAACATCTACTCCGATTGGTTCTACCGGGCTGCTACGAAAAGGAGAAATCCAGGTATTTTACAATTTTGTAAATTCCATTCTATTTTGGTTTTTGTTTGAGATTCACTAGAAAAAATCTTAATTTGTGTGGTTGTCTAAGGAGAGCTAGAAAACTCAGAAGTGTAGGTTTTTAAATTATGTAAGCCCAAGTTAAAAAGACACAATTGTAAAGGTTTTGGGTGAACTTGTGAAAACCTATTTGATAGTAAACGCTAATATCCCCTGTGTAAGGATATTAGGAGTGGTGTAGCATTCTGTGTGGCTGTTGAAAGACAGTTGGTGTACACACAGGCGAACCACTATAACTCTTTGTCTTGTGGATTGAATGCTTGCTTAAATTTCATATCATTTATCATTCAATTTTATGGAATGTACGTGTGGATGTGAATGTTGTAACAATTTACATTTCAAGTGGGGATTGTTGTAATAAGTTAGATCTCTACTTCTCCAATTTATTTCAATTCTTTGCTATTTAGTTATTTCTATTTAGATTGAGTTATTAATTCAAAAGACGTTCTAGAAATAAGGTTGTCCTACCATAAGCCCTTATTTATTATGGTGTAAGGTTGTCCTTAGAACTGAATTTGTATCAACCTCTCAATACTTATTTATTGAGGTTGAATTGATTACAGCATTGTGAATTGATCTATAATTGTAAGGCTATCTATTTATTTTTATTCTGCTGATTTTATTTTAATTTGGCATAGTCCTATTCACCCCCCACTCCTCTAGGACATATAGCTTGGCCATTTCAAGTGGTATCAAAGCATAATAGCTCATGCTTATTGCTTTTTATTTGGATTTATTTCCTGAGCTAACGATCTAAGCTATATAAATAAAATGTCAAATTTTGATATCCTATCAGTCACTAGGCCTCCACCCTTTGATGGCTCTAACTATGCCTATTGGAAAGCCCAAATGAGGATCTTCCTCAAATCAATGGATGAGAGTTTGTGGCAAGCCACAGTGACTGAATGAAGCCCTCCTACCATTGAAGTAATTGGTATCAATGAATCAAAATTAATGAGAATAACACCTTATACATCTTGGTCCACACTTCAGAAAAGTGAGAGTAGTGCCAATGCAAAAGCACTAAATGTAATCACTTGCGCACTATCACCGGATGAGTTCAAAAGAATCATATCCTGTGATACTGCAAAGCAAGCCTGGGATATATTAGAAATGACACACGAGGGTACATCAATTGTAAAAAAATCTAAAGTCCAACTCCTCACAACCAAATTTGAAGAAATTCATATAGAGGAAAATGAAATGTTTATGGACTTTTACACAAGATTAAATGACATTGTAAAATCAATGTGGGGTCTTGGCGATAAAATTCCTGAAAGTAAAGTATGTGCAAAGATACTATGCTCACTTCCTGAACGGTTCAACTCTAACGTAACCGCGATCCAGGAACTTCGTGATACAGATAATATGAAGGTAGAAGAACTAGTTGCTTCTTTACAAACCTATGAGTTAAACTTTAAAGCTCCTAAAGGTAAATCTATAGCTTTGAAATCTTCTAAAAATGTGTCTGAAGAAAAATCAGATTTAGAAAATTCTGAAGATGATATGGCTCTTTTAGCGAAAAAGTTTTATAAGATTTTCAAAAGTAAGAAAAGATAAATGAAAAGAAACGATCTAAACCTAAGTCCAAAATTTGGAAGTCTTTGAAAGACAGTCAGTGTTACAACTGTCAAGAGTATGGGCATCTAGCAAACAAATGTCCTAAAAAGGACAGACCCAAAAGGAAGGGTATGTTGGCTACTTAGGATGTCTAAATCAGAAAATTCTAAAGCCTCTTCTGAATCAGAAAATTCTGAAACTGAGTCGGGCAATGAAGTTAAGGCCCTCATGACTCTAGCCAAGTTTACTTTTTCAGATCACGATGACTCAACAAGTGAAGAAAATTTGAATAATGATCATGAAAATGAAGAAGATCTTCAAGATGCTTATAATGCCTTATATAAGGAAAGTTGTAAAATTGCTGTCAAACTTAAACTTCAAAAATAAAAGTTTTCTAAACTCAAAAAATGATTTGAAACTCTTGTTTTAGAAAAATCACAAATTTCAGATTGTTTCGAAAAATCAAAATGTGATTTGGAATTCAAAACCTCCCTGATTGATGATTTGAAATCTGAAAATGAGAAACTTAAAAATGAAGTATCTTCTCTTCTGAGTTTGAAAATGTGGTGATCCAAAGTTAGAAAAATTATTATCCGAATCAAGAAAATGTGGTGATCGATCTGGGTTGGGCTATGATAAAAATACATCTCCTAAACATAAGAATACTCCTCCCAACTTTGTGAAAGGAGAAGCTTCTCACTCAAAAGGAAAAAGTACTTGTCAAAATTCTTCTAAAAATACAAAAACTTTTCAAAAACCTAAAAGCAGTTATTTTAAAAATCAAATCAGAAATCCTCTTGCTGAAAAAAATAGTTAATTTACTTAAGGAGCTCTTAAAATCTAACTCAGTAGGTCATTCTTACAACATCAGACAAAAGAAGACCAACTATGTTCCTAAACCCAAAATAGTTCTGAAATAGGTTCCTAAAGTTGCCTGCTTGGTTGCCCACACTGCTTTCAAAGCAACAAGCCATTCAAAATGGTACCTAGGCAGTGGATGTTCCAGGCACATGACGGGTGACAAGGCTTTATTCACCGATCTAAAAGATATGGTGATGGGTCAGTCACATTTGGTGATGGTAGCAAGCTATTGCAAGATTATTGGCCAAGGTACGGTTCAACTTTATAATCTTCCCTTATTTAAGAATGTTTTATATGTTGAGGGACTAAAACACAACCTGTTAAGCATATCTCAAATATGCGACAACAACCATAGTATTAAATTTTCTAATCAAGGTTGTGAGATTATAGATAAAAAGGGTTCTGTAATATTAACTGGTCGTAGAACTTCTGAAAACTGCTATATAGTAAGCAACGGTAGCTCATCTAATCAATCGTGTTACATGGTCCATACCGATGAGATAGAATTATGGCATAAACGCCTTGGACATGTACACTACCGAAATTTATACAGATTAAGCAAAGGAGAACTTATTAGAGGTCTTCCTAAGATTCAAAAAGTGGACAAGATATGTGGTGAATGCCAGTATGGTAAACAAACTAGGAGCTCTCACAAAAAGGTGAACTCCAATACCACATCTAGACCATCGAGCTTCTACACATGGATCTTATAGGACCAACCAGAATGGAAAGTCAAGGTGGCAAAAAATACATCTTGGTCATCGTAGATTACTATACAAGATACACTTGGGTTTCATTTTTGAGAGACAAATCAGAAACTCTTGATGAAGTGAAAAAGATTATCAAACGGATCCAAACTGAAAAATGTTCTCAAGTTAGTAAGATCCGAAGTGATCATGGATCCGAGTTTGAAAATAGCGGTTTTGAGAAACTCTGTAGCGATCAGGGAATATCACATGAATTCTTTGCACCCAAAACTCCACAACAAAATGGTATTGTGGAAAAGAAAAATAGAGTTCTCCAAGAAATGGGAAATGCTATGTTGAATAGCATGAAGGTCCCTAGAAATTTATGGGCTGAAGCAGTGAATACCGCCTGCTACATTATCAACCGTGTTTATATTTACAAATTTAATAATAAATCGGCTTATAAAATGTGGTTCAAGAAAAAGCCTACTGTCAAATACTTTCAAGTTTTTGGCAGCAAGTGCTATATTTTACCTGACCGTGAAAATTTGGGAAAGTTCGACAGTAAAAGTGATGAAGGGATCTTTTTAGGATACTCTTTAAACAGTCTTGCATATCGTGTTCTGAACAAGGGGACTGGTGTGATTCAAGAGTCAATAAATGTTGTAATTGACGATCACTTGAATACACCTGCCCCTAGTTCAGATAATGATGAAGCTCTTATATTTGAAAAACCAGATAATTCATCAAGTGAAACTAATTCTGAATTAAGGACTATTAAAGATCATCCAACTGATCAAATTCTTGGAAACCCTCTCACTGGTGTGCACACTCGTAGACAACTAGAAGACATATGTAATTATGTGTGCTTTACATCTCAGGTTGAACCGGTAATCGTAAAAGAAGCACTTTCTGATGAAAACTGGATAGTAGCAATGCAGGAAGCACTTAATCAGTTTGTCAGAAACGATGTCTGGTATCTAGTTCATAGACCTAAAGATAAACACATTATTGGAACAAAATGGATTTTCAAAAATAAGTCTGATGAATTGGGAAATATCATTCGAAACAAGGCAAGACTGGTTGTGCAAGGGTACACGCAAATTAAAGGGATTGATTATGATGGAACTTTTGCCCCAGTTGCTCACCTTGAATCAATTAGACTTTTCATATCTATTACATGTTTTAGAAAGTTTAAAATTTTTCAAATGGATGTGAAGAGTGCCTTTTTAAATGGTGACTTACTTGAATAGGTATATGTTGAACAACCGACTGGGTTTGAAGACTCTAAGCTTACTAATCATGTACACCGCCTTAAAAAGGCTCTCTATGGTCTGAAACAAGCTCCTAGAGCATGGTATGAAAAATTGACTAAGTTTTTACTAAGTCACAATTTTCAGATGGGTAGTGTTGATAAGACGCTCTTTGTAAAGAAACGTAACGATGATATCTTAATGGTTCAAATCTATGTTGATGATATAATTTATGTATCAACTTGTACTAACATGATTGTTGAGTTTACAGATCTAATGAAATCTGAATTCGAAATGAGCATGGTTGGTGAATTAAATTATTTTCTGGGGTTGCAAGTAAAACAACAATCTGATGGAATTTTTATTTCACAAACTAAGTATGCATTGAACTTGATTAAGAGGTTCGGATTTAAAAATGATAAGAATTTTGATACTCCTATGAGTACAACTCTAAGACTCTCAAAAGACTCTACAGGTAAAGATGTAGATCCTAAATTGTATCGTAGCATGATAGGTAGCTTACTTTACTTAACTGCAAGTAGACCTGATATTGCTTTAAGTTTTAGAATTTGTGCTAGATATCAGTCTAATCTTAAAGAATCTCACTTAACTGCTGTTAAGCGAATTATTCAATATGTTGCAAGTTCAGTTAATCTGGGTCTTTGGTATCCCTATGATACTAGTGTTCAATTGGCTGGGTATTCGGATGCTGATTAGGTAGGAAATATAGATGACAGAAAATCAACCAGCGGTGGTTGTTTTTACATTGGAAACTCTTTGGTTTCTTAGTTTAGCAAGAAGCAAAGTTCCATATCACTCTCAATCGCTAAGGCCAAATACATTGCAGCAGGAAATGCATGTACTCAGTTGGTTTGGATGAAACGAATGTTGAGTGATTATGGAATCGTACAAGACTCGATGGTTTTATACTGTGATAATTCCAGTGCGATAAACATTTCGAAAAATCCAATCCGGCATTCACGTACTAAGCACATTGACATTTGGTTTCATTATATTTGTGGATTAGTGGAAGAAAAAATAGTATCTTTAGAATATATTCCTATCGAGACTCAGCTTGCTGACATTTTCACTAAACCGCTTGATAAAAGCAGGTTTAATAAATTAAAATTTGATCTTGGTATGTGCAATTTTAAATGATTGATCATGCAACTTTGTATCATATTGTATATAATGTTAATATGTTATTAGTTTAAATTTTAAAATTATGTGAAAATTGCATATTTTTTCTGGTCTAAGACCGGTCGAGGAGGTGCTCGACCAGTCTTACTACGACTGGTCAAGTATGTCCCAAGACCGGTCGTGCAGCGCGCTGACCTCTTTAATTTGGGGAAAACTCTCTTCTTCTTCATTATAACCCTCCTCACCAATGAGTCGAGCTTCGACTAGTCGAACCCTTGTGTTCAATTCATTCAGGTTATAGTGATTTTTCTTGCTTTCTTGAAGTATCTTAACCTTTACTCTTAGATTTCTTGATTATTGTTGTCTATTTTATATAGATCTTCAACTTTTTGGGTTTTTTCTTCCTCATTTGTTGAATCTAGAAAAACCCATCTCTCTTTTCTTGAAATTTCTTTCATTTCTTCAAGAATATGGAATCTAGAGGTAAAAAGAAAAATCCTAGAGGTGCTTCTTCTTCTCGTTCAAATGTTATCACTAGACGTCATCTTAGGGATCCTGAAGATGATCCACCACATGTACGAGACTTGCATATGCGCAATGTTATTATTGAAAAAGTTGTTAGTTTAAATCATATTGCTCCTTACAATCTCTTTCCTCTCCTTCAATCTGTAGGATGGGAAAACATTTTACACTAGGTCGGGCCGACATACCAGTCCATAGCACAGGTCATGGTTGCATGCATATCTGACTTTTCTGCTGAGCAACTGACTTTCATTATTACCACTAGAGAAGGGCCTTTTTCTGTTGATTGACATTTAATTTCTGGCCTTATGGACATACCTGTAAATGATGATAGTATTCATCCTAGTGCACTTGCTAAGAAAGTGTCAGAATCGAAAAAATGTACTTATACTAGAGCATTGTGTAACATAAATGCACCATGGACTGCAAATGGGAATGCCCTTAAAATTAAATACTTGTTACCCAAATACAGAGTGTTGCATCGTATCTTCACTTTTAATCTGTATCCCCGCTCTGGAAACAAGACTGAGTTAACTATGTTTATGACACGTATTTTGTACTCAATCATTACTGGTGCTAATGTCTGTTTGCCCTCCTTGATTTGTTCCTCTATCATTCAAATCCGTAGTCATCTTGGTCATGGTGATATTCCATTTGGATATCTGTTGAATGTATTAGCTACTTACATGTTAGTTGTTATGCCCGTCGGTGAGGCTCCTATCTAACATATCATATTTAACAATTTCGACTTGAATAAAATGAAGTTGGGTTTGGCCCCTGGTCAAGTTAATGTTGATGTGGGTGAAGATGCTGCTGAAGCTGAGATTGGTGTCGAAGGTGATGAGTTGCCGCCCAATGATATTGACATGGATGATATTTTTAATGAAATTGATTCTGATTCTAGAAATGATCCAGACTTTGAACCATCTGATTTCAATGCACGTCTAAGTGCATTAGAGGAAAAGGTAGAACAGATGAATGTTGGCCACAATCAACAATTTAAAATTATGAGCAGATATTTTAGGCGCTTACAGAAGAGCCTTCATCAAAGTGATCCTAACATACCTGCTCCATCTTCTGGTTCAGATTGAGAATGTTAAATTTTTGATCTGTAATAATTTTACTAATTTACTTTCATTGGTTGTATGGATGCCTGTTTTAAACTTCACTTGTTAACTCTTTTGATATGTACTCTGACTCACCTTGATTACTTCTTTTGTATTGTTCTTAACTCTGCACTTTTTATCATTCGTTCTTTCTTAGTTGCTTTCTCTATTTCTGTCTTTCATATCCTATCTTTGTTTATTCCTTTGTCATATTTTGACAAAAAAGGGGGAGACTTTGTGAATTTTATGGATTATGATGGGAGTTGAGGTTACTAACCCAGGGGGAGTTGTGTTATGACAATTGGTGCATGATTCGTAATTATACAATGTGATGATGCTTATTTTATTAAAGTATGAGAGGTGTTTTGTCACAAATTTGACAAAGGGGGAGATTGTAAGTGCTATGATTTGATTCCTCTTTGATTGTCAAATTTTGTGTGTTAAAACTTCTTCGTATGTCTTGTGTTTATATCTTGATAAATCTGTTCGAGACACCACGTCAACACTTGAAGTTTAGTTCAAAGAATTCTTCAAGCTTCATGATAGTTCAAGCTACAATGTAGAAGATATTAAAGAAGAGCTCAGGGTCAAGACTCAAGTTCAAGTACAAGTGAAAGCTCAGAAAGAAGCTTGTGACATTAATTTCAAAGCTTATGAAGTAGTCAAGCTACATAAAGAAGAACTCAAGCTCAAGACTCAAACTTCGTAATGATCAAAGTTTAAACAGATGAAGTGTTCAATGTCCATACTTCATGTCCCAGGTATGATAAACCTTAGATTGACCTTAGGGTAGGTCACTTTGGCTACATAATTCAATTGAATATTATTACATGATTTTGGTCTATTCTAAGACCAGTTTTAGACCTTGTTCGACTAGTCCTAGCACTGTTTCAACTAGTCTAAGAAGTTCCAAGACCAGTCCTAGAATTGTTACAATTTTTCAGATTTTTCAATTCGGCTACGACCAGTCCTGGAGTCTGCTCGACCGGTCGTGGGATGGTCTCGACTCAACCTTCGACTAGTCTTAAAGCTACGACTCAAACTCTATCAACTAAATCAAGTGTCGCATAACCAGTCGTAGAGGGGTCTCGACCAGTCGTGGACTGCCTACGATCGGTCGTACAATGGTCTGATGCGAGCATGCTCAAAAATTTAAAAATCAGTTTATTCCAGGACCAGTCGTGGTGACCCTAGGACTAGTCGAAGACGAATTTCTTCAGCTATAAATAGCATACGAATTTCAGAGTTTTTACATTAAAAAATCAAGTGAATTCAGGGCTCCACTCTGAGATAAGTTTGTGTTTGTTTTTAAGCTATTTTGTGTATAATTGCTTTCTCTTTTTGTTAGCTTATTTAATTTGATTTTGTTCCTGTATTCCAATCTCATTTGAAAAGAGGAACTGCCTTATTCCTTCTTCTTGGAATCAAAATTAAATATAGCTATGCCTAACTGGTTTAAATCTAAAATCAATTAGAACTTACAACCATATTAAAGTGAGTAGTGGACATTGAACTTCTATATTCGAACATCTACTCCGATTGGTTCTACCAGGCTGCTTCGAAAAGGAGAAATCTAGGTATTTTACAATTTTGTAAATTTCATTCTATTTTGGTTTTTGTTTGAGATTCGCCAGAAAAAATCTCAATTTGTGTGGTTGTCTGAGGAGAGCCAAAAAACTCAGAAGTGTGGGTTTTTGAATTGTGTAAGCCCAAGTTAAAAAGACACAATTATAAAGGTTTTGGGTGAACTTATGAAAACCTATTTGATAGTAAACGCTAATATTCTCTATGTGAGGATATTAGGAGTGGAGTAGCATTCTGTGTGGCTGTTAAAAGACAGTTGGTGTACACACTGGCGAACCACTATAACTCTTTGTCTTATGGATTGAATGCTTGCTTAAATTTTATATCATTTATCATTCAATTTTGTGGAATGTACGTGTGGATGTGAATGTTGTAACAATTTACATTTCAAGCAAGTGTGGAGATTGTTGTAATAAGTTAGATCTCTACTTCTGCAATTTATTTCAATTCCTTGCTATTTAGTTTTTCTATTCAAATTGAGTTATTGATTATGGTGTAAGGTTGTCCTTAGAACTGAATTTGTATCAACCTCTCAATACTTATTTATTGAGATTGAATTGATTACAGCATTGTGAATTGATCTATAATTGTAAGGCTATCTATTTATTTTTATTCCGCTAATTTTATTTTAATTTGACATAGTCCTATTCACCACCGCCCCCTATTCACCACCGCCCCCCCCCCCCTTAGGACATATAGCTTCGCCATTTCAGTTATAGGGTAAGGTTAGGTTATAGGTTTGTAAGTTTAGGTTATAGGCTAATGTTTTAGGTTATAGGTGTTGGGTTAAGGTTTTAGGTCATAGGTTTTGGTTTTGGTTTAGGTTATAGGTTTAGGTTAAGCTTTAGGTTTAGGTTATAAGCTATAGGTTTAGGGAATTGAGAATAGGTTAAGGTTTAGGTTTAGGAAATCGGGTTTGGGTTCAGGATCGAGTTTAGGTTTGGGTTTTCAAGTTTAGGTTTAAGTTTAGGTTAGGGAGTTGAGATTAGGATTAGGTGTAGGTTTAGGTTTAGAGATTTGAGAATACATTTAGGTTTTAGGTATAGGTTTATGTTTTAGGTTATAGGTTAAGGTTTAAGTTTTAGGTTTAGGTTAAGGTTAGGTTATAGGTTATAAGTTTAGGTTGAAGGTTATAGTTTAAGGTTATAGGTCATAGGTTTAGGTTTATGTTTAGGTTAAGGTTTAGGTTTAGGTTATAAGCTATAGGTTTAGGGAATTGAGAATAGGTTTTGGTTTAGGTTTAGGATAACGGGTTCGGGTTCAGGATCGGGTTTAGGTTTGGGTTTTCAAGTTTAGATTTAGGTTTAGGTTAGGGAATTGAGATTAGGATTAGGTGTAGGTTTAGGTTTAGGGATTTGAGAATACATTTAGGTTTTATGTTTAGGTTTAGGTTTTAGGTTATAGGTTTGGTTTTATGTTTTAGGTTTAGGTTAAGGTTAGGTTATAGGTTAAGGTTTTAGGTTATAGGTTTTGGGTTAAGGTTTTAGGTCATAGGTTTTGGTTTAGGTTAAGGTTTTGGTTTAGGTTATAAGCTATAGGTGTAGGGAATTGAGAATAGGTTAAGCTTTAAGTTTAGGAAATCGGGTTCGGGTTCGGGATCGGAGTTTAGGTTTGGGTTTTCAAGTTTAGGTTTAGGTTTAGGTTAGGGAGTTGTGATGAGGATTAGGTGTAGGTTTAGGTTTAGGGATTTGAGAATACATTTAGGTTTTAGGTTTAGGTTTAGGTTTTAGGTTATAGGTTAAGGTTTAGGTTTTAGGTTTAGGTTAAGGTTAGGTTATAGGTTATAAGTTTAGGTTGAAGGTTATAAGTTAAGGTTATAGGTCATAGGTTTAGGTTTAGGTTTAGGTTTAGGTTTAGGTTTAGGTTTAGGTTAAGGTTTAGGTTTAGGTTTAGGTTATAAGCTATAGGTTTTGGAATTGAGAGTAGGTTAAGGTTTACGTTTAGGAAATCGGGTTCGGGTTCGGGATCGGGTTTAGGTTTGAGTTTCCAAGTTTAGGTTTAGGTTTAGGTTAAGGAGTTGAGATTAGGATTAAGTGTAGGTTTAGGTTTAGGGATTTGATAATACATTTAGTTTTTAGGTTTAGGTTTAGGTTTTAGGTTATAGGTTAAGGTTAAGGTTTTAGGTTTTGGTTAAGGTTAGGTTATAGGTTATAAGTTTAGGTTATAGGATATAAGTTAAGGTTTTAGGTCGTAGGTTTTGGTTTAGGTTAAGGTTATAGGTTTAGGTTTAAGTTTAGGTTAAGGTTTAGGTTTAGGTTTAGACTAAGGTTTAGGTTTAGGTTATAAGCTATAGGTTTAGGGAATTAAGAATAGGTTAAGGTTTAGGTTTAGGAAATCGGGTTCAGGTTTAGGATCGGGTTTAGGTTTGGGTTTTCAAGTTTAGGTTTATGTTTAGGTTAGGGAGTTAAGATTAGGATTAGGTGTAGGTTTAGGTTTAGGGATTTGAGAATACATTTAGGTTTTAAGTTTTCGGTTATAGGTTAAGGTTTAGGTTTTAGGTTAAGGTTTAGGTTTTAGGTTTAGGTTAAGGTTAGGTTATAGGTTATAAGTTTAGGTTGAAGGTTATAGGTTATAGGTTATAGCTTAGGTTAAGGTTATAGGTTTAGGTTTAGGTTTAGGTTAAGGTTTAGGTTTAGGTTTAGGTTATAAGCTATAGGTTTAGGGAATTGAGAATAAGTTAAGGTTTAGGTTTAGGAAATCGGGTTCGGGTTCGGGTTTAGGTTTGGGTTTTCAAGTTTAGGTTTAGGTTTAGGTTAGGGAGTTGAGATTAGGATTAGGTGTTGGTTTAGGTTTAGGGATTTAAAAATACATTTAGGTTTTAGGTTTTAGGTTTAGGTTTAGGTTATAGGTTAATGGTTTAACGTTTTGGGATTTGAGAATAGGTTTAGGTTAAGGTTATAAGTTTAGGCTAAGGTTGTAAGTATAGGTTATAGGTTTAGGTTTAGGTTTAGGTTTAGGTTATAAGTATAGGTTTTGGGATTTGAGAATAGGTTTAGGTTAAGGTTATAAGTTTCGGTTAAGGTTATAAGTATAGGTTTAGGTTATAGGTTAAGGTTTAGGTTTAGGTTATAGGTATAGGTTTTGGGATTTGAGAATAGGTTTAGGTTAAGGTTATAAGTTTAGGTTAAGGTTTAAGTATAGGTTATAGGTTTAGGTTTAGGTTATAAGTATAGCTTTTGGGATTTGAGAATAGGTTTAGGTTAAGGTTATAAGTTTAGGTTAAGGTTATAAGTATAGGTTTTGGTTATAGGTTAAGGTTTAGGTTTAGGTTATAAGTATAGGTTTTGGAATTTGAGAATTTGTTTAGGTTAAGGTTATAAGTTTAGGTTAAGGTTGTAAGTATAGGTTATAGGTTTAGGTTTAGTTGTAGGTTTAGATTATAAGTATAACTTTTGGGATTTGAGAATAGGTTTAGGTTAAGGTTATAAGTTTAGGTTAAGATTATAAGTATATGTTTAGGTTATAGGTTAAGGTTTAGGTTTAGGTTATAAGTATAGCTTTTAGGATTTGAGAATAGGTTTAGGTTATGGTTATAATTTTAGGTTAAGGTTATGAGTATAGGTTTAGGTTATAGGTTAAGGTTTAGGTTTAGGTTATAAGTATAGGTTTTAGGATTTGAGAATAGGTTTAGGTTAAGGTTATAAGTATAGGTTTAGGTTATTGGTGAAGGTTTAGGTTTAGGTTATAAGTATAGCTTTTGGGATTTTGTAAGTGTTATGGTCTTGTACTCCTTTGGTTGTCAAATTTTGATGTGTCAAAACATCTATTTGTGTCCTGTGCTTGTATGATGATTTATATGAATTCAAGACACTGCATAAATACTTCAAGAAGCTACAAGTTGAACTTTTCAAGAAGTTACATGTTGAAGTTTCAAGAAGCTACAATGTTGATGTTCAAGTCTTAAGAAACAACTCATGACTTCAAGACTAATAAGCAATGCATGAAGTAGTTGTTATGCTGATGAAGATCTCCAGTTTGAAGCTACAACAAGTTCAAGATCTCAAGCCTGATATGGTTCAAACAATCTACATTCGTTGAATGGTTGAAGTTCAATGTCCATACGACATGATTCAGGTTTGAATGACCTTAGGTTGACCCTTTAAGTAGGTCATTTTGGATACATAAATCAAATGTTTATTTTACATAAGTTTGGTCTATTCTACGACCAGTCCTAGCTCTTGTTCGACCAGTCCTAGCATTGGTTCGACTTGTCCAAGAAATTCCACGACCAGTCCTAAGAAGTTGAAGATTTTTCAGAATTTTTGGTACGCCCACGACCAGTCCTGGAGGTCCTTCGACCTGTCGTAGGTGTGGCTTCGACTCGTCCACGACCAGTCGTGGATCTACGACTCAAAGTCCAGCAATGTTATCCTTGGTCCTACGACCAGTCGTAAGGATCTACGACCAGTCGTAGGTGACCCACGACCAGTCGTAGGGATCTACGACCAGTCGTAGGTGACCCACGACCAGTCGTAGGCTACTCACGACCAGTCGTGGAACGACTTTCAAAGATCGCGCTCAATATTTCAAAAATCTGTTAGAACTATGACCAGTCGTAGGTTTCTAAGACCAGTCGTAGGAACGATTTTTGCTTCTATAAATTGAACACGAAATTCAGAGTTTTCACACTTCAACTCTATTCAATTCAAGAATTTTCAAGTGATTACTCTGAGATAAGTCTGTGTTTATTTTAAGCTACATTGTGCTTATTTAATATTCCTTTTTGCTAGCTTATTTAATTTGATTTTGTTTCTATATTCCAATCTTATTTGAAAAGAGGAATTATCTTATTCCTTCTTCTTGGAATCAAAATCAAATATAGCTACGCCCATCGAGTTAAATCTAAAATCTATTAGAATTTAGAACCTTATGAATGTGAGTATTGGAAATTGAACTTTGACATTCAATCATCTACTCCGATTGGTTCTACCGGGCTGCTAAGAAAAGGAGAAATCTAGGTATTTTACAATTCTGTAAAATTTATTTACTTTTGGTTTTGTTTGAGATTAAGCCAGAAAAATCTCATTGTACTGGTTTTGTTTGAGGTTGAGCCAGAAAAATCTCATTGTATTAGTTTTCTGAGGAAAACCAGAAAACTCAGAAAAGAGGAGTTTCTGAATTGTGTAAGCCCAAGTAAAAAAAAGACACAATTGTAAAGGTTTTTGGTGAACCTGTGAAAACCGATTTGATAGTGAATGCTAATATCCCCTGTGTGAGGATATTAGGAGTGGAGTAGCATTTTGTGTGGCTGTTGAAAGACAGTTGGTGTACCACTATAACTCTTTGTCTTGTGGATTGAATGCTTGCTTAATTTTCATATCTTTTATCATTCGATTGTGTGGAATGTACAAGTGGATGTGAATGTTGTAACTTTTTACATTTCAAGCAAGTGTGGGGATTGTTGTAATAATTTAGATCTATACTTCTGTATTTAATTTCAATTCCTTGCTATTTCATTTACTTATATTAAAATTGAGTCCTTGATCCAAAAGAGGTTCTAGAAATAAGGTTGTCCTACCATAAGCCCTTGTTTATTATGGTGTAAGGTTGTCCTTAGAACTGAATTTGTATCAATCTCTCAATACTTATTTATCAAGGTGATTTAAAATTTAGCATTGTAAATTGATTCATATTGTAAGGCTATTGGTTTACTTTATTTCCACTGATTTTATTTTAAATTTGGCATAGTCCTATTCACCCTCCCCCTCTAGGACATATAGCTTGGCCTTTTCAGATTTAAGAATAGGTTTAAGTTTAGGTAATAGGTTATAAGTTTAGGTAATTGAGAAT
Organism: Magnolia changhungtana; assembly: GCA_030180095.1. Lineage (NCBI taxonomy): Eukaryota > Viridiplantae > Streptophyta > Magnoliopsida > Magnoliales > Magnoliaceae > Magnolia > Magnolia changhungtana. Next base: position 5,360,102 of record JASAUF010000459.1, read on the forward strand.
AGGTTTAGGTTATAAGTTTAGGGTGTGGTCCCTGCAAATACAAATATAAACACGGCCTGTCCAAATGGTCAAGCCCCTCCAATGTTGTCCATAGGAAATGGACGACTTCATCATAGTTATAACAGCGGTTCTCACATTCCAGGGACCCTCGCTCATATGGATAGCTCTGACGCACATCTGGGTCTGTGCCATTAATTTCAAGCAAATACAGCTATAAACACAGCCTGTCCAAATGGCCAGGGCCCTCCAATGTTGTCCATAGGAAATGGACAACTTCATCATGATCATAACAGCGGTTCCAACCTTCCATGAACCCCCGCTCATCTGGATAGCTCTGACGCACATCCAGGTCTGTTCCATTAATTTTGAGCAAATACATAAACATGGCCTATCCAAATGGCCAGACCCCTCTAATGTTGTCTATAAGAATGGACAGCTTCATCATGGTCATAACAGCGGTTCCCACTTTCTAGGGACCCCCGCTCAACATCTGGATAGCTCCGGCACACATCCGGGTCTGCTCATTTAAATAAAATGGATTATCAAGATCATTTAAATAAAATCAAGTCCAATTAACAATCTGACCTATAGGATTCTGTTAGCATTGTTGATGGCACCTCAAACCTTGTTTAAATCTAGGTTGCAATCTGTGGCCACTGATGCTATTTGTCTTTCTGTGAAGTTGGTAATGATTTCTACATCAAAGTCGACGAAAGCAGCCCAAATGATAAAGTTGGATTGTAAACGCTTGAGATTTTCAAGTCTCATTACATCTTCAAGCATTCAAAGAAAGGATAGTAAGTGTTGAGCAATGGAGTTCAATTGATTTTGGAAAATCAAGATGCACTACATCATAAGTAAATACTGATAGAAGACAAAGAAGGGAACTCTAGAACAGAAACTAACCTCAACCGTAGATATCTTCCATGGGTTCTTTTACCTCCAACATGTACGGTCATATCACAGTGCAAGCAAAGGGAACTCCCATCTATATTGCAGTAAAAGAATGCTACATCTAGTTTCCAAGAATAAAAATAAGTTCAATTCTTTCTTTAGTTCAATGAAAAGGACCTTCATGGCAAAAAAAAAAAAAAGAAAAAAAGAATGCATACCCGGTGCATTTTCACATATGTCACAGCGGGAAACACCACTGGGTCAACAAGTCCAACTAATGGTTAGCAAGCTTGTTACACATGTGAACCTGCCACTCCAATTAGTAGAACTTAGTAAGTTTTAACTAATGGTTACTGCTGCTAAAAATGTTGATTGTTGGTGTAACTAAATAATGGGAGAAATTTTTTGCATTCAATAACTTAACTAAGATGGTGGTTTTTAAGTCCCAGAAGCAACTTTACACATGTCACATGTTGCCAACCAACCACGTGTATGGACATCGGATGGAATATAAGATGAGAGTGAGACCAACCATGCAGCTTTAAAGTCTTCTTGCTGGGACAATTCTAGCCTTTTGATTGTGGCCAAAAAAAAAAAAAGAAAGTACATTTTGGTTGGAAAATAAAGTTCCAGTCTCCATCCAAATATCACATGACAATGAATTACAAGTAATAGAAATAAATAACAGCATTTTTTGTACTTGAAATGAGGGATGGCTAAAGTGACAATGCTACTTATGAAGTTTTCTATTCACATTTAAAAAAAAAAAAAACTAGTAACTTGAGAGCGAGTATGAGAGTCAAAGAGATATAGCCCCAACTCTTGATGCCCACTACCAATTACTTCTCCGTTTGCAGTTCCTGAAAACAGAGTCATATAGAAAAAAGGATACAGAGTGGACTAATAGATAATACATTTCTTGTAAGCTTTCGAACAAAACAGACAGATGGCAAGGAGATGAGTGAAGATAAGGGAATGGATAGAGTAGATATAACACAAACATCACTGTGAGTTTCATAGATAAAACACACATGGTAAATGAATGTTGGTGAAAAACAGGGTATTGTTAACTATGAGATAAACATATGAAACTGAAGGCAACACATTTATGTCTTCTTATAAAGATCAAGTAACCGCCCTTCTATAAAGAAACTAATGATAGATTCAGTTTCAAAGCTGGTAGCTCATGTTCATAGTTAATGAATAAGTATCATATTCCTTATGCAACAATATCTACAAAACCATATCAGTGTCTACCACTTTTTCATACCTATACAATCTTTTTATTTTTAGAAAGTTAAACCCATACAATATTAACAAGAATGGCCACTACAAAATAAAAATAAAGAAGAAGCTAAAAGTACAAGAAACAAGAGATTTATAGAAAAATCAAAACCAACAAATTCAAGAATCTTTAAAAATAGAAAGTGGAGAAAAATATATTCAAAACAAGCATGAAACCAAGTAGCATAGAACCTTGTAGGTTCTTAAACTCAAGTTCATTTATCAAATGATCTTTATCCCTCACCTTCTTTCCTTCAATAATCTCTGGTACATCCCCATTAGCAATGTGTTGAGCTAGCCCTTCTGGAATATCTATCTCCCCGACACCAGGCTCTCCAATAAGGCAAGGGTTGTTCTTTGTCTGCCTACCCAAAATTTGCATCTCTTCCTATAACGATCAGGTAATACATACAATAGATGATTTTGGAATCTCTGCCTCTTAACAAATTGATGATAGAGCTAAATTCATCTTTTAATTGGAGAAGGAATATTAGAGAAAACCTTTGACAAATCCACATTCAAAGATATCCCATTGGCGAAAGGGAAACCAACTCCCCATCAAATGCTTCCAGGGAACCAATATATGATCCTCCTAACCAATTTGCTTGAACAAGTTTGATAAGAGAAACTGTGAAATATGAACGACGTGTTAAAGACTTTAGAATTGCTGCCTATCTAGTGAAATCATAAAAAACTCATCTTGATCAGCAACAAGCTCAAAGGCTAACCAACCATCAACAGAATAGATGCGGCCAAACGAGAGAATGATAGAAAGTTCGTGGAGACATGTTTTTGAAGTTCAAATACATGAAATTTCAATTTCACCTTTACTTAAATCAATAAGAACCTTCATACTCAAGGCACTGCCAGACAATGGATTTGTTGGTGAAAGAAACTTTATAAAATCACTAACAGCAGAAAACAATATGACTGAGGTAAACACTTAATGTATCATGTTTGTGAACCTTTGATTCCTCCAATTTTTAGCATGAAAACAACATGTTGGCTATCAAATGGATCAGGCAAGAGAACCTCATCCAATTGCAAGAAAACAATAATCAATCATATTTATAGAGAAATGTCAAAATCATTATGCAAAAATCAGCATGAATTATAACACTAAACCTTTCTTGAAGACTCAGCCAGAAGAGAAGCAGGTGGGGCAAAACCGAAACCATTGGTATTGTAGCCATTGTTTTTCAAACCTCTAGCCTAATAATAGAACAATCGTAGCTCTTTACAGAGTTAATTATTACTGGAATATTTGCACTTCTTTTAGTACATGGCATAATTATTTCCTAGAAATTAAAATCTTAAACACAATCAACAAAGACTAACAGTGGGAGTAACATGGGGTACAAAACAACAAGAAAAAACCAAGTTTCTGTTAGTTATCATTTCAAACATTTGGTATGCATGTTTCCTTTGGCATTTCATCAAACATTCGGTACACATCACAATTCAAAAGCCTCGAATACCATTAAAAAAAAAAAAGGATCCATTTAGTTGATGCAGTGGCTTTTATTTTTCCAACTGTGAATGGGATTTTATGATCCCCTGATGAGTTAACTCTTTTTCTCCTTTCACATAGATTTTATTTTAATTTAAACTTTTCCAATCTTACCTAGAGAAAAAAGAAAAAAAGAAAAAAAGCACATTCACAAAACAGATCATATCATGGGAATCAGCAATTACAAGTTCATGAATAAATGATTCATACAGAAATAGAATGAGATGGAAAACAAAAAAAAAAAAAAAAACCCTAACCCTAATGATATCATGTATTTTAAAAAAAATAATAAAGATAATCAATTCGTGCATTTAGCACGAGATCTACGACAGAGGAATGCTATGAAATTTATGAAAATGCCATTAGAGATTATTTTTTTTTTAATAAAAAAAACTGAAACTATTGAAACTATAAACGATACATCAACATCTCAATCCATCCTTTGGCAATTGCATTACCGAAAAATTAGTATAAATTACATTTCCCTCAAATATCAAAGGAGTAATAGAAGAAAGAAACAAAATAGATTGCGATTTCACATCTTTTAGAGCAAAATCAAAACCCTAATTCGACGATATAAAAAGGGAAAACCTTCAAGGGCCTCAGAACCCTAGCTTTGTACGGTGCCAGTGCCTGCGCTTCGTGTTGTACCTAATGGTGTTGTCGGTCCTCAAGCGGATCCAGTGAGGTATTGGCCTATTCTGCCTCATCTTCTTCGCCAGCTTCTTCTTGATGCGGAAGGTCTTGTGCGACGGCATTTTTGATCGAGGTAGAGAGGCGCTGAAAACCCTAGCACGAGGCGTGAGATAAAACCCTAACCATTAAATGGCATCAGAGATTGAAGGAATGCATTTTCCTAAGAGGGCTTGGATTGTTCAAGAAGACTGGAATGGAAACCTGAGAGAGAGAGAGAGAGAGAGAGAGAGAGAGAGATTTTTGGGCGCGGCTCTGTTTTGAGCACGCGCCCAATTTTGGGAAACGGTGGTTGGTGCTCTGTGGGACCCACCATGATGTATGTATTGCATCCATGCCATCCATATATTTTTACAGATCATTTTATGGTATGAGACCAAAAATGGGGTATATCCCAATCTCAAGTGGACCACATGACAGGGAACAGTGTTGAATAAGCATCGACCATTAAAAATATTTTGGGGGCCAAAAAAGTTTTGGATCAAGCTTATTTTTGTTTTTTCCCTTCATCTGGGCCTGTATGACCTAATCGACATGTTGGATGTCAAATAAACAGTACAGTGGGCCTTAGGAGGATTTTAATGGTGGATATCCAATCACTATTGTTTTCATATGGTGTGGTCCACCTGAGATTTATATCCCTCTCATTTTTAGGATCAAGCGATAAAATGATCTTTAAAAATGGATGAACAGAATGGATGAAACACATACATCATGGTGGGGCCCACAGAACACCGACCATCAGTCACGGGGCTGGTGGCTGGGAGAGTAGCCAATCCGTTTCCCAATTTTGGGCGTGGATGGGGTAAAACGGACATGGATGTCCTGTCCGGAGCTCTGTGGGACCCACCATGATGTATTTTGTTTATCCATTTCGTCCATTAATTTTAATAAATAAATTTATTACATGATCCCAAAAATAAAATAGATTGAAGGCCCAAGAGGACCACACCATAGGAAGCACATGTGATTTAATCTCCATGTTTCCTACCGCGTGGTCCACTTTAGCCTTCAATATACCTGATTTTTATTTTCATGACCTATAATAATATTTCAAAATAGATGAACGGCTTATATATAAAACATATATTTTCATTAGCCCTATAGAGCCCCTATAGAGCCCCTATAGAGCCCTATAATAATATTTCAAAATAGATGGACGACTTCGATGTAAAACATATATTTTTGTAGGCCCTATAGAGCCCTATAATCTAATCTTTTTTCTCAGATCATTATAAGGTATCATGCAAAACAATAGGCAGGAACAAGGCTTGAGTGAACTACAAATTAGGTATTGCACTTCTACCATTAAAAACTTCTTGGGAGCTGGAGAAGTTTCAGATCAAGCTCATTATGTGTGTCCCACTTGGATGAGGGGTCAGACCCAGTTTCAGCTGCATTCAAAACTCATGTGGGCCCCACCAAATTCTTTTATATTTTTTTAGACGTTTTCACATAGTTTTAGATGGTATAGCCCACCTGAGTTTCGTATACGGATGATTTTTGAGATATCTCATAAGCTAAAGGGGACACATCAAAACTATGTGTATGTCCCACCTTATTCCAGGTCTATATTAACTTATAAACAGGTTGGATCTCAAATAAACATTGCGGCAGGCCCTAAGAAGGTTTCAATAGTGGGTGTCACTATCCCACTCTTTTCTATGGTGGGTCCACTTGAACTTTGGATCTGCCCCATTAGTCAGATGCACCATTCCATGGTGGGCCACGAGCTTAAAAATAAAGTCAATCCATGACTTGGGTGGGCCACACCACATACTATAGTTGAGAGGGTTACCCTCCCATTAAAACATTCATAATCATTTATTGGGCCCACCTAGATGTGGTTCATAGATCCAGCCCATTCATTATGTGTGTCCCACTTAGATGAGGAAAGTTTCATACACATCCAAAACTCATGTGGGCCCCACCAAATGCTTTTATATATTTCAGGGATGTCTTCACATAGTTTTAGATGTTATGGCCCACCTGAGTTTCGTATACGACTGAGTTTTGGACTTAAAGGGGACACATCAAATGCATGGTGTTGATGTTCTACACACATCATGGTGGGGCGCACACAGATTAACCTCATGGGAAGTTCCCATGAGGTAACCTTGTAGTACCATTTCACTATTTAGGTAACTCCTTCATGGGTGTTACTCTAACCGTGTAGGGCCCACCTTGATATATTTTATTTATATCGACACCGTCCATATATTTTTCCATCATATTTTAGGATGTGATTTCAAATCATAAGAACTCAATAATCTCAGGTGGGCCATACCAATCAAAACAAGGATGAATAACTATTAAAAATCTTTTGAAGGCCACAAAAGTTTTGGATCAATTTGATCTTTGTAGTTTACCTTCATCTAGATATTCTTTACATTATCAACAAGTTGGATTGCAAATAAACATTACTAAAACCTTACGATGGGGCTCTTTATAATTTTTAATGGCAAGGTACTATATTGTCATTCTTTCTAGTGGTGTGGTCCACAATTAAGATTTAAATCTACACAATTTTTTATATCCGGCCCAAAAATGGGTTGGAGAAACATAGGGGTGGCAAGGATATACAACACATCATCAAAATCTCACTTTTGTTATCTCACTTTTCAATTTTTCTTGTCAAAATACAAAATCTAGTTTTCTTTTTTAAAATATATTTTTTTTTACAATTTGTCAATTTTTCACAATTTTGTTTAATTTCTTAAATTTTCTTTTTCAAAATAACATTTTTTTAATCTCACTTTTGTTATAGAACTTTTCAATTTTTCTTATCAAAATACAAAATCTAGTTTTATTTTTTTTAAAATATAATTTTTAACAATTTGTCAATTTTTTTCACAATTTTGTTTAATTTTTAAAATTTTCTTTTTCAAAATATCATTTTTTTATCGAAATCTTGTTATATAACTTTTTAATTTTTCTTGTCAAAATACAAAATCTAGTTTTCTTTTTTAAAAAATATATTTTTTTTTTACAATTTGTCAATTTTTTTAAAATTTTATTTAATTTCTTATATTTTCTTTTTTAAAATATCATTTTTTTATTGAAATCTTTTTTTTTCAAAATTATCAACATTATTCAAAGTTCTTAATTTTTTTTTTTCAAAATCTAGACTTTTATAAAATCACAGTTTTTTTTTTTTTTTTTTCAAAATCTAAATTTTTCCTAAACATTGTTAATTATTTTTCTAAGCTTCTCAACTTTTTTTTTTTTTTGAAATTCTAATTTTTTTGTTCTTAATTTTTGACCTGAGCATTAGAGACGGTTTAGGACCGTCTCTAATGCATATGCTCTTTGACAGTCTCAAAAGACTGCTATAAGATGGCTAAAGACCGTCTCTAATGCAGACGGTCCTTGCAGTCTCAGATTACCAGTAAAACACGGCCAATGACCGTCTCTAATGCAGACGGTCCTTGACAATCTCAGATTACCAGTAAAAGACGGCTAGTGACCATCTCTAATGCAGACGGTCCTTGACAGTCTCAGATTACCAGTAAAAGATGGCTAGTGACCGTTCTAATGCGGACGGTCTTGGACCGTCTCAGACGACCATATATAAGACGGTCAAAGACCGTCTTTTATTCCAGACGGTTGATAGCTGTCTTTTATCCACAGTTAATGACGAATTCTGACAGTCTTAAATGATTTTTGGACGTTCAACATTTTAAGACTATTAAGGACGGTCGAGAGCCATCTAAAATTTTAGAGATGGTTTATGGCCGTCTCTAAAGCGTCTTTAAACTAAGGAAGTTTAGAGACGGTCCACAACCATCTCGAAATCCGTCTTTTTTTTTTTTTTCCATTTTTCACGTAGTGTACATAGGTCACAAATGGTCCACAAGATGGGAAGTCCACAAAAAATGTCATCTTGTTTGAAGACCTCCGAAAATATCATCAAGCAATCATAAGTGGCCAACATCTAATTGATTAACAAATTCTATTACTTGAGATAACATATAGCAAACACATCATTCACGCTTACTAAAATTAAAGAGACATGCTTACTAAAATTAAAGATACATGTTAGTTATGTATTTCAAGAATCAATTGCGCAACATATTAGCATTTCACATAGTGAGACAAGTAAATTAATCAACTTAGGAGAAGCTAAATATAAGAGATTATCCATCATCTATATCAAGATTAACGAACTTAAGTGGAAAGCTTAAAGGGGAAGTTTTCACCCTTGGCGTATGGATTTTCTTCTTACAAGACTTAGAGGTTAAAAAAGAGCTTAAAGCACACGATCTAGATTCAATTGAATACTGTCATCTAAATTTGATTGTAGCTCTTTAGTGAAAGATCAAATCCTAGGCTAACCAATCAAATATACAATTCGAAACTCTATATTAGCTATTGTTTATGCTCAAATTACCTTCCAAATTGAGGAGTAGGGGCTAGCTCACCTCGAACCTGAGTTAACTCGATAGGACTCGATTTGACTTAACGTGGCTCCACTCGATCTTGAGAACAACTGTGAATTGATGAGAAATCTAATGTCACGAGCCAACAACGATAAAGATGGGCAGAATCGAGTGATCTCAGATCAGCCACTACCTTGGACTCAATGGACTCAACTGAGTCAACTCAGTAAGGACCAGACAACACTCCCTACTCACTTTGAGCTCCTTCTCCTTCTTCTTCTCCTCTTTTATCCCTCTCCTTTTCTTCTTCTCTTTTCTCCCCATAACAACCCATGACCAGACCCAAGCCCAACTCAACCCAGCTGGACTCAACGAATTTCAGCCGAGTTAACTCGACAGCAATCAACCTCCCACTTTTCTTTTCTCCTTCCTCTTCCTCTCTTTCTCTACTTCTATCCTACCTTTCTTCTTTCTTCTCTACTTCACTTCTCTCACAAGAAAGCCAGAAACGACCAAACACAACCCAAAATCTAGACAAACTCGACTCAACTCGAACTCCCTTTCTCTCTCTCTCTCTCTCTCTCTCTCTCTCTCTCTCTCTTCCTCTCCTGTCTTGCTTTCTCACCTCAAGCTTGTCCAGTAAGATTGTTGGACCAAAAACTGACCAGCAACTCGCACGAGCGAGCCAATGAGGTTGCGACTCAGACAACGTCCTAGTGCGGTAGCCCCTAACTTGCACTCGAATGGGAGTGCAACACCACCTTGCTTCCTCTTTCTCTCTCTCCCTCTATCTTCTTCTTCTCCCTCTTTCTGATAAAAAAAGCAGATGGCACCCTAAACTCAAACTACGACTCGACTGAGTCAAACTAGTGCGCACAACAACGCCCTTTCTCTTTCTCTCCTTCACTTCCTATTTTTGGAGAGGGGTGCCCTAAAAGTAGAGGTGTACACAAACCGAGCTAGCTCGGTTAGCTCGCTCGACTCGACTCGAAAAAGCTCGATTCAACTTGGTTTGAAGCTGAGTTCGAGCCGAGTCGATCTAATTTTTTGAGCTCGAAAATGAGTTCGAGCCGAGTTCGAGCTGGTCCCAGCTCGACTCGACTCGGATCGAACCCTGCTTGAATCGAACCAATTTGGTGACTCAGTTACTTTGATATTGATGTTGCTCACCAAGTGTTTGATGAAATGACTCAAAGAAGTGTGACTGGTGGCAAGGAAGGTATGTATATGAAACCAACACCCTTTTTTTTCTTGATTTTTATGTTGCTTAGAAGATGTTTGATAAAATACCTATAAAACCATTGCTGCTATCTCAAATATAGTGAGATTTTGAAGGTGCAATTTAGGTGTTTGTGAAAATGTTGTAATGGCGAACTCGGCTCGATCTTGGCTCGAACTCGACCTGAGATGGCCTGAGCTGTTGATCGAACCGAGCCGAGCTGGCCAGTTAAGCTCGAAGATCGAGCCGACCCAAGTTGAGTTCGATCTGAGGTCAGCTAGTGGCCGAGCCGAGTCGAGCTGAGGCCAACTCGACTGGCTTTGACTCGATGTACACCCCTACCTAAAAGGGAAATCGGATTGCGTACTGAGTTACTCAGTAGGCTCTTATCGTACTGAGTAAACTTAGTTGGGTCCACCTTGAATGTATGCGGTCTATCCACGCGATCCATCCATTTTTTCCATCTAATTTAAGGGGTTGAGCCCAAAATTGAAGCATATCCAAAGATCTAGTGGATCATACCACTAGAAGCAGTGGGGATAATGATTTCCACCGTTGAAACCTTTCTAGGGCCCATATTGATGTTTATTTGTCATCCAACCTATTAATAAGATCATACAGACATGGATTAAGGGAAAACACAAATATAAGCTTGATCCAGAACTTCTGTGGCCCTCAAGAATTTTTCAACGGTAGATGTTCAATTCAACTGTTTCCTGTCGTGTGGTCCATTTGAACATTAGATATGACTCATTTTTGGGCTCAAGTACTAAAATTATCTGTTAAAATGGATGGATGGAGCAGATAAATTATATAAATCATGGTGGACCTCAAAGAGTTTACTCAATACACTAAGTGTAGTGAGTTACTCACTACCAATCCGCTTCCCCTAAAAGGAGGCTATTTACAGTTTCCCCAACTGTCTAGAATGATCATTAACTAATTAAGGGATTAAACATAATGCCACACTAATATGTTTCAATTTGGTCTCCTCGGTTGGAATGGACGCTACTATCATTGGTCTCTTTTGCGTGATTAAAATCCATGATTACAGATGGTCATCTAATGCTATGGGGCACTAGACAGACGACTCAGATCTAAAAAATGAGGCCCACCCAAGAAGATGGGTTTTTAGGCTGATCAAGGAAGAAGATCCAGCCATTAATGGTGGATGTCTTCCGGGCGGTTCTTCCTTCAATCCAAAGCTCGTAAAAGGCGTGGATTGGTCCATTGAACATGGTGGGGTCCATATTTTGGATAGCCACAATAAAAATCAAATGGTCCATGGGTTTCTTTTTCCTTACGCACGAGATGACGGGCGACAACTTAACTTCTCGCATGATATCTCGTGTTTGCGATAAGAGATCTTATTACATGGGCCTCACCATGATGTATGTTTTGTAACCACACCGTCTATACATTTTGATAGATTATTGTAGAGCATGATGCAAAGAATGAGGCAGATCCAAGGTTGGAGTAGACCCCACCACAAAAAACAGTGGAGAGAGTGACGCCCACCATTGAAACCTTTCGAAGGTCCACCGTGATGTTTATTTGAGATCTAACCTGTACATGCATTAATGCAGACATGAAAGAAGGGAAAACATAAATCTCAATTTGACCAAAAACTTTTATGGCCCTTAGAACTTTTTAATGGTGGGCATCACTCAGCTTTGGATATGACTCATTTTTTGGTGAGGCCCATAGAAGTTGGTGACGTCACTTCAGTAGCGAGTCTCCCTACTCAACCTATCAGTATCTAATCCACGTCCCACTCCACCATATTTCTGCCAGGATTTGGGACGGGATTATATACTGACAGGTTGAGTAGCGAGTCGGCTACTAAAGTTATGTCACCAAGTTTTGTGGGCCCCACTATGATGTATGTATTGTATCCACACCGTCCATCTATTTTGAGATATCATTTTATTGCATTAGCCAAAGAATGAGGGAGATAAAAATCTGTAATGGATCCCACCACAGAAAATAGTGGGGAAGTGATTCACACCGTTGAAACTATCCTAAGGCCCACCATAATGTTTATTTGAAATCTAACATGTTCAAAAGTTAAAAAAAAAAGACATGACATAAGGGAAAACACGAATATCAGCTTGATCAAAAACTTTTGTGGCCTTTAGAAGTTTTTAATGGTGGGCGTCACTGTGAGACCTAACCCGACTTTGCTTGTGTGCATGTGTGTAAGTATGCATTTCGTCCATCTTGGTCCCGCGGTCCTACCGATCGAATCCCGGCGACCCGTGACCCTTGGATAGTGTTTGCGCTCATCCGTGAGTCCAGTCATGCCATTGCGTCCGCTTCGTCGCCGTGGTTCCAACGCCGCATCTCGTGCGTAAATCCGGCGTGTCCATCAAAAGTTGTAGGCTGCACATTTTTGGACCAGTGATTGCATTTTTTGGTGGGACCCACTTGGTTTGCACAAATTCCCATGCAAATCTATGACATCATTACCTATAGCTAGCCTAGGCTCTAGCTCCTAGACCCCTAGCACATAGGAATCTCCTTCCAAACTCATCATGAGTTCCTCTTACCAAGGCAAGATGCCTCCATTTTTCTAGAAATGCATCATTACTCTCATGCTACATCTCTCTCCCTTCTCTCCTTTTCCTTTCATTTTCTCTTCTCCCATTGCTAGAACCTCCAAAACATCCTACCTTGCTAAAAAAATTCTAGCCATATTTCTTCCATTTCTCTCCCCATGTAACCATTAGAATAAGATCTCAACCATAGATCCATGTCCCTTAGAGCAAGAAGAGTAGATTGATGTAACTTTGGAGTGGGATCCATTAAGGTGGGTGACTATTCTTTTGCTAAATTTCTTTCTTTTCTTTAATCTTATTATTTCTTTATGGATGGATCACATGGGACCCACCAATCCATGGTGGGGATCTCATTTGATCCCATGGATGTGGACCTTTGGCCCATCCTACATGCATGTCATGATCCATGATGGGGTCATTCTCCATGGACCCCATCATGATGTATTTAATGATCCACTCCATCTCAAGGTCATCTAGACCTTAACGATCATGTTAGGATGGCATCCCAACCATCCATAGCAATTATAGATCATGCATGTAGTGATTTTATGTTGCATGTACAATCAATGTAGTTGTATGGGAATGATTCATTCTTGGGAGGCCCCATTAGTGACGGGGCCCTACCCCCATGGTCGGATTACTTTCTTTTCTTCTTCTATCTTCTCTAATGTGTGGATGATGATGTGTGTGTGGCCCATTTAGTGGGCCAAGGATGTCCCAAAATAAAAATAAAAATAAAAATAAAATCCAGCAAGGTGGGACACCCTTACCACCCAACTCCATTATCTTTGGACAACTTAATCAATGCATGCAAGTGTCCTACTCTTAGTTTGTGATCTGGACATATGTGGGGCACACTGAGGAAGGCCACACACCCTTTTTATGGCTGAGATTATTGAGATATAGGCTGATGTGTCTAGCCATGTTTTTCTGTCCAGAAATTTCTAGACAGATTTTTACTGGACTTAGGCTTGAATTTGGGACTAATTGGGGGACCTTTTATACCTATCAAATATATTTTTCTAAAAGGAGTGGGTCTCATCTTGATTTCCCCCAAATTTCACCCCCATCTGACCTTCATTGGGGTCCCAAAGGTGTGGTCCAAGTGAGGTGGACAGTCTGGATTTTCTGCACCGTTCCAACAACATTCCACCCTGGACAAGTTGGAATTCCAAATTTTATTAAAATATTTTTGGGTGTCTAAAAATTATGAAACTTTACATAGAGGTTGACCACTCATGTTAGGACCCACCTACAAAATTTTGAGGCCAATGGACGCCTGTACACACCATGATAGTGGCTAGACTGGCCCACTATAATATGGTGTCCAAATCAGTCCGATTTTTATGGCAGATTAATTTATTTAAATGAATTAAAATATTTATGGATGTCTAAAAATTCTAAAATTTTTTATAGCTATGGTATGCTCATGGTAGGACCTATCTACCAAATTTCAAGACCAATGGACCCCTGTGCACACCGTGGCGAGGGCCGGACTGGCCCACCATGTTGGGACATCCACGTCTGTCCGATTTTTTGGACAGACTGTTTTTTTTAATTAATTAAAATAATTAGGAATATCCAAAAATTTTAAAATTTTTTAGGACTATGGACCACCTATGAAAGTGTCACTCTATAAAATTTTAACCCCAACTGACCCCATTTGGCCATCCAAAATAATGTGCCAAGATAGTTAGACTACCAGATTTTTTTGCTGTGCAGTTCAGCAATTTGCATTCATAAAAACCATAATTCAAAAAAGTTTCCTCTGATGGTGGGCCACCTTTTTGGTTTTCTTCTTATTGTATGCATGATGAGGAACCTTGCCCCTCAATTCTCAGAGTTTTAAAGGCCCTGGACCCACTTTAATGGAGTGCCCAAATTTAGGACAGCAACATGCATTGCAGAAATTTCCTGTACATTAGTCCCCTTCGTTATTTCTAAACTTTTGGGCCCTATCCTACTGGGCTTTTTGTATGATTAGTTGGGGACCCATCCATGATGTTCTAGGGCCCATTGGGGCCATGATTATGGGGCTCACCATATTGAGAAAATTGGACATTTATTGCTCCCTTATATTTTAGAATACTCTTGGGCTTAATCAATGCCTTTTTGGGTCTCCATTGATGATCATTTGTAGGACCCAAATATAAATCAGATTTTAGAACTTCCTAGTGGGCCCAGATTGGTCTGGAATGTCTCAGCTTGGCCTAGACATATGTTGGGCTGACTTCCACCATTTTGATGGACTTATGGGCTGAAATAAGGGTGGTATTGAGCCCTCGGTTGCCCACTTAGATTGCTAGTGTTGGGCTGATGTAGTGGGGCCCATTTCACCCAATTTAAACTTATTTTTAAGCCGTATTTCTTTGTGCTCATGGGCTGCCCATTAAGTTTAACTGAATGTATGAGTCCTATGGCCATTGGGACTTGGGCCTTGATCCTTGATTCCCCTGACCTTTGGGTCTATATTTACTACACTATTGTGATGGATTTTATAGGCCAAAATACTTAGGTAGTTGGGCCCTTGCTTGCCCATTAAAGTAAACCATACTTGGACTGAGAGGTGAGGCCCAACTTACTTGTTTTAAATGTAAGGATCACCCATATGTTGGAATAATGGGCTGCGCATTAGGCCCACCACAATGAGTGGACTCAGGATCTTTATGGTTGGGCCCAACCTTGCTTGAGGGCCCACCATATTTCCTATGTGTTGGGCTTTGAGTATAAGCCCACTAGGCCATGGATTGCCGTAGGCCTTGGGCTTTAGTTCATGTTCGAGTAATGGCGGGTTACCTCTTGGAAACCAGTTGAGGTTGGACGTCCTCCTGGGTGCTCCTAAGGTAGGCCCATGGGTTCTATTATGGATGGTTAAAGGCCCACCATAGGCCCTAGGCCATTTTTTTAAGGATCAATGTGAATGTATGTGGAACCTACGCATGTTTGGTCCAGGCCATCCAAGCCTTGGATCGCCCGATCATAGAGGCACTCTCTGCATTGGGTTGCTACTGGATTCACAATCTAGTAGCAGGCCCACTTGATCTTTTCTTGATGTATACACACCCTCCATCTGGTGGGGCCCCCTGTGAATATTGTTGGCCTTCATGAGATCATTCTCACTTATTTGACTAATTTCTGGTCTTTAGTAAGCCCAGGAAGCTGAGTGGGCCGAACGCTTATCAAGGGGCCTTAAATGTATATTGTTATGGTTGAAACTTTATTGAACATGGGACCCACCATATTGAGAACTTGTGTGCGTGTTGCATACTTATATTTTATAATCCTTGGGCTTAATTAGTGCATTCTTTTGGGTCACCTTTAGTGATCACATGAAGACCTTATCTTAGATCAGATTTTTAAGGCATCCCATGGGCCAAGAGTGGGTTGGGACGTCCTAGCTTGGCCCAACCATATATTGAGCCAACTTCCACCATTTTGATGGACTTGTGGGCTAAGATAAGGATAGTATTGGGCCCTTGGTTGCCCCCTTAAATTGCTAGTTATTGGGCTGATGTAGTTGGACCCATTTCATCATCCAAACTTAAACTTATTTTTTGGCTATATACTGTGTACGCGGACTGCCCTCCAAGTCCAACTTAATGCATGAATTCTATGGTCATTGGGAACTTAGCCTTGGGCCTTAATTTCCCTCTTGGGGCCCATGTTGTTAAGAGTGGTATTATATCTTTTTATGGTCTATTATGAGGAATATATGTAATGTGGTTACCTTTATTTGTATCTTAAATGTAGGCCTTGGGCCTTCTATCCATATAGCTCATGGTTGATATGCCTTTTTTAGGAATGGTGGTTAAATGTCCCCATTATGGACCCCTCTAGATCCGGTTGTATTTAGGAGTGATTGGATACTCATCTTAGACTCTTGCTAGGCTCATTTCTATATTACTTAGTCCCATAGCTTGTATACTTAGTCTTGTGGGCTACCCCAGGTAAATGGGCCCCAACTAGAAGTTGGATTTCCTTAAGGATATTGTCTAAGTACCTAGTCTTAGTTCCCTCTTGGATAGGAGGAATGTAATATACATTATATATCGCCATATAGTGTGATTAAATTTATCCTCATGACCTAGGTACATCATTATATGCTTGGTTGACACTGTGTGTGTAGTCATATTGTGCAATTGAGCATTGCATGTTACCTTCTCTAAGGTACGTTATATTTCCTCTTGAGCACGTTAGATGCTTGGAATTGATGCATAGTTGATTATGTGATTCATTCATCTGACATTGCATAGCATATGTACAATTATTGCCCTTACTTCATCAGGGTTGTAGCCTCCACAGTTACATCGTGGATGGCCATGTTTGGACACCAAAAATGTTACTTGAGTATACCGGGCGCATAGGATGCCCATGGGTGAAATTCTCAAAACTTCCATAGTACAAAGGGTCTGCTCTAACTCCGTGACTGAGTGAAAACTATGAGCGCACGAGGGCCTTACACCGTTAGGCCGCGACTCCCACTGTCGTGTAGTCGGTTGGATAGGAGTGTGGCCTTACTCACTTGATGTAAGGGGGCATTACTAGGCTGAGTCTGACCAGCTCGTGAATGAGTTCGCTACCTTCAGGCCTTGCTGGTAATTGGCTGTCTGTAGGTAGGGGTAGTGAGGTCTCTTACGCTCATTTGACTGTGCGGGGTCTGTAGAGCGGCAATCATCCAGTAGTGTAATGGACCCCGGTGATTTCCTTATGATGGAAATGTACTTGATATATGAATTGGATATGAGCACTGACATTACTTTGCATTGTATTTGCATCAGCTGTGTAAGCCTCATAATGCATTACAGTACTCATTGTATTATAGTACTCATCGCATTACAGACTCATATTGCATTACGGTACTCATTACATTACAGTACTCATCGCATTACAGTACTCATTGCATTACAGTACTCATTGCATTATATAGCCTTGGTATGACTTCCTGCATTATCGTACTGTATTGGTATAGTTTCTTGCATTCATGATAGCCTTGATAAGGCTAGTGGTATTGGTATTGATCATAACTCCCTTCTGCATTCTCTATCTTCCTCTGAGCACCATTGTCACATACTTTCACCACCCTCTAAGCGTTCTATAAGCTTATGCACGATTGATGCATGCAGGAGATCCTAGGCAGGCGTCGTAGTGGCAGAGTTTGGATTAGAGCTAGCTTGAGGACCCAGTGTTGCAGACTTCCTTTCTTCCTTCTATTATCTTATGTATGTCCTTTTGAACCTTATGGATACTTGTAAAAGTTTAAATTCATAGTGGATTTTGTTATGTGTGCCTTTGTTATTCTAAGATCTACTTACAATGATCTTGGGTATGCTCGTATTGGTAATGATTATACTGTTATGAAAATCCTCCTTGTAGGATCCCAGGATTGAAACCTGCCTCAGGAGCCGAGAATAGGGTAGTACAGAGGTTGTTCCGGACAGAACCGGCCATCAGGTTCCTTGTGAGTCCGGTTACCGAGTCTGTGGCGTGATAGAAGTTGGTATTAGAGCAGATCAAGTAATTTTCGAATAACTTGGGATAGTATCACATATCTGCTACAAGCTTAGGACGAGTAGTGTCTCAAGTGCGTTTCCCTCGTTTCGTTTGAGCCTTCAAGGATTCTAATTCCTAGGTATCCATCAACTTTGTTCTTTCTGTAGACCATGCCGTCTAGTTGTGGTGCCCTTGATTGTGACGCCCGTGGCCGTGGTGCCCATGGGCATGGTTCTCATTCCCTCCAGCGATCCGAGTGACTTTTGCTCCACCTTCTGAGATTTTTGTTTCCCCTTTGGAGCCTGCCGTACCTATTCCTGAGGCTCTCGCCATACCTGTGCCTCTGCCAGAGGCCAGTGCTACCCCTGCTTATCTGATGATTCCTTTAGGAGCTGAGCATCTCCAGTAGTTGATGCAGGTCATCACTGATGTTCTTCAGACCCGTTGACCCATTCCTGAGTTGCCCAGGCAGGTAGAACAAGAATGCGCAAGTCCCCTTTTGCGAGATTCGACTCTGCAGCGAGCTCCGTAAGCGGTATTTAATATTAGGGTGAAGCCGAGTGGACTAGTTCGCAGAGGGATCGTGATCAGAGAAGAGGCCGAAAGAGGAAGGCCCCCTCTAGTAGCTCTCAGCAATGTCGACAGTGGCAGAGGCACGTAGCCTATCGAGCCGCCAGAGCATCAGCATCACACG
Source organism: Magnolia changhungtana (assembly GCA_030180095.1). Classification (NCBI taxonomy): domain Eukaryota; kingdom Viridiplantae; phylum Streptophyta; class Magnoliopsida; order Magnoliales; family Magnoliaceae; genus Magnolia; species Magnolia changhungtana. The sequence goes on from JASAUF010000459.1 coordinate 5,378,823, forward strand.
CAGTAGCTTCTTCATCATCATCAGCACCGCCGACCACTTCATCTTCCGGCCCCTTTTCTGGAGTTTGCTTCGGTTGTGAATAGGCCGAGCATCGGAGGCGCGAGTGCCCTCTTCCCTTACAGTAGCAATAGTGGCTCCCGCCACTGAGACCTGGACAGCAGCAGAGATCGCAGATGCAGAGGAGACGGGCACCTCCCCAGCCACCTCGGGCTTGATTTTGTGTGACTCAGCAGGACTCTTAGTTATTAGGGGAGTCGTTATGGGTATTCTCCTTGTCTCAGTATGTAACTCTTGTGTTTTGGTGCATCGTACCCCTTTTGTATCCAAGGGCTTTTGTTCGATCAGATTTCTATTAGAGTCTGCCGTAAGGGATTGTTAGTATCAACATTTTTGAGAAGATCGCTGTGTTAGGCTGATGATATTATCGTGTTCCGTTTTAGTTGATGAGATATTCTTGCCCATTGAATAGTTTGGTATTGCCAATGATGAGCTTGTTGGCTTGCTTTAATGTTATCAGGCAGAGGATGCGCATAACTAAGAGTTGACAGAAGAATTTTGCTGATCGTCAGTGTTGACCCCCTGAGTTCATAGTCGGGGACATGGTATTTCTCAAGGTCTCACCTATGAAGGGTGTGGTTCACTTTGGTGTGAAGGGCAAGCTTGCCCCGAGACTTATTGGACCTTTTAAGATTATTGAGCGCGTAGGCGTTGTGGCCTATAGGCTTGCCTTACCTCCTGAGTTATCTGCAATCCACGACATGTTTCATGTTTCTATATTGCTGAAGTGTGGGTCGGACACTATTCCTGTGATTGATTGGTAGCCACTTGAGGTCCGTGAGGAAACTTCTTACATTGAGCAGTCGATTTGTATTCTTGATCGGAAGGAGCAGGTCCTCTAGTCCAAGGTTATTCCCTTGGTGAAGGTGCAATGGGGTCATCATTCGGAGGCCGAGACGTCTTGGGAACGCGACGCTGAGATTAGAGAGCGTTATCCATATTTATTCGATGATTGATTACCTTCTCTTGTGATTGATAATTGATATATATATATATATATATATGTATATGATGATGTTATGTATTTTGTTATTCTAGTTTTGTCAATTTCGAGGATGAAATTTTTTTTGTTGGTGGGGAGAATTGTGAGACCCGACCCGACTTCACTTTTGTGCATATGTGTGTAAGTATGCATTCCATCCATCTTGGTCCCGCGGTCCTACCGGTTGAATCCCAGCAACTCGTGACCCTTGGATAGTGTTTGTGGTCATCCGTGAGTCCAGTCATGAAGACCTAGCTCAGATCAAATTGAGACCTATGCTATTGCGTCCGCTTCGTCGTCGTGGTTCCAACGCCTCGTCTCGTGCGTAAATTCGACGTGTCCATCAAAAGTTGTAGGCTGCACATTTTTAGACCATTGATTGCATTTTTTTGGTGGGACCCACTTGGTTTGCACAAATTCTCATGCAAATCTATGACATCATTACCTAGAGAACCTAACCCCTATAGCTAGCCTAGGCTCTAGCTCCTAGACCCCTAGCTCATAGGAATCTCCTCCCAAACTCATCATGAGTTCCTCTTACCAAGGCAAGCATGTCTCCATTTTTCTATAAATTAATCATTAATCTCATGTTACATCTCTCTCCCTTCTCTCTTTTTCCTTTTATTTTCTCTTCTTCCATTGCTAGAACCTCTAAAACATCCTACCTTACTAAAAAAATTTCAGCCATATTTCTTCCATCTCCCTCCCCATCTAACCCTTAGAATAAGATCTCAACCATAGATCCATGTCCCTTGGAGCAAGAAGAGTAGCTTGATGTAACTTTGGAGTGGGATCCATTAAGGTGGGTGACTATTCTTTTGGTAAACTCCTTTCTTCTCTTTAATCTCATTATTTCTTTATGGATGGATCACATGGGACCCACCAATCTATGGTGGGGATCCCATTTGATCCCATGGATGTGGCCCTTTGGCCCATCCTACATGCATGTCATGATCCATGATGGGGCCATTCTCCATAGAACCCATCATGATGTATTTAATGATCTACTCCATCCCAAGGTCATCTAGACCTTAAGGATCATGTTAGGATGGCATCCCAACCATCCATAGCAATTATAGATGATGCATGTAGTGATTTTATGTTGCATGTACAATCAATGTAGTTGTATGGGTATGATTCATTCTTAAGAGGGCCCATTAGTGGCGGGGCCCTACCTTCATGGCCAGATTACTTTCTTTTCTTCTTCTATCTTCTCTGATGTGTGGATGATGATGTGTGTGTGGCCCATTTAGTGGGCCTAGGATGTCCCAAAATAAATAAAAAAAATCCAGCAAGGTGGGACGCCTTTACCACCCTACTCCATGATCATTGGACACCTTAATCAATGCATGCAAGTGTCCTAGTCTTAGTCTGTGACCTGGACATATGTGGGGTCTACTGAGGAAGGCCACACACCCTTTTTATGGCTGAGATTATTGAGATATAAGCTGATGTGTCTAGCCATATTTTGCTGTCCAAAAATTTCTAGACAGATTTTTGTCGGAATTGGGCTTGAATTTGGGACTAATTAGGAGACCTTTTGTACCCATCAAATATACTTTTCTAAAAGGTGGGGATCTCATCTTGATGTCTCCTAAACTTCACCCCCATCTGACCTTCATTGGGGTCCCAAAGGTGTGGTCCAAGTGAGGTGGACAGTCTGGATTTTCTGCACTGTTCCATCAACATTCCACCCTGGACAGGTTGGAATTCTGAAATTTATTAAAATATTTTTGGATGTTTAAAAATTATAAAAATTTATAGAGAGGTTGACCACTCATGTTAGGACTCACATACAAAATTTTGAGGCTAATGGACACCTATACACACCATGGTGGTGGCTGGACCAGCCCACTATAATATGGTGTCCTGATCAGTCTGATTTTCATGACAGATTGATTTATTTAAATAAATTAAAATATTTATAGATGTTCAAAAATTCTGAAATTTTGTAGGAGTGTTACCCACTCATGGTTGGACCTACTTACCAAATATCAGGACCAATGAACCCCTGTACATACCGTGACAAGGGCCGGACTGGCCCACTACGTTGATACGTCCAGGTATATCTGATTTTTTGGACAGACTGTTTTGTTTAAATTAATTAAAATACTTAACAATATCCAAAAATTCTGAAATTTTTTATAGGAATGACTCACCTATGTAGGTATCACTCTATAAAATTTCAGCCCCAACTGACCCCATTTGGGCACCCAAAAGAATGGGCCAAGATGGTTAGACTATCAGATTTTTCTGCTGTGTAGTCCAGCAATATGCCTTAATAAAAACTATAATTCAAAAATATTTCCTTTGATGGTGAGCCACTTTTTTGGGTTTCCTCTTATTGTATATATGATGAGGGACCTTGGCCCTCAATTCTCAGAGTTTTAGAGGCCCTGGACCCACTCTAATGGAGTGCCCAAATTTAGGACAGTAACATGCATTGCAGAAATTTCTTGTACATTATTGTCCGCTTCGTTATTTCAGAAATTTTGGGCCCCAGCCCATTGGGCTTTGTGTATGATTAGTTGGGGACCCATCCTTAATGTTCTAGGGCCCATTGGGACCATGATTATGGGGCCCACCATATTGAGGAAATTGGACATTTATTTCTCCCTTATATTTTAAAATACTCTTGAGCTTAATCAATGCCTTTTTGGGTCTCCATTGATGATCATTTGTGAGACCCAAATATGAACTAAATTTTGGGACTTTCTAGTGGGCCCAGATTGGGCTGGAACATCCCAGCTTGGCCTAGCCATATGTTGGGCTAACTGCCACCATTTTGATGGACTTAGGTGCTGAAATAAGGGTGGTATTAGGCCCTCGGTTGCCCACTTAGATTGGTAGTGGTTGGGCTGATGTAGTGAGGCTCATTTCACCCAACTTAAACTTATTTTTAAGTCATTTTTTTTTGTGCTCATGGGCTGCCCATTAAGTTCAACTGAATGTATAAGTCCTATGGCCATTGGGACTTGGGCCTTGAACCTTGATTCCCCTGACCTTTAGGCCTATATTTAATACACTATTGTGATGGGTTTTATGGGCCAAAATACTCAAGTAGTTGGGCCCTTGCTTGCCCATTAAAGTAAACAATACTTGGACCGAGATGTGAGGCCCAACTTGTTTTAAATGTAAGGATCACCCATATGTTGGAATAATGGGCTGCGTATTAGGCCCACCACAATGAGTGGACTCAGGATCTTTATGGTTGGGCCCAACCTTGCTTGAGAGCCCACCATATTTCCTATGTGTTGGGCTTTGAGTATAAGCCCACTAGGCCATGGATTGCCTTAGGCCTTGGGCCTTAGTTCATGTTCGAGTAGTGGCGGGCTACCTCTTGGAAACCAGTTGAGGTTGGATGTCCTCCTAGGTGGTCCTAAGGTAGGCCCATGGGTTCTTCTATGGATGGTTAAAGGCCCACCATAGGCCCTAGGCCATTTGTTTAAGGATCAATGTGAATGTATGTGGAACCTACCTTAACGCATGTTTGGTCCAGGCCATCCAAGCCTTGGATCGCCCGATCATGGAGGCACTCTCTGCCTTGGGTTGCTACTGGATTCACAATCCAGTAGCAGGCCCACTTGATCTTTTCTTAATGTATACACACCCTCCATCTGGTGGGGCCTCCCGTGAATATTGTTGGCCTTCAGGAGATCATTCCCACTTATTTGACTAATTTCTGGGCTTTAGTATGTCCGGGAAGCTGAGTGGGCCAAACGTTTATCAAGGGGCCTTAAATGTATATTGCTATGGTTGAAACTTTATTGAACATGAGACCCACCATATTGAGAACTTGTGTGCGTGTTGCATACTTATATTTTATAATCCTTGGGCTTAATTAGTGCATTCTTTTGGGTCACCTTTAGTGATCACATGAGGACCCCATCTTAGATCAGATTTTTAGGGCATCCCATGGGCCCAAAGTGGGTTAGGACAGCTTGGCCCAACCATATATTGAGCCAACTTCCACCATTTTGATGGGCTTGTGGGCTAAGATAAGGATAGTATTAGACCCTTGGTTGCCCCCTTAAATCGCTAGTTATTGGGCTGATGTAGTTGGGCCCATTTCATCATCCAAACTTAAACTTATTTTTGGGCCATATACTGTGTACGCGGACTGCCCACCAAGTCTAACTTAATGCATGGATTATATGGCCATTGGGAATTGAGCCTTGGGGCTTAATTTCCCTCTTGGGGCCCATGTTGTTAAGAGTGGTATTATATCTTTTTATGACCTATTATGAGGAATATATGTAATGTGGTTACCTTTATTTGTATTTTAAATGTAGGCCTTGGGCCTTCTATCCATATAGTTCATGGTTGATATGCCTTTCTGGGGAATGGTGGTTAAATAACCCCATTATGGATTCCTCTAGACCCGATTGTATTTAAGAGTGATTGAATACTCATCTTAGACTGTTGCTAGGCTCATTTCTATATTACTTAGCCCCATAGCTTGTACACTTAGTCTTATGGGCTACCCCAGGTAAATGGGGCCCCACTAGAAGTTGGATTTCCTTATGGATATTGTCTAAGTACCTAGTCTTGGTTCCCTCTTGGATAGGAGGAATGTAATATACATTGTATATCGCCATATAGTATGATTAAATTCATCCTCATGACCTAGGTACATCATTATATGCTTTATTGACACCACTCTTAAATGTAGCCCTTGGGCCTTCTATACATATAGTTCATGGTTGATATGTCTTTATGGGGAATTGTGGTTAAATATCCCCATTATGGATTCCTCTAGACCCGATTGTATTTAAGAGTGATTGGATACTCATCTTAGACTCTTGCTAGTCTCATTTCTATATTACTTAGCCCCATAGCTTATATACTTAGTCTTGTGGCTACCCTAGGTAAATGGGGCCCTACTAGAAGTTGGATTTCCTTAAGGATATTGTCTAAGTACCTAATCTTGGTTCCCTCTTGGATAAGAGGAATGTAATATACATTGTATATCACCATATAGTGTGATTAAATTCATCCTCATGACCCAGGTACATCATTATATGCTTTGTTGACACTATGTGTATGGTTATACTGTGTCATTGGGCATTGCATTTTACCTTTTCTGAGGGACGTAGTATTTCCTCTTGAGCACATTGGATACTTGGAATTGATGCATAGTTGATTGTGTGATTCATGCATCTGACATTGCATAGCATATGGACAATTATCGTCCTTGCTTCATCATGGCTGTAGCCTCCACAGTTACATCGTGGATGGCCATGTTTGGACACCGAAAATGTTACTTGAGCATACTGGGTGCATAGGATGCCCATGGTTGAAATTTTTAAAACTTCCATGGTACCAAGAATCTGCTCCAACGCCGTGACCGAGTGAAAACTATGAGCACACGAGGGCCTTACACTATTAGGCCGCGACTCCCACTGTCGTGTAGTCAGTTGGATAGGGGTGTGGCCTTACTCGCCTGATGTAAGGGGACATTGCTAGGCTGAGTCTAACCAGCTCATGAATGGGTCTGCTACCTTTAGGCCTTGCTGGTAATTGGCTGTCCGCAGGCAGGGTAGTAAGGTCTCTTACGCTCGTTTTGACCGTGCAGGCAGTGGTCCAGAGAGCGGATCATCCAAAGGTGTAATGGACCCCGGTGATTTCCTTACGATGGAAATGTACTTGATATGTAGATTGGATATGAGAACTGACATTACTTTGTATTGCATTTGCATTGGCTGTGTAAGCCTCATAATGCATTACAGTACTTATTGCATTACAGTACTCATTGCATTACAGTACTCATATTGCATTACAGTACTCATTGCATTACAGTACTCATCGCATTACAGTACTCATTGCATTATATAGCCTTTGTATAGCTTCCTGCATTATCGTATTGCCTTGGTATAGTTTCTTGCATTCATGATAGCCTTGGTAAGGCTACTGGTATTGGTATTGATCATAACTCCATTCTGCACTCTCTATCTTCTTCTAAGCACCATTATCACATACTTTCACTACCCTCTAAGCTTTCTATAAGCTTATGCATGATTGATGCGTGCAAGAGATCCTAAGCAGGCGTCGCAGTGGCAGAGTTTGGATTAAAGTTGAGCTTCAGGACCCAGTATTGTAGACTTTCTTTCTTCCTTCTATTATCTTATGTATGTCCTTTTGGACCTTTGGATACTTATAAAAGTTTAAATTCATAGTGGATTTTGTGATGTGTGCCTTTGTTATTCTAAGATTTACTTGTTGTGATCTTGGGTATGCTCGTATTGGTAATGATTATACTGTTATGAAAATCCTCCTTGTAGGATCCCAGGATCGAAACCTGCCTCAGGAGCCAAGAATAGGGTACTACGGAGGCTGTTGCGGCCAGAACCGGCCATCAGGTTCCTTGTGAGTCCGGTTACCGAGTCTGGGGTGTGACAGTCACTGTCCCCTTTGTTTTCTGTGATGGGGTCCACTAGAGCTTTGGATTTAACTTATTCTTTGGATCTTGCCCTAAAATGATCTCTGCAAGTAGATGATGACGTGGATACAAAACATACATCTTGGTGGGGCCCACGAAACTTGGTGATGTCACTTCAGTAGGGAGTCTCACTACTCAACTTGTAAGTATCTAATCCGCGGCCCAGGATTTGTGATCTCACACATGTGTTTCAATGTGCGGGAACAGTCAGGGTAGGGTCAGAATTTCTGCCCAATCATGATGGATGGTTCCATCATCCCACTGGATGATCATGGTGGGCCAACGTCATTTGAATTTCGCTTAGGGCAGGAAGCAAAAGAGGAGAATAATTCTTCTTCGAGCGCTGACGGGTTAAACCTGGTTTTACTGGGCTTCCCCGTTTAAGGCACAGCAGGTGCACACCCACTAGTGTACTCACGCTTGTAAAAGTGGGGTCGACCATGATTTTCTATGAAATCCACACTCTCCATTTGCTTTGGATGTTCCAACTAGGTCCCCTGATCAAAGATCACATAGATCCAAAGCTCAGGTGGGCCGTACTCATTCAATCCGAGTTATTTTGTTGATTCTTGCCAATTCAACAGTCGGATTGACTCTAAATTTGGACATCAAATGCCCAAAGAGTCCACTGCCTATTTAAGTGAAAATCAATAGTGGTTTTAGTGGTGTGATGATCTAATTGGGTTGATTAAATGATAAATTTACGCATTGGGTGTCCTGGACTTTGTGAACGGTGGATTCACTAATTGGTGGATCTACTGATGTAAAACCCAAGATTTATGTTGTGTGATTCAATTTCAAGATGATGTGATAGTCCTTCCTACGAATCAACGGTTGAAATGGGCAGATTTTAAATCTTTAAATGATAATGAATGAAGTAGGCTAGGTGTGTACCTTCACACAAGTATGCTAACTTAAATTACAATGGTAACATCCAAGTACTGAAAAGTATGGGGTGTTATAAGTGAGGAGCCGCCTAGTGCCACAATGAGCCATGTGAGCCAGGTCAATACTCGCGATACGATGGCGATATCCTAGCTTCACCAACTTGCTATTTGGAATTGGGAATAATGACTACCTGTTTAATCATGCATGCCATCACATTGTTGGGTTGTGCTATAGGCCAACCATTGCTCATATGTTAACGTTCTTGCTGGTGATAGCATTGAGTGTGCATTTATATGACTAATATTATTAGGGATTGTCTATTTTACATTATCGTCATTACCTATGCATAAATGTGATTGATAACATGTGAAATTTCGAATAATGGTTGCACTGAGTTAGTTACTCACTCCCACATTGGAGGCTATTTTAAAACACCATCCAAATTATATTATTTATGTACCACCACCGAGGTCTCATATGTTCAAGCATAGATTGGCTTTCAATGGTTGGTTTTCAATATCACTATTTTCTGTGGTGTGGTTCACTTGAGCGTTTGATATACTGCATTTTTGGGCCCATGCCCTAAAATAATCTTTCAAAATGAATGGATGATGTGGATAAAATACATACATCATAGTGAACCCCATATGGCCATTTGTATCTAGTTGGGTCTGGCTACCAAATCCGCGTCACGCCCCATCACATTGACGAGGATTTCGAGCAAAAGCTGCAGGAAGTTCCTAACACCAGAAGTTATGTTGGGCACACTGTGCTGTTTGTGGAAAATCCACTCCATCCATCCATTTTGGGAGATCATGTTAAGACATGACACTAAAATTAGATAGATCAGAAAACCAAGTTACCCACATGACTGGAAATAGTGGAAAGGGGTTCCCTACCGTATAAACCTAGGCTCCACTGTGATGTTTATATGTAATTCTAACAGTTCATAAAGTGGCTCAAATGCTCATAAGGTTCTTACCACATGGATGAACTGAAAGAATTAAAATATTAGCTCGATCCAAAGCTTCTACAGCTCATAAATGTTTCAATCGTGAGTGTATGATATCTACTATTTTCTTTGATGTGGCTCACTTGAGCTTTGGATATATCTCGTTTTTGGACTCACGTCATAAAATGATTTGGCAAAATATGTGGATTTCTCATAAACACTATAGTGGCCCCACACTATTTACCCATATTTATTTGAATCCCTCTATCCATCATTGATGTGGCTCAACGCAAAAGGTAGTTAGGTATAAATTTAACCCAAAAATTTTGCAAAAGCTGTTAGAGTAGTAAGAAAAAAAATCCTAATTTTTTGCGTTGCTTTACAATTTCTCCAGCTTCTCTATGTTGAATTCACCTAATTGTGGAACCTGCTCGTGAGGGCTTGGGAGACCACTGATTCTTGTGCTCCATCTCTCTTTCTCATTTTACATTTGTGGTATCTCAACCCTTATGTGGTACATCCTTTTCAAGCCTTTTTTGCACATCGCGCATCACTCGTTTTTTCTTGATTTCCATGACTCGCTTCCCCTCCGACGATATATATATATATATGTATATATATATATATATATATATATATATATAGATACACACACACACACACACACACACACCTAGGGCTGTACACGAACCGAGTTAGCTCGATTAGCTTGCTCGACTTGACTTGAAAAAACTCAATTTGACTTGGTTCAAAACTGAGTTCAAGTCGAGTCGAGCTAATTTTTTGAGCTCAAAAAAATTTCAAACCGAGTTCGAGCTTGTATGAGCTCAACTCGACTCGGATCGAACCCCAACTCAAATCGAACTCGGATCAAACCAGTTTAGTGACTCGGTTACTTTGATATTGTTGTTACTCACCAAGTGTTTGATGAAATGACTCAACGAAGTGTCGGCTGGTGGGAAGGAAGGTTTGTATATGAAAAAAATACCCTTTTTCATGATTTTGATGTTGCCTACAAGGTGTTTGATGAAATACCTATAAAATTGTTGTTGTTATTTTACATACAGTGAGAATTTGAAGGTGCAGTCCATGTGTTTGTGAAAATGTTACACAGGTGAACTCGGCTTGATCTTAGCTCGAACTCGTCTCAAACTAGGTCGAGCTGCTGACCGAACTGAGTCGAGCAGGACAGTCAAGCTCAAGGACCAAGTCAAGTCGAATTCGAGCTAGGGTCAGCTAGTGGCCGAGTGGAGTTGAGTTGTCCAAGCTCACACTGTTCAACTCGTGTACACCTCTAATGCTTCCTAGGAAACCATGTACCTCAATGTAAGAATGCACATAGAACACAAAGGTATATTGTTCCATCACAGAATAATATACACAAATAGAACAATAAACCTTTGTGTTTGTGTATGTTCTTGTGTTGAGGTACATAGTTTCCTATGAAGCATGCACACTGCCTCCTTGATCTATGTCGTGCTAATGGCTTGAAAAGCCCATGCAGGCGAAATACTGCCACGCGTCGCAGCAAAGCCGCTCTCAGTGAATTTGGTGTTATCCGGGAAATGACACGGATTGCCTGTTTACGCCGCCAGTAGCGACGTCCTTACTAAACAGTGTTTTATGGGCCCACCATAATAATATACATGTGTTTTATCCACGCCGTTCATCTATTTTTAGAGAAAAAAAATGAGAAGAATTCAAATCACAGGTAAACCACACCATTAAAGCAGAAGAGGTGATTAAATGTCTCCCCTTGAAAACTTTTTAGAGCCTACTGTAATGTTTATCTTTTATCCAACCTATAGATTAAAGTCACACAGACTTTGAAAACACAAATATCAGTTTCATCTAAAACTTTTGATGACTCTCAATAAACTTTTAACCATGGGTGTTCAATCACCATTATTTTAGTATGGTTCACAAAAGATTTAAATCTATCTTATTTTAAAGCTTATTGGTTGAAATGATATGGAAAAAAAATTATAGATAGCTATTATAAAAATACATATTTAAAAAGTCCAGTAGCTGAACAGTCCTGATCTGACTACTCACCTACAACGTTAGAGTCTTGAGAGGACACGACTTCCATGTAACGTTAGGGGGCGTTTGGCACATGGGTTTAAATGGGATTTGGTGGGAGTGGGTTTTAAGATCCCATGGATCATTGCAACGTCTGTTTGGGACTCACATAAGGTATAGGTTGTGAAGCCCCTTCTTGGAATCAGCACCAGGGCAAGGGTTTCTGCAATCCTACTTTGGGATTCGCATAGCTAGTGGTCGGTGCTATGTCGACCCCACCATGATGTATGTCTTTTATCCATGCCGTCCATCCATTTTGAAATGTAATTTTAGGGCTTGATCCCAAAAATGAGGTAGATATAAATCTCAGGTGGACCACACCATGGGAAAATAGTAGTGATTGAATTACACCATTAAAAACCTCCTAGGGCCAACTGTGCGGTCCACTTGAGATTTGGATCAAACTCATTTTTGGGCTCATACCATAAAATGACATGGAAGAATGGGTGGATGGCATGGATGAAATACATACATCATGGTGGGGCCCACAGAGCACTGACCGGTAGTGGCAAGATGAGTAGCCAATCTAATTCCCAAACATGAAGTGAGATGGCCTCCAAGCCATGAGATTAGATGACAATCCCTGACACAATGTAATCATTACATTTTGGTAATTTCATCCCATTTAAACCCATTTAATCCCATGCTCCAAACACCCCCTTAAGCTCTGGGGTGCACCGTGATGGATAGTTATACCACTCTGTTCATCAGCTTTTTCAACTCAATTCAAGACATGGTGTCCCGGAGCTGAGGAAACTCCAAAACTCGAGTAAATCAAACAAGAGGAAATAGTTGAGATGGAAATGCCTGCGTTGGCAAAGACATAAATATCAACTTGATTCAAAGCTTACTTGTAACGACTCTGAATTCTGTGACTTACTTAAGGATCTGACCAAAATAAATTAATTTTTATTTTTTTATTAATAAAATTAAACACTTTCAGTCAGTAAAAACACTCTTGGTAGAGGGACAGGTCAGCGAGGATTAATTCTCCATACCACAGTAATTATATTTTTTGTCAAAAACTTAATGGAATCTTTTAGAATCAAGACTCTCACTCTATTTAAAGAAGAGGTCTGTAAGAAATTCTTCTAGAAAAATCTAAACCCAAAAGAGCAGTCAGTCGTAGAAGAGATAGAAGCACTACGAAAGAAGATCATCCATCAGTAAAATTTCTTCTTCCTATTCTTATTTTCGTATAAATCTGTCTAAAAACCCTAGACCTAACCAATGGACATGTCAGCTTAACCATACATCCATCGTTTCGATCTATAGAGAAGTTTTTGAATAAAAGGAAATAGTTTTTGCACTATTGCTACGTATTGGGAAGGGCAACTTTGAGAAATTTGACCCTGTCAATCTATAAGATTTGAATCAAATTATCATAAAGTTGTATCATGTTTGGACCTTGAATTCTAGAGTGATCTCTTCACAACCCCAAGTGTAGGGTCGCGATGTAGTAATAATCTCGATAAGACTGAGGTCGAATCCACGGGGACTGAACTCATGAGTATTCTGGAAGCAACTAGAACTAGAACTAGAAGAATATAAAAACCTAAATCTAGAAGTATAGAGAGTAATTGTGAGATATTTAATGAAAAACTTAAGAAATTTAAAGTTGGGAAACTAAGGTTTCCAAGGATCCACTTGTAGAGATCAGGGAGATCTATGCTTAATTAACAAACATAACTAGAATCAGAGTCTTATCTTATCCAATTGGAAGATATCTCAGTAAAATCAAATTTGAATTTCCTTTGACCTAATTCTCAATGGAAGAGTGGTGTGAGAACTGTAAGTGATTCCATCACAAAACCATGCCCATGAGACAATGGCTCACAACGGGATTTACCAATCCCATAATCAATCTGAGAGAATTGTGAAAGTTAGGGAGGATTCCATCATCCAACCATGCCCAAGGGACGATGGTGAACAACAGGATTTCCTAGATTCACAATCCCAAAACATAAAAAGAACATACTCAAAGCTATCACAGATCCATTGTAATTTGAGTCACAACAAACCTTTAAAAACTGAAAGTGTTCCTTATAATCAAACTAGAATCAATGAAAATTCAATATAAACATGAATCAAAGCAATAGAAACATCCCATCATGCTATAAGCTTCACCTCTTAGCCCTAGCTAAGAGGTTTAGCCAACCATAGACATGGTTGAACTAAAAATATCTTAAGAAAAGCATAAAAACTACTAAGAAAAGGGAAGAAAAACACTTGGCGATGGCTTCTCCACGCTTTTTCTCCACTCCACAAACCCTAGATGATGCTTAGGGACGTCCTAGGGACTCCTATTTATAGTTTTTCAGCACCTCCTTTCGCACCGACTTGGAAAAATCTAAAAACCTTCTCAAAATTATGTAGTTTCCCAAAATAGACTTCACTCTACGCAATTTCATAGAATGACCCGGAGTTTCAGAATATGCTTCTTCAAGACACTTTCAGGAATATGTTTATTTTCATGACAATTTCAGGATTCCTTTGATTCTCTTCATTCCTCACTCGATTTTCTTAGATCTTTAGTATGTGAACTCTTCAATCTTGGCCATCTAAGATCCATCCCTTGCCTTGGTGATTCTTGAGCATTAAATTCATGCTTTTAGCACCTTTTTCAATCCAAGCTCTTAAATTCACCTTGCAACACAAACATGAGTAAAATATAACATTAAGCATTATCATGTTCATAAAACCAAGATATAAATGGGGGATAATATGCAATCCCCAGCCATCATTTGTCTAGCCCCGAGCAAAGTATGCGTGAAATGAACTTTAATGCGCAATGTTCAAACCTTTTTAGAAAAAAATCTTTTGTGTAATCAAGTATGAATGAGTAGACTCAATGATGAGAAAGTGAGATTTTGAAAACCTATAGCCGAATCACATAAGCAATCAATCAGATAAGTCTTTTATCCATTAAGTCAGATCATAGTTCACATATCAGGTTTTTCAACATGCTCAGTGAAAATACTATATTTTTATAATGTTCGTCATGCTCATCACTTCAAGATTGGTTGAAAACTCAAGTATTGATTCCGAATGTATTCCCTTTTCCTTCTTTTTCCAGTTTTTTATTTTATATCGAAGGTCATTTGTATTCATTCAGTCTTTTCATTTTTCATTTTTCAGATTTTTCATTCTTTTTCAAACTGTTTCAGTCTTTTCACCATACATGACCTTTCTGTCAATCTCCTATTTTTTAACTGGTTCTTTTCATCTTTTAAGGTGGATAAAATTCTCCAGCCTTGATTCTCACCATATATCAATGATTCACATACTAAGAATCAGAAATTCTAGCATTATTCATAGAAAACAATTTAAACGTGTCTTGTGATTTAGATTAACATGATATTCAAACTTCCTCTTAATCAATTGAGCGCAAGAACTTAGATTATTAGACTTCAGAAATTCAAAATTCAATCTCTATCTTATCATCAAACTCAAAACATTCTTAAATACACAACTTCTTGCTTTCCAAATAGATAAACATTGACAATTTAAAAAAAAAAATTGTAAAGTTTGTTCAAAACTAAGAAAATACTAATTAGTTTACCTAATCTCCCACCCCCAACCTAAAATCTATATTGTCCTCAATGTAAAAGAAATAAGCATGATTTACAAAAGAGACAACGTAATTGAAGGATAATACCTGATGAAGGAATTTTGAAGCTTTTTCTAAAGGATCTCAGCGTGAAGGTGAGTTAGTAGAAGAGTTAAACCAACAAAAGCAAACTATTTTAAACATCATAAAGCTGACTATCCTAAACGTAACATGAAAGTAATAAACCTAACTATACCTCCGTCTGGCTAGGAGGTCAATCATAGTAAACAGAATTAATCAGAGGTATGGACATGTCCTCTAAATCAAATTTCTCAACAAATAGATTTAATCGATGTCCATTTACTTTGAATTCATTGTCATTGTTTAGATTCTTTATCTCGATGGCCCCATGAGGATAAACATTAGTAATAGTGTAACGCCCCAGATTTTTGCCAACCTGGGATTAGATGTCCTTAGGCAATGGGTCGATCCTAATACCTCATTAACTTGTCAGAACTGAATCCCAAAGTCTAAAGCCGCCTTTGAACTCATTTCCTTCACAAATCTCACCCTTCATCACCTTGATCTTCCAATTTTTCTAAGAACTTTTACCCTAGACACTATCTTAAACTAGTTAAGTATCATAACTTGGATCACCTCATATACAAACTCCAAAGGCCTGAGTACCACCTCGACCAGAAATCACGTAGGATTAAATCCTTTAGAAATTTAACAAAGTTAACTAAGTACTAAACTCAATTAACCATGAAATCCGTTGGGATCGCTTTAAATACGATCTGCAAGACCCAAAACTTGCAAAACAAGTGACGCTAGGTTACCCTAAAGTTTAGAACCAAACTCATTTCCTACCCGCTTCGGGAATGAAACGAAACTTCATATTAGGTCTAGACCGCACATCGAATCCGATTAACACAAAGTTAAGAACTTAGGATCGCCTCGTTGGACTTGACAATCATCTCAAAAATCAGGTCCATCCGATGTTCCACGGCTATTCGTTTCGATTCGGAGCGAGGGAGTGTGAAAAACACTATTCATATTCCAAAATAAATATCAGGAATAGTGATCTGGCATCATTCGTTGACGCATCAGTATTGAGCAACCCGACCGTCGAATTGACCAAATTTGATTAAGAAAAATTTCAGGAACATTTACATGTACTTGGAATTTCTGATCGTGGCCCACTGACCGTCGAACTGAAAGTGGTCCGCTACGTGCGATCTGGGAATCCTATCGAGTCAAAAACGTAATCCCACGTAGATCCATAGATGGAGAGCTTAAGTCTGACGTTTGGTTCAAGGAGGGCCACCGTAACCTCCCTTTTGAATCTGGAAAAGTGACGAAAATCCTATATTAGCAGTACCCCTTGAACCTGAGTCTAATTTCGGAATGTTTTAGGCTATATAAGGGCCTTAGAGCACCCTCTCTCACAGCCATACGAATTTGAGTTTTGGGAGAGAGAAAAGAGAGAGAAAGTGAGGGAGATGTGGGAGGAATTCCCTGCTGCTGTTCCCTGCCGCTATTCGGCCTACACCGCCCTGTTCTAGGCGCTTTCCCGGCGGTATCCATCCCACTTGAAGGTAAGAAACCCTAACCCTAGGTCTGATTTAAGGTAGGATCATTGTGGGTTATGGAAAAGCTAACCGATTCCGCTCTTTAGGCTAGAAATCTCCCGTATACGGAAGTTCTACTACCCTTGCTGATTCGTTTCGTTTCCAAAGGCAAAGGTGAGGACTTTAAGTGTATAAGTTACGGTTTTCAACGCTTTCAATGTCAGATAATGGTAGATTCATGATCTGCATGCAATTGCACATGTACAAAGTGCCTTCCGTTTTCTGTTTCGATTAGAATTGTAGAATTTGGAATTTCACATACTCTAGGTATACGTATAAAATACCGTATACGTATTTTTTATGGAAATGTGTTTAACATGTTTATTTGTCGTATGGATATATGACGTATGGATAAAATACTTATTTGGCGAAAGGATTCGCCTAAATACATGTTTACTAATAAACACTATGTATGTAGAAATACGGTATTGTAAGAAGTACCGTATACATGTATATTTTAGCGATGTGTTTGTCATGATTAATTGTTATATAAATATATTATGTGCGTATAAATTAATTGCTTGGCGAAAAGAATTGCCGTAATACGTGTTTGTTTGTATACACTATATATGTTGAAAATGCGTATTCTAGAAAATACTGTATACGTATAAATTTTGAAGATGTACTTATCATGATTATTTTCTGTAGTAATATATTATACATAAATAAAATACTCACTTGGCTAAAGGATAGCCCTAATACATGTTTTGCTAACATACACCATGTATGTTGTAATAGTGTATTCTAAGTGTTGTGAAAATGACTGAATGAGTATGAATTCTCATTCGTGTTTCATCATGACTAATTGTCATGGACAATTGATTGTTGTATTGGCAATACCCCTTTGACGAAAGGATTTGCCCTAAATCACGCCACGGCCAATACACACTATATATGCTAAATGTGTGGCCCAAGTGTTTGTAGAAATGACTGAATGAATATGGAACTTGGTTTCCTGCTTGCCATGACTATCCGTCATGGGTGTATGCGTGTTATGATTGGGGTAACTCCCTCGTGAAAGGATTTGGCCTTATACCTCTGTGATCAACATATGTCATGTATGTTGATTCCTGTATTTTAAAGTGTTTGTTGAAATGTCTGAATGAGTAGTAGTTAGTAAATTGTAATGTTTAAGGGTGTTGAGATTGGATTCTCGACTATCCTATCGACGTGCATGATTACCTCCATGAGGTTGATCACTTAAACCACTTACTTACAATACATGTGTTTGTATTCCTATTAATGTAGTGTTTTACAACATGCTTTATATCATGCTTTAAAATATGCTTATAACATGCCTACTAGCATGTTTGAATTACTTTATTCATCATGCTTGAATTACTTTGTCTATCATGCTTTACTCCACATGCTAAGGATGACAAGTGATTGTGCTTGGGGCTATGATTATAGTCCAGACAATCGGTACTAGAATTGAATTCGTGGCTGTGATTCATTTGCCACGTGAGATGTGTTCGACGAACTCGAGTCGCACTTCGGTTGGCGATAGTGGTTGGCCACGCGAAGTGCTTATGCACTTCATGTCGTTTAACTTGTTGTGCTCGGGCTGGGGTGAGCTCGTCAGCAACCCGATCTGTCTTTTGTATGTTCACCATGTTTGGTACTAATGCTTGAACCTAGGGTACCAAACTTACCGCTGAAAACCCTTTTAACCATGGTACCTCGATCCGCTAAGACTCATGAGCCGGGCATGGTGGTATGGGACACCGTGGTCAAGCCAACCACGCTACGGGGCTACGTGCCTCCCCGTAGTGACCAAAGGAGCAACTTAACTCGTGAGCCGATTATGGTGGTATGGGACACTATATTCGGGCACTGTCGGCCTACATTGATAAGGTGATGGGGGAGTGGTGCAACCTTTGTGCGTAACAGCCCTGGCAGCCCTTTGTAGTGACCGCGAGCATATTCTGAAGTCGCAGTGCGCCTTAGGGTTCGCCGCGATATATATAGAGTATGAACTAGGCCTGTTTATGTATAGTGATGAATCATTTAAGGGGTGATGGGGAGTGGTGCAACCTTTGTGTGTGTTCCCAATGGCAAGCCTCTCGGCAGAAGGACTAGAAAACACACCATCGTTTGATATTAACTAGGATCGACGACCCTAGAATGGATCATGTTTAGGAATGATACAAGGGAGGTACCTTAGTTTCCCAATCCGCTGTTTGAAATGGACTAATTAAAACTCCAGTAATCATGCTCATCATGCATCGCATGTGCCCGGGAAGATGTGGAGCACCGTGGGATGTAAGCATGCGCGAACGTGAGATGGTGTCGCATGAGGGAGTATGTCGGAGAGGGCATCCATCATACCGCATTCATACTTGCATTAATTAGAGTAACTAGGAGTGCTTGATTTTCGCTTTACCACTCGCTTGACCGCATCGATAACATGTTAACTTATGCCTTATTGTTCCACCGAGTTAGCTACTCACTCCCACGTTAATGACGGTGTTGTACACACTAAACGCATTTGTTGAGTTTCGTGTGATGGCGATGCTTGTGAAGTGAGCCGGACTACTTCTATGGTGATGAGGAGGAGTTCTCCTATCTAGATCTCTCTCGACAGTCTATGAAGACCTGGTATTGTACTGACGGGGCTATGGTATTTGGGATAGGAGACTTTACACGTCATCACATTAGGTATATTTTAGAATTGTCCATGTAATTATTTAACCTGGAAATGTTATCACACTCTGGAGACTCATCATAGTTTATATAATTTGTCTATCTATTACAGTCTTCCACTTGCAACTTTAACTGTCTCTGGAGTATGATATGTTGTTTTGGCTTAATCTCACTCATGTTCACTACTCTAATACAGTCAACATTCAATCATCATTCATTTTGTTGCATAAGTGATGTTCTGGAACTCGAGAGTTGAGTTACTACTCGACCCCCGATTTTCAGGGCGTTACAAATAGTGAAAGGGCTAGTCTAACGAGATCGGATATTACCCAGAAAGAGATGTAACCGAGAATTGTACAAGAGTACTTTCTGACCTGGTGTGAATGATTTCCGAAGAATGTGTTGATCATAAAACACCTTCATCCTGTCCTTGTAAATTCTTGAGTTCTCGTATGCATCGTTCCGGATTTTTACAAGTTCATTTAACTGAAGTTTGCGTAGCGAGCAAGCATTGTCCAAATTGAAATTCAAATTTTTAATAGCCCAGTAGGCTCTATGTTCCAACTCAACAGGTAAGTGGCATGGCTTCTCATAGACAAGTCTAAAGGGAGACATTATAATGGGGGTCTTAAATGCGGTACGGTAAGCCCATAAAGCATCGGTCAATCGGATTGACCAATCCTTTCGATCAGGGTTAACAATTTCTCTAAAATGTGTTTAATCTCCCTATTAGAAATCTCAGCTTACCCACTTGTTTGTGGGTGGTATGAAGTGCTCACCTATTGAGAGATGCCATATTTCTTCATTAAGTTCGCAAATGGCCTATTACAAAAATGTGAGCCCCCATCACTAATGATGGCTCGAGGCGTTTCGAACTGAGAAAGAATGTTCTTTTTTAAGAATTTAATAACCGTTTGATGATCATTGTTCCGACATGGGATCGCTTCTACCCATTTAGTGACATAGTTTACGGTGAGCAAAATATATAAATTTTCAAAAGATTGGGGGAATGGTCCCATGAAATTAATGCCCTAACAATCGAATCTTCAATGATCAGAATGGGGTTCAGAGGCATCATATTTCGATGGGACAATGCTCCCAACTTATGACAATGCTCACAATCTTTGCAAAAATCATGAGTGTTGTTGAACATAGTGGGCCAATAAAAACCACACTACAGGATTTTGGCCATGGTCTTTTTAGCAGAAAAGTGATCACCATAAGCCTGAGAGTGACAAAAGGAGATAACACTTTGGTATTCATTGTCTGGCACACATCTCCTTAAATTTTGTCTGGACAATATTTAAATAAATATGGATCATCCCATAGAACTTACAAACCTCGACGAATAATTTTTTCTTATCTTACACAGTCCAGTGTGTCGGCGTGAAACCTATGGTAAGATTATTAGCAATATCAGCAAACCAAGGTGAATTAAAGACTTTAAACAATTGTTCATCAAGGAACATGTCATTTATATGTGTTATCTTAAGGGAATCAGAGAAATCAAGGTGGGAAAGATGGTCAGCCACTACGTTCTCAACTCCCTTTTTATCTTTTATTTCCAAATCAAATTCTTGGAGTAGGAGGATCCATCTTATCAGGCGGGGCTTAGTATCATTCTTAAAAAGAAGATACTTGAGCGCCGCATGATCTATGTAAATGATGATCTTGGATTCGATCAAGTAGGACCTAAATTTGTCCAAAGCGAACAGTACGGCTAAGAGTTCCTTTTCTGTAGTAGAGTAATTCACTTGAGTAGGATTTAGAGTTCTACTTGCGTAATGAATAACGTAGGGCTTTTTTTCTTTTCTCTGGCCTAAAACCACCCTAAGAGCATAGTCAGACGTGTCGCACATAAGTTCAAAAGGAAAGCTCCAATCGGGTGGCTACATGATAGGTGCAGTGATTAACATGCACTTGAGCTTAGTAAAAGCTTCATGACATTACTCGGTCCACTCGTATAGTGCATCCTTTTGAAGTAGATTACATAGAGGACGAGAGAGGTAAGTAAAGTCCTTTATGAATCTTCTGTAAAACCTGGCGTGTCCTACGAAGGATTGCACGTCTCGTATGTTCTTGGGTAGAGGTAGGTTAGATATAAGATTAATTTTAGCCTTATCTACCTCAATTCCCTTGGACGAGATGATGTGTCCAAGGACAATTCCCTTACGAACCATAAAGTGGAACTTTTCCTAATTCGATACCAAGTTCTTTTCCTCGCATCGCCTCAGAACATTTTTCAAATTTTCCAAACATTCACTGAAGGATGGACCAAAGACCGAGAAGTCATCCATGAAGACCTCTAAATATTTTCCTACCATGTCAGAAAAAATACTTAACATGCATCACTGAAAAGTGGTTGGGACATCACTGAATGGCATCCTTCGGTAAGCAAAGGTACCGTAAGGACATGTGAATGTGGTCTTTTCCTGATCTTCAAGGGCTATCTCTATCTGATTATAGCCCGACTAACCGTCGAGGAAGCAATAGTAAGAGTGACTAGCTAGCCTTTCTAAAATTTGATCGATAAAGGGCAAAGGAAAGTAGTCCTTCCTCGTGATGGTATTCAACTTCCTATAGTCAATTCACATTCTCCAACCAGTAGTGATCCTAGTTGGCACAAGTTCATTATTGGCATTGGCTACGATGGTGATACCAGACTTTTTGGGAACCACCTGAGTTGGACTTACCCATTGGCTATTGAATATTGGGTATATGATACTTACATCCAATAGCTTAAGAACCTTGGCCTTAACCACTTCCTTCATGTTTGAATTTAGTCTACATTGTGGTTGTCGTGAGGTCTTCGCATTATCCTCTAGATAAATGCGGTGAGTACAAATCGAATGGTCAATTCCCTTGAGGTCCGCAATCCACCATCCAAGGCCTCCTTTGTGCTCAATGAGAGTAGAGATGAGCATACTCTCTTGATCTTGCTCAAGTTGGGAAGAAATCACCATCAGGTATGTCTCATCTCAAATCAAAGAGCAAAGGTTTTAGGTCAAGCTTCAATGCCTTGAGGTTAGATAGTAGAGGCACTACATCAGTTTGGGGCAAATCTTTGAATTGTGGCCTCCACCAGTTAACTTCAAGTACTAGCACGGTATCCAGCATGGTCCCCATCTCCCTAATCATGTCATCATCAAACTCATGGGAGTGAGTCAGGCATGTCTCTAGAGGGTCAGAGGATAAGGTAAGAAGTGTTCTATCTTTCATGAAAGGGTCAATCATGTTAATGTCGTGGAAATCGTTATCATCCTCTAACTGTTTGCCCGTATTAAAAAAGATATTCAATTCCAATGTCATATTTCCAAAAGACAAACTCATGACTTCATTCCTACAATTAATTATTGCATTTGATGTGGCAAGGAATGGGCGACCAAGAATGACTGGAATTTGAGTGCTCATGTTACTGATGGGTTGCGTATCCAAGACGATAAAATCTACTGGGTACACATCCTCAATTATCCCTCTCGGTACACGAACTGAGCGATCAGCAAGTTGTAATGTGGTTAGGGTGGGTTTTAATTCACCCAAACCTAGTTGTTTGTAGACCGAGTAAGGAATTAGATTTACGCTCGCTCCTAAGTCAAGAAGTGCGTGCTGAATTCGGTAGTTCCCAATTATGCAAGGGATGGTTGGGCTACCAGGATATTTGTATACTGTGACACATCTTGCTTCAGGATGGTACTCACTTTTTCAGTAAAAAGATTTTCTTTTGAATATTTTTCCATCTTTTGGTCGTATATAAGTCTTTCAGAAATTTGGCATATGAAAGTATTTGTTTTATAGCATCAAGTAGAGGAATATTGACCTTCACTTGTTACAACACCTCTAGAATGTCCTAAGAGTTAGAGGTTTTGGTGCAACCAACCATTGGAGAAAAGGAGCAATCGACTTCCCTTGAGGTTCCGGTTCTAATTCTTATGGGGCATAGCTAGATCTATCATTGTTGTCCTCTTCTGGGTCCTTAGGCTTTTCAGCCCTAACGGAAATAGTTTTGTCAATGGTCTTCCCACTCCTAAGAGTGGTGATAGATTTAGCTTGCTCCATCTGATTTGAAGAGCTCGGGTTGCTAACTTCATATTATAGTTTTAGATTGGGAAGAGGTTGAGCTGGAAGGCTCCCCTTATTCTCAATCGCACTTTTAGTCTTAAGTCTTTGTATGGCCTTTGTGAGGTCTTGAAAGACTTGTAGCATACCCTGATTAAAATTGGTTTTGAAGATGCTTTAAAACTGGATCCTCCTGAGGTTTTCCTTGAATTGGAATTTGATTAGGGAATCCTTGAGGTGTAGCAATTTATTCATTTCTCCAACTGAAGTTTGGATGATTTCTCCAACTGGGATTATATGTATTAGAGGTGGGCCCACTGAAAGGTCTTTGGTAATTACTTACGGCATTAGATTGCTCATTCAGTACCTCTTGAAAAGCAGATATTGTTGGGCAATTTTCAGTTGTGTGAATGTTACAACCACAAATACCGCAAACAATTTCCTTACCCTTATCCTTCTTTAATTCCATGGCCTCGAGTTTTCTAGTGAGATTAGACACTTTAGCATGATATCATAATCCTCTTTTAGGAGATACATTCCACCCCTCTCTTTGGATTGAGTCGACCTAGACATGGTGCTTGATTTTGGGGAGATGTCCCATGATTGTGTGTTTTCAACAAGCTTGTCAAAATAATCTCACACATCAACGACACTTTTATTCATGAATTCCCCATTACACATTGTCTCGACCAATTGGCGCATGGAAGGCCCATCATAGAAGAAATTCGTGATGCGCCATGTTTCAAAACCATGTTGTGGGCATGAACTGACAAGATCCTTGAATCGTTCCCAAATTTGGAAAAATGTTTCATCTTCCTTTAGGCCAAAGTTCATGATTGACTTTCTAAGCGTGTTCGTCTTATGGCATGGGAAAAAAATTTATTAACTCTCTTGTCATATCATTCCATCTACCAATAGATCGAGGACGTAGTGAATGAAACCATGTCTTAGCTTTCTCTTTCAAAGAAAAAGAAAAGAGTTTCAGCCTAACCATGTCATCGGACATGTTTGGAAAGTATAAAGTTGCTATGATTTTATCAAATTCTTTCAAGTGTAGATATGGATTTTCATATTCAAGCCCATGAAATTTTGGAAGGAGTTAGATCACTCTTGGCTTGATATCCATGTGTCCGGTATTTTCTAGAAAAATCATGCATGAGGGCGTGCTCACCCTCGTCGGTTATAAATAATCTTATAAAGTACGAGGTGGGGGTGCTTGATTCACGTCATTCTCATCATAGACTTCCTCAACCTGAGGTTAAGGTTGTCTTCTCGGTTCATTGAGCGATTGATTTGCAACCATATCCTCAATTAACTTTGAGGATCTCAAGTGGTGTCCAATCCTACGATGGATAGATAACCCCTCAACCAATCCTCCTTCACTCAAGAGATGTAGAGTGTTGTCACGGACCCACTTGGGCATGAAACACTCTCAACCGTTAATTTCAGATTCTAACCTAAACCTAAAAGAAAGAAGGAAAATAGAAATCTAGAAATAGAAAGAGAGAGGGAATTAGAAAGAAGTTACCAAATTAGAAGTTCTTAAATTAAGATCCTGCAAAACAAAACAAAACAAGTCAGTTTCTAAAAAAACAGAAATTCTAAAATTAGAAAGTTTCTAAAAATAAATTAGGAAAGTAAACTAGTTTCTAAAAAGGAAAGTTTCTAAAAAAATAAAAAATAGAAAGTTTCTAAAAACAAATTAGGAATGTAAACTACTTTCTAAAAAGGAAAGTTCCTAAAATAGAAAGTTTCTACAACAAATTAAGAAAGTAAACTAGTTTTTAAAAAAGGAAAGTTTCTAAAAACAGAAAATAGAAAGTTTCTAAAAAGAGAAGGAAAGTTCCTAAACTTGGAATTAGAAAGTAGATCTAAGAAAGTTTTTTATATAAAAAAAAAGTTAATTTCTAAAAAAAAAAAAATAGTTTCTAAAAACAAATTTGGAAAGTTTCTAAACCTAGAAATAGAAAGCAAAGTTAGTTTCTAAAATAATTCAGAAAACCCTAATCCTAAAAATAGAAACTAGAAAAACCATAATCTTAACCTAATTCCAAAACTAGTTATTCCTAGAAAAACGCAACCGTTAGTCCCTGACAACGGTGCCAAAAACTTGTTCATAACCCCAAGTGTAGGGTCGCGATGTAGTAATCATCTCGGTAAGACTAAGGTTGAATCCACAGGGACTGAACTTAAGTATTCTGGAAGCAACTAGAACTAGAACTAGAAGAAGATGAAAACCTAAATCTGGAAGTATAAAGAGTAACTGTGAGAGATTTAATGAAAAACTTAACAAATTTAAAGGTGGGAAACTAGCGTTTCCAAGGATTCACTTGTAGAGATTAGGGAGATCTATGTTTGATTCACGAACACAACTGGAATTAGAGTCCTATCTAATCAAATTGGAAAGTATCTCAATAAAATCAAATCTGAACTTCCTTTGACCTAATTCTCAATTGAAGAGTGGTATGAGAACTCACTACGTGAAAAATGGAAAAAAAAATGACGGATTTTGAGGCGGTTGTGGACCGTCTCTAAAATTCTTTGGTTTAAAGACGGTTTAGAGACGGCCGTAAATTGTCTCTAAAGTTTTAGACGGCTCTTAACCATCCCTAATATTGTCTTAAAATATTGAACGTCCACAAATAATTTAAGACGGTCTTAGACCGTCTATACGGTCATCTGAGACAGTCAAAGACAATCTTATATGCGGCCATCTAAGACAGTCATTGGCCGTCTGCATTAGAGACGGTCATTGGCCGTCTTTTACTAGTAATCTGAGACTGTCAAAGACCGTCTCTATTAGAGATGGTCCTTAGCCGTCTTATAGCCTTGTCAAAGACCGCCTCTATAAGAGACTGTCACAGACCGTCTCTATTAGAGACTGTCAAAGACCGTCTCTATTAGAGACGATCCTAAACCGTCTTTAATGCTCAAGTCGAAAATTAAGAAGCTCAAAAAAATTATGAATTTTGAAAAAAAAAAATAGTTGAGAAGCTTAGAAAAATAATTAACAATGTTTAAGAAAATTTTAAATTTTGGAAAAAAAAAATTTGTTGATAATTTTGAAAAAAAAAATCGATAAAAAAATGATATTTTAAAAAAGAAAATTTAAAAAATTACACAAAATTGTGAAAAAATTGACAAATTGTAAAAAAAAAAAATATTTTTTTTAAAAAGAAAACTAGATTTTGTATTTTGACAAGAAAAATTGAAAAGTTAAATAACAAAAGTGAGATTAAAAAAATGATATTTTGAAAAAGAAAATATTAAAAATTAAAAAAAATGTGAAAAAATTGACAAATTGTAAATATATATATATATATATTTTTTGAAAAGAAAACTAGATTTTGTATTTTGACAAGAAAGATTGAAAAGTTAGATAACAAAAGTGAGAATAAAAATGATATTTTAATAAAAATTAAAAATTAAACAAAATTGTGAAAAAAATTGACAAATTGTAAAAAAATATATTTTTTTTTTAAAAGAAAACTAGATTTTGTATTTTGACAAGAAAAATTGACAAGTTAGATAACAAAAGTGAGATTTTGATGATGTATTGTATATCCTTGCCGCCCATATGTTTCTCCAACCCATTTTCGAGCCGAGTATAAAAAATTATGTTGATTTAAATCTTAAGTGGACCACACCGCTGGAAAGAATGATAATATAGTACCTCACCATTAAAAATTATAAAGAGCCCATCGTAAGGTTTTAGTAATGTTTATTTGCAATCCAACTTGTTAATAATGTAAAGAAGATCTAGATGAAGGTAAACTACAAAAATCAAATTGATCCAAAACTTTTGTGGCCTTCAAAAGGTTTTTAATGGTTATTCATCATTGTTTTTATTGGTATGGCCCACTTGAGATTATTGAGTTCTTATAATTTGAAATCACATCCTAAAATACGATGGAAAAATATATGAACAGTGTCAATATACATAAAATATATCAAGGTGGGCCCTATACAATTAGAGTAATACCTATGAAGGAGTTACTTAAATAGTGAAATGGTACTATAAGGTCACCTCATGGGAACTAATTCCCATGAGGTTAATCTGTGTGGGCCCCACCATGATGTGTGTAGAACATCAACACCATGCATTTGATGTGTCCCCTTTAAGTCCAAAAATCAGTCGTATATGAAACTCAGGTGGGTCATAGCAAAACTATGTGAAGACATCCCTAAAACATATAAAAGCATTTAATTGGTGGGGCCCACATGAGTTTTGGATGTGTATGAAACTTGGGCTGACTCCTCATCTAAGTGGGACACACATAATGAATGGGCTGGATCTATGAACCACATCTAGGTGAGCCCAATAAATTATTATGAATGTTTTAATGGGAGGGTAACCCTCTCAACTATAGTATGTGGTGTGGCCCACCCAAGTCATGGATTGACTTTATTTGTAAGCTCGTGGCCCACCATGAAATGGTGCATCTGATTCACGGGGCAAATCCAAAGTTCAAGTGGACCCACCATAGAAAAGATTGGGATAGTGACACCCACTATTGAAACCTTCTTAAGGCCCGCCACGATGTTTATTTGAGATCCAATTTGTTTATAAGTTAATACAGACATGGATGCGGTTGAAACTTGGTCTGATCCCTCATCCAAGAGGGACACATATAATGAGTGGGTTGGATATGTGAATCACATTTAGGCAAGCCCAATATATGATTATGAATGTTTTAAGGAAACCCTTCTCTACTACATTTAGGTGAGTTACTCATTACCCTTACCAGAGTAAACATTGTGGGGTCCACTGTTATTTATTTAGTTTATCCACTCCATTCATCCATGTTAACAGATAATTTGAGGTCTAAAGAACAAAAAGGAAGCATATCCAAAGCTCAAGTGGACCACACCACAGGAAATAGTGTGATTGAACCTCTACCATTTAAAATTTCTTGGAGGCCATAGAAGTTTTGGATCAAGCTAATGTTTGTGTTTTTTATTCATTCATATATTTTTGATATTATGAACAACCTTTAACCATTTTTTGGACAATTTGATCAGTCCAGATTGAAGAGTAATAACTTCAGATGTTTAAATCAAAATTCTCTCAAATTGTTGATCAATCTTGTTTGGCCAATATCTTTCTCATATGTAGCATGATCGGGGCAAGTAACTAGTCAAATTGAGGGTAATGATCAATAAAATAGAGTGAATGGACCATACATGTAAAATGGGTTAAATATTCTAGTCAAAATTGTGACCCAACTTATTGACACCCTGAGACTCTAAGAATTAATGTTAGTAAGTTTTGTGGGGCCCATCATGATGTGTGTCGAACATCAACACTGTGCATTTGATGTGTCCCCTTTAGCTTATGAGATATCTCAAAAAATCATCCATATACGAAACTCAAGTGTGTCATACCATCTAAAACTATGTGAAGACATCTAAAAAAATATAAACAGTGCAATATTGGATGTCATACCATTTCGGGGCCATAAAAGTTTTGGATCAAGCTGATTTTTGTTTTTTCCCTTCATCTGGCCCTGTATGACCTAATCAACATATTAGATGTCAAGTAAACAGTACAGTGAGCCTTAGGAGGATTTTAATGATGGATATCCAATTACTATTGTTTTCATGTGGTGTGGTGCACCTGAGATTTCTATGGTGGGGTCCACTACAGATTTTTATCTGCCTCATTCTTTGGCTCATAACTTAAAATGATATCTCAAAATGGATGGACAGTGTGGATATAACAAATACATCATAGTGGGGCCCACAATACTTGGTGTCCTCACCGTATGACGTCTAAGAGGGAAACAGATTGGCTACTCCCCCTGACACCAGACCCGTGGCTGGTGGTCAGTGCTCTATGGGTCCCACCATGATGTATGTGTTTCATCCATGCCGTCCATCCATTTTTACATATCATATTAGGGCTTGATACCAAAAATGAGAGGGATATAAATCTCAGGTGGACCACACCACATGAAAACAATAGTGATTGGATGTCCACCATTAAAACCCTCCTAAGGCCCACTGTACTTTTTATTTGACATCCAATCTGTTGATTAGGTCATACAAGCCCAGATGAAGGGGGGGGGGGGGGATATCAGATTGATCCAAAACTTTATATGGCCCCCCAAAAGGTTTTTAATGGTCGACGCTCATTCAACACTGTTTCCTATAATGTGGTCCAGTTGAGATTGGGATATACTTATTTTTTGTCTCATACCATAAAATGAAATGGAAAAATAGATGGACGGCAGGGATGTAACACATACATCATGGTGGGGCCCACAGAGCACCGACCACCAGCACTAGCGTCCGTCCCTGGTGTCAGGGCGATTAGCCAATCCATAGAGAGACTTGAAGTCTCTCTCTCTCTCTCTCTCTCTCTCTCTCTCTCCTCTCTCACTCTCACTCTGCGCACTCTTTGTCTCTCGATCCTCTCTCACTCTCGCACACCCTCTCTCTCTCTCTGTCCTCTCTCAACTGCATCCTCTCTCTCTGTCTCTCTGTCTCTCTCTGTATCTCTCAGTGCTCTCTCACTCTCGCGTACCCTCTCTCTCTCTCTGTCCTCTCTCAACCGCACCCTCTCTCTCTTGGTCCTCTCTCAACCGCGTCCCCACTCTCTCAACCACACCCTCTCTCTCTCGGTCCTCTCTCTCCTCTCTCTCTCTCTCTCTCTCTCTCTCTCTCTCTCTCTCTCTCTCTCCTCAGAGCTCGGGAACCCTATTTTCGGCGTGGACTCATGATCGGGGCTCCAACTCAAACAGGAAGTTGTTCTCTTCCTCTAAAGCTCGGTTGACCGTGAGGTATCTCTCTCTCTCTCTCTCTCAACCTCTCTCAATCTCAATACCGATTGAAACGATTTGGGGATTTAGGGATTTGGGGATTTGGGAATTTGGAGATTTGGAGATTTAGGGATTTGGGGATTTAGGGATTTGGGGATTTAGGGATTTAGGGATTTTGGTGGATCCTAGGTCCACCGAGATTCCCTGATTGTAGGGCCCACCATGACGTATGTGCCTTAGATCTACGCCATCCATCCATTTTGACAGCTCATTTTATGATGTGATTCACATCCAAAAAATAAGCAGATGGAAATCTCAAGTGGGCCAGACCATAGGAAACAGTGGTGATTGAATACCCACCATTAAAAGCATCTTGGCAGCCACCAGAATGTTTATTAGCCATCCAACCTGTTGATAAGGTCACAAAGACCTAGATGAAGGAACCCACAAATATCAACTTATCTAAAACTTTTGTAGCCTATAAAAAGTTTTTAATTGTCAATCACCACTGTTTCCTGTGGTATGATCCACCTGAGATTAGATATGCTTCATTTATGGTATCATGGCTTAAAATGAGCTGTCAAAACATATAGATGGCATGGACATAAGGCACATACATCACAGTGGGCCCCACAATCAGGGATCCACTGAAGCCGCGTCCACCACCGCCAAAGATGGTGCGGACTTGACTGCCTAATCCCAAACTAAGAGCATTGGACACATCATAACTAACAACACTATAATAAGTGTTGAGCTTGGGTTTTTAGTTTGTACAATTGGGGACCATGGGTTAAAGTATCCTTTCCTTTTCCAAAATAAAAAAAAAAAAACCAGCCTGTATGAGCTGCACAATTTAGCACTTCATAGCAACAAACGTTGGATTTAAACCACAATCACAAGTATCATGATGTACATTCCTGTTGAGATACTTCTAATATTGGTTGGAGGAAATCCAATTTCTACATTGAGTGATGACGTGGGCCATGTATGGATGAGACTTAGAGCTAAGTACGAATGAAATGTCTAGATTGATTAAATTTTGGGTTGAGGGTAAATACTTGCATTCGTTCTATCTAGATACTTCTAATATTGAATGAAATTGAGTTTTCTCTTTGACAGAGTGAAGAGGAAGAGTGTGGATTTCATTTTCTGTTCTTCTTTATACTTGGAAGTTGGGTTTAATATTGCTCAAGTTTGGTGGAATGAATTCCTTACTTGCAGTTGAACACTCACTTTCCATTCCCCTGATGTCAATTGTGGTGGTAAGATAAGATGCATGATTTTCCTTTTCAACTGTTAGTTATAGAGTGACAGTACTTGTTTCAATTTTCTTGGATGGACGATGAATGTATTTGCGAATGTAAATGAAAATAAAGAACTTATATATATATATATATATATATATATATATATATATATATTATCAATGGAGGATACCTTGTTTAGGGGGACATGAAATTCTTGTAGCTTATGGTATGGTGCCCCAATATTGGTTGTATGTTACTAGTATGTA
The DNA here is from genome assembly GCA_030180095.1 of Magnolia changhungtana. Classification (NCBI taxonomy): domain Eukaryota; kingdom Viridiplantae; phylum Streptophyta; class Magnoliopsida; order Magnoliales; family Magnoliaceae; genus Magnolia; species Magnolia changhungtana. The sequence continues at coordinate 5,410,377 of JASAUF010000459.1, forward strand.
GTAGATAACACTAGGTTCAATAGTAGATAATACTAGAGAATACCTAAACATTAACCTATAACCTACACTTATAACCTAAACTTAAACCTATAAACTAAACCTATAACCTAAACCAAAGCCTAAAACCTAAACCTAAACCTAAAACCTAAATGTATTCTCAAATCCCTATACCTAAACCTACACCTAATCCTAATCTCAACTCCCTAACCTAAACTTGAAAACCCAAACTTAAACCTGATCCTGAACCCGAACCTATAACTACAATCTAAACCTTAACCTAAACCTATAACCTAAACTCTAACCTACAACCTAACCTAAACCTATACTTATAACCTAAACCTATTCTCAAATCCCAAAACCTATAACTATAACCTAAACCTTAACCAAAAACCTATAACCTATAACCTAAACTCAATTCCCTAAACCTTAACCTACACCCTAATTTAAACCTATACCTATAACCTAAACCTATTCTCAAATCCCAAAACCTATAACCTAAACCTAAACCTTAATCTAAACCTATAACTTAAACCAAAACCTATAACCTAAACCCGAACATAAACCCGAACCCAAACCCGAACCCGAATTCCTAAACCTAAACCTATTCTTATGAACTAAACCTATTCTCAAATCTCAAAACCTATAACTACAACCTAAACCTTAACCTAAACCTATAACCTATAACCTAAACTCAATTCCCTAAACCTTAACCTAAAACCTAAAACCTAAACCTATAACCTATAACCTATACCTATAACCTATAACCTATAATCTACACTCAATGTCTAGATTGATTAAATTTTGGGCTGAGGGTAAATACTTGCATTTGTTCTATCCAGATACTTCTAATATTGAATGAAATTGAGTTTTCTCTTTGACAGAGTGTGGATTTCATTTTCCATTCTTCTTTATACTTGGAAGTTGGGTTTAATATTGCTCAAGTCATTAGGGTATAACCCATGTATGGAGGATTTCATGTTTCCATGCTTGGGCCACCAACCAAAAACAGAGTTCTCAACCTGTGGCTGGCCATGATGTGAGTTTTTTGTGTTATTTGGATGGCAAAGAACCATCAATTCAACAAAACAATTGTTAACATTGGCAAGTCACATTCCAAAACCAGACTGAGTCTAAACAATTCTGACTGAGTTGGAATGAGTCAGGTGACAGATACTGGTTTCGATCTCTGGGTGACTTGCACTTGAACTTATGCTTAAAACCATGTCAATCAGCTGTGAAGGTAATACGACCATTATAAAATAAGAGGCTTTTAGTGTATTTGGTGTGAATTGGGACTAAATACACTCTTCCAAATGTACTAACCTTACTGATTCACACCAACTACCACCAAATACATGCTCCCAAATGACCCTTTACAGTTCATTTTAGGTAACTGGTGTTTTCAGTTCTTATAACCAAATGCTTAAGCCAGGGGCTACATGTTCTTTGTTCAGGATTCAAGTTCATTAGGGAATATAGTTGTTTGTATAATCAAGAGTTAGAGTCTTGATTACCACCAGCCCAGCTTGTAGGAACATGCTCATGAGTTGTTTTAGTATAAATAGTAGCACCTTATTTTTAAGTTTTAAATTAGGATTTGGTTTGCAAGTCTTTCTTTTATAGAAGAAGCTTCTTGGCACATGTGAGGCAATTGAACGTGATATAGTGAATGGTTGCCAATGAAAGTTCATTTATGAATGGAGTGAGATATTTGGATGATATTTTCAAATTGTAGCATGAGGATGTCTGTATCTTTTCCTATCAATCTTCAATACTTAAATATAACAAAGAGTTAAGTAATGTTGATTTGTGTTTGGATGTATTATGCTTAATTAAAGTGAAACCAATAGTTTCGAGTAGAGACTTAAAACAAACTGTTTCTCCATGTTTATTTTGCTCCTAGTCTGGTCACTCTTCATCTAGAGAGGAACTGCACTTGTAGCATTTACAATTATAAAAGGAATTTCACCTGTCCTTGTACAATTTACTTTAATTTTAGCTATATTCATGGGATGTTAACTATAAAAGGAAAGACTGAAGATTCAGTGACTAGGATTTTCCAAATTTAGGATTTTTGTGTGTGCATGCGTGTGGCACATGTACTAACTCGGCATAACAGGGATCTTCCTTGTTCTTTACAAGCAGGGAACTTGCCCTCTTATAATGGATCATTTTCTTTTGAAAGACAATTACTAAGAATGATCTCTCAATAAGTTTATTAACATTACATCTACTTCCCAAAATTGATATCCTTAATCATAAAGTACATCTTCTTGGTGCAGAATAAATGCTAAATCAGGTCAACGAAAGAATGCTAAATCAATCCAGTGGGCTGAGGAATAAATGATATGTGGTCTCTTCTACAACACAACTTGATACTCACCATCAACACATTGAAACAAATTTTGTGACAAAGACTTGCACTGGAATTACATGCTTTTTGTTTTTTGGAAGATAGATTATGAAATATGATAAGGTCACATAGAAGTGAATGAAGGAAAAAATATAAATATTAGCTTGATGACGTCAACCAGTTTTAAGTAGTAGGCAATCAATCCTCACTAGTTATGTGGTGTAGTCTTCTTAAGCATTTGATCTGCCTCATTTTGGGGGTAATAACCTAAAATGGATGGATGACAAGGATAAAACACATATATCATGTCCTCATATCTCTAGATCAACCCGACACCCCGAGTCCGGTGCATGCCGATTTGGACGAAGAGATTGATGGTCTTCATAGAAAGCTCACCCAATTGAAACCCATGAGTTTTCTTTTTCTTTTTTACCTCCTTTTCTTTCTTGTTGCTTTTGTTTATTGCAGCATATGTTGGAAATCCTTATCTTATGCAATTTGATTTATCATGCTTCTGTCTCTTTTTTTTTTTTAGTGGTATAATGATTGTTTAGTAGTAAAAGGATTTGGGTAGCCAACCCCAATTAGTTGGGATAAGGCTAAGATGATGATGGTTATGATGTTGAAGCTTCTGATTAGGAGCTGGGGCTGTTTTAGTATTGGATGAATTCAGACATGAATTATCTGAATTTGACTCAATTTGGATTGTTTTCTCCGTATTATGTTTCCCCTTTGCTTTCTAATCTCGTTATTTCTATTTTAAAGTGTTCAGATGACTCCAACAATCATTCTCCATTTGTTGATAAAGCTCTGTTTTCTTGTTAAAAATTTGTTTTGAAAGGTTTTCTTGTTAAATTTATGACCTTCAATTTTGTCATTAGTTGATTACATCTAATTGTTCTTTTTAAATTCAATTATCTGAATTTGATGAGATTTGTATCTTTCATTATCTGTATAGGCAGTTATTGCTTTTCAGTTGATATTTATGTGATCGTCTTTTCACTGTCCCTCTTTCCTTCATTTTCTATTAAGGCCATGTTTGGTTACTAGGATTCCATGCCAAACAATGGAAAAGGAAAAGGGTTTTCCTTTAATGTGACAATTTTTGTTGTTTGGATAAGTATATAAAAGGAGGACTCCACTAAACAATCATTATACTTTTCCATAAGTTCTTGGCACAAGAAGCTATGTGATATTTGTGAGAGGCATATGATATTTCCACTTCTATATTCAAACAAGAACTCCAAAAATGGAATCCATGTTTCAATAGTACTTAGGAAATCATTGTTAGATATATTTTGGTCCTTTCTTTTCCTTGCACTCCACATTTCCAAACATGACCTAAAAAGTGCAGATAGTTATGACGGCTAATTCCCATTTGCTTAAAGCTCTATAAATTTATTTTATCTTTTTTTTTGAAAGGTAAATTCATTTTTTCTTATTCCTTATATTGTTTTCCAATTATATTTGTGTTGGTTTCAGAGTACAGGTAGTGATAGAAATTGTTGGTCAATTGTGGCTTGTAGACAAAGGGATGAGTAACCAACAATACAAATATGGGAGGCCTTCCCGAGGTATCCAGATGCTTTTAGATATATTTATGTTGTTTTTAAATGTATTAGCTCGAAATTGATGGAGTAGCCTGGATGTGCGTCAAAGCTATTCGGATGTTGAACAGGGGTCCCTGGAAGGTGGGAACCGCTGTTATGACCATGATGAAGCTGTCTGTTTCCTATGGACAACATTGGAGTGGCCTGGCCATTTGAAGAGGCCGTGTTTATGTATTTGGTCGAAATTGATGGAGCAGACCCGGATATGCATCGGAGCTATCCGAATGCTGAGCGGGGGTCCCTGGAAGGTGGGAACCGCTGTTATGACCATGATGAAGCTATCCATTTCCTATGGACAAGATTGGAGTGGCCTGGCCATGTTTATGTATTTGCTCGAAATTGATGGAGTAGACCCAAATGTGCGTCGGAGCTATTCGGATGTTGAGCGGGGGTCCCTAGAAGGTGAAAACTGCTGTTATGACCATAATAAAGCTGTCCATTTCCTATGGACAACATTGGAGTGGCCTGGCCATTTGAACAGGCCGTGTTTATGTATTTACTCGAAATTGATGAAGCAGACCCGGATGTGCGTCAGAGCTATCCGAATGTTGAGCGGGGGTCCTTGGAAAGTGGGAACCGCTGTTATGACCATGATGAAGCTGTCCATTTCCTATGGATAGTATTGGAGTGGCCTGGCCATTTGGACAGGCCGTGTTTATATATGTATTTGCAGGGACCACACCCTTAACCTATAACCTAAACCTAAACCTTAACTTATAACCTAAACCTTAACCTATAACGTATAACTTATAACCTATAACCTAAACTCAATTCCCTAAACCTTAACCTATAACCTAACCTAAACTTAAACCTATAACCTAAACCTATAACCTAGACCTAAACCTAAAACCTAAATGTATTCTCAAATCCTTAAACCTGAACCTAAACTTGAAAACCCAAACCTAAACTTGAAAACACAAACCTAAACCCGATTTCCTAAACCTAAACCTTAACCTATTCTCAATTCCCTAAAGCCATAGCTTATAACCTAAACCTAAACCTTAGCCTAAACCTAAACTTAAACCTTAACCTAAACCTAAACCTATAACCTTAACCTAAACCAAAACCTATGACCTAAACCTTAACCTATAACCTATAACCTATAACCTAACCTTAACCTTAACCTTAACCTAAAACCTTAACCTTAACCTAAACCAAAACCTATGACCTAAACCTTAACCTATAACCTATAACCTAAACTTATAACCTAAAATAAATATCATATTGATCCAAAACTTCCGTGACCCCCAAAAGGGTTTCAATGGTAGACGTTCAATCTACCACTACTATTTGCAATGTGATCCAGTTGATCTATGGATCTGTCTTATTTTTCAGATCAAGCCTTACGAAGAGCTCGCCAAATGGATGAACGATCTGGATATAACACACCTCATGATGGGACCCATAGAACCTGGTGACGTCAACGTACTCGATTTCGGGCGCGAATTAGCTACTGACAGGTTGAGTAGCAATACTCGCTACTGAATTGACGTCACCAAGTTCTGTGGGCCCCACCATGATGTATGTTTTGTATCCACACCATCTATCCATTTGGAGAGAACATTTTATGCCATGAGCCTAAGAATGACTAAGATTCAAAGCTCCAATGGACCCCACCACAGAAAGCAGTAGAGAGAGTGATGCCCACCATTAAAAACTTCTGTGGGCCACAAAAGTTTTCGATTAAGCTGATATATATTTTTCCCATTTATAATGTCTTTTTTAACTTATTAACGAGTTGGATCTCAAATAAACATCTAGGTGGACCTTAGGAAGGTTTCAATGGTGGATGTCACTTTCTCCACTGTTTTTTGTAGTGGGGTCCATTACAGTTTTTTATCTGCCTCGTTGTTTGACTAATGTCCTAAAATGATATCTCTAAATGGATGGACCGTGTGGATATAACACATTCATCATGGTGGGTCCCACGTAACTTGGTGACATCACTTCAGTAGCAATCTCGCTACTCAACCTGTCAGTAGCTAATCCACGTCCAAATAAAAGGCTCGAACGATGTTGAGGGTCAAATACTGCATATCAAACCCCAGTTATTGCCTAAATTTATGAACATGGTACTGTTTAACGGCTCGATTTAATTGTGTTTGTGCTGCAAGGTATATTTACAACATTGAATTAAAATGGGGTGCTAAAAGCATGGAATTAACACTCAGAATACACCAAGGCAAACCCCAAGGGACTGAGATTGATGGATATACATGCCAAAGATCTGAGAAAACAGAGAAACTAAAGCTCAAGTGGCCTAAAAAACTCCAGAATGCAAGATCATAGGGTTCTCATCATCCGTTCGGTTCAAAACTTCATACAGGACCTGAAGACCATCTATTAACTGTACACATCAAAATTCATCCGTTGGATCCTTGTAGAAGCGGCCCAAAGGACAGATCAGCCCATAAATTAATGATTTGGGACCCATCTAAGATCTAGATATACTTCAATTTGGTCTCAACCCTTTAAATTAGATGGGGAAGAAGATGGACGAAGCAGATATCATATATACATCACAAGTGGACTACACTGGCAGCGCCAGTGCACAGTGCACAAGTGCACTCGATGTGCATTGGATCAAGACAACGGGTCAGCGGGCGCTGACCTGATCCGTTTCTTGTGTACACAGTGTCCGCAAGGTGTGAACGATGATCTGCATTATGGGCCCCACCCATTATCCGGTTGGATGATCTGAACCGTTCACTTGTCTCAGGAGGTGGGTATTACCCTCACCTAGGTATCTTTTTGTTCCCATGCACGCACGCACAGGTAAATCGTGACCAAACAGAGAATGGACGGTGTTATAGAAAGTGTTGTGGGCCACACCTAATCCGAACCAAATCAATACATTTCCGAAGGGTTTTTCGAGAGGATTCCAATGTATGAAATGGATTCCCTGTCCTGCATCAATCATGGGTCCACCGACCACCACAGCGTGAATGCGCAGGCTCTGTTTCACAAACAGAGCCTGGGGACGAATCTTATGGGCCACGTACATGATCTTTCCAGATGATCCGGTCCACCCATCTTGATCAGGGTTAAAAACCGACCAGAAAATGCACATCTTTTCGATCCATGTTAACCAGACGAAAATCAATCTGCTCCGCAACGTCCACGGACTCTGTTGCACGATCCACGTTACAGATCGTTGTGGGCTCCTATCTTCAAGGTGATTGAAGATCTGCACCGTCCATCTTGTGGGGATGAGGAACTAGACCAAACCCTAGAAGATCTTTCACTGATCAGCAAGATCAGCAAGGATGGAGTGCATCGTCTAAATCCCTACATAAACAGGGTTAGGCAGGAGGCCTTACGTAAACAGACTTACAGAGAGTGTTTCACCAACAGAAAACCTTTATAAAAAGGGAAGGCAGTCGTCGAGACTGGATCCATCTTGGTGTGGAGCAGCCATGGAGGTATAATTCAAGAGAAAGAGAGTATTTTAGAGTTTTTTTATTTGTTTTGATTACTGTTTTTCTTTTTATTATTTTTAAGAGATCTAGTCCAATCATGATGGGCTAAACCTCTTAGATAGGGCTAAGAGGTGAAGCTTGTAGCATGATTGGGACATTTGCTTGGCTGTGATTCATGTTTTGTTGAACTCTTATGGATTCTAGTTATTTATGAAGGTAAATTTTTAGTTTTTAATGGTTTGTTGTGACTCAAATTACAATGGATCTGCGATAGCTTTAAGTATGTTTTTCCCATTGTTGAGATTGTGAAATTAGTAAGACCTGTTGTTCACCATCATCCTATGGGCATGGTAGGGTGATGGAATCCTTCCTAACTTTCACAATTCTCTCATGATTGGCTGTGAGATTGGTAAATTACTGTTGTTTGCCATAGTCTCCTGGGCATGGTTAGGTGACGAAATCACTTCCAAATCTTTACCAATCTTATCTGTTGATGATTAGATCCATGAAAAGTTCAGAGATCTGACAAATCTCTTCTTACCAACTGGATATGATAGGACTCTGATTCCAGTTGTGTCCCTAAATCAATACAAAGTAGCTTCCCAATTGCTACGAGTGGATCCTTGGCACCCTAGTTCCCACCTTTATTTTCACAAGTTTTAAAGTAATACTTCACCATTATTCCCTCATATTCATTCGATTTAGATTTCATCTCATTCTAGTTCTAATTCTGGTTGTTTTTAGATTACGTACAGGTTTCAGTCCCTGTGGATTAGACCTCGGTTTAACCGAGTTTATTACTACATCTCAACCCTATACTTGGGGAGTGAACAAACGACCTTTTTTTTTTAAGCAGAGAGGGTTCCGAAAGCCGGAACCCTAAAATTTCTCCCAAACCGGCGAGGGTGTCTCCGGATTTCTCTCCAAAATCGGAGATTTTAATTGTGGTAACCCAACAATGACTCTTCAATTCGAATGGCCCGCCAAATGAAAGCTTCTGATCATGGCGATCTCTTCTACAGGTACTGAAATCCACCCTTTAATTTTTTTTCCCAATTTTTTCGGATGTTGACGTCGATGTCCGACAATAATTGAGAGAAAATCGCGCGATATCGTCAAAATATTGTGCGATATCGACGCTATATCGGCCGATATCTGGATTTGGGGTTTTTTGGTATCTTCCGGGGTTATTGCGAGTGTATCATCTCATAGGGGTACTGAAAGGGCCTAGCTATATGCCCTAGAGGGGGGTGAATAGGGCAATGCCAAATAAAACTTAAAATAGCGGAATAATAAAAGATATAAATAACAATGCTGAAATAATAACACTCTCAAAACATATGAAATATGAGAATAATACTAAATCAGTTCTAAGGACAACCTTACACCAAAAACCAATGGCTTATGGTAGGACAACCTTATTTCTAGAACGATCTAGAAAACACAAATGATATGGAAAATAAATCAAGAATAACTTAAAGAAATAAATCCTAAGTTATTACACCATTCAACTACACTTGCTTGAAATGAAAATTACAATATTCATCCATAAAAGCAATTCACAATACTAAAGGAATAAATGAATAAAGAAATCAAGCACATCTACAACACAACGATATATAGTGGTTCGCCTGTGTGTTCACCAACTGTTAGCCAACAGCCACATAGAATGCTACTCCACTCCTAATATCCTCACACAGGAGATATTAGCATGCACTATTAAAATAGGTTTTCACAGGTTCACCCAAAACCTTCACAATTGTGTCTTTTTATCTCGGGCTTACACAATCCAAAAACCCCCACAATCTGAGTTTTCTGGCTCTCCTCAGATAACCAAAACAATGAGATTTTTCTGGCAAATCTCAAATAAAACCAGAGAAAGTAAATTACAAAGTAAAATACCTGGATCTCCTTTTGAAGTAGCCCAATAGAACCAATCGGAGTAGATGAATGATACGTCGTTCAATGTCCAATACTCACATAAAGAGTGGTTCTATGTCTAATTGATTTTAGATTAAATCAAGAAGAGTAAGGTCTATTTGATTTTGATCCCAGAAGAAGGAATATCACAAATTCCTCTTTTCTAAATAAGATTGGAATATGGATCAAAATCATAATAGAAAAATGCTAACAAAAGGAATATTAAATATGCACAATAGCTTAAAAAATAATCACAACTTATCTCAGAGTATAGCCTTAAATCGCTTGAATTGAATGGAATGGAATGAATAAACTCTGAAATTCGTGCATTATTTATAGCTTGAAAAATCCCATCTTCGACTGGTCTTAGGATCCTAGGACTAGTCGTAGCATCAAAGATTTTGAAAGATTTCCACGAGATTAGATTAGCTGTTCTCACGACTGGTCTTAAGTAGCCTACGACCGGTCGTGGACCACCTACGACTGGTCGTGTGACACCTACAACTGGTCGTAGAACTCGAGATAGGTCGCTGGAGTTCGAGTCGAAGGACTACGACCGGTCAAAGGATGAGTCGTAGGACTTCCCAGGACTGGTCGAAGCAAGTCCAGGACTGGTCGAAGGACAACCAGGAAAATCCGAAAATCTGTAACAACCTAGGACTAGTCCTGAGAAACCTAAGACTGGTCGTTGCAGACCTATGACTGGTCTTAAGATCTTTAGGACTGGTCTTAGAACAGTCACACCAAGTAAATTAAAATATTCGGATTATGTATCCAGAATGACCTATCATACAGACCAACCTAAGGTCAAACTAAGGTCAAACAAACCTTGAAGTGAGATGGACATTGAAGTCTTGAAGGTCTGTATTCTCAGATTATCTTGAAGGAGAAGCTTGAGTCGAGTTGATGGTCTTTCTCGATCTTGGTATATTCTTAACTTGTCTTGATGAAGTCTTCTAATCTTGAACTTGTTAGAAGTAAACTTGAAGTCTTCTATTCTTGTAGACTTCATTCATGATATGTCTTGCAAACATTCTTCATTTATAATCTTGTCTTGAAAACATTCTTCATTCATGATCTTGTCTTGAAGCAGTGTGTAGTCACAAACAAGAAACACAAGAAGTACAAGACATTAGGTTTTGGCACTACAAAATTTGACAACCAAAGGGATATGAAATCATAGCACTAACAATCTCCCCCTTTGTCAAATTTGTGACAAAATACATTTATAAATATTAGAGTAAAATGAAGAAAGAATCATGAGCCATCAGAGTGAAAAAAAAAATACTCTACTCCCCCTAAGTGAGTAGAAACAATCAACCATATTCAAGTACTCACTCTCTCCCTTTCTCCCATTCTCCCCCTTTCCATACTACTCCCCCTTTTTGTTACAAAATGACAAGGGAATGCCAAAGGAGAGAAGAGAACACCATATGAAGAGTCAAGATTTAATTATCAAATTAGTACAACACTTCAATGTCATCAATCCAAAACATACAACCAAAGTCATCAATCGTAATAATAATACAGAATCCATCATATTCAAACCAAAAAAAAAAAAATCCACCTAATCAGATCCAGATGAAGGAGCAGGGATGGTTGGATCAATCTGATGTAAACCCCTATTAATGCGACGAAGATATTTTCGCATATATTTAAATTGTATATCATGGGCTACACTCAGGTTATCAACCTTCTCCTCCAATGCACTTAGACGTGCATCATAACCAGAAGATGGATCGTAATCAGAATCATTTTGGGAGTCAGTTTCAATGTCTTCAAATATATCATCCATATTTATATCAGCCTGTGGAGGAAGATCAGCAGCTTCCCCTTCATTTCCTGCTTCAGCACCTTCACCACCACCTTCATAGAATTGACCAGAAGCAAATCCAACTTCATCTTATTTAAATTAGTATTATTGAATAAAAGATGATGAATTGGTGCCTCATTCTCAGGTAAAGCAACGAGCATATTTGTGGCTAAACAAGTCATAAGATAACCAAATGGAATATCACTATGACCCGGATGAAGACAAAACTGAATGATAAAATGACATATCAAAGAAAGTAAAAGACAACAATGCCGGACACAACGAGTGCAATACCCGAACCATGAAGGCAGTTAACTCGGTTTATTTTCCTGACCGAGGATACACGTTTGAAGTGAAGATCTGCAACTTGTATGGTAATAAAAATTTTGAGGGGAGCACATTTCCTTTGTGCGTCCAATGCACTTCCATATTGCATAAATCTCTTGTCAACATTTGTTTTTCCGATTCTGATGGTTTGTCATATAATGTATGAATCGGAATACCTTCATCTTTGACAGGTATATCCATAATACCTTATATCAAATGTCGATCTATCAAAAATTTTCCTTCTCTAGTAGCAATTGAGAACATTAAATTATCAAAGGAAAAATCAAAGATACATGCAACCATAGATTGTGCAATGGACTGGTATGTAGGCCCACCCCAAAACTAAATGTTAGTCCAGCCAACAGATTTAAGGAGAGGTGTAATCTCAAATTGTTCAATGTGACTGAGACTTACAGGACGCTCAACGATAACTTTACGGTTACGTAAATCTCGTACATCATTTGGATCATCTTCGGGTGACCGAAGGTGCCGTCCTGTTATAGATGTAGATCTAGATGAAGATGGACCAAGGGGTGTTTTCTTTTTCCCCTTAACATCTATTTTCAACAAGATTTACCAAGGAGCAAGCACAAAGAACACAAGAGGTGGTGGGTTTCTCTAGATCAGATTTTTAGAGAGGAAACCCTAAACAATCAATAAAAGACGAGATCAAGCTTATGGAATTTACAAATCAAAGCATAGAAAGCATAAATCTTCAAGAAAAATGAAGAAAAATGACTTATCTTGAAGAAAATTATGAGATCTCAAGACAGATCGAGCCACAACTCGTCGAAGGAAGAAGAGGAAACAAAGTGATTTCCAAATTATATGATGCTCACGATCTCTACGACCGGTCGAGTGCAGTCCACGACCGGTCGAGTCAGGACCGGTCGTGTATTGCAAGGGCTGGTCGAACATCGACAAAAATAAATATCTTTATGCACAAATTGAAATTTATACACATACAGTACACTATGATACATGCAGACAAGTATATTCAATTTAAAATGCACATACAAAGATCAAATTTCATTTTAGTAAACCTGTTTTTGTCAAGCAGTTTAGTAAATATATCAGCAAGTTGGACATCAGTTGGAATATATTCCAAAGAGATAGCTTTTTCTTCAACTAATTCACGAATGTAATGATACATAATGTCAATATTGAAAAAGGCCAAGCTATATGTCCTAGAGGGGGGGGGGGTGAATAGGACTATGCCAAATTTAAAATAAAATCAGCGGAAATAAAGTAAACCAATATCCTTACAATATGAATCAATTCACAATGCTAAATTTTAAATCACCTTGATAAATAAGTATTGAGAGATTGATACAAATTCAGTTCTAAGGACAACCTTACACCATAAAAAACAAGGGCTTATGGTAGGACAACCTTATTTGTAGAACATCTTTTGGATCAAGGACTCAATTTTAATATAAGTAAATGAAATAGCTAGGAATTGAAATTAAATGCGTATATAGATCTAAATTATTACAACAATCCCCACACTTGCTTGAAATGTAAATAGTTACAACATTCACATCCACTTGTACATTCCACACAATCGAATGATAAAAGATATGAAAATTAAGCAAGCATTCAATCCACAAGACAAAGAGTTATAGTGGTTCGCCTGTGTGTACACCAACTGTCTTTCAACAGCCACACAGAAAGCTACTCCACTCCTAATATCCTCACACAGGGGATATTAGCGTTCACTATGAAATAGGTTTTCACAGGTTCACCAAAAACCTTTACAATTGTGTCTTTTTCACTTGGGCTTACACAATTCAAAAACCCCTCTTTTCTGAGTTTTCTGGTTTTCCTCAGACAACCAATACAATGAGATTTTTCTGGTTCAACCTCAAACAAAACCAGTACAATGAGATTTTTCTGGCTTAACCTCAAACAAAACCAAAAGTAAATAAATTTTACAGAATTGTAAAATACCTGGATTTCTCCTTTTCTTAGCAGCCCGGTAGAACCAATCGGAGTAGATGATTGAATGTCAAAGTTCAATTTCTAATACTCACATTCATAAGGTTCTAAATTCTAATAGATTTTAGATTTAACTTGTTGGGCGTAGCTATATTTGATTTTGATTCCAAGAAGAAGGAATAAGAAAATTCCTCTTTTCAAATAAGATTGGAATATAGAAACAAAATCAAATTAAATAAGCTAGCAAAAAGGAATATTAAATAAGCACAATGTAGCTTAAAATAAACACAGACTTATCTCAGAGTGATCACTTGAAAATTCTTGAATTGAATAGAGTTGAAGTGTGAAAACTCTGAATTTCGTGTTCAATTTATAGAAGCAAAAATCGTTCCTACGACTGGTCTTAGAAACCTTCGTCGGTCGTAGCTCTAATACATTTTTGAAAAATTAAGCGATCTTTGAAAGTCGTTCCATTTGGTCGTGAGTAGCCTACGACTGGTCGTGGGTCACCTACGACTGGTCGTAGATCCTTACGACTGGTCGTAGGACCATAGATTACGTTGCTGGACTTTGAGTCGTAGCTCCACGACTGGTCATGGACGAGTCGAAGCCACACCTACGACCGGTCGAAGGACCTCCAGGACTGGTCGTGGGCATACCAAAAATTCTGAAAAATCTTCAACTACTTAGGACTAGTCGTGGAATTTCTTAGACTGGTCGAACCAATGCCAGGACTGGTCGAACAAGAGCTAGGACTTGTCGTAGAATAGACCAAACTTATGTAAAATAAATATTTGATTTATGTATCCAAAGTGCCCTACTTAAAGGGTCAACCTAAGGTCATTCAAACCTGAATCATGTCGTATGGACATTGAACTTCAACCATTCAACGAATGTAGATTGTTTGAACCATATCAGGCTTGAGATCTTGAACTTGTTGTAGCTTCAAACTTGAGATCTTCATCAAAGATAACAACTACTTCATGCATTGCTTATTAGTCTTGAAGTCATGAGTTGTTTCTTAAGACTTGAATATCAACATTGTAGCTTTTTGAGACTTCAACATGTAGCTTCTTGAACTTCAATATGTAGCTTCTTGAAAAGTTCAACTTGTAGCTTCTTGAAGTATTTATGCAGTGTCTTGAATTCGTATAAATCATCATACAAGCACAGGACACAGATAGATGTTTTGACACATCAAAATTTGACAACCAAAGAAGCATGGGACCATAACACTTACAATCTCCCCCTTTGTCAAATTTGTGACAAAACACCCAAGTAATAATACTTCCAATAGACATAAGAGAAGTACAAACACAACAGGTTCACAATAGAGAAGCATGCACAGTTATATAGATATCATATAGATATGATATGATATGGATATGATAAGTAATAACTAGCATCATTCTCCCATAACTACCCCTGAGAAGCTTAACTCCCCCTGAGTAATAGCCTGAGTAATAGGAGCACATCATAAAGATTAAATTCAAATAAATCAAAAGCCTCCAAAACTTCTCCTCCTTTTTGACACAAAATGACAAAGGAAGAAGAGCATCAATAATAAAGAAAATAGGAGTTGATTCAAGAGAGCATAGAGCATAAATCAAAAAGTCAGTAAGCACGAAAAGCTCAGTAAAAAAAATATTACAAACCCATCAAAAATTTAGTCAGAACCAGAAGAGGGTGCAGGATTAGATGGATCAATTTTATGTAAACCCTTAGCAATCCGCCTCATATATTTGCGTAAATATGAAAATTGCATGTCTTGGGTAACATGAATTTGAGCCACCTGCTCTTGAAGGGAATTCAATCTCTCATCAAAATCAGAAGGCTGAAAATCAGGATCATCAGCCGAGTCTGATTCAATTTCTTCAAATAAATCATCCATATTCACGTCTTCAGGAAGATCACTAGCTTGAGCATTTCCTGCTTCAGCACCATTGCTACCAGCATCCACTTGGCCATCAGCCAATTCTAAATTCATCTTGTTAATATTGGAATTATTAAAAGGGAGATGATGGATGGGTTTTTCTCTAGTAGGCTGTAACAACCCCAGTCTTTTAGTCAAACATGAACGCTTATTAATACAAACATGCTTCATGGGGGAAAATAGCAAATAGTTAGAGACAGGGAAAATAGATTCTCCTCGACCCATTTAAGGTAGAAGTATTGAATTTCGGGGCGAAATTCTCTTTAAGGGGGGTAGATTGTAACACCCCGTACTTTCAGTACTCGGGTGTTACCATGAGGACCTTATTTAGGGTCACAAACCCGATTTAGTTATTCTGTAAGCAACTCTAAACTCATTGGACTTGAGGACCATCGGTCTAGGTGTATCCAGAATTAGCCTAGGAATGTTGGAGGACAAACATGACTTGACCGACTACCAAATGAGGCCCACCTAAGTCAGATGGGTGGCCTATCTTAAGTGATCCATAATGACTCATTTTAAATATATATACATCATAATATAAAATAATTTTATAATTAATTGTAATAATATAAATGTTACTTGAATCATTCAAATTATGCATATTATTTAAGCTACACATAAAATGAATGGCATACCAACATATAATTGATGTATATTAACTAATATTTACATTTTGTAATTTAAACTACAGATTATTGTATTATACCATATATATGAAATATACGTCACTTAGAATAATCAATATTTGTATAAATATAAAAGAAAAATACGTATATACACATATATATGATATGTCAAAATAGAATATGTTATTAATTTATAAATAATTATTAATATAAATTATAAAGGTAGTACAAGTTGTATATATGTTGATAAAATATATAATAGTATATGCTAATGTGATTGTTATTATTTAATACATATTATTATATACTAATGTTGAAACTAATAGACGGACCAGATCCCACCTAAGAGTACCATGGGCCGCGCAAACCGCCAATCCAACACAAATGTGGCGTGTATGGCCCACCTAAGCTATGGATCCACCTCATTCTTCAGGCCGAGCCCTAAATTGACATGGCAAAATGCATGGCCGGAGTGGATCAGATCACAGACGTCACTGTGTACCCCACTATCGTTGCATGTGCACATCAGTACGTACACCCATTTCTTGGAATATGAAGACCGGTCGAGAAGCTCTGACCGAAAATTTCTAAAGAAGGAAATTCCTTCTTTCCTTTCTCCCGCGCCTGGCTCGTTTTTGAAACGGACGACGGGCATCCATCTGGTTGAATCATGGCCCACCAGAAACAATCCTTTGGATGATCTAAACCTTCCATCGTGTCTAGTGCTTGGGTCCCACCAAAACCCATCTTGTTCACACGTTGAAAGGCACCCACGTGCGCACAACCCTTGCCGCAAACAGGACCTACAAACACAAAACTTCCAAAAATAGAAACTGTTTTTCTTCTTGCCAGCTCCACGATCCGTGTGAAACCTCCTCTCTCAATCCTGACCGTCCCTTGGAGGGTTACCTCAGCCGTCCATACTATCTGCAAAAGCTAGGGCTTTGGGTAGAAAACTAACAACCGAAAATAGCTCTCCCAGTCGTTTCCTTTCTAAACCCAAACCCACCGCTTAAAGCTCTCCCAAGCTTCGAACGGACATGCCTGGAAGCTCTCTAGGTTCCCTTAGGACCGACTACAAGGGTCGGATTGGTGTTTGTGATGGTGACGGTGAAGACGCCATTAATGGCTGTCTCCTCCTTCTCCATTCGATCCACATCGAGTCGCACCAACTCAAGGCGATTACTGGACAGACTCGGAGTTCCCAATGGCGGTGTTGGGAGAAGAAAAAAAAAAAAAAAGGAAAAGAAAGAATCAGAGAGAAGGAGGACGAAGAAGAGGAAGTGTTGATGTTCTTCTTGCAGTTGCGCTGCCATCGTTGCTTGACTGCTACCATTCTTCTTTGCTCGAGTTGGCGTTGCTTCTTGCTTTTGTTGTTGGAGTTGCAACAGAAAAAAAAATGGAGAGAAGAAGAGAGGAAGAAAAGAAAGTAAGGAGAAAGAGAAAAGAAAATGAGAGGGGGAGAGGAGAATCGGTGGTAACTGTTGCACCAGTCTGTCTCTGCCGAGTCTAACGCGACTCAGCCTTAGCTTTGGTCCAGGATCTTGCTGGACGTCCCAGCAAGATGAAAAGAAAGGGAGGAAGAAAGGAATAAAGGAATAAAAAAAGGGAGAGAAGGCAGCATGGGGCAGTTGTCCTGTTGGAATCGAGTCGACTCGGTTGGTACCGAGTCTAACTCAGCTGAGCTAGGCATGGATCTGATCTAGGTTAGCTGGGGTTCTAACAAGGAAAAAAAAAAGAGAGGAAAAGAGAGAGAGAGAGAGAGAGAGAGAGAGGGGAGTCGAGTCAACTCGCTGCCGAGTTGTGGCTGCCAAGTTGACTCGGTCTAGGTTGCTGCTGGGTGTTCCAGCAACAGGTGAGAGAGAGAGAGAGGGAAAGAAGAAAAGAGAAAGAATGGAAGGAGAGGAAGATAGAGGGTTTGAGGTTGTTGGTGGCTACCGAGTCAACTCGGTGGAGTTGGGCTGAATTTGGGTTGGCCCACTCGAGCCTTATAGCTGCCAAGTGACATAAACCCAAGGTAAACCAAAACACATTTCATTTGTTTGCTACTGAGTTGACTCAGCGAGCCTTCACTAATTAAATTCATTAACCGTAGAAAACAAGCATTACCACTTTCATTGATATTTTGATTGGTTGCAGTCACATGTTTATCAACTAGATTTGACTCAATCGGACTTCAGACGTGCTATCTAGCGGACCATACAACTAGGTTGTTTGACCAAGGTGAGGACTCACCCTTTGAGCTTCCCACTTGATTTCATCAATCTAAATATAGATGATGACATGATTACCTTAACTGAGTTTCTTACTTTACATTCGAATATGCTAACTTGTGGTATAGTGAATTCATGTGTTGGAAGATAAACGTTTCTTTTAAATTGCATTATGCATGAATGGCTCGCTGATAACATGCTATCCTTTATTGTATATGTATTAATTTATTTATATGCTACCACTTGTGCTTGAATGATGAACTGAATGGAACTTACCTTGGACTTGTGATCTTGCGGTCCACATTTGCCTTACACGGCTTGAATCGCACATTTACCTATGTGGCTTGGACCATACATCGCCTATGTGGCTTGGATCGTATATTTGCCTTCGTGGCTTTGATGACCTATTGCTGCCCTTTTGTGGGTTGTTGGGTATGTTCACATACCCTATTGTTTCCTATCCATCTTGCGGAGTTCAGTCGTACCATGATTTCCGGGTGGAGCCGAAGTTTGCTTTGTCGATTTTCTAGCCATCTTGCGGAGTTCACGTACGACATGATTTACGGGTGGTTTAGGGTTTGTATATTGTTTATCTCTTCATCGTGGTGTTCATTCATACCATGATTTCGGGTGGAGCCGAAGTTCGCTTTGTCGATTTTCTAGCCATCTTGCGGAGTTCACGTACGACATGATTCCGGGTGAAGTGGGGGTTTAAAGGGGATTTTCTATTAGGTCTTGCGAATTCTACTTGTACCATGATTTCCGGGTGGAGCCGAAGTTCGCTTTGTCGATTTTCTAGCCATCTTGCGGAGTTCACATACAATGTGATTTCAGGCAGCAATAGAAAATCGTATGTTTGATTTTTTGGTTACTGAACATGTTCCTTGCATTGTAACTTGCTATTATATCTTGCTTATGATGAGATTGTGTTGGTTGACTTAATTTTTATAGGCATGCTCATTATTATAAATTGCTCTATTTGATATATCTAAATTTATGATTGGTGTTCTATATCGATTATGAATGATGAGTGTGCAATCTTGGAGGTGTTCCTCATCTGCGATAGTCATTGACGCTATCAAACCGTAATGATTGATGCAGGTGTAGAGCAAGCCGATCTTTGTTCACTGGGGTTCTTTGTAGAGTTTCACATTCCAAGAAAGTTGTAATTTACTTTGTTTCACATGTAATATTATTCCAGTTTGTAATTGTAAGAATGGGGACATTGGTTTGTATAAGTCATTATGGGCAGTTTCTTATATATTTAAATGGTAATGCAACTTTCCTTTATGTCTGATTTGTCCATACTACGCTCATCTGCTTACTCTGATGAAAGGAAAAAAAAAATAATTATATGTGGACTTTGGCTCTTTACAAGTTAACACTCGGGTTTTTAGGAAACGGGTTGTATACTCGGGTCCTGAAAACACGGGGCGTTACAGTTGGTATCAGAGCATAGTTTGGACAAACTTGGCCTTGGGAAATGACCTTATACAAGTTACAAATGTCTCTAGTTAGGATGTTTGAAACTAGAAATTTGGACTTATGTGAAATTCCCTTAGACTTAGGAGAATCATTGTGAATATAGAAACTCGAACTTAGGTTCCCTTGGAGATTATTAGAACAATTATTTGAACTTATGAGAAATCACTTTATAGCTAGGAGGAATTGAGAACACAGAAACTGGAGGTTGAACTCCCTGTGGAATTGTTGGATAATGGCAGAACTTAGAAATAAACTTAAGCCTCTTTGAATATCTAGGTTTAGTCATTTGAAACTTAGAAACAAAAACTCTGGTTCCCTTATAAACAATAGGACCATCGTTTGAAATTTAGAAATGCAGTTTTGGTTCCCTGGTAAACTACCAAAATAGTTGTGTGGACTTAGGAATTAAATGTGCACCAAATATTCATCATGATGTACATGAAAAATATATATCTTTTGTGAAACGTTATTTATATATTTGATAAATATTTAAAATTTTCATATTAAAATGATATGTAACCATAATCCATACTATGTGTATACACTTATAACATCATTAATATAAATTACAAATTATAAAATTTATAATACACAAAAATAAAATATACTAGAAAAATTCATAGCGGATAAAACATTTCAAGCAATTTGACACCTTGTATAAAATTTAAACATGACACACGTATCCCCATACAAATAATACACAAATAATAGATACTAATCTTCGCTTACTTACATTCATGCATATAAACGATCTATGAGGATATAAATCAAATATGACAAATTATATAAATTATAATAGTAATAATAGTGAGAACAGTAATAATAGTAATGGACATTCCTTATACACGACTTCCAAATGAAAATTTTCTAAAAATCTAGGATATGAACTAAAAATAATAATAATAATAATAACAAAATAAAATAAAATTCATAGTTAGGAATCACAATCTTGTAACAATTAACAAATGGATTGGACTTAGGCTCATAAGAATTTCCTTAACCACCATATTATACACTTGGTATAAAAAAAAAAAAAAAAAAAAAAAAAATGCTCTCTGAACTTAAGGAATCGTACTAAGAATCGTAATTTGAATTTTCTTAATATATCTTGTTATTTGTTAATAATATTTCCCATAAATTCCGACACGTAAAATAATTAGAGGAAAAGTTGTATAACTTTTGGGTAAGGTTTTAACTTTAGGCTAAGCATATTAAGGCCTGATTTAAGATCTTAGATAAATTTAACAAAATTTTAAACTTAGATTTCATGTAGAAACCTTGGTCCTAGGATTTTGTGTTTAGACAATCAGAGTGCGCATTGGAAGCGTAATGGGCCACATAGTCTTATTCATTATGAAAATAAATGGTCTAATGATATTTCCTATGAGCTTAGAGTAATCAGGTTCATGGATTGACAGAATCATATTTAAACGAAGTGCACGCGGTTTGATCATACTTCTAAATCCTAGCAAATCCTAATGACCTCAATGCCCTGATCAAGCAGAAGGTTAAGGGTTACCAGGATTGGGATGGATACCAATGAACTCACTGCCCTGATCAGGCAGAAGATCGTTGTATCAGGCTCAGACCAACCATAACTGTCGATTCATGTTAACCTGAACATTGAAAGCATAAACCATTGTTCTTATTATTCTTTTAGACGATGTGGAACAATCATTGTAAATTTCAAACATACACACACCCACATGAATACAGAAAAAAAAAAAAAAAAAAAAAAAAAAAAAAAAAAAGAAAAAGAAAAAAAATCTTCATTACCTCGTGTGAGCAAACCGTAGATCTAAATTAATGCTAGAGGAAATTGGGATAA
Organism: Magnolia changhungtana; assembly: GCA_030180095.1. Lineage (NCBI taxonomy): Eukaryota > Viridiplantae > Streptophyta > Magnoliopsida > Magnoliales > Magnoliaceae > Magnolia > Magnolia changhungtana. The sequence continues at coordinate 5,431,845 of JASAUF010000459.1, forward strand.
GCATGATCGAATCTCGTGGGCGAGATTCTTCTTTAAGGGGGGTAGAATGTAACAACCCCAGTCTTTTAGTCAAACATGAACGCTTATTAATACAAACATGCTTCATGGGGGAATATAGCAAATAGTTAGAGACAGGGAAAATAGATTCTCCTCGACCCATTTAAGGTAGAAGTATTGAATTTCGGGGCGAAATTCTCTTTAAGGGGGGTAGATTGTAACACCCCGTACTTTCAGTACTCGGGTGTTACCATGAGGACCTTATTTAGGGTCACAAACCCGATTTAGTTATTCTGTAAGCAACTGTAAACTCATTGGACTTGAGGACCATCGGTCTAGGTGTATCCAGAATTAGCCTAGGAATGTTGGAGGACAAACATGACTTGACCGACTACCAGATGAGGCCCACCTAAGTCAGATGGGTGGCCTATCTTAAGTGATCCATAATGACTCATTTTAAATGTATATACATCATAATATAAAATAAATTTATAATTAATTGTAATAATATAAATGTTACTTGAATCATTCAAATTATGCATATTATTTAAGCTACACATAAAATGAATGGCATACCAACATATAATTGATGTATATTGACTAATATTTACATTTTGTAATTTAAACTACAGATTATTGTATTATACCATATATATGAAATATACGTCACTTAGAATAATCAATATTTGTATAAATATAAAAGAAAAATACGTATATACACATATATATGATATGTCAAAATAGAATATGTTATTAATTTATAAATAATTATTAATATAAATTTAAAGGTAGTACAAGTTGTATATATGTTGATAAAATATATAATAGTATATGCTAATGTGATTGTTATTATTTAATACATATTATTATATACTAATGTTGAAACTAATAGACGGACCAGATCCCACCTAAGAGTACCATGGGCCGCGCAAACCGCCAATCCAACACAAATGTGGCGTGTATGGCCCACCTAAGCTATGGATCCACCTCATTCTTCAAGCCGAGCCCTAAATTGACATGGCAAAATGCATGGCCGGAGTGGATCAGATCACAGACGTCACTGTGTACCCCACTATCGCTGCATGTGCACATCAGGTACGTACACCCGCTGTTCACTGGAATATGAAGACCGGTCAGAGAAGCTCTGACCGAAATTTCTAAAGAAGGAAATTCCTTCTTTCCTTTCTCCCGCGCCTGGCTCGTTTTTGAAACGGACGACGGGCATCCATCTGGTTGAATCATGGCCCACCAGAAACAATCCTTTGGATGATCTAAACCTTCCATCGTGTCTAGTGCTTGGGTCCCACCAAAACCCATCTTGTATCACACGTTGAAAGGCACCCACATGCGCACAATACTTGCCGCAAACAGACCTACAAACACAAAACTTCCAAAAATAGAAACTGTTTTTCTTCTTGCCAGCTCCACGATCCGTGTGAAACCTCCTCTCTCAATCCTGACCGTCCCTTGGAGGGTTACCTCAGCCGTCCATACTATCTGCAAAAGCTAGGGCTTTGGGTAGAAAACTAACAACCGAAAATAGCTCTCCCAGTCGTTTCCTTTCTAAACCCAAACCCACCGCTTAAAGCTCTCCCAAGCTTCGAACGGACATGCCTGGAAGCTCTCTAGGTTCCCTTAGGACCGACTACAAGGGTCGGATTGGTGTTTGTGATGGTGACGGTGAAGACGCCATTAATGGCTGTCTCCTCCTTCTCCATTCGATCCACATCGAGTCGCACCAACTCAAGGCGATTACTGGACAGACTCGGAGTTCCCAATGGCCGGTGTTGGGAGAAGAAAGAAAAAAAAAAGGAAAAGAAAGAATCAGAGAGAAGGAGGACGAAGAAGAGGAAGTGTTGATGTTGCCGCGCGTTACACATCAGCTTTCGCTACCATTCTTCTTCTTGCTCGAGTTGGCGTTGCTAGCCAGCTTTTCTGTTGGAGTTGCAACAAAAAAAAAATGGAGAGAAGAAGAGAGGAAGAAAAGAAAGTAAGGAGAAAGAGAAAAGAAAATGAGAGGGGGAGAGGAGAATGGGGTGGTAATTGTTGCACAGTCTGTCTCTGAGTCTATTGTGACTCACCTTAGCTTTGGTCAGGATCTTCTTTGGACGTCTCAAAGCAGATGAAAAGAAAGGGAGGAAGAAAGGAATAAAGGAATAAAAAAGGGAGAGAAGGCAAAGATGGGGCGGTTGTCTGTTGGAATCGAGTCGACTCGGTTGGTACCAGGAGTCTAACTCATTGAGCTAGGCATGGATCGATCTAGGTTAGGCGGGGTTCTAACAAGGAAAAAAAAGAGAGGAAAAGAGAGAGAGAGAGAGAGAGAGAGAGAGAGAGTAGGGAGTCGAGTCAACTGGCCGTAGAGTTTGTGGCCGCCAAGTTGACTCGGCCTAGGTTCTTCTGGGTGTTCAAAGCCAACAGGTGAGAAGAGAGAGAGAGAGAGAGAGGGAAAGAAGAAAAGAGAAAGAATGGAAGGAGAGGAAGATAGAGGGTTTGAGGTTGTTGGTGGCTACGAGTCAACTCGGTGAGTTGGTGAATTTGGGTTGGCCCACTCGAGCCTTATAGCCGCCAAGTGACATAAACCCAAGGTAAACCAAAACACATTTCATTTGTTTGCTATCGAGTTGACTCGGTGAGCCTTCACTAATTAAATTCATTAACCGTAGAAAACAAGCATTACCACTTTCATTGATATTTTGATTGGTTGCGTCACATGTTTATCAACTAGATTTGACTCAATCGGACTTCAGACGTGCTATCTAGCGGACCATACAACTAGGTTGTTTGACCAAGGTGAGGACTCACCCTTTGAGCTTCCCACTTGATTTCATCAATCTAAATATAGATGATGACATGATTACCTTAACTGAGTTTCTTACTTTACATTCGAATATGCTAACTTGTGGTATAGTGAATTCATGTGTTGGAAGATAAACGTTTCTTTTAAATTGCATTATGCATGAATGGCTCATTTGATAACATGCTATCCTTTATTGTATATGTATTAATTTATTTATATGCTACCACTTGTGCTTGAATGATGGTGAATGGAACTTACCTTGGACTTGTGATCTTATGCGGTCCACATTTGCCTTACACGGCTTGAATCGCACATTTACCTATGTGGCTTGGACCATACATCGCCTATGTGGCTTGGATCGTATATTTGCCTTCGTGGCTTTGATGACCTATTTCGCCCTTTTGTGGGTTGTTGGGTATGTTCACATACCCTATTGTTTCCTATCCATCTTGCGGAGTTCGGTCGTACCATGATTTAGGGTGGAGCCGAAGTTCGCTTTGTCGATTTTCTAGCCATCTTGCGGAGTTCACGTACGACATGATTTACGGGTGGTTTAGGGTTTGTATATTGTTTATCTCTTCATCTGTGGTGTTCATTCGTACCATGATTTTAGGGTGGAGCCGAAGTTCGCTTTGTCGATTTTCTAGCCATCTTGCGGAGTTCACGCACGACATGATTCCGGGGTGAAGTGGGGGTTTAAAGGGGATTTTCTATTCGTCTTGCGAATTCTACTTGTACCATGATTTCGGGTGGAGCCGAAGTTCGCTTTGTCGATTTTCTAGTCATCTTGCGGAGTTCACATACAATGTGATTTCCGCGCAATAGAAAATCATATGTTTGATTGTTTGGTTATCTGAACATGTTCCTTGCATTATGACTGCTATTATATCTTGCTTATGATGAGATTGTGTTGGTTGACTTAATTTTTATATCATGCTCATGATTATAAATTGCTTTGTTTAATATATCTAAATTTATGATTGGTGTTCTATATCGATTATGAATGATGAGTGTGCAATCTTGGAGGGTGTTCCTCACTGCGATAGCCATTGACGCTATCAAACCGTAAAGTTGATGCAGGTGTAGAGCAAGCCGATGATGTTCACAGGGTTGCTGTAGAGTTTCACATTCCAAGAGAGTTGTAATTTACTTTGTTTCACATGTAATATTATTCCATTTTGTAATTGTAAGAATGGGGACATTGGTTTGTATAAGTCATTATGGGCAGTTTCTTATATATTTAAATGGTAATGCAACTTTCCTTTATGTCTGATTTGTCCATACTACGCTCATCTGCTTACTCTGATGAAAGGAAAAAAAAATAATTTATATGTGGACTTTGGCTCTTTACAAGTTAACACTCGGGTTTTTAGGAAACGGGTTGTATACTCGGGTCCTGAAAACACGGGGCGTTACATAGGCATAGCTACGAGCATATGATTTGCCAGCATAGTCAATAAATAACCAAAGGGTATATCACTATGTCCAGGATGGTGACGAGATAAAATAATGGAATGACAAATTAAAGAAGGTAGACATATTTTTGCACCAGAGACTACAGAATGCAAAACACGAACCATGAAAGCAGTGAGTTCGGTTTTATTACCAGAACGTGGATAAAGATTTGAGATGAATATCCTATGAAGTACTCGTAATGTGGGTAACAAATACCTTGAGGGAAGTGCATGACCTCTATGAGTCCAATGAACATCCAAATTACATAAATCTCTAGTAAGCATTTTTCGTTCAGATTCTGAGAGACTGTCATGTAAAATATGAATTGGAATGCTCTCATCATTGAAAATATTTCCATAATGTCAGCAATCAAATGTCGATCTACTAAAAACAATCCTTCTTGAGTATCAACTTTAAAAGTTAAATCCTTAAGAGAAAAATCAGAGATACATGCAAACATGGATTGGGCAATGGACTGGTATGCAGCTCCACCCCAATGTAAGATGTTATCCCATCCCACAGATTCCAACAGAGGAGGGATACCAAAAGAAGCAATGTGATTGATATTAACAAGACGCTCAAAATAACATTGCGCATACGCAAATCCCGATCATTAGAAGGATCATTTTCAGGAGAGCGAAGATGACGTTGTACAATAGAAGCTGATCTAGAAGAAGATGGACCTCGAGTAGTTTTCTTTTTACCTCTAGCATCCATTTTCACAGAAGGATTTCAAGGAAACAACAAGTTGGAAGAAATGGGGTTTAAATAAAACAGATTTTTCAAGATAAAACCCCAAACTTGCAATGAACGACTAAATAGATTCCACAAGAATGAGATTTGAAACACTAATAGCAAGAATCTACAAAAAAAAATGGAAAAGAACCACTAACCTCGAAGTACTATGAAGGTGGGTTCGATCGGTCGTAGCTAGAACCGTTGGAGAGTAAAAAGAAATGAAGAAGAAGAGTCAAAATCTCCAAATTAAAGTGAAATCACGAGTTTCACGACTGGTCGTGTAAGTGTTCGACCGGTCGTAGCACGACCGGTCGTGTATACTCACGACAGGTCGAGTACGACTCAAAATTTACAAAATTTTTAAATAATTTTTAAATTCAAGCAAATAAAACATCATAGTTATGTACATTATGATACACCAAATCATGTAAATTCAATTTAAATTGCACATACCGAGATCAAACTTTAATTTTTTAAACCTGCTTTTGTCGAGCGATTTAGTGAAAATGTCCGCAAGTTGAGTCTCGGTTGGAATGTAATCCAAATATATTAATTTTTCTTCCACTAATTCACAAATGTAATGAAATCTAATGTCAATATGCTTAATACGTGAATTTGAATGGATTTTTAGAGATATTTATTGCACTGGAATTATCACAAAATAAAATCATAGAATCTGAGTGATTCCATAATCGCTTAACATTCGTTTCATCCAAACAAGTTGAGTACATGCATTTCTAGAACAATGTATTGATTTCATTTGTTGATAGCGATATAGAACTTTGCTTCTTGCTAAACCAAGAAACAAGACAATTTCAATGTAGAAACAACCACCACTTGGTTGATTTCCTATCATCAATGTTTCCGGCCAGTCAGCATCTGCGTACCCAGCTAATTGAACATTAGTCTCATGTGGATACCAGAGACCCAGTTTAGTAGAACTTGCGACATATCGCATAATCCGTTTAACAGCAGTTAAGTAAGATTCTTTAGGATTTGATTGATAACGAGCACAAATACCAACACTTAAAGCAATATCTGGTCTACTAGCAGTCAGATAAAGCAAACTACCAATCAAACTACGATACAATTTAGGATCCACATCATTACTTGTAGAGTCTTTTGAGAGTCTCAAAGTTGTACTCATAGGAGTATCAAAATTTTTACCTTTCTCAAATCCAAATTTCTTAATTAAACTCTGAGCATATTTGGTTTGAGAGATAAAAATTCCATCAGGTTGTTGTTTTACTTGCAACCCTAGAAAATAGTTTAATTCTCCAACCATGCTCATTTTGAATTTAGACTTCATCAAATCTGCAAACTCAACAGTCATGTTAGTACAGGTTGATCCATAAATAATATCGTCAACATATATTTGAACCATTAGAATATCATCGTTATGTTTCTTAACAAAGAGCGTCTTATCAACACACCCCATCTGAAAATTATGACTCAGTAAAAACTTAGTCAGTTTTTCGTACCATGCTTTGGGAGCTTGTTTCAGACCATAGAGAGCCGTCTTAAGACGATACACATGATCAGTAAATTTAGGATCTTCAAACCCTGTAGGTTGTTCAACATATACCTCTTCATGTAAATCACCATTCAAAAAGGCACTCTTTACATCCATTTGGTAAATTTTAATCTTCCTAAAACATGCAATGGAGATAAAAAGTCTAATTGATTCAAGATGAGCTACAGGAGCAAATGTTTCATTATAATCAATACCTTCGATTTGTGTATACCCCTGTACAACTAGTCTTGCTTTATTTCGAATAATATTTCCAAATTCATCAGATTTGTTTTTGAAAATCCATTTTGTTCCAATAATATGTTTATCTTTAGGTCTAGGAACAAGGTACGGACATCATTTCGACAAACCGATTAAGTTCTTCTTGCATCGCAAGAATCCGATTTTCATCCAGAAAGTGCTTCTTTACGTTAACAAGGTTCAACGGGATGTAAAGCATACGTAGTTACATATGTCCTCTAATTGTCTACGAGTCGCACACCGGTGAGAGGGTTTCCAAGTATTTGAGAAGTTGGATGATCTTTATGAGTCCTTAATTCGGATTAGTTTCACTTGATGAAATTTCTTGTTTTTCAAGTATAAGAACTTCATCATTATCTAAACTAGGGACAGTGTATTCAAAAGATCGTCAATCACAACATTTATTGACTCTTGAATCACACCGGTCTGTTGTTAACACGATATGCCACGATTTGTTTAAAGAATATCCTAAAAGATCCCTTCATCACTTTTAGTGTCGAACTTTCCCAAATTTTCACGGTCAAGCAAAATATAGCACTTCGCCAAAAACTCGAAAGTATTTGTGAAGGCTTTTTCTCAAACCACATTTCATAAGTCGTTTTATTATTAGATTTACAAATATAAACACGGTTAATAATATAGCAGAAATATTGTATTCTTGCTTCACATGAGAGATTCTAAGGAGCTTCATGCTATTTAACATAACATTTTTCATTTCTTGAAGCACTCTATTCTTCCTCTCGACAATTCCATTTTGTTGAGGAGTTTTAGGTGCGAGAGAATTCATGCGATATTCCACTGATCGCTACAAAATTTCTCAAACCGCTATTTTGGTCGGATCCATGATCACTACGGATCTTCTTGACTTGAAAACATTTTTCGGTTTGAATCCGTTTTATAATCTTTTTCACTTCATCAAGGGTTTCGATTTATCTTTCAAGAATGAAACCCAAGTGTATCTTGTATAATCATCTACAATAACTAAGATGTACTTTTTGCCACCTCGACTTTCCGTTCTTGTTGGTCTATAAGATCCATGTGGAGAAGCTCGAGTGGTCTTGTGGTGATATTGGAGTTCACCTTTTTGTGAGAGCTCCTAGTTTGTTTACCAATGGCATTCACCACAAATCTTGTCTACTTTTGCATCTTAGGTAGACCTTTAATTAGTTCACTTTTGCTCAATCTGTATAAATTTCGGTAGTGAACATGTCCAAGGCGTTTATGCCATAATATACGTCTCATCGGTATGGACCATGTAGCACGATTGTTTAGATGAGCTACCATTGCTTACAATATAGCAGTTTTCAGAAGTTCTACGACCAGTTAATATTACAGAACCCTTTTCGTTTATAATTTCACAACCTTGATTAGAAAATTTAACATTATGGTTGTTATCGCATATTTGAGATATGCTCAACAGGTTGTGTTTTAAACCCTCAACATATAAAACATTTTTAAATAAGGGAAGGTTATAGAGTTGAACCGTACCTTTGCCAATTATCTTGCAGTTGCTACCATCACCAAATGTGACTGACCCATCAGTCATATCTTTAAGATCGGTGAATAGAGCTTTGTCGCCTATCATATGTCTGGAGCATCCACTATCTAGGTACCATTTCGAATGGCTTGTAGCTTTGAAAGCAATGTGAGCAACCAAACAAGTAACCTTAGGAACCCATTTCAGTACTGTTTTGGGTTTAGGAGAATAATTGGTCTTCTTTTGTTTATAGTTGTAAGAGTGACCTCTTGAGTTAGATTTTAATAGCTCCTTAAGTAAATCAACAATTTTTTCACTAGTGGGTTTCGAATCGATTTTTGAAATTTATATAGTTTGCTTTTGTGTTTTGAAGAGTTTTTGTATTTTTAGAAAAACTTGACTGTACCTTTTCCTTTTGAGTTAGAAGTCTCTCCTTTCACAAAATTGGAAGGAGTATTCTTGTTTAGGAGATGTGTTTTTTCATAGCCCAACCGGATCGATTACCACATTTTCTTGATCAGGATAATAATTTTTCTAATTTTGGATCACCTTGGGCATATCTCCATGTGTCCTTCAAACTCGAAGAGAAGATACTTCATTTTTAAGTTTCTCATTTTGATTTCAAATTTTCAATTAGGGAGGTTTTGAATTCAGATCACACTTTGATTTTTCAAAACAATCTGAAATTTGGGATTTTTCTAAAACAAGGGTTTCAAAACATTCTTTAAGTTTAAAAAACTTTTCTTTTTGAACTTTAAGTTTAACGGCAATTTTACAACTTTCCTTATATAAGGCATTGTAAGCATCTTGAAGATCTTCATCATATTCATGATCACTATCCAAATTTTCTTCACTTGTTGAATCATCGTGATCGGAAAAGGTAAACTTGGCTAGAGTCATAAGGGCTTTAAGTTCATCAGCCGACTCGGTTTGAATTTTCTCGATTCGAGAAGAGGCTTCAGAATCAGACGATTCATCCCAAGTAGCCAACATACCCTTCCTTTTGGATCTGTCCTTTTTAGGACATTTGTTTGCTAAATGCCCATATTCTTGACAATTGTAGCATTGACTATCTTTCAATGATTTCCAAGTTTTAGACTTAGGTTTAGAACGTTTCTTTTCATTTACCTTTTGAAAGTCGACTCTTTTCTTACTTTTGAAAATCTTATAAAACTTTTTCGCCAAAAGGGCCATATCATCTTAGACTTTTCGAATCTGAATTTTCTTGAGTAATACTTTTAGATGACTTCAAAGTAATAGATTTACCTTTAGGAGCTTTAAAACATAATTCATAGGTTTATAAAGAACCAACTAATTCTTCTACCTTCATATTATCCAGTATCACAAAGTTCTGGATTGTGGTTACCTTAGAATTGAACCGTTCAGGAAGAGAGCGTAGTATTTTTGCACACACTTTACTTTCGGGATCTTATCGCCAAGACCCCACATTGAGTTTACAATGTCATTTAATCTAGTGTAAAAGTCCATAAACATTTCATTTTCCTCCATATGAATTTCTTCAAATTTAGTTGTGAGGAGTTGGACTTTAGATTTCTTGACAATTGATGTACCTTCGTGTGTCATTTCTAAAATATCCCAGGCTTGCTTTGCAAAGTATCACGGGATATGATTCTTTTAAACTCATCCGGTGATAGTGCGCAAGTGATTGCATTTAGTGCTTTAGCATTAGCACTACTATCATTTTTTCGAAGTATGGTCCATTGGTAATGGTGTAATTTTCATAGATTTTGAACCATCAACACCAGTTACTTCCATGATAGGAGGTTTCCATTCAGTCACTGTGGCTTGCCACACACTTTCATCCATTGATTTGAGGAAGATCCTCATTCTGGCTTTCCAATAGGCATAGTTAGAACCATCAAAGGGTGGAGGCCTAGTAACTGAAAGGCTATCAAAATTTGACATCTTTTTATATAGCTTAGATCGTTAGCTCAGGAAATAAATCCAACTAAAAAGCAACAAAAATGAGCTATTAGGCTTTGATACCACTTGAAAAAGGCCAAGCTATATGTCCTAGAGGGGGGGTGAATAGGACTATGCCAAATTTAAAATAAAATCAGCGGAAATAAAGTTAACCAATATCCTTACAATATGAATCAATTCACAATGCTAAATTTTAAATCACCTTGATAAATAAGTATTGAGAGATTGATACAAATTCAGTTCTAAGGACAACTTTACACCATAAAAAACAAGGGCTTATGGTAGGACAACCTTATTTGTAGAACATCTTTTGGATCAAGGACTCAATTTTAATATAAGTAAATGAAATAGCTAGGAATTGAAATTAAATGCAGAAGTATAGATCTAAATTATTACAAGAATCCCCACACTTGCTTGAAATGAAAATAGTTACAACATTCATATCCACTTGTACATTCCACACAATCGAATGATAAAAGATATGAAAATTAAGCAAGCATTCAATCCACAAGACAAAGAGTTATAGTGATTCGCCTGTGTGTACACCAACTGTCTTTCAAATGACCACACATGTAGTTACTCCACTCCTAATATCCTCACACGGGGGATATTAGCGTTCACTATGAAATAGGTTTTCTGAGTTCACCAAAAACCTTTACAATTGTGTCTTTTTCACTTGGGCTTACACAATTCAAAAACCCTCTTTTCGAGTTTTCGGTTTTCCTCGGACAACCAATACAATGAGATTTTTACGGTTCAACCTCAAACAAAACCAAGACAATGAGATTTTTACGGCTTAACCTCAAACAAAACCAAAAGTAAATAAATTTTACGAGAATTGTAAAATACTGGATTTCTCCTTTTCTTAGCGGCTAGGTAGAACCAATCGGAGTAGATGATTGAATGTCAAAGTTCAATTTCTAATACTCACATTCATAAGGTTCTAAATTCTAATAGATTTTAGATTTAACTTGTCAAGGCGTAGCTATATTTGATTTTGATTCCAAGAAGAAGGAATAAGATAATTCCTCTTTTCAAATAAGATTGGAATATAGAAACAAAATCAAATTAAATAAGCTAGCAAAAAGGAATATTAAATAAGCACAATGTAGCTTAAAATAAACACAGACTTATCTCAGAGTGATCACTTGAAAATTCTTGAATTGAATAGAGTTGAAGTGTGAAAACTCTGAATTTCGTGTTCAATTTATTGAAGCAAAAATAGTTCCTACGACTGGTCTTAGGAACCTTCGACTGGTCGTAGCTCTAACAGATTTTTGAAAAATTAAGCGCGATCTTTGAAAGTCGTTCCACGACTGGTTGTGAGTAGCCTACGACTGATCGTGGGTCACCTACGACTGGTCGTAGATCCTTACGACTGGTCGTAGGACCATAGATTACGTTGCTGGACTTTGAGTCGTAGCTCCACGACTGGTCGTGGACGAGTCGAAGCCACACCTACGACCGGTCGAAGGACCTCCAGGACTGGTCGTGGGCGTACTAAAAATTCTGAAAAATCTTCAACTACTTAGGACTGGTCGTGGAATTTCTTGGACTGGTCAAACCAATGTCAGGACTGGTCGAACAAGAGCTAGGACTTGTCGTAGAATAGACCAAACTTATGTAAAATAAATATTTGATTTATGTATCCAAAGTGACCTACTTAAAGGGTTAACCTAAGGTCATTCAAACCTGAATCATGTCGTATGGACATTGAACTTCAACCATTCAACGAATGTAGATTGTTTGAACCATATCAGGCTTGAGATCTTGAACTTGTTGTAGCTTCAAACTTGAGATCTTCATCAGCATAATAACTACTTCATGCATTGCTTATTAGTCTTGAAGTCATGAGTTGTTTCTTAAGACTTGAACATCAACATTGTAGCTTCTTGAGACTTCAACATGTAGCTTCTTGAACTTCAATATGTAGCTTCTTGAAAAGTTCAACTTGTAGCTTCTTGAAGTATTTATGCAGTGTCTTGAATTCATATAAATCATCATACAAGCACAGGACACAGATAGATGTTTTGACACATCAAAATTTGACAACCAAAGAAGCATGAGACCATAACACTTACAAATATGCTTAGTACGCGAATGCTGAATTGAATTTTTGGAAATATTGATAGCACTGGAATTATCACAATGTAAGATCATTGAATCTTGATTAATTTCATAATCGCTTAACATGAGTTTCATTCATACGAGTTGTGTACATGCATATCCTGCTGCAATATACTCAACCTCAGCAGTGGAAAGCGATATTGAACTTTGCTTCTTGCTAAACTAAGAAACCAAACAATTTCTAATGTAAAAACAACCACCACTGGTTGATTTTCTATCATCAATATTACCAGCCCAATCAGCATCAGAATACCCAGCTAATTTAACATTAGTATCAAAAGGATACCAAAGACCCAAATTAGTTGTACTTGCGACATATCTAATAATCCGTTTGACAGCAGTAAGATGTGAATCTTTAGGATTAGACTAATATCTCGCACAAATACCAACGCTAAAAGCGATATCAGGTCTACTAGCAGTTAGATATAATAAACTACCAATCATACTACGATATAGCTTAGGATCTACATCTTTACATGTAGAGTCTTTTGAGAGTCTCAAGGTTGTACTCATAGGAGTATCAAATTTTTTACCATTTTCAAATCCAAACCTTTTAACCAAGTTTGTAGCATACTTGGTTTGAGAAATGAAGATTCCATTAGGTTGTTGTTTTACTTGTAACCCTAAGAAGTAATTTAGTTCACCAACCATGCTCATTTCGAATATTGATTTCATCAACTCTGCAAACTCAATAGACATGTTAGAACAAGTTGATCCATAAATAATATCGTCTACATAGATCTGAACCATTAAAATCTCATTATTATGTTTCTTAACAAATAGCGTCTTATCGACACTTCCCACTTGAAAACTATGACTAAGTAAGAATTTAGTCAATTTTTCATACCATGCCCTGGGCGCTTGCTTCAGACCATAGAGAGCCTTTTTGAGACGAAATACATGATCAGAAAGCTTGGGGTCTTCAAACCCTGAGGGTTGTTCTACATAAACTTCTTCATGTAAATCGCCATTTAAGAAGGCACTCTTTACATCCATCTGATAAATTTTAAACTTTCTAAAGCAAGCGATAGAAATAAAAAGTCTGATAGATTCAAGGCGAGCAACTGGAGCAAAGGTTTCATCATAATCGATGCCTTCAATCTGAGTGTACCCTTGTACAACCAGTCTAGCCTTGTTTCGTATAATATTTCCAAGTTCATCAGACTTGTTTTTAAAGATCCATTTTGTTCCAATAATGTGTTTATCTTTAGGTCTAGGAACAAGATACCAGACATCATTACTAACAAATTGATAAAGTTCATCCTGTATAGCTACTATCTAATTTTCATCAGAAAGAGCTTCTTTTACATTGACCGGTTCTATTTGAGATGTAAAACAAAAATAATTGCATATGTTTTCAAGTTGTTTGCGTGTACGAACTCCAGTGAGAGGGTTTCCAAGGATTTGATTAGTTGGATGATCTTTGACAAAGTCTAGGTTGATTGAGATGAAGAGGTATCTTGATTTTCGATTATAAGAATTTTATCATCATCTGAACTCGGAGCAAGTGTATTCAAATGATCATCAATGACCACATTGATGGACTCTTGAATCACACCTGTTCTTTTATTTAGAACCTTATAGGCTCGACTGTTTAAGGAGTATCCAAGGAAAATACCTTCATCACTCTTCGTATCAAATTTTCCCAAATTTTCACGATCTCGTAAAATGTAACACTTACTGCCAAAAATTTGAAAGTATTTGACAGTAGGTTTCTTTTCGAACCATAACTCAGAAGAAGTCTTATTTTCAGATTTACTAGTATAAACACGATTAATAATGTAGCAGGCAGTATTAATTGCTTCGGCCCAAAGATTTTTGGAGAGCTTCATACTATTTAACATGACATTAGCCATATCCTGAAGCACTCTATTTTTTCTCTCAACTATACCATTTTGTTGAGGAGTTTTGGTATGAGAGAATTCATGTGATATTCCCGATCACTACTGAGAATTTCTCAAAGCTGCTATTTTGAATTCGGAGAACCATGATCACTACGGATCTTATAAACTTGAGAACCTTTTTCATTTTGGATTCGTTTGATGATCTTCTTTACTTCATCTAGGGTTTGATTTGTCTTTTAAGAACGATACCCAAGTGAATCTAGTAAAGTCATCTATGATAACCAAGATGTATTTTTTCCACCTCGACTCTCCGTTCGGTTGGTCCAATGAGATCCATGTGGATAAGCTCGAGAGGTCTAGATGTGGTATTGGAGTTCACTTTCTTGTGAGAGCTCCTAATCTGTTTGCCCAACTGGCATTCACCACATATTTTGTCTACTTTTTGTAATTTGGGTAGACCTCTTATAAGTTCTTTTTTGCTCAATCTAAATAAGTTCCGATAGTGTACATGTCCAAGGCATTTATGCCATAATTCAGTCTCATCAGTATGGACCATGTAACACGATTGAGTAGATGAGCTTGCATTACTAACGATGTAGCAGTTTTCAGATGTTCTGCGACCAGTTAATATAACAGAACCTTCTTTATTAACAATCTCACAACCTTGATTAGAAAACTTTACATTATGATTGTTGTCGCGTATCTGAGATATACTCAGTAGGTTGTGTTTCAAGCCCTCAACATATAATACATTTTTAAATAAGAGAAGGTTATAAAGCTGAACCGTACCTTGGCCAATGATTTTCCAATTGCTTCCATCACCAAAAGTGACTGACCCATTAGTCATGTCTTCAAGATCGGTGAATAAAGCTTTGTCACCTATCATATGTCTGGAGCAACCACTGTCAAGGTACCACTTTAATGGCTTGTAGCTTTGAAAGCAGTGTGGGCAACCAAGCAGTCAACTTTAGGAACTCATTTCAGTACTGTTTTGGGTTTAGGAGTGTAGTTGGACTTTTTCTGTCTATTGTTATATGAATGACCTATAGAGTTAAATTTTAATAGCTCCTTGAGAAGATCAATAATCTTTTCAACCAAAGGATTTTGGTTTTGAAGATTGAAGTTGGCATGGCTATTTTTATATTTTTGAAAGGTCCTTGAATTTTTTGAAAAACCTTGATAAGTATACTTTACTTTTGAGTTTGAAGACTCTCCTTTCACAAACTTAGGAGCAGTATTCTTTTGTTTAGGAAAAGTATTCTTATCATAGCCCAACCCGGATCTATCGCCACATTTTCTCGATCCGGATAACAATTTTTCTAATTTAGGATCACCTTGGGCATATCTCCAAGTGTCTTTTAAACTCAAAAGAGAAGCTACTTCATTTTTGAGTTTCTCGTTCTCGGTTTTCAAATCATCAACTTGGGAGGTTTTGATTTTTAAATCACATTTGGTCTTTTCAAAAAATCGAGAAATATGAGATTTTTCTAAGACAAGAGACTCATAATCTTCTTTAAGTTTAGAAAATTTTTCCTTTTGTAATTTAAGCTTTGACAATTTTACAACTCTCCTTATAAAGGGCATTGTATGCATCTAAAGATCATCTTCATTGTCACAATCACTATTCAGATTCTCTTCACTAGTTACTTCATCATAATCTGAAAAAGTGACTTTGGCTAGAGTCATAAGGGCTTTAACATCATCTCCGACTCGTTTTGAGAATCTTCTGATTTCGAAGAGGATTCGAATCGATGATTCATCCCAAGTAGCCAACATACTCTTTCTTTTTAATTTGTCCTTTTTAGGACATTTGTTAGCCAAGTGCCCATACTCTTGACAGTTGTAACATTGACTATCTTTGAAAGATTTTCGAGCTCTAGGTTTAGATTGTCTCTTATCGTTTGATTTTTGAAAATCTCCTTTTTTCTTATTTTTCAAAATTTTATAAAACCTTTTTACAAAAAGTGCCATATCATCTTCGAAATTTTCAAAGTCTGAAGTGCTCTCTTATGGAATATTTTTAGATGACTTGAGAGCAATTGATTTTTCTTTTGGAGCTTTAAAGTTCATTTCGTAGGTCTGTAAAGAACCAACTAGTTCCTCAACCCTCATGTTATCCGTATCACGAAGTTCCTGAATCGCGGTTACTTTTGAATTGAACCATTCAGGAAGTGAGCGTAGTATCTTTGCACATACTTTACTTTCTGGGATTCTATCACCAAGACCCCACATTGAGTTTACAATGTCATTCAATCTAGTATAGAATTCCATAAACATTTCATTCTCCTCCATATGAATTTCTTCAAATTTAGTTGTGAGGAGTTGGACTTTAGATTTCTTGACAATTGATGTACCCTCGTGTGTCATTTCTAAAAGATCCCATGCTTGTTTAGCATTTTCACACGAGATGATTCTTTTGAATTCATCTGGTGACAATGTACAAGTAATTGCATTTAGTGCTTTTGCATTGGCACTACTCTCACTTTTCTGAAGTGTGGTCCAAAGAGCATAAGATATTACTTTCATTGATTTTGAACCATCTTCATCAGTTACTTCAGTGATAGGTAGTTTCCATCCATTCACTGTGGCCAGCCACACACTTTCATCCAGGGATTTGAGAAAGATTCTCATCCTTGCTTTCCAATAAGCATAGTTTATGCCATTAAAGGGTGGTGGCCTAGTAACAGATAGGCTATCAAAATTTGACATCTTAATATAGCTTAGATCGTTAGCTCAGGAAATAAATCCAATAAATAACCAATAAGCACGAGCTATTTGGCTCTGATACCACTTGAAAGGGCCTAGCTATATGCCCTAGAGGGGGGTGAATAGGGCAATGCCAAATAAAACTTAAAATAGCGGAATAATAAAAGATATAAATAACAATCTTTGAAATAATAACACTCTCAAAACATATGAAATATGAGAATGATGCTAAATCAGTTCTAAGGATAACCTTACACCAAAAACCAATGGCTTATGGTAGGACAACCTTATTTCTAGAATGATCTAGAAAACACAAATGATATGGAAAATAAATCAAGAATAACTTAAAGAAATAAATCCTAAGTTATTACACCATTCAACCACACTTGCTTGAAATGAAAATTACAACATTCATCCACAAAAGCAATTCACAATACTGAATGAATAAATGAATAAAGAAATCAAGTACATCACAACACAACGATATATAGTGGTTCTTTGTGTGTTCACCAATGTTAGCCAATGACCACATAGAATGCTACTCCACTCCTAATATCCTCACACGGGGATATTAGCATGCACTATCAAAATAGGTTTTCACAGTTCACCCAAAACCTTCACAATTGTGTCTTTTTATCTCGGGCTTACACAATCCAAAAACCCCCACAATCTGAGTTTTCTGGCTCTCCTCAGATAACCAAAATAATGAGATTTTTTTAGCAAATCTCAAACAAAACTAGAGAAAGTAAATTACAAAGTAAAATACCTGGATCTCCTTTTGAAGTAGCCCAGTAGAACCAATCGGAGTAGATGAATGATACGTCGTTCAATGTCCAATACTGACATAAAGAATGGTTCTATGTCTAATTGATTTTAGATTAAATCAAGAAGAGCAAGGTCTATTTGATTTTGATCCCAGAAGAAGGAATATAACAAATTCCTCTTTTCTAAATAAGATTGGAATATGGATCAAAATCACAATAGAAAAATGCTAACAAAAGGAATATTAAATATGCACAATAGCTTAAAAAATAATCACAACTTATCTCAGAGTATAGCCTTAAATCGTTTGAATTGAATGGAATGGAATGAATAAACTCTGAAATTCGTGCATTATTTATAGCCTAAAAAATCCCATCTTCGACTGGTCTTAGGATCCTAGGACTGGTCGTAGCATCAAAGATTTTAAAAGATTTCTGCGGGATTAGATTAGCTGTTCTCACGACTGGTCTTAGGTAGCCTACGACCGGTCGTGGACCACCTACGACTGGTCGTGGAACTCGAGATAGGTCGCTGGAGTTCGAGTTGAAGGACTACGACCGGTCGAAGGATGAGTTGTGGGACTTCCCAGGACTGGTCGAGGCAAGTCCAGGACTGGTCGAAGGACAACTAGGAAAATCCAAAAATCTGTAACAACATAGGACTGGTCCTGAGAAACCTAAGACTAGTCGTTGCAGACCTAGGATCGGTCTTAAGATCTTTAGGACTGGTCTTAGAACAGTCACACCAAGTAAATTAAAATATTTGGATTATGTATCCAGAATGACCTATCATACAGACTAACCTAAGGTCAACCTAAGGTCAAACAAACCTTGAAGTGAGATGGACATTGAGGTCTTGAAGGTCTGTATTCTCAGATGATCTTGAAGTAGAAGCTTGAGTCGAGTTGATGGTCTTTCTCGAGCTTGGTACATTCTTAACTTGTCTTGATGAAGTCTTCTAATCTTGAACTTGTTAGAAGCAAACTTGAAGTCTTTTATTCTTGTAGACTTCATTCATGACATGTCTTGCAAACATTCTTCATTTATGATATTGTCTTGAAAACATTCTTCATTCATTATCTTGTCTTGAAGCAATGTGTAGTCACAAACAAGAAAACAAGAAGTACAAGACATATAGGTTTTGGCACTACAAAATTTGACAACCAAAGGGATATGAAATCATAGCACTAACAGGTGCGATAACGATAATATCGGCCGATAGTATCGATATTTCGAACACTGCCTATAACCTATAACCTAAACCTAACCTAAACCTAAAACCTAAATGTATTCTCAAATCCCTAAACCTAAACCTACACCTAATCCTAATCTCAACTCCCTAACCTAAACCTAAACCTAAACCTGAAAACCAAAACTTAAACCCAATCCCGAACCAGAACCCGATTTCCTAAACCTAAACCTTAACCTATTCTCAATTCCCTAAACCTATAGCTTATAACCTAAACCAAAACCTAAACCTTAACCTAAACCTATAACCTTAACCTAAACCAAAACCAATGACCTATAACCTATAACCTAAACTTATAACATATAACCTAACCTTAACCTAAACCTAAAACCTAAATGTATTCTCAAATCCCTAAACCTAAACCTACACCTAATCCTAATCTCAACTCCCTAACTTAAACCTAAACCTAAACTTGAAAACCCAAACCTAAACCCGAACCCGATTTCCTAAACCTAAACCTTAACCTATTCTCAATTCCCTAAACCTTAACCTATAACCTAACCTAAACCTAAACCTATAACCTACACTTATAACCTATAACCTAAACCTAAACCTAAATGTAAAACCTAAATGTATTCTCAAATCCTTAAACCTAAAATCCAAACCTAAACCCGAACCCGATTTCCTAAACCTAAACCTTAACCTATTCTCAATTCCTAAAGCTATATAACCTATATACTATAACCTAAACCTAAACCTAAACCTTAACCTAAACCTATAACCTAAACCAAAACCTATAACCTAAACCTTAACCTATAACCTATAACCTAAACTTATAACCTATAACCTAACCTTAACCTAAACCTAAAATCTAAACCTGAACCTATAACATAAAACCTATAACCTAAATGTATTCTCAAATCCCTAAACCTAGACCTATACCTAATCCTAATCTCAACTCCCTAACCTAAACCTAAACTTGAAAACCTAAACCTAAACCTGATCCTCATCCTGAACACGAACCCGATTATTGTAATACTGTAGCCCAATCACATGGCAACAAATAAGAATGTATCCCTTTTAACACATGCCCCTTTTTACCAAGTTTTAATTTTTGTTGTTGTTTCTATTAACTTGAATTGAAATACTTTTTTGCATTATTTGCTTGCATTAGTTTTATTTTAATGATCAGTTTTAAATTAAAAACATGTGCCCACTTTTTTGGAAGAAGTTTCTGTAATTCTTCATGATTTTGAATTATAATGTTTTGTTGGTTGAATATTTTTTTATTAGATGAAGACACAAAACGAAAATTGTTGCTGATTTTTTTCCTTTTTTTTCTTATGATGTTAAATTTATACGTATTTATGCGTGGATGAATGTAATGTGGATAAGATTGTTTGTGTTTGGATGGATGTAGTTTATGTTTGGATGAATGTAGTTTATGTTTGGATGGATTTATGTATTTTGGATTTAGATGGATGTGAATGTGACTATGATGAAATATATTATATAAGAGGTGTATATCAGGAAGAATACGATGAAATATATTGTAATAGATGACTCATATTTGAAAATTTCTGATGGCTCTAGGTCGTCCATATTTTTCTTAATATTCAAATATGAGACGATCGAAGACCGTCCTTTTAAGGGTCATAAGAGACGGTTCATAGCAGTCCTTTTTAAGAATAGTCCATGACCGTCCTTTTAAGGTTCATAAGAGACGGTCCATAGCAGTCCTTTTTAAGGACAATTCATGATCGTCCTTTTAAC
Source organism: Magnolia changhungtana (assembly GCA_030180095.1). Lineage (NCBI taxonomy): Eukaryota > Viridiplantae > Streptophyta > Magnoliopsida > Magnoliales > Magnoliaceae > Magnolia > Magnolia changhungtana. The sequence continues at coordinate 5,452,424 of JASAUF010000459.1, forward strand.
GGATGGTCCATGACCGTCCTTTTAAGGCTCATAAGAGACGATTCATAGCAGTCCTTTTAAAGGATGGTCTATGACCGTCCTTTTAAAGCTCATAAGAGATGGTTCATAGCAGTCCTTTTTAAGAGTCATAAGAGACGGTTCATGACAGTCCTTTTTAAGGATGGTCCATGACCGTCCTTTTTACAGACGGTCCATGACCATCCTTTAAATGTCAATAAGAATGATGGTTCATGACCATCCTTTTAAGTAATATGATGCCTCAAAATATGACGGCTCATGCGATGGTCCATGACTGTCCTTTTTGGTCATTTGAGACGGTTTTCAACCGTCCTTTTTTCATTGTTTTGGCATAGTGACTATAAGTGATTCCATCACAAAACCATGCCCATGAGACAATGGCTCACAACAGAATTTACCAATCCCATAATCAATCCGAGAGAATTGTGAAAGTTAGGGAGGATTCCATCATCCAACCATGCCCAAAGGACGATGGTGAACAACAGGATTTCTTATATTCACAATCCCATAACATGAAAAGAATATACTCAAAGCTATCGTAAATCCATTGTAATTTGAGTTACAACAAACCATAAAAAACTGAAAGTATTCCTTGTAATCAAACTAGAATCAAAGAAAGTTCAATATAAACATGAATCAAAGTAATAGAAACATCTCATCATGCTACAAGCTTCACCACTTAGCCCTAGCTAAGAGGTTTAGCCAACCACAGACATGATTGAACTAAAAATCTCTTAAGAAAATCATAAAAACTACCAAGGAAATGGAAGAAAAACTCTTGACAATGGCTTCTCCACACTTTTGCTCCACTCCACAAACCCTAGATTATGCCTAGGGACTCCTATTTATAGTTTACAGCACCGACTTGGAAAAATCTAGAAATCGCCTCAAATTTATACAGTTTCCTAAAATAGACTTCACTTTACACAATTTCACATAATGACCCAAAGTTTCAGAATATGCTTCTTTAGGACACTTTCAGGAATATATTTGTTTTCAGGACAATTTCAAGATTCTTTTAATTTTCTTCATTCCTCACTTGGTTTTCTTAGATATTTAGCATGTGAATTCTTCAATCTTGGCCTTTTAAGATCCATCCCTTTGCCTTAGTGATTCTTGAGCATCAAATTCATGCTTTTAGCACCCTTTTCAATCCAAGCTCTCAAATTCACCTTGCAACACAAACATGACTAAAATAGAATATTAAGCATTATCATGTTCATAAAACTAATATAAATGGGGTATAATATGCAATATTTGACCCTCAACATGATTCGACTAAAGAATTCCCATAGCGATCTGTGAAGTTGTATAATTTATAAGAGCTTTTGTTGAAAACAGTTTTCAACTATCGGTCGAAGATGCCAGATATTCGGATCTAAGCAATCCTTTGGTTTCTTCAATTTTAACTATGAGAGAAACTATTGGGTGGGTTGGACCCAATTCCATAATTAATGCAATCCATTAAAATTAAGGAAGAAGAAGAAAAACCCTAAAAATTTTAGAAAAACCAAACTGTGTAACTGAACTTATCTGACTTTCGGTTGATCAATCGAAGCTAGTGTTCGATAGATCAAAGTAGGTCGATTTTTGTCCAGCAACTAAATTTTAAAATTCGTGATTTGTTTCGACAATTGAACCCAAGGTTTGATCAATCAGATCAAGGCGATCCTTGAACAATCCTGATCGATCGAATTCATTCGATCGAGAATGACCAAAGTAGTCTAGCGAGTAAACTGATTCAATCTGACCATGCTCGATCGATCGACAAGCAGGGTTCAATTGATTGAAGGTGGTTAAAAATGTCTATAGACTTGAAGAGTTAATTCAAAATTTCAATGATCCATGGTCGATCGATCAGATCGATCGAGGGTCTCTAAGTGCTTATATTTATAGCATACATGAAGTTATCAAATTTCATAGACAAAGATACCGGTCAGATCACAAGTACACTACAACAGTCTATGGCATCTCGTGAATATTGGCTCAAGATCATCTCAACATCTCAATATTTAAATGACATCAATCGGTTTCAAGTTTAGCAAGATTAGAAGATCTTTGTATATGCCAAACACTAGGTGGAATGACCCTGGAAAGATCCTAAGTTAGGTGATTTCTAAAAATGATTAAAATTGATAAACTACAGTATATGTTCACTGAAGTTCGACCAGCCTAACTTTAGGTTTGGCCAGCCTAACTTACTTTAATTAACCTAACTTCAGTTTCGATCAAGGTTTCATATTTAAAAATTTTAAAAATTTGTTACAAATTCGGCCAACTTGACTTTAGGTTTGGCCAACCTAACTTGAAGTTTGGCCAGCCCGAGGAAAGTTCGGGTATTTTTCCAGCAAAGATTTCTCAGATTTTCAAGGGAATTTGTCTAGCCAAATTAGGGGTTCGACCAGCCGAATTTTGGCTTCGGTAAGCCAAATTTTGGATAAATCTTATCCTGTGCAATCTGATAGTTGTTGGAATGGAATCATTGAAATCTAGCCGGCTGAACATATTCTTAGGCTGACCGAATTTCCAAATCATTTGGGTATAAATAGGGACCTTCTCTCATTATATTTTACAACGAAATTCATTCAAAAACTTTCTGCAAGTAAAAGAGAAGCTCAAGTTTTCATCAAGCTATTTTTGTGGTATTTATAATTTTTATTTAGCTTATTCAATTTCCTTTCTCAAGTTGATCTTAAATACAATTAGGGAGTAATCTATACTCTACTTGAGAAACAAAGAATTGAATCTAAAACACTAGGGTTTATATTTCTTGAAATACGTTAGATCCATATATTCTTTCTGGTTGAGCATATACTGCCTCCTCGACACTTAAGAAAGAAGATCGTTGCTTCAAGCTTCGACTATATCTTCGAATCATCATTTGAAGATAAGTACATTGTCAATTATATTTTTTTATTTGGGTTTTTCTGAGATAACTCGAAAATCTCTGTGGGTTGATTTGTAATAGCCTGTGAAAATCACAAAGGGGGTTTTATTATGGTGAGCATGTAAAAACCATAAGAGTTGTATAAGGTTGTTAAGTTGAACCTGTGAAAACCTTCAAATAATGAAAGTCAAAATTACGAGGGTGGTAATTTTAGGAGTGGAGTAGGTGTGCATTTAAGCATCGAACCACTATAACTCCTTGTACCTATGTAGTGATTGTTTATTTCATTATTTGTGGTGAATGTTATATTTATTTCATTATTTGTAGTGTATGTTATATTTATTTCATTGTCTCTTGTCAATTGGAAAGTTTGATTTCAAAGACATCGCGATATAAGCTTGTCCTGCCTAAAATACTAGGTGAAGCTTGTCCTACGATTTATTTGTAATCAAGGTTTTAATACTTTGTGCGATTGAGATTATTTATTCCACTTAATTTTGAAGAATTTCATATTATCTTATTCACCCCCCCCAATGACATCGATAGCTCATCTTTCAAGTTGTATCAGAGAAGGGTCGTTATTTTTTGGATTTACCTCCTAGAGCAAGATCTAAAACTATATGATGTCAAATTTTGAGAGCCTATCCAATTCCAGGCCACCTCCCTTTGATGGCTCAAACTATTCTTATTGGAAAGCCAGGATGAAGATCTTCCTCATATCCATTGATGAAAGCATGTAGCAAGCCACTATGACTCAATGGATCCCTCCTACGATAGAAGTAGTAGCTGAGAATGGAACCACGTCCATGAAGAAAATTGCCTATACTTTTTGGACGACTGTTCAGAAAAGTGAAAGTAGTGCTAATGTTAAAGCCTTAAATCATGTAATTCTGGTCACAATTATTCCAAATCATGTGGATATAAATCCTACAGTTGAGCCTGTAATCACTGCAGAATACCACGATGAAACTCTTATACAACCCACTGATGAGGAAAATCAAAATCACACCCAAGAGGGTGAGCCATTGAGAAGATCTCAAAGAGAGATGAGGCCTATGAATCGAGACGATTACACTGTATATTTGCAAGAGCACAAGTTTGACGTAAGGGTGGAAAAGGATCTTAAATCCTTTACACAGTCAAACAAAGTGTTGACCCTTCTCGTTGGATTGATGTCATGAAGGATGAGTTGAAATCCATGAGGGACAATAAAGTATGAGATTTTGTTGAATTATCCCCATGAATCAAGCTAATTGGTTGTAAATGGGTATTTAAAATCTAAGCGGGACTCCAAGGATAATATTGAAATATATAGAGTCAGACTTGTTGCCAATGGTTTTAACCAGAGTGAAGGCGTTGATTTTAAGAAGACTTTCTCACCAATATCTAAGAAAGACTCATTCAGGACCATAATAGCTCTTGTAGCTTATATGGATTTGAAGTTACATCAGATAAATGTAAAAACTATGCTTCTCAATAGGGATCTAGATGAGAACGTATATATGTTACAGCCTGAAAGTTTTATATCTAATGACTCAGAATATATGGTTTGTAAACTAAAGAAAAGAATCACGACAGTGGTACCTAAAGTTTCATGAAGTGATTTCCTCATATAATTTTGTAGAAAATACTACAGATGAATGTATCTACATTAAAATCACTAGGAGTAAGTTTGTTATATCGATTTAGTATGTTGATGACATTTTATTGGTTAGCAGTGACATCATGATGTTGAGCGACACTAAGAAATTTTTATCTCAAAGGTTTGAGATGAAGGACCTTGGTGACGCCTCTTATGTCATCGGCATTAAAATTTGTTGTGACGGATCACGTGGACTGCTTAGTCTATCACAGAGGACCTATATCAATAGGGTACTCAAAAGGTATGGTATGCAAATCTGTACTCCTAGACATTCGCCCATTGTAAAGAGTGATAAATTCGGCCAATTCCAATGTCTTAAAAATGATTTAGAAAAGAATCGAATGAAGGATTTTCCTTACACGTATTTAGTAAGGAGTATCATCTATGCTCAACTCTGCACGCGACTGAATATTGCTTATGCAGTTAGAATGTTGGGCAGGTATCTATCTAATTCAGGAATGCAACATTGGATAGCTGCAAAGAAAGTTTTGCATTACTTGCAGAGAACAAAAGACTTCGGACTCACATATAAAAGATCTGATCATTTAAAGTTGGTTGCATACTCAGACACAGATTATGTTGGCTGTGTTGGTATAAATAAGTCTACCTCATGCTACATTTTCATGATGGTTGGTAACATTGTGTCTTGAAAAAGAGTGAAATAGTCAACCACAGCCTCATCCACCATAGAAGATGAATTTATTGCTTGTCTTGAGGCATCTAATCAGGCATTGTGGTTAGAGCATCTCTTCCCAGGTTTGTGGGTACTAGAGCATATCCTGAAACCATTGAGAATATTTTGCGATAATTCAGCCGTTATTTCCTTTTCTAGTAACAATAAGCATTTACCAAGGTCGAGCCATATCGACATCAAGTATTTTATTGTAAAGGAAATAATTCAAAATTATCAAGTGTCTATGGAGTTTATCGGCACTAAGTAGATGATTGCAGATCCGCTCACTAAAGGGCTCCCTATCACGTTATTTCAAGAGCATATAACATTCATAGGAGTCATTGATCCCACAGCTGTTTTCAGTTAGTGAGAGTTTAGCATGTTTTATTTTCATAAACAATGAAGAGATCTCATTTGATAAAGTTTTGACGATTTTGATATGAAGTTCATTTCTACTTCTCTCTAAGTGTGCGCGATCTGTTTTGAATAAGTATAACTAAAGTCGTGTCTCGTTGAAGACATTTGAAAGCTCCAGGACCTCTTACGGATAGACACATATCATCACACTACATGTGTAATCCTTATACCACACTTCAGAGTTCCAGATTTATGTCGTTAAGACTAATAGTATTTATGATCGCGCTTAATCTAACTTCGCTTAGATTAAATGTTGTAATGACTACCGCGATACGATACTAGCGGTCTTGATGGACCAGATTGTAATAGCATTGCCCGTATTATCCAACAATTGTATTAGTTAACCATTTGGATGTTTTCTTCAAAATTAAAATATATTTTCAAATATTAATCATTGACATTAATCAATGTGACCCAAGTGGGAGAATGTAAGAATTCTATAAGGTGGGCCTTATTAATCAACAGTTTGGATTGTCCTAAGGATTGGATAATGTGATCGGGTGTATTAGTGGACCCCACTCAAGTTGTGATACATGCATAATTATGTAAGGGGTGGTGTGTTATAACTATACTACACACAATGTTTTAATTAAACTGGGATTACTAAATTCGTGTGGAGCCTTAAGGAGAGGAGTTTTGATGGGTTCCAAACTCCTCTACTCTCTCTCTTATAAAAACAAGGTTGGGTCCCCAATCCTACATATAAACAAAAGCTAAAATTCCCATCGGGGCTTCTCTAAAAGTGTAAGGAGATGAAGATTGCGGCATCAAGCATATAGTGATGGCGTCTCAACAAGATATACGCCATCTAATATTCGATGCATATCAAATCCTTTTGCTATTCGGCATAATTGATTACATGCACACCATGCCGGTTTCCCAAGTTGAATCTCACCTTCCAGAGGTGGTTAAACTTTAGGTCTAGTCGGGTTGGGGTCAGGTTCATGGTTAAAGTTAGGTTAGGTCAAGTACAGTTGGGTCCAGGTCAAGTCTAGATAGTTTTACCAGTAAATTTATATATATTTAATACATATTAATTATTTTAACAAAATAATTATAAGGTATGATAAGCCAAACCCATATAATAGAGCCGGTTTATAGACCATGCGCATGGTAAGGCCCAACCATGTAATCTGGATAAGATCCAAGTCCGAGCCTTCGAGAACTAGACCCGGACATGAAAAGGCCCGGCCAGGCAAACCCAAACCCCATTAACCTAAGTATAGGTCCTCGTCCGAACCTGACACATTGACAGCCCTACTTTCAAGTAGAACAGTCTAACTAGGGATCATTGTCCAAGCCGGACTCATGTAATAAAACATGGGCTAAAGTCTGACTGAGGCTTGTATGTAGCTGAGATATAAGCCCGAGCCTAACCCTTATGGATGGTAATCAACAGTTTGCCTAATGTGAAAGAGAGAACAAACACATGCACAAAGAGAGATCATCTCCATGATGTGTATGTGAAATTAATCTACTGTGACCACAAGGTATGTAGTGACCATTTAACTGTGAGGCTAAAAAATTACCCAAATTCATAATTGAAAGAGTGTTGGAGACGTCCACCGGCCAAATTATTTCACTTAGTATGGCACATATAAATCACGCATACACCTAATTTTTTGTATCCATGCATATTGCTTTATGGGGCAACTAATGGTTGGAGTGGATTTCACATAAATATCACAGTGGGATCCATAAAAACCAAGGGTAGGTGTCCCCTCTCCCACCATCTATCTTTGTGTAGCCCATCTAAATCACATTTCAACCTGATTTTGGTGACGCCCACCATGAGACCCAGCCCACCCACTTGTCCCTCATAGAAATATCCGGCCACAGCATATCTCTCCCTATATATGCTCAGATATGCACCACGGGATCTCATGAGTACTTTTTGAGAACTCATCCCAAGCGATGTGACTCCAAAATTTGAACAGTCATGATGCAGTACCCCATAAAATTCTCGGGGCCTAACTTTTAGCCTGATCCAAAACTTTAGTGGGTCATGTTAAAAGAAAATATTTTTCATCCTTGATTTGCTTCTCTTTTCTATAGCCTACTAGAGTTGATTTGCATCTCTTTTATATAGCCTACTAGAGTTTTGGATTACGATGAAAATTAGTTCATGGAGTTTTATTGGATGACACATCACATGGACCATTTGGATTTAGAGCCCATATCACCTGCCCACCTTCTTAGGTAAGCACCCATGCACACCTTTGCACACATATCATGGGAACATAATCTGAGCTGTCCACGGGATGTGGCACCCCCTGAAACCTCTCAAGCTCAATTTCCAGCCCAATCCAAAACTTTGGTAGGCCATGGCAAAAGGAAATAGTTTCCTCTCTTGTTTGCATTTCACTTTGTTATGGCCCACTAGAGTTTTGGATCGGGCTGAAAATTGGGCCCACATAGTTTTAGGGGGATGCTCATTACATGGACCGTTCAAATTCTATGCCCAAGACACGAGTGCATAGGTGTGCAGGTGAGCATTCCTCTCTCTATATATATATATATATATATATATATATATATATATATATATATATATATATATATATATATATATATATATATATGACCAAAAATATTAACCAAAATCCTAAAAGAGTAGGGCAGGTCTTGTGTCACCAAAACCCTAAAAAAGTAGGTCTGGTCTTGTGCCAAGCCAATATGCTCTTAGCCGCAACTTGAGCCTAGCTAGTAAACAAGTGGGCTGAAATTTTGGGCTAAAGCCTGATCATGAAGCCTAACACTCCAGCCCAAGCCCACAATTGGGCCAATCCCGACCATTGACAATATATTTTCAAAAAGGTGACTAATAAGGAAAATATCTGTGTACACGTAATACACGTTACAAATTAAGCAAATACCTCGGGTAACACCGTTGTGGATATGTTTCATGACTGTGGGTCCAGTTTGAAGTATGCGTTTTATATCTACACGGTCCATGTGTTTACCCGGGTAACACCGCAGTGGTTGTTTCCCTGACTGTGGTTCACCTTGATGTATGTACTGTATATCCACACTGTTCATCCATTTTTCCAGCTCATTTTAGAACATAAGACAAAAAATGAAGCAAATCCAAATCCCAAGTGGACTACACAATAGGAACAGTGGTCATTGAGAAAGCCCACCATTCAAAACTTCCTAAGGCCCACTGTAATGTTTATTTTCCATCCAACCTGTTGATAATGCCACACAGACCTGGATGGAGGGAAAATACAAATATCAGTTTGATTGAAATCTTTTGTGGCTCAAAAAAGAAGTTTTTAATGGTCAATCACCACGGTTTCTATTGATATGATCCATCTAAGAGTTGGGTCTTAGATGGACGGTTTTCAAGCTTTAAAATGAGCTGAAAAAACGGATAGATGGTGTGGATATACAACACATACATTCAGGTGGGCTCCACAGTCAGTGAAACACCCACTATATGTTACCCATTTAACTTCTAATACTCCCCTTACCATCCATGAGTGACCATCTTAATTAACTTGCATTTTAAAATGGATATTTTGAACTTCTTACTAAGACTCCAACCATCTTTCGATGGTTGGAGGTAATGGTTTACTATTTCTCGGTGCTGGTAAACAATTTAAAGTCTTGCGTGATCTCGTCACATGCCAGATCATGAATGTTACGTACTAACCAATCCAAAAAAAATGCAAGATCGTGAATAAACTTAACTAAGTAATAGTTATTGGGTCTTCCTAGACTCGCATTAAAAACCTCCTTTGCAGATTTTCTGTGATCATTGACGTAAAAGAGAAATGCTCCATAAGTTATAGTGTTCATTGTTGCATTGGGACACTTATACAGTCCAATTCATGGATCTAGACCGATCATTAGGTCCAACCCACATTTCATGGGCTAGCATATAATATTATGCCCACCTAACAAATGTTGACCATTTGATCAATGGCATTTACATATGGACGGTTAAGATCATTTACTCAAAAAACAGGTCCAATCAACAATTTGGTCCATTTATTTGTTTAAGGACATCATAGATTGTTTATGATTATAAAGAATCACTTTTTTTAGCAATATTAATCATCCCATCCTTGGATTGGAAATAAAATGGCTATATAAAAATAATAATAATAATAAATCAAAAATGGATCATCTAATCAGTGCGGTTTTTACATGGTAGCCGTGGAATGTGTTCCAAACTTTGACGGTTCAGATCTATTGATTGGAGTGTCCAGGTAAAACAATGCTGCAAGGAGCACCATATCTTACAATGCTATGAAAGCACCTGAACATTTCTTAACGTAACATGCACTAAAATACACGTAAATCAAATGTGCAAAAAGTCTTAGTCACTACATAACGTTAAGATAGCAAGTTGACACCCAACTAAAATGGGAGGACTGATCACCTACAGGCGACTGCATCGTAGCTTGTCATGCATGCTTAAATTTCCTACCAACATCACTTTTCTACTACATCCTTACCGTGCAAATGGTAGGTGTCATCATGAAGATCACCTGACACAAAAATCAGGCCTAACTACTAATCAGATGGGCCACGCTATTTGAATCAATGGGCAATAGATGTCCCGACTTTAAATACATGCAGTTGTGGCACCATCTAATGAGTGTGGATCAGCCTGATTTTTTAGATGAGTGATCTTGGTGATGGGTCCGCTTGCATGGTATGAGTTTCCTGCACATGTGGCATTTTAGCAGGAATGATAAGCCTGCATGAAAGTTCTGGTGCTTCCCACCGGTAGGTGATCAGTCATCTTCAAACGAAAAGCTTTGAGTAAAGCAACTTGTATGAGGTTGTAATGTAACCTAAGCTATTGTATGATGAGATTTTTTTATACTCAGGCATTTAAAAAATACTCAGAATTTGAACATGTGGCGTATAAGTATTTCAAACTAAACCACCTAAAATATTGTCCCAATGCATCATGAAGTACCAAAAATTAAAAAAATATTATTTTTTGTGACAAATGGTTGGATTGGATTAATGTGGTACCTAATGGGATCCGAAGTACCAAAAATTAAAAAATATTATTTTTTGTGACAAATGGTTGGATTGGATTAATTTGGTACCTAATGGGATCCAAATGGCCATGATATTGTTACTAGAACTACGGGTGATTGGAATGGGCGTGGATTGTGTCCTACCCCGCCAGTCTCTAGCCCTAAACGGGCAGTTCTGTCGGTGGGCCCACCGTGCTGTATCTGTATATCCAAGCTGTTCATCCCTTTTCTCAAATCATTTTAAGGCATGAACAAAAAATTGAGGCAGATACAAGGCTCAAGTGGACCACACCAAATGATAAGCTTGGTTGCATTAAATGTTCAAAGCATTAAATGCTAGTTACATTAAAGGCAAGAGTCATATATAGTGTGGTCTATTCAGAGTTGGATCTAACTCATTTTTATGTTCTTATCAGAGAGGGGATGGACAGCATGGATAAACAGATACATCACGGTGGGCCAGCCCACAGAATTGCCTGTTCACGGCTGGAGACTGGCGAGGTAGGATGCAATCCGTGTCCTATTGGAATAGGATGTGATCAATCTATCTGAAAAGGCAAGGATTAACACAAAGGTACTATCATTGTCTCTTAGAAGAGTGACTGGCATAGGTTTCCTTGATATTCACCTTAATCTAAATAGCATGTGGTCCAAAGGTTCACAATCTACTATCTATAGGAGTATACTACTAAGATAGCCTTATGGTGTGACATAGCTTCTCATGCATTGATGGCATAATTAGTGTATCATAATTTCAACCCAAAAGAGTTGTGATAATACACTAGTCACTCTATAAAAGCATTAATGAAAGTTCTCCATTGCTCTAACTCTCCAAGCACCAAATTATTTAAGTTTTCTTCATTACATGCATATACATTAAAAGTTCTAATCCTTAATCGATTGAATTTTTTCTAATTGGCTCAAGCCAGTTTAGTTGCACTAGGAGTCTTGAATTTATATATTGTTCCCTAGATTGACCTGCTCACTGTGTTGTCTAGTATGACATCAAAGAAAAATAAGATGTTATATAATCAATGGGAGATGTCAAACTGTTTGTGTATGATATTCTTGAAAATAATTGTTGCAAAGAATATCAGTACATCATTAACTCAGCAAATAAATATTCTTATTTAAAATGTACTTGAAAAATATTGAGAAACGATTTCAATTTGCTGAGAAATCTTTAATAGGACCTTAGTGATCTAGCTTACCATAATGAAGTATGATGGAACTCATAACATTCACTATCATATTTTAGAAGTGACAAATATGTTAGAGTTGTGCTCTAAAAAACCAATGTGAACCTTAATCCATTAGCCATATGGATGTGATAGAATCCATCGCAACTTTAAATGATGATGATGACTAAATGTCCTTCTAAATAGTTTGATGTATCTTAGCTAATATGTGGTGTCACCTTAAATATATAGGAATATGGGTTATATAAAGATTGACTCCTCGAGTTGTCCTTGAAAACTTGAGATTGAACATAACGATCATTAATGAAGAGAGTTGTGATCCATGTATCTTAATACTCTATTGAGCCATGATCGTTACAGGTAATTGGGACACACCTATAAACATCATATTATGAGATAGATATATATATATATATATATATATATATATATATATATATATATATATATATATATATATATATTTATCCTGTGTAGAGAGACTGATTTACGTAATAATGGATGATCTTTACCATTAGGATCCAACTTGATGTTGGTTGTACCCAACTCTTACCTTACACAAGAGTATTAAGTATGTCATTGATTAAGATCTTGGTATTGGATCATTGGACAATTATATTGAAGGATTAAACTCAAGTCACTAGCTGTAACACCTCAAACTTTCTAATAATTGAGTATTTGAAGTCCTCGGATGCTACTATTGAAATTATAAATTAATATACATGTATGTGTGTGTGTCCACACTTGAATTTTTATTTGAAAATTTGCACATGAAAATTTATTTTTACATATCGAATTATGACAAAACTTCAAATGGAGCATTTAGAGACAAATTAAGCCATGCATCATCAGTTGCAGACCTAAATCAACAGATCCACTATTCATCGGGTCCATAATGTCCTGTCAGACAAATCGTCACTTAATTACATAAATTAGATTATCTTATTCAATATCAACTATTACGTTTTCCTTAAATAATCCTTATGACCCCTAGATTGTTGAATAATTAATTTCTAAAATGATCTGACTGTTGGATTGTCAGAATCAATAGTTAAATGCAAGTTCATGGCGTGTGGTCCACTTAAGTACTAAATGATCCTGATCTTTAGATATATGGCCAATGAGGGTCTGATTTAATTAATGAATGACTCTAATCAAGAACATGTCACACAATTTAAAAAGAAAATTATATAATAAAAACTACAAATAAAATAAAATAACTAAATAAAAATAAATAAAATAGAATAATATAAGATTTTTTTATAAAACATATATTTTAATTATAAACTATTAATTTATATACACTTATTAATTTTAATATAATAATTTAAAAAATATATAATAATAAACAAATAAAAGAAAATTAATAAATAAATAAATAACCAAATAAGATAAAAATAATAAAAAATAAAAGGGGTTGATATGGTGATAGACAATCCTAATCAAAAGGTCTCATAGATTTGTGTGTGTAACAACTCACTCGAAGAGAACTTGAGAACTCAAGAGAACCCGCAGAAGAAATTCTTCTTTTTCTTACAATTCCCATCAACGATTGATTTAAACAGTAAAAGCCACTTGTTAAGGGTGGCCACCTGAGCATGATCCAAACTGTCCAACAAGGAGAGCTCGCTGGTCTGATTGACATAGTGATATTTACACGTTAGCATATGTAGGAGCCTGCATGGAATCTTAACCAAAATTTACTGGCACGTGGGAATTTCGTTTCAAAAATGGAAGTTTCCTTTTTTATCAGATTATTTGGCGATCCATGTGAGGGAGATATCTCTCATCTTAGCCCTCTGTAAAGGAGAACTAGCTCTTCATCCCAGCGCATAAAGATCATTGTTTGGCTGGCAAACTGCATCCATGTGTGGAAGCTTCTTTCATTATGATTTGTTAAAGGAGATAAAGTTAGATGGATTTGAGCCATTTATAGGTTTCCAGACCACCCCTGGAATCTTGAGAAATCATTTGATAACAGCTTCCGCAACAAAAATTGAAGCTTCTCGGACGGTCATTCTAATTCTTGCGAGATGTGTGCGCAGTGAGAATCACGAACCATCGTCATGACTATTCAAAATATGGGCCCCACAAGTTTTTAATAGTCCATTTGGACCGTCCACAATCGAAGGATCGAAGAACAAACCATTCGATTGAAATTCACCATTGTTGAATAGATCATCTTCCTCGTCTCAAAAAAATATTTAAAAAAATTTTTAAAAAATTTAAAAAAAAAAAAAGCGCACAACACTGTGGAGCTCCGATTTCTTATTTGATTTGATTAGTTGGTGGGCCATGAGATGTAAAATCCATCACAGAAGATCAAACGTTTATCCATGTCACATATTAATCAAAATTCAAGGGTAATCTCTGAAAAGGGCAAGCTCTTAGTCCTAGAGGGGGGTGAATAGGACTATGCCAAATAAAAATAATTGCAGAATACAAATGAAGATAGTTTAATTAAATAACAGTCTCAATTACAATATTATTGAGAAGTTTATTCAAACGTTGTTCAAATGATAACCTTACACCAATAACTAAGGTTTTATGGTAGGACAACCTGATTTCTTGAACTCGGTAAGGATCAAAAACCCAAATTAAAATAAGAGGCAAAATAATGATATCTAGCTATTACAACATTTACCACATGTACATGAAATAGATACAATTATTCACTACTCATACATCACATACATCAACTACAAAACACCAGAAATTATAGTAGTTCGGTGTGTACACCAACTATTCTCAAACAGCCACACCTACTCCACTCCTAATAATCACAACCCACGTGATATTGGCTTTCACTATGAAAGAGGTTTTCCAAGGTTCACCTTAAAACCTTTACAATTGCGTTTTCAATAGGCTACCACAATTAAAAACCCCGGACTGAGATTTTCTGGCTATCTCAGTCAAAATAGAGATTTTTTGACAATCTTAAAAACCAAAAGCAATTTAAACAAAATACTTATCCAAAGATTCTGCCTGATGTAGCCCAGTAGAACCGCTTCTTTTAAAGATGAAGATGTCCAATGTTCAATCACACATATAAAAGGGTTTTAGGTATAAATGAATTTTAAATTAATCCAACCTTGAGCTACTTTGATTTTTAGATCTCAAAAGGGGTAGAGAATAACACCATTTATAAAATCAGATTGAAGCAAAGAGAGATCAAGAAATTAGAAATTAAAAACCTATAAAAAGAATCTTAATTTACCGAACAATAGCTTAACAATCACGGGGGCTTTTCTCTCAAAGAGGAGGCTTGATTTGGCTTTTTATCTATCTAAAAGACAAAAGTCCTCTATTTATAGGCTGAAAACAGCTCCTTCGACTGGTCTAAGGTGAGCTTTGACTGGTCTAAGATTCAATCAAATTTCAAAAATTCTGGCGCGATCGAATAAAACTGTCCCTCAACCAAAATAGCTTGCTGGAGTTTGAGTCGAGCCCTACTCGACTGGTCGAGCCAGTGTCCACAACCGGTCGAGTAGAGTACTCGACTGGTCGTGACCCTACCAGAGAAATCCAAAATTTTGCAACAAATCCTAGACTGGTCAAGAAAAACCCTGAACTGATCGAGCCAAAGCCTGGACTACTCGAACATAGGCTAAGACTAGTCGAAATAAAGCCTATAACAAGCACAATAACCCATACTAAATGTGCAATATGAATGACCTAAACCTAAGGTCTTTCTAAGGTCATTTATACCTGAAACATTGAACATTGAACTTATAGCTTCAATTACTTTGCTTGATCTTCAACTTGATTTACTTGAAGCTTAATCTTGTACACTTGAAGCTTTAACTTGATCTTAACCATGTAGTGCACTTGGACTTGAACTAGCACATAAACTTGAAGTAGCACTTAAACTTGGTCTTGCTCTTGAACTTGAACATGCACTTTAACTTGAACTTTGAAATAGAACTTGGAGTTGAACTAGAAGTAGCACTTGAAGTTTATCTTGAACAAGGTGGAACAATCTTTATAACTTGAGCTTTATAGGACATCTTCTTATGAAGGTGAACTTTCCATCTTTGAACAAGTCCATCATTCTAAAGTGGTTAGTCACTACGGAATTTGACAACACAGGGTGCTTGATATACAACATAGCACTTACAATCTCCAATCAAATATTAGTTCCACTCGAGAGTTAACACTTTTTCGGTAATTTGATGAGATTTAGAACTCTATAAATAGTTTTATCTCGTTCAAACAACCGTCTTTCCAAATTAAAATTTTTTCGTAAAAAGATCAAGAGAGTAGAGCGTTCGTGAGTTTATGGTCGACACATCATCGAGCCATGTCGCCAAAACGAGTTAGGCCAATTGTTGTCAAGTTTGGGCCGAGTTCAGGGCTTCTGGTCGCATCTAGAGATAAAGAGTAGGAGGATTCAAATATTAAATCCTTCCATCTCGTCAAGAATTTCTCCCGAGTCTAATGCAATCCATTCAGGTGGAACGACTCAGTGAGTCACTCTATTTCTAAGATCTAGTTGGAGTTTAGATCTATTTTAAACATTTCACTTGAAGAAGAATGAAGGAAAGAAGAAGTTCTAAAAGAGTTGTCGTAGTTGAGGTGTTACTGGGTTGTTATCAATCCAACTCCGTCTTTAGCGATTCAGATCCATGCTGGGTCAGTTTTAGCGTGATCCTGACCCCACTGGTGTCTATTTGGATTGATCTAGTTGTAGTACTAGAGAGTTTCGAGTCAATATACTACGAAGTTGAGTCCGGGTTTAAGCCATATTGATTATGTTGCTTGGGTCTTTACTAGAGAGTTAACTCAATGAGTTATTCATTGATCCATGGTCATTGGAGAAGGGATTTCTGCCAGTTCATTTTGGCTACAGGTGTTGGTCCGGCAAGTTTGAGCCTTCTCGCCAAGTCATGACTGAGTTTAGGATTGAGTCAAGTCAACTCGAGTTGGTTTATTTATGTTCATCTTTTAGAACTCTCACCCAAATTCAATTTGAATTCATTTGATTAAGATATGTAAGATTAAGAATCCCTTAATCTCTTTCATGGATTCACCACATTGAACCCAAGTTTAGACCTAGTTTGGAGTTGAGTAAAATCAACTTAAATCATTGAAGTATGTAATGTCACGCCTCAGACTTGGAAATCGGGCTCAAAAAATTCCCGATTGCCAAATCCGGTGCCGACAGCCTCCATAGTACCCCATTCTCGGCTTCCAACATCCATACGCCAGATTCTGATCCTGGGATCCTATAAGGAGGATTTTCAACATGAATTTATCTCATAAGAAGCATAACCATAAGTATACCCAAATTACAAGAACAACATCATTATCGCATATCCACTAATATAATCAGTTGAATACAGTGCTGAAAGGGAAATATACATATATTGAAAATCAAAGAAAACTCCAGAAGCTCAAACGCACGCTCCTGCCTCAGCTTGGCTACAACCTATCATCACCTGCACGCATCTATCGTGCATAAGCTTATAGAAATCTTAGAGGGTGGTGAAACTGTGTAAGCAGTATATGCGTGCTCAGAATATAATATCAAAGTAAACGAAAATACTAGTAAGTCCACGAACCATACAGTGTCAGAGTAAGAAGAAATACTGACAAGTCCATAAAATATCATCAACCTCATCCAGGATATGTGTTGAAAAGACGTAGCAAGTCAATATCATATACTGAGAAAGTAATGTAGGTCGGCTACACAATGCGAAGACATAGTAAGTCAAATATCAAATACCGAGGATGCAATACAATATGCAATTCGGAAGAGTTACAAATACCATCAGCCTCATCTAGGTCATATAAATACAAAAACATAGCAACCCAAAATGCCATATGCCATGGATGTAATGCAATATGAGGCATGTAGTACGAATGAAATGACCAAGTTACAGTGTGAAGTTGGGATAATAGTACATGGTATCGTAGGCTATGGGGTCTATCACAAAGGACTTCTATCCAAACCAGTCCCATACCTAAATTTGGATAGATAGACTCAATGTGGTAAACTCTTGATCTCAGGTTAGTTGTGCACCCCAACGAAAATTCTGGCCATTGTGAAGGTACACAATAATTAGTTGTGCACCACCAACCTGTCACGCCCCGAACTCGGAGACCAGGCTCACAAAATTCCCAATCGTCGAATTCGGCGCCGACAACCTTCGTAGTACCCCATTCTCGGCTCCCGGCACCCATATACTAGGTTTCGATCCTGGGATGCTACAAGGAGGATTTCTAATATCAATTTGATTCGTAATGAGCATAACCAAGCATAACCCACGAACAATAACCACAAGAACACCACCAAAAAATCCACTATGATCAAAAACTTTGAGTACAAGGTGTATAAAAAAAGAAATACAAGATAGTGCAAATAACAAAAACTCCAAAAGCTCGGCGGCACGCTCCAATCGGCGAGACTACAAGGCGTCAAGCGTCACTCGCACGCATCAATCGTGTATAAGCTTATAGAAAGCTTAGAGGGCGGTGTAAGTGTGTGCGAACGTGCTCAGAATGCAATGCTGGAGTAATGCGGAATCATGCTGATGAGTACGTAAATGCAACCAGCCATACCAAGGCTATGCAGTACAAGATGTGAATGTTATCGGCCATACCAAGGCCATGCGATACAATATGTAAGTCAAGCATGCCAATCCTCATACCAATGCAACTTCTCACTAGAGCATCAAATCAGTACGGTTCTCAGTCTGGATAATCACCGAGGTTCAGTACACTCCAAATGGCACTGTCTCTCTCCAAGCAGCATAGTCCAAGTGAGCGTAAGAAACCTCACTATCCGCCTGGCCAATAGTCAGCAAATACCTATCCCAAGCACGTCGATAGCGAATCCATTTTTCGAAAGTGGTCAAACTCAGCCTAGTAATGCCCCCTGCTCTCAGGCGAGTAAGGCCACCACTCTTTTTCAACCGACCACGACACAATGGAAGACGCGGCCTCATGGTATTCGGCCCTCGTGCGCTCATATATTCACTCGGTCTCGATATTGGAGTCATCCTCTGGTACCATCGGGTTCAGGGACTTTCACCTAGGGACATCTATGGCGACCCAATTGCTTAGAACACAGTTTTCGGTATCCAACCAGCCGTCCACTGTGTGTCTGTGGAGGCTATGACCCTGGTGTCACTAGGGCATATCACAATCACACCAATGCAAGTGCATGTATCACACTCTCAGTCATGCAACCATCCTGCATGAGGCAGGTGCTCATGTAGACAACTTCGCCTATTAGGGAGCCCGTAACTAGTCTACCTGAAGGCATATGCTATGATCAGTCACTCCTCATAACAAGCATGCATATGATGCGTATGATCATGAATCATATATCTATACTAAACATGTTGTATAATGATGGATTCTGAGCAAAGTGAAGATGGCCTAGACGGCCTACCCACTACAAGTATGGGCCTATCAGTGGACCTTAGGGAGAGTGATAATGCGGACATCTAACCAACATCATCCTTCAATGTGAACGTCAAACCATCATTGCTCCCAAGGCATAGCCCACTATAAAGGTCAACACATATACCATGGTGAATCACACTACAATGGGCCTTAGGTACGTCCTATTGGGCCTCAACCCATGGGCCTTCATTACATCAAATGGGCCACATAATCATAGGGCTTATATATGATAAAGTGGGCCTCAACAACGGGCCATAAGTACATCAGGATAGGCCTAGTTACATGGGCCTCATATATATCAAAGTAGGCCTCAACATCGGGCCACAAATACATCAAAATGGGCCTATTCACATGGGCCTCATGTGGCAGCCTATGATTGGCAAAAATTAGAAGGACAATGGGTCTAACACATTCATCATGGCGGGCTTGCCTAAGGTGGCCCATGTTTGGGGCACATAAATAGGATGGGCCCCACAAAACAAGTGAACAGTGTGAATAATGCACACATCATGGTGGGTCCCATGTGAGGCATACCATAATATTTATTTTCCATCCAGTCCGTTGACAAGGTCATAGGGCCCACCATAATATTTAATTTCCACCCAAGCTGTTCATAGGGTCACATGGCCTAGGGCCCACTGTAATGTTTACTTGCTACCCAACCTGTTTATGAGGTCATTCAGACCAAGGGGGGGCCCACTGGAATGTTCATTTGCCACCCATCCTATTCATAAGGTCATGCAGACCAGGGAGGGGGACCCACCGTAATGTTTATTTGAAATCCAGCCTATTCACGAGGTCACGTGGGCAGGGCCCACTGTAATGTTTATTTGCAGTCTAACCTGATCACGTGGTCACGTGGACCTGGGTGGGTGGGGCCCACCGAAATGTGGTTCACAAATCCAGTCCACCCAATGTGTGTGTCCCACACTCGGGCCGAGGGTTCGAGACTAGTTTCACCGTGTCCAAATCTCGGGTAGGCCCCACCAAGTGGTTTTATATGTTTTTAGGCATGTCTTCACATGACTTTAGATGGTATGGCCCACGAGTTCGTATCTTCTAATTTTTGGGACAGACGCTTGTTAGAAGGAGGGCCCCATGATGGAAGGTACCGATGTTCGAAACGCATCACGGTGGGGTCCACAGTGGGCCAGTGAGAGCCCACCGTCCGCCGTCGCCACCCATGCAAATAAATAGAAATGCTTGCCACCTTTTTTGTTTTTCTTTTTTTTGTTTCGTGGGGCCTGCATTAGCAAGATCCAACTCGTCCATTAACTAAGTCCCACAAAATTAGTGGTCCACACCAAGTTTCAGGTGGGTCCAAGCTTCTGGTGGACCCCAGCAATCCTTTTTCCTGAATTTTGATAGAAACACTAGTATTCTCGATCCCACAGCCCCCCAGAAAATCAGATCAGCCTCATTATTCGGCTCAACGTGGGCTGGAGAATAGATTGGACGGCGTGGATCACATACATACATCAAGGTGAGGCCTGCATGAGCAACCCACCCAAAAAGTAAATTTTCTCTTCTTTTTTTTAAAGCTTGGAAGTACACGCCCATGTCAGTACACAACTCCATGTTAGCCAGCCCTTGTCCAGCGTCTAGGGATGCTGGACGGCGTGGATAAACGCTGCATCATGGTGGGTCCCTTATTCACGTGGCCCACCCATTTGGACCACCTGATACTTGTGTTTTTCCTTCCATCTGGGCCCACCAATGGGTTGGATGGTGTAAATTCAACCCATTCATCCAATGGGTCCCACATGAACTATATGATTCATGGTGGCCTCATCATCCTTCATCATCATCACCATTCATAAAGAGAGAGAGAGAGAGAGAGAGAGAGAGACGGTGATAGAGGGGAGGGACCCCGCCACTATTGGGCCCTCCCAAATACAATGCATTCATCAAGTGGGTCCCACACAAGTGGCCCTACAAATTGAGATTAATGGTGAATCACCCACCTTGTTGGCCTCCTCCTTGCTCCCTTAGGCTCCTTAGCTCCTAGCCTCCTCTTTCAATGGTGGTTGATGATGATCCAACGGTTGAGATGGGAGATGTGAGAGTAGGGGAAAGTGGGCCACACTTGGAGAGGGAGAGAGCTTGGAACGTATGGAATTTTTTTATTGCTTGGAGAGGTTTGAAAAAAATGAGGGAGGGAGAGAATGAGATATGGATGGGATGATGATGTAAGGAAAATGGGGTGGTATGGGAGAGTTTGAAATGTTGTAAGAAGTGGTATGGTTTAGTTTGAAAATTGTAAAAGGTGGTATGGTGAGGGGAGGGAGAGGTTTGACTTGTGGGAAAAGGGAGAGAGGCCACTTGTACTTGTTGTTGGGTGAGGTGGCATGGAGGCATGGTGGTGTACTTGACTTAATTGATGGGACATCTCGTAGAGATTCCCTCATTATTCACAATGTGCAGTGTTTCTTCGGAATGAACGTAGACTGACATCTTCCCACCTAGGTATCGGTTCGGTGCGCGAGTCACGGCGTTGGAACCGTGGCGACGGCGTGGTCGCCAACGTACTAGTTTCGGATCGAGCCACCTCCAGTAGGCAGGACTCGGCTTAGGATCGTGCGCAAACGTCAGAACGAGTCGATGGTTGCCGGAATTCAACCGGTAGGATCGCAAAAGCCTACAGAATGGTATGATCTAGGGTACAGGTCTTACACAACCCGAGTGGATAGTAAATGAATGAATGAGTATAATGCTGAGTATGCAACTCCTGCTCAATAAGTTCATATATCAATACTATATTGTACATCTCTGGGATCATCACCGAGGTCTAGTATACTCTACATGTAATCGCCGCCCCGTGGACGTGCAACCATGCAAGTGGAAGAGACCTCACTATCTGCCTGGCCAGTAGTCAGCCAATATCTACCTGGCACGTCGATATTGGACCCATTCACGAGCTGGTCAAACTCAGCCTAATTATGCCCACTAGCCTGGGGCAGATAACGCCACACCCTCTCCCAACCGACCACGACACAGTGGGAGATGCGACCTCTTGGATTCGGCACTCAGGCGCTCATATATTCACTCAGTCTAGACGTTGGGGCATCTCCTAGCCTCGGAGGTTTAGGGACTTTCACCCACGGACATCCAAAGTTCCCAGATGCTCGAACCCAAACATTTCTGGTGTCCCATCTGGTCATCCACGACATGCCTGAGGAGGTCACAGCCCTAATGTCGCTAGGGCTTATAGTAATTATAATCACATAATACAAGATGCATGAGTCATGTAGTCCAATTATACATCAATCCTAGGCATACTGCACGCTCATGTGGGATAACTCCACCTATCAGGGAGTCTCATAAATCATCTGTACTATGGCATATACAATGGTCAATCACATCTTATAATAAACATGAAGATGATGCGTATGGGCATAATGCTATGTTGTCACATACTCATAATCAGTATCAATAATCGGCATCAACAATCGCCCATGATAATGTGAACATTTAACCAACATTGACCCCAAAGAATGGCCCACATAAAGCCTGACATATAGTGGACCCATGGCCTCACACAAGGGCCAAATATACAACACCATGGGCCTCACTCAAGAGCTTAATACACATCACGATGGGCCTCTCACATGGGCCTAATATATATCACAATGGGCTCCATCGCCTGGCCCTCAAATGCACCACAATGGGCCTCATCACATAGGCCTCATATACATCACATTGGGCCCTAAACACGGGCTGAATACACATCACAATGGGCCTCAAATACGGGCCTCATATACATTACATTAGGCCTCGATAATCGGCCTCGACAATCAAAATCAACCTTGATGATCAACCTCAACAATCAAAATCGGCCTCGACAATCGAAATCGGCCTCAATAATCAAAATCGGCCTCAATGATCGGCCTCAACAATCGAAATCGGCGTCAATAATTAAAATCAGCCTCGATAATCGAAATCAACCTCAATAATCAAAATTGGCCTCAATAATCGGAATCGGACTCAATAATCAGAATCGACCTCGATAATCAGAATCAGACTCGATGATCAGCCTCAACAATTACAATCGGCCTCAACAATTGGAATTGGCCTCGATAATCAGAATTGGCTCGATAATCAAAATCGGCCTCGATGATCAGCCTTAACAATCAGAATCGACCTCGACAATCGAAATCGGCCTCAATAATCAGAGACGGCCTCGATGATCGGCCTCAACAATCGGAATCAGCCTCGACAATCAGAATCGGCCTCGATAATCAGAATCGACCTCGATAATCGGAATCGGCCTCAACAATCGGAATCAGCCTCGACAATCAGAATCGACCTTAATAATCGGAATCGACCTCGACAATTAGAATCGGCCTCGATAATTGGAATCAGCCTCGATAATTAGAATCGGCCTTAATAATCAGAATCGGCCTTGATAATTGGAATCGACCTCGATAATCAGAATCGGCCTCGATAATCAAAATCAGCCTCGATAATCAGAATCGGTCTTAATAATCAGCCTCGTTAATCAGAATCTGCCTCGTTAATCAGAATCAGCCTCAACAATCGAAATCAGACTCGACAATCGGAATCGGCCTCGATAATCATAATCAGCCTCGATGATCGGCCTCAACAATCGAAATTGGGCTCGATAATCAGAATCGACCTCGTCACAAGGCAGGGTCCATAGATGGACGGCCAATGATGGATCAAGCAATTTCAATGGGGCCTAATAATTTGGGTTAATCCATTAGAGAATGATAAGAATAGGCCTAACCAGGCCTAAAGGAAGGTCACAATGTGGACATTTAACCATCATTGCCCATCAATGTAGACATTTAACCAATATTGCTCCCAAAAAGTGGTCCACATAGGGCCGAACATATAATGGGCCCATGGCCTCACACAAAGGCCTCATACACAATACAATGGGCTGCATACTATCTCAATGGGCCTCATACAATCATAATGGGACTTACACAAGGATCTCATACATCATAATGGGCCGCATCACATGGGCCGCATCACATGGGCCTATATACATCAGATGGGTCACGTCCCATGGGCCCCAAATACATCACAATGGGCCACAACCCATGGGCCCCAAACATATTGCAATGGGCCTCTCATATAGGTCCATTATGCATCACATCAAGGTGGGCCTCAATGGATGGTCATAAATACGTCACATTGGGCCTCATATACATCAAGTGGGTCACATCATATGGACCACATATACATCACAATGGGCCTCTGACACGGGCCTAATATATATCACAAAGGGCCACATCCCATGGGCCTTAAATATATCACACCTTAACCCATGAAGCCCAATTATATCACAATGGGCCTCAACCCATGGGCTCCGAATACATCATATTGGGCCTTAACGAATGGGCCACAAATACATCATATTGCACCTCTGCAAATACAACAAGTTGGGCCTTTTATAAGAGCCTCATATATCACATTAGGCCTTATCAAATGAGCCCCAAGTACATCAAATGGGCCGAATCAAATGGGCCGTACCACTACACCATTCATCTATTGTTAGAAATCATTTTAGAGTATTATTAAAAAATGAATCATATCAAGATCATCTAGACCATACCACACATAACAGTGGTAATAATAATTCCCACTGTTAAAATTTTAGAGGGCCCACCATAGCGTTTATTTTCCATCCAATCAGTTCATAAGTTCACAAAGACCTGAACTGAGAGGAAAAACAAATATCATATTAGTCCAAAACTTCTATAACGCAAAGGGGGTTACAATGGTAGATGTTCAATCCCACTGTTTCTGCAATGTGGTCCTCATGATACTAGATTTGTCTTATATTTAGTTTCAAGCCTTAGACGAGTTGCTAAATGGATGGACAGTTCAGATGTATCACATACATCAGAGTGGGGCCCACGAGCACGTTAGATGGATGAATGGTTCAGATGTAACACATACATCAGAGTGGGGCCCACGAGCACGTCAGATGGATGGATGGTTTAGATGTGGGACAGATACATCAGGGTCCCCATCTCGTCTAGATGGACGGTTAGGAATAAATGCAACAAGGTGGGCTCCCACGTGGGTGTGGCCCCACCACAATATACATACATATATATATATATATATACATCTGGTGGGTCCCAAGTGGGGCCCACCATAATATATTATATATTTATATATAATATATATGTTATCTTATATATTTTTATATTTTTATATTATTATTATTATTATTTAATATATATAACTCATCCATCGTCCAGAGCCCAGCGTCCAGATCTTTTGGACGCTGGACTGACGGTGGATACAAAATAAGGTGGGTCCCACATATGTGTGGGCCACACGTGCCATCAAGGTGAGCCCACATTCCACCTCAAGCCGATATTTATATTTTCCTTCATCCAGATTTGTCCGAGGCCTGTTCATCGGACACCAGTGAGGTGGGCCCCACGGATGAGACGGCATGGATCATACATCACAGTGGGATCCACAAGATATGGGGAAGAGAGAGAGAGAGAGAGAGAGAGAGAGAGAGAGAGAGAGAGAGAGAGAGAGACACGGTGAGATGGAGGGACCCCACCACTATGGGCTCCTCTCTTATACAATGCATACATCAAGTGGATCCCATAACAAGTGGGCCCTTAAAAATTAAAATTAACAGTGGATCACCCACGTTTGGCCTCCTTCTTTAGCTCCTTGGACTCCTGGGCTCATTGGTTTCGATCTTGATGGGGGTTGATGAAGATTGGAGGGTTAAGATAGAAGATGAGAGGGTAGGAAAGTGGGCCACACTTGGCTTGGGAGACTTGGGGAGCTTAGACTTTGGGTTCTCTCTTTGGGAGCTTAGGAGATTGTTAAAGAATGAGAGAGAGAGAGAGAGAGGAGTGATGGAATGATAAGGGATGGGTGGAAAGGGTGTTTTAAGGAAGAGATGGAGAGGTATGGGTTTGTTTGAATTTTGGGTAAAAGAGGGATGGGTGGGGAGAGAGAGAGTTGACTTAGGGAAAGAAGAGATGGGTGCTTGTACTTGAGATAGGGCGTGTACTTGATTGATTGATTGATCGGATAGGTTGAAGAGATTCTCTTAGAATTCGCAACGCGCGACGTTTTCCTCGAACTGAATGCTAACCCACATCTCCTGGCCTAGGTATTGCCTTAACGCGTAAGATGCGGCGTCGGAACCGCGGCGACGATGCAGTCGCAAGGGTACAAGTCTCAGGTCGAGCCGATTCTGGAATACGGGATATGAATCGGGGTCACGCGCAACTGCTATCTAGGCATCGCGGGTCACCGAAATTTGACCAGGAGGACCGCGAAAGCCTACAGAACGGTACGAGCTAAGATACGGGTCTCACATGTAACCTCTCAAACCTTCATAGAATCTTAATTAGTAGTTAATTTAAGTTTTGATTGAATTTAGGAAATCCAATTTCTCCAAATACTACGTTGGGCTTCACCTCATTTGATCACGTTCATGTTGATTCTGAGATTGAAATTCAGGCAATTTAAGGTGAGTTTGTCTCAAGCTTCTATTTAAAGTACTAATTAGAGCTTAAACTAGGTTATTAATTCTTTATTTATTTGAATGTAGGTTTTTCCCAAACAATACATTTAAAATCCACTTGTTGGGTCCAATTTAGACAGAACTTGGAAACACGTTGAGTCAATGCAAGTGAGTTGAGGTAAATCAACCTCTAAGCCTCTTTTAGAACTTTATTTTGAGTGGAATTAAAGTAATTGATTTGAATTTAAGTTATAATTGGTTTTCTCCCTTTTTCATCTTTAAGATCCATCTCATTTAAATTAAATCTGGATCGGATGTACACAAAATCAAAGCAATCCAACTTGAAGGTGAAGATTTACCCTTCAAACTTTCTACTGAAATCTCAATCTAGTACTAGTTTTCTTTTAAATTGTCACTTAGTTAAATCATATGATGAGATCCCTTAATGCTTATAAATGACATGTATGAACTATTTAGTATATCCTGGATTACAAGTGTTGATATTTTGATTTGAATAATCTCCACATATACACACCCTGGTATCTTTAATTAACATGTTTAGATCTCTTGATTTAATGAATTTGTATATACACACTTTAGTCTTTGAGGTCTCATGATTAAGTTCTTGCCTTGAATCATGCACTTGTTGTTGAACTTTAGCATGCTTAATAGCATAAGCTTAGACACTTGAATCATATGATACACATGGGTACAAAATCTAGCATGTTGAGTCACAATTAAGTGTGAAATTGATGTTTGCTTTGAATTCAAGAAAACTGTATTATTGAACTTTATGTGGATTATGTGTTGGTAATGGGAGAAGAATATGATTCATGTGGAAGAGAGTTGATGTGTTGTACGTTTGTTAAATAATATAGTTTGGTGTGTGGCTTGGATTGCCACATTGAAGACTTGATGGGACATACAACCCTTATATAAGAACTATTGTTGGAAATGTGAGTGTCGAATGGGGGTGGACACATATTTTGGGACTATACCTTAAACTAGTGGCCTTGTGTTGTGTGAAAACTATTTCAAGCTTCTTTATGATTTGTCATGTTTGTAAGATACTTGGTGCCCAAGGTGGATTATGGGTTGAACCCTTTATTGTGTCCATGGATGGACTTGTAATGGAAAGGATTGTTAAATGGATCATGAATGTTGATTGGAAGGCCACTAGTTGTAAGGGTTGTCCATAATTGGTTGATTGTAAATTAAACTAATAAAGGATTGGGTAATCATGCATACATGGCATTTGGATTTTTACCGGATGGCTAGTTATTGTGTGGTTGTACCTTTGTGTATTTTACCAGAATACTAGTCATTATGTGGCCATCCACTTTTAGTTCCAGGTCACTTGAGATTCTGGGTAATGTTGATGTCGTTCTTATGATTCCAGGTTCTTGTTACATCCCTGGGATTTTCGGGTCATGATGCAGTTGCGCATCCTTTGTGATTTCTGAGTCATGATGTTGTTGTGTGTCCCTTGTGATTTTCAAGTCATTACATAAAATTTACTAGATGACGCCAATGTACGTCACCATTCACTTGCATTGTGTTTTTTGAAATGAGGCCGTTGTATATCACCAATGATTTTCGGGTCATGATGTCATCATGTCCTTTGTGATTTTCGAGTCATGATGTCATTGTGTCCCAAGTGATTTATAGGTCATTATGATAGTGCACTCACATTGTAGGTTCTACTCACATTTTTCAGTTGGAAGTGCATCTCTAGACTGAAGCACTTATGCATCTATATGTTAAATAAGATTATATTTTAAGATAAATGATTGTGCTAATTTGTTTCCTATCTGTAAACTATACTATGATGATAGATGTGTTTCTTAGGGGGAATTTCTCGTTGAGATGATTACTCATGATTTTGTATGTGCATATGCACAAACTAGATGTTACAAGAGTAGAGCAATACGTTATTGTACCTGAGGATGCCCATATGGAGGATAAGGAGGATCCTGAGTCCGAGGAGCCATATATGAGTGCAGTTGAGTTGTTTGAGCTTAATCGGTAAATAGTGGTTTTTCTTGTAAGTATAATATTGAAAATTTCATAACTTTATGATTTGTAATAAATCCCCATCCAGGTGGACACTTTGGATTAGTTGTTTGTATTGATTTGGGACTTTACCTCAATTTGTGATTTATCTTGATCATATTTGATGCTATCATATGAATGTTAATATGAATGACTTGGAATATAAGAAAACGCACCTACATGTGGTTTTTTTTTCTAATTTAACACTCAAGATTTCAGAGTAAGGGTACTATACTTGAGTTACGAAATCCAAGGTGTTACACTGATATAGGTGCCCATTGGCCAGAATTATGGTCTATGTAATCAATGACTTGATATTGCATGAAAGATAATAAATCTTTAAACCTAAGGACGTGTAAGGATCGCAATCATGATTGGGTGGCTTTAGCTCATTTTTAAGAGGTCAATATAGGGCTATTAAAAATGGAAATGATGATAGTAGATTGAAATACATTTGGATTTTACTTTAAAGCTTTTGTGTTATTTCATCTTTGATTCATTGTCGACTCCAGGCACATTAGATGCTTGGAAGTGTAATTACAATACTTGTTTAAAAAAGAAATCAATCTGTAAAATTCCTTAATATATTGTAGACTCCGAGAACAATAGATACTTTGAATTTCTTGCGATTGAAATTTGAGTGCTTCATTGAAGAATTATTCAATCAAATTCATATTCTTATTGGTATTCATGATTGATTTAACAGAATCATCTTCCGATTGGATTGGATGGGACTTTGATTCCAATTAAGTTATATACATTAAATCAATGAATGAGATACTGTGATTGCTATAAGTAGATTCCTGGATCCTTGGTCTTTTATCTTTATTGTTTTAAAACTCTTTTACCTAATCGTTGTATTAAAAACCCAAACAAACATTTACTATTAAATTAGTTCTAATTTGTGTCCCCCATTCCCTGAGGATTTGACCTCGGTCTCACCAGGTTATTACTACATCACAGTCATGCACTTGAGGTAGCAGGTGATGTTTTAGGTTCAATATCAACATTCTCATCAAAGTGTGGCTCATGCTCAAGCATGTTTGGAGCATTCACAGCCAGGGTTTAAGATGATTCAAGCATACTCATATATATTCTAACTTGACAGTTGATGAAAAGCCCATTGACTAAACCTCATTCGCTTAGAAGTCATTGTGTATGGTCCCTTACCCACTTAGGCATGAACCACATATAGAAAACTAAATTCTAAACCTAAAATTAAATCCTACGATAAAAAATAAAAAATAAATAAATAAAATTATGATAAGGTATTTAAATTAAGTATAAAGCAACTAAGAGATGTAGAAAATAATTAGAATGAGTGGGGAACGAGGTTACCAATTTAAAAGAACTAGGGCTAAAGAATTCTATAAAACTAAAACAAGAAAAATTTTATTAGTGTTCTTATATTTCTGCAAAAATCTAACTAGTAATTTTAAAATCAAAAGCCTAAAAAATAAAGCCCTAGGTAAAAACTAGAAATAAATCTTAATTTAAACTGAAGTATTCTCAACACAATTGTCCCCACCAACGGCACCAAAAAACTTGATCAAACCCAAGAGTTAACAATCCCAAGTGCAAGGTTGTGATACAGTAATAACTCGGTGAGACCAAGGTCGATCCATAGGGATTTTTGGTGAGAACACACTTAGAACTAATCGGATTATCTGGGTTTTTAATCTAACAAAGTAGAAGATTTTTAAACCAATTAATAAAATTGATTATGGATCCAAGAATCCCCAATCAATGGACTTTGAACTTAATTTGTCTTCTTGAGTTGATAACTCAACTAGAACTGGATTCTAATCCATTCTAATCGAAAGATAACGTTGTAGTATCATTCATAAACATCCAACATAGATTAGAATCACAATAGGCTTGATCTCTCATGAAGATCTAAGTAATCACATCACAAGAAATTAAAAGCATCCAATGTACCCAGAGGTAACAATAGTCAATAATTTTACAAATTGATTCCTTCTCCAATCTAAGAATTCAATTACATCCAATCACAATTCAATATAAATAACTAAACTTTCATTGAAAATGAATTAAATATTAAATATCTATTAATTGGTTCATCCCTTAGCCTTAGCTAAGAGATTAGTCAAACATGATTAACATTTTAAACAAAAATAAAAGAAAAACTAGAACTAGAGGATTGAGGAGGAATGATGATTCCATAAAAGCTCCACCATCCCTTAGTCTCTCTCTCTCTCTCTCTCTCTCTCTCTCTCTCTCTCTCTCTCTCTCTCTCTCTCTCTCTCTCAAGCCTTAATTCGTCCATAGATGAACTTTTAAATAGAGCAAATCCACATCGACTTTGGATCAACTTCAAAATTCCACACTTCGGTCACATCGACTATCACCTTCAGGTGCACCAAATATCACTTTGCTTGCACCAAATTTGTCTCTCGATTGTAGCCGAATTTCTACAAAATATATTTGAAGTCTCTGTCTCTCTCAAATTGAACTGAACTCTCCTTCAACGGGACCGTAACTAACTTTAGTCGCGCCTAAGAATCAAATTGAATTAAGTCTGAAATTCACAATGTTAGTGATTTGGAAAAAATCTAAAAACCCTAGAACTAGAACTTTTAGAATTAAAAATCCTTTAAAAAAAAAAACCCTAGGTTAGATGACAAATTTTATTTTATTTTATTTTAAAAAAAAAAGGAAGTAAAACCTTAATCTAAACTTAATGTATTCTCAGCGTAAAATCCCTGGCAACGATGCCAAAAACTTGTTGAACAATTTTAAATGCAAGACTATTTGGTAGTCTTAACTTGGTGAGACTGAGATTGTTCCATAGGAAATTGGGTTGAGAACACTATAAGAAAAACTAATCAAGTGGTCTAGGTTTTTAATCCATCGGAGAAAAAAGAGGATTAATGGTCATGCTTAAATATTACATATTTATCATCTCAATTGCATTAGATTTTCTTGCATTTAAGTAATTAATTGATCTAATTAGATATGCTTTCTACATGCGAGGTGATTTTGGATCTAAAATGGAATACGTGCTTAAAAGGATTATTTAAAGCTAAAAAAGAGATTAAGCTCAAAGGCAATGAAGATTTGGAAATTTGGAGGGTATTATTAAAGAATTCAAGTGCCAAAGATCCAAGAAAACCAAGTATTGAAGATGAGGATAAGTCTAGAAAATCATACAGTTTAATAACAAAAATAACATACTATTCGGCTCCACCTAAGGTTGGTTCGGTCCGACTGAAGATGCCCAAAACAATTCTGGAAGAAAAAGTCATTTTTAGACTTAATTCAGCTCGACACTTAGGTGTGACTGTGAGGTTTGATACCACTAAAGGAGAGTTCGGTC
The DNA here is from genome assembly GCA_030180095.1 of Magnolia changhungtana. NCBI lineage: Eukaryota > Viridiplantae > Streptophyta > Magnoliopsida > Magnoliales > Magnoliaceae > Magnolia > Magnolia changhungtana. The sequence goes on from JASAUF010000459.1 coordinate 5,484,536, forward strand.
CAACCAGAGGGAAACAGAGACTTTAGATATATTTTCAGAAAATTTGATTGCAATCGAAAGATCCAGTCAGTGTGACTGAAGTGATGTTCGGTGCGACCAAAACGTAACAAAAGTGTGAAAATTCATGACGGTATGAAGTTGGTGTGAATTTTTCCTATTTAAGGGGATGTTTTAAACTATTTTAATATGAATTAGGGCTTGGGAGAGAGACTAAGGAGTGGCGAAGCTTCTATGGAATCGTTTTTCCTCCTCAATCCTTTTATTCTAGTTTATTTTTCTTATTTTTCTTTTGTTTTTGTTTTAAGATGTTAGCCATGTTAGGTTAAGCTCTTACTTAAGGCTAAGGGATAAAGCTTATAGTTAATTACAGTATTTAGCTTAATTGATTCAATAAAAATTGTTTAAATGATAATATTATATTAAGTTAGTTTGGATTTTACTTTAAAGCCTTTGAGTTATTTATTTTTGGATTAAGATGCTCTTTCCCTACAACTGTGATCTAAATGCTTTATGAGAGAATCGTTCTATTAAAATCATATTTTATTTGGTGTTCATGATGGGTTTAACAAAATTATTTTTTGATTAGGTAGGATAGGATTTCGATTCCAATTGAGTTATAAAAATTGAATCAGTGAATTAGATATTGTGATTACTATAAGTGAATTATGTATCCTTACTCTTTTATTATTTCATTTAGAACTCTTTTCTACTTTCATTGGATTAAAAACCCAGACAAACCATTTACCTTTAGACTAGTTCTAGTCATGTTCCCCATTCCCTGAGGATTAACCTCGATCTCATAGCGTTATTACTGCATTGCGGCCTTGCACTTAGGGTTGTCAACCCTTAGGTTAGATCAATTAATAATAATTAAAAGCAACTAAGGATCTAGGAATCCTCACTAAACAAATTTCAAAACTCAATTTGGCTTTTTCAAGTTGTTAACTCAACTAGAATTGGATTCCAATCCATTCTAATTGAAAGATAAAGCTATAAATCCAATCATAAGCATCCAACAAGATATATAAATCGAGATAGATCAATCTCTCATGAAGATCTAAGTAATTGATCGTAGAGAATCAAAAGCATCTATTACACCTAGAGTTAACAATAGATCGATCGATTTTACAGATCAATTCTTTCTCCAATATAGGAATTCAATCAAAACTATCACAATTCAACATTCAAAAACCATAAACTTGAATTGAAAATAAATTAAATAACAAAATTCATCAAGAGATTCATCCCTTAGTCTTAGCTAAAATATTAACCTAGCATAGCTAACATCTTAAAAGAAAAATTAAAGAAAAACAAACTTGGAAGGAAGGATTGAAGAAGAAAAGCAGTGTTGGACAAGCTTCGCCTTCTTATAGACTCCCCCTCTAACCTAATTCGTCTCTAAAAGCCTAAAAACACTTCTTTAAATAGGAAATTTCTAAATCGACTTAAGATTTACACAGTTGCACGAACCGTTGATCGATCGATTGATCGATCATCATCAAGAAGTCCAGAAATAAACTTTCAAATTTGGACTTTCGTCTATCGATCGAACCTTGAGTCTTGATCGATCGAACATGGCAAAATATGTCATCTGAGTTTTCTGATTAAATTAATGATTTTTAGCTCTTCTTCCAATCAATTGAGACAGCTCAATAGATTGTCAATCGATTGAGCCCTAAGTTCAATCGATCGAAACTCTGTTCATCTCTTCAGTTCAGTGCACATCATTTTTCAGTCACTTCCATTGCTCTGGTAGTTGATTTCCTTGGATCTTAAGGTCTTCAAGTCTTCATCTTTTAACTCCAATTCTTCAATTCTTTAACTTGACTTCTTTTGGGCTTTAAATTATCACTTTTAAGCATAGATTTAACTTTGGATTCAAAATAGTCCTGCATGTAAAAAACATTTATAATCAAATCCTTTTAACACTTGAATGTACAAATATATATATATATATATATATATATATATATATATATATATATATATATAAAAAATATATATATATATATATACATATGAGAGGATAAATATACAATATTTGAGTCTCAACAACAATGAGTGGCTTCGAACGTTATCCTTGCGCTTAAGGGTAAGAATATATCTGTTGCAAAACCTGTGAGACCTAAGCATCTTGTCCTAATCAATTTGCTAGTAGATGTGTCGCATCGTCCTCCTAGATGAGGGATCATTTGTAAAACCACTTAGGGGCTCTCCCGAGGTTAGAATCAATACCTTCTTAAGGACCCTATGAGTAAGAAAAGGATAGAGAATGGATAGCCAAGCCCTTAAGGGATGTTGCCCCTTAGGTTGAGGTACTAAGCCTGGTGCGCTCATGTCGTGGAAGTAGGAACCATATGATATTTCTCAAGGGTTTGAAAAAGTCAGGGTGGTGAACATATGAAACTATATTTAAGTGAAAGGTATACAATTTGAATTGAGCTCGAAATCCTAGCATTTGCCAAAGGACTCACTACTCTAATCAAGCAGCAGACCTGAATCTTCTAGGATTCAAAGCGGATGCTAATGGACTGACTGTCTAGCTATGTAGGAAGCTAGTGTATTGGGTTCAGACCCACTGCACCCATCCTTTTATGTTAGGTCATACTCTAGAAATGGAAAATTTTGTGCATCCACCCTTGGGAAATTTCTAAGAAAATGAACCGGATTAGAAATTGTGCTTAGGATCGTAAGTAATCAAAAGTTCTCCTAGTGTTTTATCGAAGACACCATCTTACTAGTCGGTTATTCATAAGACATAGTCTCATTACCCTGCGTGACCCACAACTAGGTGATTTAGACCATAGCTAGGGTGGAAAGACCTTAGTTACTTGCCATAGGCATGCATGATGAAAGAGAGAAAGGAATAGCCTTTTGAGGTTCGTCGATTTGGGTCGGTTCCCATCAGTCTGACTGACGGTGCAATTTTAAACATAAAACCCTAGCCGAATTTCATTTCTCTCATTTCCCTCCCTCCATTCCTACTCATTGAGCTCTGGTTTCACCCCTCCTTCTAACCCATTACTCCCAAATCCCTTGATTTCTTCCTAAAATCTGCCTAAATTCCTTTCTTATCTCACGGTAATTCACTCATTTTCCCTCTTTTCTACCTTTCCCTTAACCTAAACCCTTCAAAATGACTCGCCCTCGCTCCTCGGCTCAATAAGAGTGTAACATCAAGGCTCAGCATGACGTCAACCCGTCATCAGCCAATCGCATCAAATCCCCTCCGCAACACAGACGTGGACGGGCCCCAAATCACGAGTCATCCACCTCGTATTCCTCCTCATATTCTCTGTCCAATGAAGAAGCAAAAAATCTTCATTGGTTGCAAGCAAAGTATGTGTCCCGTCCCGAGGTGTGTGAGCACCAAGTGCTGGTCAACTACTTCTGGGGGTTCCCGATACATGAGCTTTTGATCTAGGTGGGTTGGGAGCCCATTTTGGAGTTTGGAGACCTAGTGTACGAGGGCCTCATTCAATCCTTCTTTGCGAGATGCTCAAAGGCCTGTATGGACCCTGTTGAATGTGAAATATTGCATATTTCTTCCTATTTATACCTTGGTTTTATAAACATGATAGTGCTTAATTGATCTAATTATGCATGTTTTCATGTGCGAGGTAATTTAGAAAGCTTAAGGTGAAATTAATGTCAAAATGAAGATTTATGCTCAAAAGATTACTAAATGAAGATTTAGAATTTGAAAGTCATTAATGAAGAATTCACATGCCAAAGATCTAAGGAAACCTTGTGAGGAATAAAGAGAATCAAAGAGTTGAAGTGAAGAAAAGGAATCCTGAAATTGTCCTTAAAAAAAAAAAAAAAAAAAAAAACATATTCCTAAAATTGTCCTGAAAATATATATTCTAAAAGTCGGAGTTTAAAAAATAAAAGTTCTGAAAGTCTATTTTGGAACTATCAAAGTACATAAATTTTCGGCAGTTTCTAGATTTTTTTCAACTCGGTGCGAAAGTTGGAGTTCTACAACTATAAATAGGACTCCCTAGGATGCTCCAAAACATCTTTTAGGGTTTGGAAATGGAGAGAAGGTCTAGACGGAGCACTAATAATGTTCTTTCACTTCAATTTATTTATGGATTCTAGTATATCTTTTACTTTTTCTTTTGTTTTTGAGTTAGCTATGACTAGCTAATCCCTTAGCTAGAGCTAAGAGGTGAAGCTGTAGTTTATTTTGATGTTTCCTTTGCTTTGATTCTTATTTATGTTGAACATCATTGATTTCTAGCTTGAATTTAAGGAACATTTTCAGTTTTCTATGATATGTTGTGACTCAAATTACAATAGATGATGTGATAGCTTTGAATATCTTATTTTCCTATTTTAAGATTGTGAGATTGTTAAAACTCGTAATTCACTATCATCTCCTGGGCATGGTGGATGCATGAATTTCCTTCCAATCATCACAATACTCCTTCATTGAAGACTAGATTAATGAAAAGTTCAGATATTTGATTTAATTGCTTCATCTTCCAATTGGATAGGATAGGACTTTGATTCCAGTTGTGTTTGTTGAATCAAGTAAGGTAACATCCCGATAGCTACAAGTGGATCCTTGACGCTTTAGTTTCCTTTTGATTATTGATACTTTATTCACAATTCCTCTCAACTATTTCATAATTAATTTAGATCTTTTTCTAGTTCTAGTTCTAGTTATTTTCAGATTACGTACAAGTTTATTCCCTGTGGATTCGACATCGGTATCACCGAGTTATTACTACATCGCGACCCTGCACTTAGGGTTGTGAACAGACGCTCCCAACTTCAATGTCGCCTATAGGGGCTAAGTTATGTGCGTGACTCCTACTATTATTAGCTTGTTGATCGAGGTTCCACTAACTGGCGTTGACCTTCCCAAGTCTGACCCGTCATTTCAAGCCCATGGGGACATGTGGATACGTGTCCTATACGAGGACCATAATGTCCCGTGTTATTAAGGCAACACCCTATGGACATCGGAGATGACCCCTAAGTATTGCATCCTCCACTTGATCTTCGTTACTAATGCTTACCCACACAAGGGTAACTGCATGGATCTAACTTCATCCATGTTAGATACGATGAATGAGATCGGCCACCATCAACAGCTCTACCTCCCCACACTGATTGTGTGGCAGATCATGTATGTCCTACTCTCCAACCACACGCCTACCTTGCCATACAGTCACCTCATATCTGAGTTAACAAAGTGCTATTGCTTCCTGACTCTTGCTAAAAAGCCCATAGGGGTGAAACTAATCAATGCGAACAGCATCTGTAAGATGAAGTTGCCCCATCTGCAAGCCATCTACCTCTTTCTCCAGTAATGCTCCAGTTGCAACTCAGCCATAGCTTGACATCCAGGTCAAGCTGGATGCGATCGAGGAGAGACTGATTCGCATGGAGGAGACTGCGGAGCGATCGTAGTGGAAGATTCTCTGTTACCTTAGCAACATAACGTCCTCCTTCCACCAGCAGGGACAAGATGTTCCTTCCCCGACCAGCTCTGGTTAGGTGGTTGATTGTGCTGGTACATATAATTTTCAGCTCATAGCCACTAATCATGTTTTGTTGACCATTCTTGTTATGTATGCGTAAACATGCTTGGACAATCTCCACATTCGTATTTAGCAACCTATGTGGATTTTTGCACATATAACTCTAATATCTCCATAGTTTCATATACTTATGTTGCATCGATTCCCTTAGTCTGTGTATACATTTAGATATGATGTTTGTTAGCTCTATGACCTACCACTTAGTTTTTTTTCATTCCCTAACAAGTAGTAAATGGTTTTTTTTTGTGAAATCTTTAGGGGAATTATTTTAAGGGGGGTAGATTGCGCTAAACCAAGACTATTTAAGTCTTGCTAGCTTGAGTAAGCTAGTATATACACATCCCCCTTTCTAACCTAGCATGTTTAAGGTAGTGGATTCTTATGTTTGATCGATGGAAATTGGTCTCAATTGCATCCTGGGTTATGTCATCCAATGTAGATTAGAGTGTATTCACCGCCTAACAGTGTGGAGGACTTGGATGTCCCTAGGTTGGCCCTCTAAACTATCGAATTAGATTCTTGAGCAAAACTCATCATTATTTTGGTATCGTTTAGGCATCCATTGAAAGAAAATGGATTAGAATTAAAAAACTTTCCCAACCATGATTACGACTCAGAGCTAGGAGTACATGTTTGGGCATATCATAAGCCTAGCTGCGATGGATAGTATAAATGTCAAAGGAGTCACTTAAATCAACTTAGAAATCCCATACTTGGACTTAGCTTGTGAATAACTAGGGTCCCTTAGACTAGTCTCAAATTTACCCTTTAGGCCACTGAGTGTAGACTGTGCCATTGTCAGGTTATTGATAATGTAAAACCCACAAACAAGATAGCTTAGGACTCAAGACACAGAACAAATTCTAAGAAGGGTTTAAATTCCTAGAATTAGACCTAGTCATGTGCACAAGTTGGACCACTAGATGTTGGTATAGCCATATTTGCAACCTAGATTGTTAAACTTGATTTTAGCGAGAGTAGTAAATAATTTCAGAGACGAATTTATTTTTAAGGGAGGTAAACTATAACACCTTGGCCCTTCGATACTCAGGTATCGAATGTCCTCGGGTGTTACTCGGTAAATTTCTTGAGAAAGAGAACGATCACGCGTATCTGCAAGTGCTTGTGCAGGTGCCTGAACCTAAAGACTTAGCGTCTAAGTGAAGCCCTAAGCCTGAGAACCTAAGACTCAATCAGACCCTATACATTGGGCATTCAAAGTCTCAGACCTCGTCCATTAGCCTAAATAGTCGATTAGGTAGAGGCTACCTTAAAAGCACATTAAATTGCATATTCAAATCGGAGATCAGTCAACGTGATAAAGTCGATTAGTCTTTTGTGCCGAATAGATGAACCCTTGCTCGAAATTACCTGCGAGCCTAGTTATATATTGAACCTATAATTAATGGTAAACCACCCCACATAGCCCTTAGGACCTAAGAGAGGAGAACCAAACCTAAATCAGGACAGTTTTACAACTGTCGGTCCAACCTATAGATCGTCAGTGCTGGTCGTTCCGACCGACAGCTTGCGATTAAGTGCAATTTGAAAAAAAAAAAATGGGGCTATAAATACCCCCTCAAACCCCTCTATTCTTTATTTCTTTTGATTTTTAGGGTTTTAGAGTATGGGAGAGAGAGAGAGAGAGAGAGAGAGAGAGAGAGAGAGAGAGAGATAATGGAATATGGGAGAAGGGGAGTGGGTTCTTGTCGCCTTGGTCTGTGTGAGCTTTCCTGGATCATCTCTGGTCCCTTTGGCTCGCTGTCTAGCTAGGATTGGGCCTAGATCACCGTATAGAGATGTTAGTTGTGAGCATATGGCATAGCATCATTAGAGCCTTGAATTGACATTGTATTTAGTTGCCCTATCTAATCATTGAACCCCCAGGTAAGTAAACCCTTTTTCGATTCCTAATTCAAACCTTAATTTGGAGAAAATTGGTTTAAAAGCACCTAATCAAAGTTGTGTAATGTATTTTCCTCAATTTTCAGCCCTAGGTTTCATCTCCATCATTTACACCCAAATTACAGTTGTAGAATTGAGGAATCCTAAACCTTAAGGTGATGATATGCCCTTCAAGCTTCCCATTGACTTTTTAATGTATTGTTATTCTCAATTATTAAATGAACATGTCTATTACCTCGAATCATATGGAAATCCATGTAATTCATTTCACATGTATTGAATTAGGGATATTTGGCTAGGATCCGTGACATGTTTAGAATCATGTATGTGCTCACGTAATATGCTTTGCTCTTGTATAGGTTGAATCACACATGTACACTCCCTATCGTGCTTGAATCCGTTGCCTGCCTCGTAGAATTTACATGGACTCGTATTCATAGAATTCTTCAATCGTCATTTTGCAATTTGAATTACATGTGTTGTAGGTTAATTTGTTAGATTAGCGAAATGTGACAATCAGGATCCACTTTAGAGATCCACAGGGATATGGGCGATTGTGGATAGGCCTATGTGATTCAGACTGCCTGTTGTGATACAATCCTCGGGACAACACTATTGGAATGGTGAGTTGTATGATTGAACTGCATACACTGGATTGTGCCTCGAGCTATTGGTCGCCTTGCGTTTTGAGACTAAATGGAATTGGTTGCTGACTGCCATCATTGAGACTTATCATGCCTTGCGGGCTTGTTGAGATGAACCCTTTTGTTGAATACACCTCGTGATGGTAGTCCCACATGGGAAATCAAGGTTAGCCACTTGTTGCAAGGCTCGATAAATAGCTATTTGTGAATCAAACTAATAAAAGTCAAATAATCATGCATTCATAACACGCGGGCATTTTGGAGTGCTTGGTTGACTTTTTGAAAGACCAATATACCGTTCGAATGACCTTAGAGCTAGATTAACTGTTTGAATGACCCAATCTCTTATTTTTGGAGAATAAGTCGACCGTTTGAAAGACTCATTCCATTTGTATTTGAATGGGCTGACTGTTTGAAAGGTGCATTCATTGGTCCGATTGGATGTGCATCCCCAGAGTAAAAAATATTTACATCCACCCATGCATTTAAATAAAATGCATTGTAAATCATGACTGTTTTGTATGTTTCTTTTGAAACTATACTTGATTGATATGTCAAGTCCGTAATCTTGACGGAACTTATCACTAAGTTAGCCACTCATCATTTGTACTTGCAATTACACCCAACTGTATGGGTAGCATAGGTGAATCGAGGTGAGGTTTGTCTCAGGGAGGTCCTATTTGGAGTTTTCGGGGTGTCGACTGTCGTGGAGTCGCCGCAGCAGTTGGGCCTTGACTTTTCCCTTTTTGTGTTTTCCGTACTCAAGCGTTTGGATATTATGGGTGTTTTGGTTCCTAGTTGTGCAAACCATTTTGGATGGTATACTTGTATTTACCTGGATATGGCTTGATTGCATTGGCTTCAGTTATCCATGCTCTTCTTTGAATTCGTTATTAACTGCATGCTACTTCGATCAAGTTCAAACTAGGAATGATTGTAAATTTTACTAAGTAACGTGCACGTGGGAGAATTTCCCCATGTGCGACATTCACTGACGACTCTCGAGCTTTGCACCCCTTAAGCATCGAACTCAAGCATCCAAAACCAACACGTTGTCAGTGTTGGCATCAATGGACCCAACATTTAAGCGATTAACACCCCAAAATTCAAACCTGAGTTACCATACTCATAAGCCATATTTTCGAAGCGTTACAAGGGGCATGTCGCTGACATGAAAGTTATTTGTCTCTCTTTCATCTAAGATATATTAAGGGGGAGACTTTCTACTTTAAGGAGATCGGCAGTGACAAAATCAACGATTCCTACATACATAGGTATGGAATTGTTTCATGCATTTTTGCATTTATAGAAATATGATTTATCATAAAGGAAATCTTTATTGTTAATCTGATAATTTTAGACATTTGAAAACATGTTTCATTATATTACATTTTTAAAAATCCAACAAAATTAGGGGTTGTTAGCGTAATGAAACGAGCAAGTGTGTCTGCACATGTAAGGATAAGAGAGCGATAATCAGAGCCATTCATCATCAAGTTTGACCACTTAGGGGAACGTTGTGCATCATCGGTTTGCGTGACTTAAGTTTATGTGGCCCATCCATTTTCTATGGTGTCATTTTCTAGTTGTTTACAATCCCAACATATGGAATCATAATTTTCGATTCAAATCCGCAAAAAAATAACACATCAATCTTATTGGGTCACATCTTCTGAATGGTTTGGATGGCACATATAAGACACCTTGGACCCCCACACATAATCTAGATCATTTTGTTGGTGAGCATCCCTTTATCAACTATTCCTTGTGGTATGAGCAAATCGTGTTTTGGATTAGCTAGATTTTTTTTCATACAAGGTGATCATGAAGGGGCATAACCCATGGATGGATTGGATGTGGACCATAAATCACAGCAAGCACCAAAACAGGTCATTGTATGTTAAGCTTATTCTACAAATGTCATAGAAAACTACTGAACCGGAAATGAAGTTTAGGGCCTGTTTTATAAGCAGAAATTCATGAGTAAAAGAATCATATTGAAACATGAATTTCACTTATAATAATATGTTTGATATGAAAGTGGAAATTTTTAATTAATCTTACCAATGTCGTCTTTAATTTTGTGCATTAAAATTATTGTAGTGAATAAGTATAATAATTATATCACAAAATCAATAATTTTATTTGTAAATCAAGTATGGAAAACGTGTACAAGGAAAACATCTATTCCTTTCTTTTCCTCAGGACACCTACTTACAAAGCATGCTAGTATGGAGATTCCATTTGGGGGGCAAAATATAAATAAATAAATAAGACTCGGTCTTTCAAAGTTTCCTCCTATTTTTCATCCATCACTAGTTTAAGAGGACCGTTTCTATAATCCTCATGACTACCTGAAATACTAGTGATCCAAGACTCCTGCCACACGTGACCCACATTCATTGACCAAAACTCATGAAGGCCCGCTCTTGATGGCCGATGCTTGCAAATCATACCATTCAAACAATCCCAACTATCCATTTAGTGGGCTTTCGACCATCGAATGCAAATGCGGCACCCCTGTGAATCTGGGAAACGGATTGACTACTCCCCTCCCACTAGCCCAATGGCTGCTGGTGTTCGGTGCTCTGTGGGCCTCACCATGATGTATGTGTTTCATCCATTCCGTTCATCTATTTTTACAGATCACTTTATGGCTTGATCCCATAAATGAGAGGATATAAACCTTAGATGGATCACACCACAGGAAAACAATAGTGATTGGATATCCACCATTAAAATCCTCCTAAGCCCCACTGTACTGTTTATTTGACATCCAATTTGTTGATTAGGTCATAAAGACATAGATGAAGGGAAAAAACAAAGATCAACTTGATTCAAAACTTTTATGGCCCCAAAAAAGTTTTTAATGGTTGACGTTCATTCAACAATGTTTCCTGTAATGTGGTGCAAATGAGATTGGGATATACTTAATTTTTGGTCTCATATCTTAAAATGATCTAGAAAAATAAATAGACGGCATGGATGAAACATATACATTATGGTGGGACCACAGAGCAGTCACCATGACAGAGTAGCCAACCTGTTTGCTGCTGCTGCGCCTAAGTCCAGGTAACAAGCATTTCCAACCAGTGAGGCTTTCTTTTTTGTTTTGTTTTTTTCTTTTCACGCACATACGGTATTGATATTTCACCACCTATGAATACTCGAACCCTGACGAGGTGTTAAAACTCCTGAGAGTCCACCACCAGAGCAAAAGTAAGGATCCCCGCCACGCATAACGACAAGATTCAATATGGGCCGGTGAATAATTGAAGGGGGGAGTGATTGGATGATGCGGCTATGTATGTGTATGAGGCATTGACACTTGATATGAAGTCAGATATTGTGTGTGAGAAATATATTTAAAAGTAAATTAAATGGACTAAATTATGGAACTTGCTGTTGCTAAGTCACAGTCTGAAAATGAGAAGTATTAAACTTTTACTAGTGGATGCTTGTCCATTAGAATAGGAGTATTTGATATTTTCTATTCTAAATCATCCAATCAATACCCACCACTCTAACAATCAAATAATGAAATAAGCACAAATTTTTGTTCATGTTAATCTAAAGCTCGACCCATAATTTGGATTAGTTTAATTTCAAGCTATATACAACATGCAAATTCTAACTTATAAGCAGCTGTGTATCAGCCATGATACTCTTATAGACTATTAAAATTTTCCATATATGGAATGGTAGCTAAAAATAGAATCCGGTTCCTCTCCTCGCCACAAGTAGAAATTTTCTGCTGGTGCAATGCGATTGGTTTGTGTTTTTATTTGCTTTGCCAGCACTACTGCAGTAAGTGATGATATGGCTCAATCACACTGCAACAGGCAGGAAATCATAGGATCCGGACTCTTAAAAAAATGGTCCATCTTGTTTTGTGGACCGGCCATCCAACATGGCGCAAGATGGATCAAGTGGCCCCACCCCACAGAATGCCCATGTACCTCGTTCCATTCAATTATCATTTTTATTTTAGTACAGCCAACCAGGCCCCAAATAACCCAAATGGCAATCTTGCACGATAAGTAGCCCTTGAAAGGGATGTTTTGAATGTGTTAGGAATATGCCATTTCAACAACTCCATTTAATTTATTACTTTTCACTGAGCAATATACAAACCTGCATGATCTCATCATTTTTCACAGAGGGATGATCCTATTCCTGTAGCATATGCTACGAATGTCAAGGCATGAATCAAACTCCAAATTCCCAATGGGACGCGATTGCCTGAACTTCCTGTGGCAGGAAGTTAGGTGGGGCTTCCCGTGATGTTTGTGACAAATCCACTCCGTTCATTCATTTTTCCATATCATGTTACAAGAGGGGCCGAAAATTGAGTGAATTCCAAAACCCAAGTGGCCCACACCACAGGAAAAAGTGGGTAGGGAAATGCCTGCCATTGAAACCTCCCTTGGGTCCACCGTGATGTTTATATACCATCTATACCGTTCATAAGGTCATCATATTCAGATAAACTGTAAAAACAAAACTATTAGCCTATTAAAACCTTCCGTTGCCCCATAAATGTTTGAACGGTGGATGTTCAATCCTCAGTGTTCCTGTTATCCCACAAATGTTTCAACGGTGGATTTTCAATCCTCAGTGTTTCCTGTCGTGCAGCCCACTTAAATTTTGGCCCACGTCATAACATGATCTTCAAAAATGGATGGACGGAGTGGATTTGCCACAAACATCACGGTGGGTCCAACCAAACTTCCAGTCTGTCGCAGGCAATCCGCACATATGGCCATCTCGATCAGGACAATCAGGGCCGTGTGTGCATAGGCTAGTTTCGGAAAGCAGGATTGAGAATGTATAAATGAAGAGGTGCACTCCAGCGGATATGGGCCCACGTGGTGTATGTATCACATTCTACCTGACCATCGGATGCGACCCCTCAGGTAGGGGTGTACACGAATCGAGCTAGCTCTCGCTCGGCTCGACTCGAAAAACCTCTATTCGACCGGGTTCAAAGCTAAGTTCGAGACTAGTTGAGCTGATTTTTTGAGCTTGAAAATGAGTTCGAGCAGTCCCAACTCGACTCGACTCAGATCGAATCTAGCTCGAATCTATCTCGAATCCAGCTTGAATTGAACCAATTCGACTCGGATGTTAGAAGCTTGCTAGTTTAGGCGAGCTATTTTTATTGTGGTTGATATTCCAAATAGTTGCTACCTCAACTTGCATCTTTATGCTTGCCAACCTGGAAAGTGTGCAGAACTAACTTACATGATGCTTGAAATATAAGAAGCTTGCTGCATTGGTATGTGTGCTGCATGTGGATAGGTGCATAGGGCTATCAAACCTATAATATGAGGGGATTGGAAGAGTTTTCATCCAATTTATGGAGATGATTAATGAGCTAATCTTTGTTCTTCCTAAACATTTCACATACAGAGGAATTTTGAAGGTGCAGTCAAGGTGTTTGTGGAAATGCCTCAATGGCGAACTCGGCTCGAGCTGTTGACCAAACCGAGCCGAGCTGGCCAGTCAGGCTCGAGGATCGAGCCGAGCCAAGTTCAAGCTGAGGTCAGCCAGCGGCCGAGCCGAGTCGAGCTGAGGCCAGCTCGACTCGGTTCGACTTGATGTACACCCCTACCCTCAGGTTACCCCAGGGCCACGAGGATTGGGCGCGGTAGTGTTATGATGTGTTAGGTGTTGTGGGGCCCACCATACTATATGTGTTCTAAATACATGTCGTCCATCCGTTTTTCTAGCTCATTTTAGGCTATAAACCCAAAAATAAAGTAGGGTCGAACATCAAGTAGACCACAACATAGGAAACAGTGAGAATGATGACTAAGATTGTTGAAACCTCCCCGGAGGCCATCGTAATGTTTAGTTTCTGTTGATGCAGTTTTTAGCTCACCCCTTTTCGCTACCTTCGAACCTACACAGGAAGAGGACAAAGGAGACTTTAGCTAATGTAGGGGACCCTCCGATGCCAAAGTCAGGCCTGGAATCTGGGTCTAATAAGCTTGTAAAGGGTTTAGGGGTGAGAATGTGTGTATACCTTTGACCTTTAGGCGTCTCTTATTTATAGAGGAGGTGTAGTCCCATGATTCCGGGATCCTTCCCTAATATGTAGGAGATTCAGCGCTATCCACGATGATCCTGAGATCTTAAATCTCTTAGATTTCCGGGATCGGGAGTTATCTTTCGAGGATCTCGGAAGACAGATCTTCAAGATTTAGCCGAGTCCTTGGCTCGTCTCTGAGTCGGATATATTGGTGAATACTGGCATTGCTCGGTTTGACAGATCTGGATTCACCTCTCCTCATTGTCAACTGGTTCTGAAGGGCTCATGCTGGTCAATTCGCGTCCTCTCCTCATTGTCAATATTACGAAGGGCTCATGCCGATGCCACCATATTATGGCCAACTGATGGTGGTCGACCCTTAATCAGCTACCAGATGAAGTATGGTCATCCTGTAATTGACCTATCGCGGGCCGATGGCAGACTTATAGCTGACCTGGAGGTTAGGTCGAACTCGGGTCGAGCCAAGGCATGGTCAGTTTGTATCCGACCTATAACCGACTTAAGGATTTAGTCGGTATTATTTGGTCTCTGAGGGGCCTTTCAAGTGTCATTAAAGGTGCATTGGTGTAACATCCTGGATTTTCACTGTTTTCGATTTCCAAAAATTCTTGAATTTTTTTTAATTAACTTATAATATCACTTAATGACCATTAGCACTCAATGTTAGTTTATACTGGGGTGGGACCAGTCTACTTATGATGGGACAAAGTGCAGGCCGTCAAGCCAGATGGTCCGTTTACACCTAGCAACAGCCCGTGTGGGCCACCCAGCGATCGAGGAGGGTCTGAAAATTTTTAAAAATTTAGAAAACTGAAGATCTCACTGGGCTTGTGGTCCATTGCGGATCACGGACCTAGTGGACACCCAGAATTGGAATCTGAAACTTGCCAAATGCACCCCACCAATGCCAGATTGGAATCTGGCACTTGCAAATAAAATCGAGATACCAGGCTTTCCAGCCGTCGGATTTCTTCTAAATTTACAGTGAAGGTTGAACGTATTTTTCTACGCTCGCCCATAAAATCTGGGTCCCGATCATGGAACGGTGATCATTGATCGCGAATCGGACCCGTACGACCAAACCCCATATCCGATCGTTCCCAAATTTTGCGTAGCCCTTCATCGGGCCATGGAGTACCTACCCTATAAATTTTATGGCCAGAAGGCCACCAGAAATGCCCCATCAATCAGAATGGGCCTCTCAGGGCCATTTAAAGATCGGAACCATATGCTCAAACCCCATATTCATTCATCCGTTTAATCTCAGATTTTGCATGGCCCTTCATCGGGAGAGACACCTACACCCCGAATTTGGTGGCCAGAGGGGTGATAGGGCCGCCTCAACATCAAATAGAGTCCTAGTACACTATTTTGGGAAATTATGAAAACTTAAGGCCAAGGGGCCCAATTCTAGGGAATAAACCCTAGCCTTCTCTCATAACCCCTCCACTCTTCCAACAATAAGCCCTCTCTCCCTCATAACTTCCTTCAATCTCCCACCACCAAACCTCTCCCTCATAACTCCACAAATCTCCAACAGCCCATCATCCCTCCCTCATTGCTTCCACCGTCAACTATCAAGCTCTCCCTTTCGTAGCTTCCATTATTCTCTAACAACCAAGGAGAGTAAAGAGTGAAGAGAAAGTGGGTGGAAAAGAGCAAGGTGGACCTTAGATCGAGGTGGGGCCTAAAGAGATCAACCCTTTCAACTCCCTATCTCTCTTTAAAGGAGAAACCCTCCACCACTACCACAACAATCGTCCGTTGGTCGTCTAGGTAAGATCCTTCACTTATTCTTCTTGGAATCCATGTTTTGAGAAGAGATTGGCTTGGATTTCTCACATGCGAGAGTTCGTTTTTAAGGATTCCGGTCGATTGACCCAAAGTCCTCCTTCCTAGGTCGTTTTCCGAATCTCTAACGATCCATAGGTGCGGACTATTGATCTTAGGTGGCCTAGCACCAATTTTAGTACAAGCTTAATGATTTTGTTTACTTGGGTATTATATTTAAGATTCTAGAGAAACTCTAGGAAATCGTATGTTTGTGGAATGGTATGGATGTGCATGCTTAGCTTTCTCATGATGTTGTTCTTGCCTCTCACATGATTGTGTATGGATGATCACATGCTCATGCTCGTTGGTTTTCCCATATGTTGTGCTTCATAATATGTATGATTCATTAGCCTTGTGCACATGATTTCTTGAGATGGAGGAAGTGCTTAACTTCCTCACCAACCCCACCACACACATACACCTTGTTCATGATAGTATTAGCGTTACATGTTAGTATAAGTTTAGAATTTTATGTTGAGAAGCATGAGAACATGATGTTGATTATGTTAGATGATGCATTGATAGTTGGCATGTTATGGATTCCCTTTACTCTCTTGAGTTAATTAAGAACATGATGAGAGACAATAAGACTACGTTAGGGCTAGATCCGTGGGTTTAGGCGGGTGTGTTCTGGTGGCTGTAGTTCGACTACATGGGTCACTTGTGCCCGAGATCGCTCGTCTCACGCTAGCCTGACTCGTGCGGTCTAGCCTACTGTCTGACCAACCTTGTTGTTAACCATGTTTGCTCACCTATATTTGGAACCTGAAACACCTTACAACCATTGTGGCCCATTGATACCTAGACTGTAACGGTTCCACAGTCTCGTGAGCCGGGCATGGTGAAATGGGACACTATGTCTGAACTGTTGACCTACGCTGGGGCACCACGCCTCCCCGTAGTGACTGCGAGCGATCCCTTCCTTTCGGCCCTCCTCATGTGCCTGGAGTCTGGGATGAGGAACCCGATGGGATCACGGACTGTGGGGTCTCGGCCTCACATGTTGATGGGGCCTTGGCCTCGCAACTAGCTTAGGGCAGTGATACGTAGGGTGAATCAGAATCCCCAACCTGCTGGATGAATGGACTTACCTAATAACTCGGCTAACACGATCGCATTGCATCGCATTAGTTAGGGTGGCGACTCGGTAGTCGAGGTCGCTCTGAGAGAGTGCGGTCATACGCGATCGTTAGATGGAGTCGCTTGAGGGAGCGTTGTGGTGAGGGCATGCATCATATCATCCCTCATGCATGCATTTTAATAAGAGTTGCTAGGTGCTGATGATTGACTGCTTTTCATTAAGATCATACTATAATTGATGCCTGTTATAACTTGAGATTAATAGTTCACACTAAGTTGATCACTCACTCCCACTTTGGGACGGTGTTTTAAAACACCAACCAGACTCTCTCATAGATGCAGGGGATGTAGAGCAGATGGAGCATGGCGATGCTACTTTCGAGAAGGAGGACGAGTTGTCCTACTTCCAGATGATGGATGGTTTCCCGCCAGCTGGAGAGGCGGGATCGGATCACTGAGATGTGGGCTCAGTCCTATTTTTTTGGACATCTTATTCTTTTGCGGTTTAGTTGGGTGGCATCATGTGCCCCTTTTATTCTTTTAGACATGTATATACGTATATGTATGTATTTCTTGCGATCTCTTCATTTCAGCAGACTTGTATGGTGATTCTTCATGTTACAGGAAATTCCAGATTTACGCAATTAAACTAGATTAAACGCATATTAATGAAAACCGCTCATAAGTAACCCCGAGAACTCGGGAGTTGAGTATATACACGACCCCCGATTTCCAGGGCGTTACAAGTTGGTATCAAAGCATGGTTTGGAATTAACTGGGCCATGAGTCATGGACTCACTAACGCATCCGCTGACTTAGGAATGGACGCAATGACAATACGAAAACATTAGGAACTGCCCTAGACACTTGAATTGATGAACCTTAGATGGAAGGTGAACTTCCAACGAGTTAGAATCGGGGAGCAAGAGGGTGTAACGTCGCTAGGAACCATGTCCGGGAGTTTTAAAGTATATCGGTTTAGGATCGGGCCGAGAATCGTAGGATTCGACGGTCGAAGTCAACATCCATGTGCACAAGAGCTAATTCTATGCCAAACTTGATAGTCTCGACCCATTCAGGGATAGAGACTTAAGGGTGAATGCGGGTTTATCAAAATTAGTGAAACAGGAAAAGAAAGTTGATTTCAGCCCCTAACCGGGAGAAATCTCCCGAAACCACTTTGCCCATTGCATAGATCAGTCTCTTCTACCCCAAAATCATATATGGTACGTTTCCGGGGGCTTTACCGACACCTAGGAAATCATAAAACAAGGGAACCCAAGCAGGTCCCGGCGTGCCCACGCCGAGTAGGCGTTCCCCACGCCCAATTATCCAGTAGTCCGGCATTGCCACACCCGCACCCAAAATGAGCCACCTCTCCCCTCCCTTAATGCACACACGTGTGGGGGCCTTTCTCTTGCATTTTAAGCACCTAAATCCCTCATTTCTTTCCCTACCCCACACTCCATTACTTTCAAAGCCCATTCATAAAACAAATTCCTAAAACCCATTTTAAAAATACACTTTCAACATTCATCCCCAAACCCTACTTCTTCAAAACCCCATTTTTCATCAAACTCCATTCCTCAACTCATTTCTTAAACATTTCTCAACTCTCATTCCTCAAATCCATTATTCTTAAACCCACTCTCAAATCCCTTTCCTCCAACAAACTCTCATCTCTTCTTTCTTATATCCAAGCCAAATCCATCCACCAACATCCACTTCCGACCCATTTCTTCCAAAAAAAAAATCTCACTTTCCACCACTTTATCTTTCTAATTTCTCTAAGCACTTTCAAATTTGACACAATTACAAAGCTCAAAGGATGAAAATCTATAATCGAACGAAAATTTACTATAAATAGCAAAAATATAAATAAAATGGATTTTTGACCATTAACTCGATGGAATCTTGCGAAATTACTTGGTCCATTGCGTAGAGTAGCTTCTCCTATCCCAAATTCATAAATGACACATCGTGTAAGTCATTCTGGTTTGTGAGATATGGGAGTTGTAAGGTCTAATAGGCCAGAGAACTGGCATCACCACGCCCGTATGTCCAACGGGCTGGGCGGCCTGTTTTCTGTAATTTTTGTCATATTTCAAAAATTCATATCTCCTTCAATATAACTCCGATTTAGGTTATTCAAAAGCCAAATTGAAGCTTAATAAGTCTAGTTTCATATAAAAATAAAATAAAAATTATAATATAGTTAGATTTATAGTGAATTGACAACTATCCAAAAATCATTAATTTTAGGCGGTGACTACTTCTAGAATTTTTTTAATTTATTTACAACTCCAAATGATATGAAAATTGGTGGGATGACTTAAAAATTGATGATAAATTATCATAAAATAATTTTAAAATAATTTAATTACAAAAAGTATAAGAAACATTACGAGATAGGTCCCCTCCTCCTTTTCAGTGTACACACGAGTGGGGCCCATTTCCCTTGCTATTTAGGACTATCTAGAGTCCATAAAACCTATCTCTACTACTCCCATTACCTATATCATCCCTTCTAAATCCTAGAGAAAACTCTCCCTCTCCCAATCTCAAAACCCAATCCCCAAACCCACCATCTTCTTCTTCACTCTTAACCCATCTTAATCCTCATTCTCTCAAACCCTTTCCAAACTTTCTCAATCTCATTTCTTCAACTCATTCCTAATCACTTCTTAACTTCTATTCCCAAAATCCATTTTCTTAAACTCATCTCTAAATTCACCTCACTCAACAATCTCACCTTCAACACTTCTCTCCCAACCATTTGAAAGATCTCAATCCTCTCTAAAGAAAACCCATCTCCCAACTCCTTACATTCCACAACCCGTTTTCAAATTCCTTCCAAACCCATTTCATTTTCAAAACCCCCTCAAATCCCTTTCAACTCCAAGCCCCAATTTCAAAACGCCATTTCAAATTAATATCCAACCCACATTTTTCAATCGCATCCTCAATTCCATTTTTCCCAAACCCATTCTTAACCACTCCTCCAATACATTCTCAAATTATTTCCAAAAGTATACTCCCCAAATCCAATCCTAGACCCATTCTCAAATCTGCTCAAAACCACCCCTAAAATCTTCCCTCCAATGACCCACTTACATTTCTCACAGCCATTCCATCCTAGCCGAGGGATAGGGCGTTCTTGGCAACCGTTACCTCTTTCTTCGCCATTCCGGTGATCCTTTCCCTCAAGGGGAAGAAGCACCCCCGCCCGCGTCCGACCCAGAAGAATAGTAGCTTAACCTAACGGACAATTAGTAGATTATTCGAGTCAGTTAGAATTGCTTTCATGTGTTGAAGGATAGTTGTAACCTTTCTTGCTTGATTAGGCTGTGTTTCCCTTAAGTTTGCAGTATCTAGTGATACATGTAAATCCTTACTGTAGGATGTAACTGGCCATGCCAATGGCATTTTGGAATTCAACGTGAATGTATGGATTGAAATTCTCTTGTCACTTTGTGAATGCTTACATGTGTGGTTGCCAATGGACTTGTCATGTCTTTTCATATTAAAGTTTAACATTGGGTGTCTATTTAGGAATTATTTATAATCGTGCTACGAATCATCCTGTGATTAAATTGATTACATATATATATGTTTAAGTTGTACCCGTAAGTAGGATTGAGTTTCATAGTTTAATGCTCTGTAAGCTCATGTTAGGGGCGGATTATAGTAAAATATATTGAGTTTTCCTATTCTCTTATGGACTCAAGGTTCAAACAATATCGAGAAGATAATATCCTCCATCTTTGCCTTCCTGCGTCCTTAGTAGCGTTGTTAGCACTCCAAACCGCCAGAATACCTTCTTCCTCCCCTGTTAAAATTCATGAAACCAAAACGTGAATTGCCTATAACTCACTAACCATAGGATCAAAATGGTAATGTCGAGAGGAACCTTAAGACCCTGGAAACCTTTCTAGGATAGTCATTTGATCATAGGCATCACGGAAAACTCACCACCCACTAAAATATTATAAATGTGAAGCTTGAACTGTTAATGAATTTTGATGTCTTTCAAATGTTAAGAATGATCGGACTACGGAATTACGGAACCATACATTTGCGAAGTATTCGCTGCTTAACCCAATTCATGTTCCTGAGTGAATACCAACAGACTCACTGCTTTGACCGAGCAGAAGACCAGGATCCACCAGGACTAAGAAGGGATACAACGATCTTTCTGCCCTGGTCAGACAGAGGATCGACGTATGGGATCAAAGCCTACCATAACTGTCTTTCTGTATTAGCCCAATCATAAAGAGAAAAATATACCACCCTTAGGTAAACTTTAGCATTAAACACTTAGCATGATAATGATGATTTGACATTATTTTCAAACCTCAAAGGTGAAAACTTTTAAGGGGGGTAGATCATAATGAGCTAGGCTAGCGTATTTAATATATATATATATATATATCATAAAACGTATATAAACCCAAAACCAGAAAAACTTAAGCAAACGAAATGATAATATCTTTACTTATTACCCTTAGGCAATTTCGGGGACAAAATTATTTTTAAGGGGGGTAGATTGTAACATCCTAGATTTTCACTGTTTTGAATTTTCAAAAATTCATGAATTTTTTTTAATTAACTTATAATATCGCTTAATGACCATTAGCACTCAATGTTAGTTTATGCTGGGGTGGTACCAGTCTAGTTATGATGGGACAAAGTGCGGGCCGTCAAGCCAAATAGTCCATTTACACCTAGCAACAGCCCGTGTGGACTACCCAGCGACCGAGGAGGGTCTGAAAAATCTTAAAAAAAAATAGGGAACTGAAGATCTCACTGGGCTTGTGGTCCATCGTAGACCACGGACCCAGTGGACACCCAGAATTAGAATCTGATACTTGCCAAATGTACCTCACCAATGCCAGATTGGAATCTGGCACTTGCAATAAAATCAAGATAACAGGCTTTCCAGCCGTCAGATTTCTTCCAAATTTACGGTGAAGGTTGAACGTATTTTTCTACGCTCGCCCATAAAATCTGGGTCCCGATTATAGAACGGTGACCGTTGATCACGAATCGGACCCGTACGACTAAACCCCATATCCGATCGTTCTCAAATTTTACGTAGCCCTTCATCGGGCCATGGAGTACATATCCTATAAATTTTATGGCCAAAGGGCTACCAGAAATGCCCCTCAATCAGAATAGGCCTCTCAGGGCCATTTAAAGATCGGAACCGTATGCTCAAACCCCATATTCATTCATCCGTTTGATCTCAGATTTTGCATGGCCCCTCATCGGGCCATAAGACACCTACACCCCCAATTTGGTGGCAAGAGGGGTGATAAGGCCACCTCAACATCAAATAGAGTCATAATAGGCTATTTTGGAAAATTACGGAAACTTAAGGCCAAGGGGCCCAATTCTAGGGAATAAACCCTAGCCTTCTCGCATAACCCCTCCACTTTTCCAACAACAAGCCCTCTCTCCCTCATAACTTCCTTCAATCTCCCACCACCAAACCTCTCCCTCATAACTCCACAAATCTCCAACAACCCATCATCCCTCCCTCATTGCTTCCACCGTTAACCATCAAGCTCTCCCTTTTGTAGCTTCCACTATTCTCCAACAACCAAGGAGAGTAAAGAGTGAAGAAAAAGTGGGTAAAGAAGAGCAAGGTGGACCTTAGATCGAGGTGGGTCCCAAGGAGATCAACCCTTTCAACTTCCTACTTCTCTTTAAAGGAGAAACCCTCCACCACTACCACAACAATCGTCCGTTGGTCGTCTAGGTAAGATCCTTCACTTCTTCTTCTTGGAATCCATGTGTTGAGAAGAGATTGGCTTGGATTTCTCACATGCGAGAGTTTGTTTTTAGGGATTCTGGCCAATCGACCCAAAACCCTCCTTCCTAGGTCATTTTCCGAATCTCCAACGATCCATAGGTGCGGACTATTGATCTTAGGTGGCCTAGCACCAATTTTAGTACAAGCTTAATGATTTTATTTGCTTGGGTATTATATTTGAGATTCTAGAGAAACCCTAAGAAATCGTATATTTGTGGAATGGTATGGATGTGCATGCTTAGTTTTCTCATGATGTTGTTCTTGCCTCTCACATAATTGTGTATGGATGATCACATGCTCATGCTCATTGGTTTTCCTATATGTTGTGCTTCATAATATGTATGATTCATTACCCTTGTGCACATGATTTCTTGAGATAGAGAAAGTGCTTAACTTCCTCACCAACCCACACCATACACATACACCTTGTTCATGATAGATTAGTATTATATGTTAGTAGAAGTTTAGAATTTTATGTTGAGAAGCATGAGAACATGATGTTAATTATGTTAGATGATGTATTGATAGTTGGCATGTTATGGATTCCCTTTACCCTCTTGGGTTGGTTAGGAACATGATGAGAGACGGTAGTCCCATCGGTAGTACTACGCTAAGGCTAGATCCGTGGGTTTGGGCGGGTGTGTTCGGGTGGCTGTAGTTCGACTACATGGGTCACTTGTGTCCGAGGTCGCTTGTCTCACGCTTGCCTGACTCGTGCAATCTAGCCTACTGTCTGACCAACCTTGTTGTTAACCCTGTTTACTCACCTATGTATGGAACCTGGAACACCTTACAACCATTGTGGCCCATTAATACCTAGACTGTAACGGGTCCACAGTCTCGTGAGCCGGGTATGGTGGAATAGGACACTTTGTCCGAGCTGTCGGCCTACGCTGGGGTACCCCGCCTCCCCATAGTGACCGCGAGTGATCCCTTCCTTTCAGCCCTCCTCATGTGCCTGGAGTCGAGGATGAGGAACCCGATGGGATTACGGACCACGGGGTCTCGGCCTCACGTGTTAATGGGGCCTTGGCCTCGCAACTCTCTTAGGGCAGTGATACATAGGGTGAATCAGAATCCCTAACCTGCTGGATGAATGGACTTAACTAATAACTCGGTTAACACGATCGCATTGCATCGCATTAGTTAGGGTGGTGACTCGGCAGTCGAGGTCACTCTGAGGGAGTGCGGTCATATGCGATCGTTAGATGGAGTCGCTTGAGGGAGCGTTGTGGTGAGGGCATGTATTATATCATCCCGCATGCATGCATTTTAATAGGAGTTACTAGGTATTGATGATTGACTGCTTTTCATTAAGATCATACTATAATTGATGCCTGTTATAACTTGAGATTAATAGTTCACACTGAGTTGATCACTCACTCCTACTCTGGGATGGTGTTTTAAAACACCAACCAGACTCTCTCATAGATGCAGGGGATGCAGAGCAGATGGAGCATGGCAATACTACTTTTGAAGAGGAGGACGAGCTATCTTACTTCCAGATGATGGATGGTTTTCCCCCAGCTAGAGAGGCGGGATCGGATCACTAAGTTGTGGGCTCAGTCCTATTTTTTTGGACATCTTATTCTTTTGTGATTTTGTTGGGCGGCGCCATATGCCCCTTTTATTCTTTTGTACATGTATATACGTATATGTATGTATTTCTTGCGATCTCTTCATTTCAGCAGACTTGTATGGTGATTCTTCATATTCCAGGAAATTTCAGATTTGCGCAATTAAACCAGATTAAACGCATATTAATGAAAACCGGTCATAAGTGACCCCGAGAACTCAGGATTAAGTATATATACGACCCCCGATTTCCAGGGCATTACAATTGGCCTCCTTAGAGGTCTCGTCTTTAACTCGGGACATGTGGGCCTCGGTTAGGCTCAGCGCCAAGTAGGTCCAGGCCATGTCAGTAGAGTTGGTCCATTCCATAAGCTGACTTATCGACTTGTCAGATTTTTCCCCCAACAGTGAGCTCACCCACTCCTTGTGCCGACCTATGGAGGCCAAGGAGTATATCGGAGTTGGGTGGGATTGTGACTGGACCGATCTTATGATGAACCATTTATTGCTGGTACGGCGACCAACATGTATACCGGAGCACTCTATCACGCTTCAATATGTGTCAATTCAGTGCCCGAGGTCATGTGGGTTGTGGAGCCTCCATTTCAGTGGTGGGGCAATGGGAGGAGGACGCGTGGCAGGGCGCTTAATGGTAAGCTCTAGCGGCACATGGCATGGTGCCACATGTCGATCTGGGGTGACCGCAGAGGCGCCAGTTCAGCTCCCTCTTAAATGCAGGTGCCACGTGGTCAAGCTATAAAAGGGTTGCCCTAGCTTGGCTACCCTTTCCATTTACGCATCCTCCCTTCTGTACCCTCTGCTCTCTCTTTGCTCTCTGCTCTCTGCTTCTCTACCCTGTGGGTTGTTGAGTTTTTCGACACCTGCGCTAACTCCAGTGAGCCTTTTCTCCCTCCCTTTCCTTTGATTTTAACAATGTCTGGCTCAATAAGCCCTCAGGAGGGAGTCTACGCTGGCAGCGATGGCGACGAATGCCGCATTTCAGCATTCGCAGAGAGTGCTGGAATCTCTGGTATAAAGGCCAACGGCGCCCGTCAGGGCATTGAATCTATCTCACCAGCAGGAGGCAACGTTGAAAATTGCTCCGAGCAGGCCCGACACTCCTGCTGAGGACGAGGTTGAGGAGGTTGAGGTCGAGGAAAGGTCCAAAGGGCCAGTACCCTCGACCTTATCTGGGGAAGACCTGGTCTGGATTCGGTTCGGCTATCACATCCCGACTCCATTATCTTACATCTTCCTCTGCCAAATTAGCTACCTGACTAGCCCCCTCCTGGGGCGGTCGCGATGCAATGGGCCTGCGTCTGCCACTCCAGGGGATCACTCAGCGTCTCTGGGTTGCCTCGGCATGGCTCCGGGGCAAGTTATCCCGAACGGGTGGAGGGACCTGTTCGGCTACGCGGTTCTGTGGGCCGAGATGGAGCAGCCCGAGCTAACCGTGGATGAGTTCCTCCGCTATATCAAGTACGGCCAAACCCTCTATAGGCCTGCCGGTACTACTTCTGCACCTGGCAAAACACTAGCGGGGCTCTAATAACCGACCTCCCTTCCTCCAACAAGAACTGGAGGGACAAGTAGTTCTAGGCCCGTGGCTGCTAGGAGACAGTCGAGCCAGGTGACTAACAGTAATCTATTTTTATTGCTTAAGTCGATTGAGTCTTTGTTTTACGTCTTCTGACCGTTTGCACGTTTTTCTTTTTCAGTCATCCCTAAAGAGTCATTGAAGCTCAGCTCTGGCTCTGTCACTTGGATCAAGTACCTGCAGGCTCTGAGCCCAGAGAGGAGATCTTGGAGAAGGCTTCTCCAACCAGAGCGTCTTCTTCAGTCGGGCTTAGACGTAGCTCTGACAGGTACGACTTGTGGTAAGACTTTCAACAATTGCCTCCAGATTGTCTTTCCATAGTATTTTCTCTTATGTATGGTCTTGCTTTGTCTTGATACAGAGATGTTGAAAGCTCAGCCTGTCCTCCATCCCCCCTCCAAGGTTAGAGCCCCTCCTCGAGACGATTCTCGGGCTTCGAAGAAGTAGAAGACGTCCTCCAAGAACATGGGGAAGGCTAACCCTCCTTGTCCAACCGCCATAGAGGTCATGGATGAGGGTATGGAGGTGGCGAAGCTAGTTCCTCCCTAGCCTCAGGAGGTCCCCGAGCCAGGACCTGTTGCAGAGTAGGTCCTCCTAATGAGGGAGGAGGAGCCTCTAAGGGAGGCAGTCGAGGAAGAGAGGGGGAGTTTCTGTTGGCATGTCAAGGGAATCCTCCCCTGCGCAAGTCGTCAAGGGGGCGAGGAGTAATTCGTCGACCTCTTCGAATCTCCCATGGAGCAGACACTCGCCAAAATAACGACGACGCTCCTTGAGGTAAGATCGTGACCGTATCTTATCCTTTATTCATTCAGCTTCTGTCTCCTTAATGCTGATCTTCTTTTTCTTATGCAGTTCACGCCGTGTGCGCTGAGGGCCCGTGCTGTCACGCCCCAAAATCCGGCAACTGGGTGTATCCGACATTGATTCCGTACCCGCAGGCATGACTTATGTTTTGTATCTTTACATTTCATAATCCACACATATATTGACAAAATGATCATATTCATAAAATATAACAATCCAAAATTTTAATAATCAAACATTTATTTAAAGAAGAATAAAATGTTTATGTTCTGACTATTCAAGATTACCATCAAACACATGTCATTGTCATGCTATCATACTATACTTAATGTTCATTACACTTATTTAGAAAATGGTAAGGAAACAAAAATAAATAAAAGAAAATCTCTTTAAGCTCCTCTATGAGATCCCGATCCTGAAATTTTAAAATCCCAACAGGGCAAGGTGCGAAGCCTAATGAGTAATCTCAACACAGGTTTCAAAATAACCTCATATAACATGAATAAAAATGTATTAAAAAATACAATACCTATTTAGGTAAAACAACAATTGAGGAGATTTAACAAACAAGATATTTCAATGTAAATTCAAAGAAAAATGAATGAATGAAATCAACATATGCTATACTCCATAATAACATGTACGGTTTATTCTTTTTAACACCAGGGCCAGTTTACACTGGTTGGCTAACACCCGCGCCAATACAACACCTAGCCTGGCAATGGGAACCTCTCACATAACATGCTCACCCATCCAAAGGGTACTTGGTGAGGGACCCATTCGTGCGTTAGCTGGTCAAACTATTACCCTACCGAACCTAACAGTGGGAACCTTTTGCAATCCTAACATGCTCACCCACTCAAAGGGTACGATAGAGGCTCCAAAAGGTACCAGTTGGGTTTCTGGGACTTTCAACCCAAGGGTCTTGATCGCCTCACCTATTTACGCTTTAGGGATTTTCAACCCAGAGGACTTGATCGTCCCACCTATTTTCTGGTGTTCCAAAAACTGTTCGAAGGATATATAATTTTAATATTTCATGAGTAAAATATTTTTAAGGACAAATTGTTTCTAATCATTGTATACTGTTCGTACATGATTTAAAGTTCTACGTAAAAATATATTTATACAATGCAATCCGTCAAATCCGATCCGATGGTCTAGAAAAGTATACTGAACTTGAAGTTTTTTTAAAAAAAAAAAATGCTCTAAATTCTGACTTTCTTAAAATTACAAAAATAATAATAATAATAAAAGAATTATTAATGCATGGGTAAACACTAATCTAAATTTAAAGTTGATTCACAGCTTGCTAATTAAAATAAAAAGAACTACAAAAAAAATCATGTTAAATAAACACAACAAACTATGAATCAAATAAATAAATCAATAAGAGAAAAATGCACAATTATTGAATTATTTGTATAATAATAATAAATAATAAAAAAAGGAAACCAAGTGGAATTTATTATAAGAAAAATAAATAAATAAAGAAAAAATATCAAGTGAGAGAAAACTCACCTTTTTCTAAAAAAATTATTTTTTTCCTTTTTCTGTCTTTTTCTTTTTCTTTTCTTCCTCTCTCTTCCTTTTTCTCTCTCCTCTTTCTTTCTTCCTTTTTTCTCTCTTCTCTCTCCCTCTTTTCCATCGTGAATGTCCAACGATACTTTTTTTTTGTCTCTCTTCTCTCTCTCTCTCCTCACTTCCTCACCTCAACTCACATAACAACGCACTCTACTTCACGTTTCACAATTTCACGGTGGATGATCTCTCTCATGCCTCCCTTTTTATAAGCACCTTTTACACATGTGGCATGTGTGAAAGAGAACCTTTAATCTCTTAACGTTTTTAAGTTTTGCTTTTGTTTTACCATTCAAAGCACGTGTTCCACATTGCTTTCATTCAATGCACATGTTATGCACTAAATCGGGTGCCATATGTGTACCACATGTGTGCATGTGATGCATGTGATGTAGTTGATGTATGTATGCCACGTGTGAAAGGTATGTGTGCATGATGTGTTTAGTGCATGTGTGTGGTTGGGATGTGTTTGATGGTACCTGGATGATGTAGATGGATGGATGGATCAATGTATAATAGATGGACGGATGGATGTATAGATAGATGAATGGATGTGCATGATGTGTTTGGTGCACATGTGTGGTTGTGATGTACTCAACGGTGCATAAATGAATGGACAGATTGATGTATACATAGATGGACAGATGAATGTATGGATAGATGGATGGATAAATGTATGTTTGGATGAGTTCATGTGTGATCGAGTGGATGGACTTTGTGATGTACTCGTGGATTAGTGTTGATATTTCTGATGATTTCAGCATATGGACGGTTTGATGGTTGTATTGTTGGATGGATGGTTAAATATATGGTTAAAGTTATTAGTTAATGAATAGTTGGTTTGGATATGTCCAAATCAATGGTTAAGATTGAACCAATTGATCTTGTAGATCGAGGGTCATATCAAACTAATTGGGTACATCAATCAATGGTTAAAATTGGACGGTCAAGATTTATTTGGGTTATTACACGTGCCGAGCTTGGTAAGGCCAATAGGCAAGTGGGAGAAGCTGAGGCTCAGCTATCATCCACTGAGGCTCGGGCGACGTCTGCGAAGGCTGAGCTAAAGGCGACAAAGGTCGCCCTTAAGGAGTCTGCCATTGAGAGAACCAGGATGGTCTCACGATTGCAAGAGGCTAAAATGGCATACAACAAATGCCATGTGGAGCTCGTTGAGACATGCGCCACGAAAAATCAAATCAGGGCGGAAACCAAGGTCGCTCTTGTCATCGCACGGAGGGACGCTGTGATGGAGTATCAACTGTCCCAAGCATTCGAGGACAAGAGGAATTCTCTCTTTCGTCAGGGTTACGCCGAGTGCGTGAAGGCGATGAAAGAGAGCTTTCTCAACCTTGACCTTTCTGGCTTTGACGAGAGTGAGTCGGGATCCGATGGTCTGGGCGACAAGGAGGCAGTCAAGGTGACTCCCAAGGTGGCTTCTTCAATAGCTCCTGATATGGCGGTCAAACCTTAAAGTTAATTTGCAGAGCAAAATTCCTTTCTGCTCCCTTTTTTAATTTTAGGCACCTCAAGCACACCAAGCTCCCAAACTCAAGAGCGTCGTTTATCTTCAATACTTTTGTATACGTGTTTTTTTTGTCAATGTACCACCGATTGTACATGCCGATGTAATTTTTCAATGTGATCAATGAAATATGTCTTTATTGATCAAAATTTCGCATTCATTTTCTTTGTCAGATTACATACTTGTCAGCATGTGCATGTTCATGAAGAATCACTCGAAATTCAGTCCGACGGAATTCGTATACCCGTAGACCTAGGGATAGTAAACCTTAAGGTGCTCAGCATTCCACGGATGAGAAAGTAGTTGTCCAGTCAGATCTTCTAATTGATACGTGTCGGGTCGAACGGTACTCCCAATCACGTAAGGTCCTTCCCAATTGGGCCCGAACGTACCTGCGCTACCTCCTTAGTATTTGGGAATGTCTTCCAAAAGACTAGGTCTCCTACTCTGAACCGTCTAACTTTAACTCAAGCGTTATAGAACCGAGACATTTGCTGCTGACGGACTATCGTCCAAAGCTGAGCTTATTCTCTCTGCTCTTCCAGAAGGTCGAGGTCGAGTACCAAAAGTTCCTCATTGTCCTATTCATCGAACGAGCTTACTCGGGCCGTCGGCAGTCCAATCTCCATGGGGGTGACCGCTTCCAACCCATAAGCTAGGGAAAACGGGGTTTCCCCTGTGACAATCCAAACTGTGGTTCGGTAAGCCCACAAGACTTTAGGAAGTTCCTCGGCCCAAGCTCCCTTAGCTCTATCAAGTTTGGTTTAGAGATGTTGCTTGATAATCTTGTTGATAGACTCGACTTGTCCATTCACTTGTGGATGCTGCGAGGACAAGCATACATTTTTGATCCTGAGGTTTCTGCACATCTCCTGGTACTATTTATTGTCGAACTCTTCCCATTGTCGGAGACAATAATGCGAGGTACTCCAAAACAGCAGATAATATTCTTCCAAACAAAGTCTGTGATTTTTTATTCAGTTATCTTAACCAACGGCTCAACTTCCTCCCACTTGGTGAAGTAATCCACGGCAATGACAGCGAACTTAGTTTGACTTTTCCCCATGGGGAAGGGTCCAATGATGTTGATCCCCCATTGAGTACATGGTCAGGGGCCGGCCATAGGGGTGAGTTCTTCTGGTGGTTGTCGAGGAATCACTGCGAATCTCTGGCATTTATCACAACTCTGGATGAGCTTCTGTGCATCATGCTGGATAGTCGGCCAGTAGTAACCTTGTCGTACAATCTTATGAGCTAGGGATCATCCTCTAGAGTGGTTTCCACATATGCATTCGTGAATATCTCTTAAGACATAATCGACCTCACTAGGTTGCAGGCATCTCAAGTGTAAGACCCGTATCCAAGTCCGTACTGTTCCGTCGAATCCCGCGATCCTTTCCATCGAAGTCCAGTAGTCCGCTACAGATAACCGACGTTCGCGATCGACCCTAAGTCCTATCCTGTAGATTCAAGTCAGTATAATCCAAGACCTGTATTATTATGACTGCACCGTCGCTGCGGTTCCAACGCCGCGACTCACGCACTGATCCGATACCCTAGCCAGGATATGTGAGCCAACGTTCATTTCAAGGAAAACACCGCACATTTGCAATTCCAAGAGAATCTCTACACCATGTCCCATCAATCATCAATCAATCAATCAATCGCTTTATGTCAAGTACACATACCTTTCACCCTATCCCCAAGCAACCACCAAGTCAACTCTTTCTCACCCTCTCTCTTACACACTTATACCTAGTCAAGTACACATCATTCCATCACTCACATCTCCCATCTCTCACATCTCCTTACAACTCCCTCTCTCTCTCTCTCTCTCTCTCTCATTTTTCAACACAATTCCAAGCCAAGCAAAGAGAGCTCACGTCTAAGCCCCTCTAAGAGATAAAATGACCTTGTGTAGCCCACCTTTCTCTCCCAAAAATCCTCCATCCTAGTCATCCATCTCCCATCTTCCACCATCAAAGTGAAGCACAAGGAGATAGGTTTTCCAACGGACCAAGAAGATCAAGTGGTGGGTGCTTCTATAGGCTAGATTTCTGTATTTTTATGATGAGCCAAGTGAGGCCTACCGATCAATGGTATGGATCTCACTTTGGATCCTAAGATGTGGCCGATGGCCCATCTTGATCCTCATGATCATCCCATGATGGGGCCATTCTCCATGAACCTCATCATGATGTTTAGTTTCCATGTATGGATAGGGTCATCTAGACCTTACATTTAGTGAAGAAAGGATCTCCACCGTTGATTTTCGGTTTGATGGGCCCACGTATAATGGGACCCATTTGATGTATGATTGGATACTTGAAACGGAGGGCCCATAGTGCCAGGGTCCCTCCATCACTCGTGTCCCACTCTCTCTCTCCATCTCTCCTTCATTTCTTTTGTTGTCGTATGTGACTGATGTGGCCGTGTGGCCCACCCGGATGGACCCCACCATAAGGCATGTATTTCACCCACGTCATCAATAGGTGGGGCCCACTTTATAAGTGTTGAGTCCATCCCATCCACCATGTGGTGGCCCACGTGGACAGCCCACTTGAAAAGGCACAATCGTCCAGCGTCCCTGGACGCTAGACGTTGAATGGAAAACACAAATAGTAGCTTGGTGTAAAGTGATTTGGGTGGCCTATTCATGCAGGCCTCACCTTGATATATTTTTCAAATCCAAGCCATCCACCCCTTTCTCTAGCTCATTTTATGCATTGAGCCAAAAGATGGCGCCAATCCGAGGTTCTAGCGGGCTATACCTTAGCCAACAGTGATTTTCACCATTTAAATACACATTAACTTTTCCACATGCTGAAAGATGCCCGATATTGGGCTTGATGGATTTGTTATGGACTATAGGAAGCAATGGACGAGGCGAATTCTTGCAATGTACGCCCCACACGTGAAAAATCGCAAAAATACCACGTTTTCAAAAAAAAAAAAAAAAAAAAGAGGCAGCACCTGCTGCTGCTGCATTGCGTTTTGACGGATGACCAGCAGGGTCCCACGGCTCCAGTTGGGGGCCCCACTATGATGTATATCTGTCATCCAAGCCGTTCATATGGTGGGCCCCTGTGGCATCGGGCCGCCCTCCAAAAATCAGCCATATCCAATGCTCAGGTGGCCCACGTCAGAGGAAATAGTGGGATTGAGCGTATACCATTAAAACCCATTTTGGGTCCATAGAAG
The DNA here is from genome assembly GCA_030180095.1 of Magnolia changhungtana. Taxonomy (NCBI): domain Eukaryota; kingdom Viridiplantae; phylum Streptophyta; class Magnoliopsida; order Magnoliales; family Magnoliaceae; genus Magnolia; species Magnolia changhungtana. The sequence goes on from JASAUF010000459.1 coordinate 5,517,706, forward strand.
TTTTGGATCAAGATGAAAATTATTTTTCCTTTTCCTCCAGGTCCATGTGAGCTTACCAACAGGTTAGATTTCAAATAAACATTGTGGTGGGCCCCACATGGGACCCACAATGATGTATGTGTTTAATTCCACCGTCCTCCTGGACAGTGGAGCCCACAGTTATGTGATTGGTTTATTCCCACCGTCCCCTGGACGGTGGTTGTGTGGGTGGGTGCATGCATGTGTGTGTGAGCGTGTGTGTGTGTAAGTGTATGTGGGTGCGTGTGTGTGTGTGTGTATATAATATTGTATGTATATATATATATATATATATTATTGTATTATATATAATGTACCCGATGGTGGGCCTTCATGTGGACCCCCACCATGATGCATGTGTTGCATCCAATCCGTCCAACCATTTTGAAAGATAATTTTATGGCATGAGACAAAAAAAATGAGACAGATCTAGGATTGGGTGCACTACACTACAGAAAACAGTGCGTTCAACCATCCACCATTAATACCCCCCCCCCCCCCCCTTTCAGGTCAGTGTGACCTTACGATCAGATTGGATGGGAAATAAATGTTATGGTGGGCCTTGAGGATTTAATGGTGGAAATCATTCTTGCTACTGTTATTTGGGGTGCAGTCCAGTTGATCTTTTGATATGATTCATTATATTTACATTTTGATTTATTTGTGGCCATCCATTGAGGCCACCTTGATGTACATAAGGCCCAAGTGTTTAGGCCCACCTTATCATATTTATGGCCCATTGTTGAGGCTCACCTTGATGTGTTTGAAGCCATTGTTGAGGCCCACTTTGATATATATGAGACCCATGTTACGAGGCCCATTGTGATGTTTTCAAAGGCCCATGGGATATGGCCCATTGCAATGTACATAAGGCCCATTGATGAGGCCCACTTAATTTATAAAAGGCCCATATGAGGCAGCCCATTTGATGTATCTAAGGCCCATGGGTCGAGGCCCAACGGGTTGTCCTTAAGGTCCATTGCAATGTGTGATTCCCCATGGTTTGTGTAATAATATTTTATAGCGGGCTATCCCATTGATAGGCTCATACTGGTTATATGTAGGCCGTTTAGGCCCATCTTCATTACTTTATAAAATGCTTAGTATAACTCCATAATTCATGCCCATACGCATCATATATATGCTTGATATGAGGAATGTTTGATCATAACATAAGTCGTTGGGCTGAGACATTACGGGACTTCATATGAGACGGAGTGGCCGACATGAGCACGTGGCACGCGCGAGATTGCTGCATGTTTGTACGATGTAACTCATGCATCTCACATATGTATGATTTGATCACATAGCGATATAGGGCCGTGGCCTTGATACATCATGGAATGTATCGGATCAAAATATGGCTCGCATTTGGGCACCTAGGATGTCCTTGGGTGAAAGTCCTAGAACCTTTTTGGTACCAGGGGATGCTCCAACGTCTAGACCAAGTGGATACACGAGCGCTCGAGTGCCGAATCCAGTAGGTCACATCTCCCACTGTGTCGTGGTCAGTTGGAAGGGGGTGTGACCTTATCCGCCCGAGTGAGGGGACTATAAGCTAGGCTGAGTTTGACCAACTCACAAATGTGTCCGCTATCGATGAGCCGGGTAGGTATTAGCAGACTACTGGTCAGGCGGATAGTGAGGTCTCTTCCACTTGACTGTGCAGCTAGGGAGGAGGCAGTCAGTGTGAGGTGTATTGGTGATATCCGAGAGGAGAACCGATATGTGTACTTGAAAGTACCGACATGCTTGTATTGCATCTCATATGACATTTGGCTACAGGCCTCGCATCGCATGGCCTTGGTATGGGTGAAATTCCCATTACATAGTTTTGGTATAGTGATAGCATTCATGGACTTACCCGCACACTTTCACATTACTCTGATATTATATACTTGGCACTTACCTTACACACACTTTCACCACCCTCTAAGCTTTTATAAGCTTATGCACGATAGATGCGTGTAGGTGGCGTTAGGTTACAGCAGCGTTGAGCTCGGAGCGTGCAGTAGTCTTCTGGAGATTTTGGAGTTTTCTTTGATATCTTCATATTATATTTCCCTTTCTGCATTGTACATGAAGTTTTTGATATAGTGGATATGTGGTGATGTTGTTTTGTGACTTGGTTATGCTTGTGATTATGCTCCATTACAAAAAAAAAATTCATACTGAAAATCCTCCTTGTAGGATCCCAGGATCGGAATCTGGCGTATGGGCACTAGGAGCTGAGAATGGGGTACTACGGAGGCTGTCGGCACCGGATTCGGTGATCAAAAATTTCGTGAGGCCATTTTTCGAGTTTGGGGCGTGACATCAAGAGAAGCACAAAAATCCTTTTTTATACAGTATCCCATTGAGCATAGTGTATCGAGCGATTTGGATTTTTAGTCGTCGTGCCTCGGCTCAATCTTTAGGCAACTCATCAATCTCAAGATAACGAATGATTGGGTCGGCCCAAGTGGGTCCCAAGTCAATTGGGAGCACAATTGGCGCGTCGGTCTCATCGACACTCGGCTTAGCCACGAACTCGATTGGAATGGATCTAGGGATTTCATCTTCGTCAGTTATAGCGAGCTTCGCTAGTAGATTGGCTTTGGAGTTCTCAGCTCGAGGATTTGGACAATAGTACAATGTTGAAAACCACTGACAAACTCTTAAGCTTTGCGCAGATAGGCTTTCAGTCACTCTTTTCTAGTCTGATAGATATCGGTTATCTAAGTGACGACTAGCTGTGAATCACTGTATACGTCGAGATGGGTGGCCCCCAAACCAGCTGTTAAACAAAGTCCGAGGAGCAAAGCTTCATATTCTACTGTGTTTTTGGAGGCTTGAAATTCAAATCTCAGGGCATACTATATGTACGTCTAATCAGGAGTTTCTAAGACGACCCCTGCCCCGGTTGCTTTAGAGTTGGATGAGCCATCAACATAAAGTTGTCAATGGGGAGGGTCGAGAAGTAAAGCGGGACCGGATTGTTCCTGATTTTGCTGAATGGTCGACTCTTCAGGTGAGTCAATTTGGTTAAGGTTGGCTATAACTTGTTCAGATTGCTATGTGACTTTAGCAATGAAGTCAGTCACGACTTGGCCTTTGATTGCGACCCTCGGTTTGTATTGGATGTCGAATTCACTTAGTTCGATCACCCACTGAGTGAGATGTCCTGAGGCTTCCGGCTTTTGGAGTATTTGCCGCAACAGTTGATCGGTCAAAACGATGATCGAATGAGCTTGGAAGTATGGCCGCGAGCGCTGGGAAGAGATAACTAATGTTAGGGCCACTTTTTCCAAGGTCGGATACCTCGTTTCTGCCGGGACAAATGCTTTGCTAACATAGTAGATCAAGAACTACTTTCCTTCATGTTCGAAGATAAGGGTCGAGCTTACGACTACGTCGGATACTGCCAAGTAGATCAGCAGTGTATCGCCCGACTCGGGTTTAAAGAGTAAGGGCGGTGATCCTAAGTACACCTTGAGAGGCTGGAAAGCTACCTCGCATTCTTCTATCTAGTTTACCATCTACTTGAAAAGGGGGAGGCATTTGTCCGTGGCTCGGGACATAAAGCGATTGAGCGCAGCGATCCTTCAAGTCAGCCTCTGAATGTCTTTGATCATCTTTGGCGAGTCCATGTTGAGCAAGGCCTGGATCTTCTTGGGGTTTGCCTCGATCCCTCACTGGCTAACCAGGAAACCGAGAAACTTGCCCGAATCGACACCAAATGCGTACTTGCTCGGGTTCAGTTTCATATGATATTTCCGAAGGATGAGGAACATTTCCTTAAGGTCGGCCACTGATTTGTAGCTTTGATGCTCTTAACGAGCATATCGTCGATGTACACTTCCATCGTTCACCCTATTTGGCAAGCGAATATTTTGTTGACCAACCTTTGATAGGTCACCCATGTGTTCTTTAAACCAAATGGCATCACTTAGTAACAATAAAAACTTTTGTCAGTGACAAACGTAGTTTTTGATTTATCAGACGAGTGCATTACAATCTGGTTATACCCTGAGTAAGCATCCATAAAACTAAGTAATTCATGTCCGGTGGTGCTATTGACTAATTAGTCGATCTTAGAGAGAGGAAAACTATCCTTGGGGTAGGCTTTATTAAGGTCAGAATAGTCTATGCAGACTCGCCACTTCCCATTGGTTTTTCTAACCAGCATGATGTTGGCCACCCAGTCAGGATAGTACACTTCTTCCATAAACTTTGCCTTGAGGAGCTTGTTAACCTCTTCCTTAATTATGGCGTACCGTTCCGGGCCGAGGGCCCGTCACTTCTGTCAGATCGGCCTGTATGTCGAGTCGATGTTGAGACGGTGGATCATGACCGAAGGGTCGATCCCTGGCATGTCTTCATGAGATCTGTTGAGCATGATATTGTTAGACCCCAGTTATTACTGAATTTTATGAGCATAATATTGTTAACGTCTTCTTTTAAGCGTGTGTGTTGTAAGATGAATTTGCGAGCTTGAACTGCAAAAGGGTGCTAAAAGCATAGATTTAATGTTCTGAAGACACCAAGGCAAGTGACGGACCTAAGGGGACCACGATCGACGGATTTACACGTCAGAGATTCGAGAAAATCGAGAAACCAAAGCTCAAGTGGCCTGAAAGATGTCTAGAATGCTAGATCACAAAGTTTTCATCATCTGTTCAGCTCGAAACTTCATACGTGGCCTGAGGACTATAAATGAACTGTACACGTCAAATTTGAACCCTTAGATCTTTGTGGAAGTGGCTCAACAGACACATCAACCCCTAAAACCTTGATTTGGGGCCCACTTGCTATCTGAATATGCCTCAACTTCGGTCCCCATTGTTAAAATGATATGAGAAAAGAGATGGACGGAATAGATCTCTCATATACATCAAAGTGGACACCACTTTGAGTGGTGTGTGCACGCAACGCACATGCACTCGCTGTGCACTGGAAGATTTAGACCGGTCAGCAGGCGCTGACCCGATCCATCTCCTACACAGAGACAGCGGACGAACGCTGACCGTGGGTTGTTATGTAGTGGGACCCACTCCTCTCACATTTCGACAATCCACACCGTTCATTCGTCTCGGAAGGTAACCACAACCCTCGCCTAGGCGACATTTTGACCCCATACAAGTGTACGCACGAGGATTATGATCAAACACAAGATGAATGGCGGAAGAAAAGAGTCAATGGGCCACATTAAAGGACGTCCAAAAATGGTCTGGCCACATTAAAGGACGTCCAAAAATGGTCTTTCCTGACTGGCTTTTCGCCACGCATCCAATGAACGGAGTGGATTTCTCTGTTAAATTCAATAACGGGTCCAACTAATCAATCAGCGTAGGCTCTGTTGCGAGAGCCCTGTTTCACAACCAGAACTGACGTTCCAGGAGGGCCATCACGGACGGCTCGTCTTGAATATCCAAACCGTTCATTTGAACGGCAACCAAAAACTGTCCGTAAGGACGCCTACCCTTCACAAAAATGCTCTTGTGTGTGAAGACCAAGTTCAGCGTAAGAACGACTTGCGTTCTTGGCTGCGTAACGGGCTGCGTAAAGTCTCCGCAGAAAGTTTTCAAAAACGAATTTTTCTCTAACTCAAAAGAGACCTCTCCACCATCAGTGCATGCTATAAAGGAAAGAAGAGATGAGATAGAGAGGGCATCTTAGCTTGGGCTGGACGTGGAGTAGAGAGACAGAGCGAGAGTAGAGTTGTTTGTTTTCTTTTTATTTTTGTTTATTTTGGATTTAGCCTAATCATGTTACTAGGCTAAACCTCTTAGCTAGGGCTAAGAGGTGAAGCTTGTAGCGTGATTAGGATGGTTGCTTTGTTTTAATTCATGTTTTGTTCAACTCTTATGGATTCTAGTTATTTATGAAGATATATTCTTAGTTTTTAATGGTTTGTTGTGACTCAAATTACAATAGATCTACGATAGCATGATATGTCTTCTTTTTCTGAATTGAGATTATGAAATTACTAAGATCTGTTGTTCACCATCGTCCCATGGGCATCGTAGGGTGACGGAATCCTTTCTAACCTTCACAATTCTCTTAGGGTTGGCTGTGAGATTGGTAAATTGTTGTTGTTTGACATCGTCTCCTGGGCATTTTTAGGTGACAGGATCACTTCCAAATCTTCACCACTCTTATCTATTGATGATTGGATCCATGAGAAGTTCAGAGATCTGACAAATCTCTTCTTGCCAATTGGATAGGATAGGACTCTGATTCCAGTTGTGTCCTTGAATCATTGCAAGGTAGCTTCCCAATTGCTATAAGTGGATCCTTGGCACCCTAGTTCCCACCTTTAATTTTATTAGTCTTTAATTAATTTATTCACAATTATTCCATTCCTTTTACCTGATTTAGATTTCATCTTATCCTAGTTCTAGTTCTACTTAGCTTCAGATTACATACAGGTTTCAGTCCCTTGGGATTCGACCTCGGTCTCACTGAGTATATTAGTACATCACCACCCTATACTTAGGAGTGAACAAGACCATGCAAAAACGTCGGTCTATCGTTGCAGTAAAGCTACTAACTTGACTTTCAACAGTTGTTTCAAGGACGAGCCGACCTGAATGGTCTTAGAAACGTCAGATTCATGAAGTGGTATCTAGACAAGGTCTTCTACAGGCTGGCCTCATTTGGGAGATTCGTTGTGAGGGTCTAAGGACTCGATCGTCACTACTTCATATAGGACTTTCGGCGCTGTAGCATAGCATCGTCGAGCGTCGTGCTGATCTCCTTTGACAATTCTGACCCCCCGAGTCGGTCGAAAATTTCATTGACAGATGATATGTTGAAACTATAGCTCGAAGAAGGCACAATGAAGGCCGACCGAGAATAGCATTATAGACTGAAGTTTGATCGACTACCAAAAAGTCGACCATCACCGCGCTTGGTTCGGTGCTTCCCCGATAGTAAGGGGGAGTTGAATGATTCCTTCAGGGAGGATCTGTCCACCTGAAAATCTAATTAGAGGAGTACGTACAGGCCACAATGTGGACCGTTTGATGCTTATTTTGTCGATTGCTTGAGTGAAGAGCACATCCGCTGACTATCCTGTTTCAACGAGGACTCTGAAAACCTTACGGTTTGCTATGGCGATAGAGATGACCAAGGTGTCATTATGTGGATGATGAAAACCTTACGTTTCACATCAGTTCACCTTCAACCTTTATAGCTTACACCCAGGCTGGCTGTTTATGCTCCCTGAGCAAGGGTTAACACATAGCACCCGGTTTTAGGTACATTGGCCAAGGATCCACACACAAGGAACCTAACTGTTTATGCTCTCCACAGAGCAAGGGTCAACACAACGCACCCACCACGTACACTCCTGCCGGAGGCCTCCTACGAGGGCTTGCAAGGGTGAGAAACACCTAAGACCCAATCCTAAAAGGAATGATCACAAGTGTCCTCTGGACTCTAATAACTTACAAATAAGTGGATGAGTCTCATTTAGCACGTTGACGAAGATCTCCTCCTTGTTGATGAAGAATCTTCGGCTTCCTTGATCCGCAACCCAGATGATGTACCAATACGAGGCTTCGGGTTGGGTTAAGGTTAAGACGGAATCCTACTCTATAAAATATTTTCCTATAAGGAAGATAGAGTGATTCCGATCATCTATGCATTCAAGGCATCCCAGCTTAATGATTTGCCATTTAGGTAGTAGCTTGAGGATCCTTGAATGCAGAAGTTCATTCTCCAATCCACTCTATTAAATATTAATGATGAGGGTGGATTAGAGGATGAACTTCCCTGAGAGAAAGGGCTTTGGGTATATGATCTAAGGTAAAACACTGAAAAGCACTCTCTTCTTTCTCTACCAACAACAATAGACAAGTCCTCTTTATATAGGCAAAAGGTTCCAATGGATATAAAACGGTCACATTTATGACAGAGTTCGATATCATCGAGCGGGTTCGATATCATCGAGCGTATACTCTCGATGGCATCGATGGTCGCTCGATGACACAAACTCAAATGTCATACGCTTTTGAAACCTTTTGTCAGCTGGTCGATGCAATCGAAACAAGTGTCAATGTCAACGGATTTCAAACTCTGATATTATCGATACTAATATCGATTCATCGACATTTGAAAAATGAGAGAGACTTGACTTGAAATATTTCAGGTTTATAAGAATGATCGAGGGACCTTCGAGATCATCGGAATTTGAATGTCAATGATATCGATAACTGTGTCGAGGCATCGATAAATCCAACGGATTTCCATTAAGCTCGTTGGACAATTTATGTCCTTGTTCGATGCAATCAAAACAGTACCGATATCATCGATATTTGAATATCGATTATATCGAGTGACCCTCGATCATAGATAAACCATCCTAAAATATTTTGCTTGAAAACTTTGTGCCCATGACCGATATCATCGAGAGCCTTCCGATATCATCGATATTTGAATTTCGATGGTATCGAGGGGGCTTCGATATATCGATGCATATATGATATTCTTAAGTTAAAATAAGGGCACCGGAGATCTGCCTGTCGATATTATCAAGTCACCTTCGATGGACTCGAGATTCAAATGTTGATGATATCAATAGGTATATCGATACATTGATAAATTCGTCCAGATGTACATGCGGTTGCTAGACACTTTTGTCCTCATTCTGATGGAATTGTTTTATCATCGAGGACATCGGCAGCGCAGGTCGATCATATCGAGATGTGTTTCGATAAAATCGACAAAGCAAGCAAACTTAAAGATTTTCTAATTTTGAAAAAGTTTTCTTACTCAAAAACCCTATGATATTCCAACTTGGTTTAAGGGTTTTATTTACTTAGTGTTTTGGGACATGGGATGTGAGGCTTAGATTTACCTTTGGCGAGCTTGAACACATCCAATTGAGGCAGAAGCTTTGAATTGATCTTCCTATGAGGCTCTGCAGTCTAGCTGACTCAACACTTACGCTAATTGACAAACCAGGGTACTTTCAGACCGTCATTTCCTCTGGTTAGGCTCCTGCACTCGCTGAGGCTGCATTTGTTCCAACATCTACCTCGTATAATTTAGGTCAGTCCTAATGTCTCCAACCTCTCCTTCCAAAGTATTCTGTCATCCATCCCCCCCCCCCCCCACGGTTCCATTGAGCACACCTGGTCGAACCAGAGGTTGTCTGGTGGGCAGGGGAACCCTAGCAGCTCTCCTGTCACTCTGGTCTATCCATGGATCGTAAAGCGTGATCTACTGCCGGCAGAGTTATGTTCGGGACCACCTCTGAAGGAGTTTGGCCTCTCTTTTTCCCCCTTGCTATGGCAAGTTATGTAGCGTTTATGATAGAGCAAGAAACGACTTGCAATGTCATTCCCACAGACGGCAACAGTTAAACTATTGATGCAGTTTCTAGCTCACCCCTTTTTGTTATCTTCGAACCTACATAGGAAGAGGATAAAGGAGACCCTGGCTAATGCAGGGGACCCTCCGATGCTAAAGTCAGGCCTGGAATCTGGGTCTAATAAGCTTGTAAAGGGTTTAAGGGTGAGAATGTGTGTGTACCTTTCGCCTTTAGGCGTCTCTTATTTATAGAGGAGGTGTAATCCCGTGATTTCGGGATTCTTCCTTGATATGTAGGAGATTCAGCGCAATCCAAGATGATCTCGAGATCTTAGATCTCCTAGTTTTTTGGGATCGGGAGTTATCTTCCGAGAATTTCGGAAGATAGATCTTCAAGATTTAGCGGAGTCCTTGGCTCGGCTCTGAGTCAGATATAGTGGTGAATACTGGCATTGCTCGGTTTGACAGATCTGGATTCACCTCTCCTCATCGTCGACTGGTTCTAAAGGGCTCATGCTGGCCAATTCGCGCGCCGACCATATTATGGCCGACTAATGGTGGCCGACCCTTGATCAGTTACCAGATGAAGTACAGTCATCCTGTAATTGACCTCTCGCGGCCGATAGCAGACTTATAGCCGACCTAGAGGTTAGGTCGGACTCAGGTCGGGCCAAGGCATGGTCAGTCTTTATCTGACCTATAACCAACTTAAGGATTGAGTCGGTATTATGTGGTCTCTGAGGAGCCTTTTGAATGTCATTAAAGGTGTATCGGCCTCCTTAGAGGCCTCGCCTTTAGCTCGAGACATGTGGGCTTCGGTTTGGCTCAGCGCCAAGAAGTCTAAGCCATGTCAGTAGAGTTAGTCCATTCCATAAGTTGACTTATTGACTTGTTAGATTTTCCCCCCCAACAGTTTCCATCCAACCCATTGATAATTTTACACAGTCCTGGATGGACGAAAAACACAAATATCAGCTTGATACGGTGTAGAATCAGATCTAGTCCTATTAGGACACATCAAAGTCTTAAAACCTTTGGTCAAATGTTACACATCGAGACATGATGTGCAATCAACATGTGATCTTTGTGTGGCCACAGGCTTCATATTCAAACCGTGTTTTAGGTGTACACAAACAATGGAAAATTCTAAGAACTTTAATTGTGTGGAACAATCAACACACTCTTGTGGCCCACTATTTCCCTTGCAAATAAGAAAGTTTCTCATTTATACTTATGTGATTATGAGGCTCATTATCAGTTTATCCAAGCCATTGATCTGAGTTCCCCTATCATGGGTTAACCATGTCTTCATTTGGTCACATGTAACCTTTCCATTGTAGACGTGTAGATATATGGTTAAAAAATTTTCACTAACAGCTTACATTAACAAAGAAAAGATATAAGATTTTATGGTTAAGATCTTTCAATTTTGTACATTTTTAAAGCACATACAGTCCATTTAAGATTGGGACTTCAAATTAACGGCTTAGATAAATCAATCATGGCACCCTATTGTAAATCTAGCACCCAGTGTTGTCAAATTTTGTTGTGCCAAATCATTTAGAATCTGTATCATATATTGATAAGATGAATAAATCAACTTCATGCATTTTAAAGTTATCCAAGTCTTCATCAAACTTCTCTGTGTATTCAAATTGAAGAAGCGTTGTCGAAGTTCAAAATCTCAAGCTCGAGTACAAGTAGAAGTTCAAGACTCAAGTTTAAGTTTAATCTTCAAGTCCAGTACTTTAAAAACTCAAGAACTCAAGTCTTTACTCAAGCTCAAGTTCAAGATTTGAAGACAAGCTTCAAGTATTTCAAGTGTATAAATTAGCGGAGCGAACGACATCTCAATTGTTCAAACTCACAAACAAGGTATGGATGACCCCAGATTGACCATAGGTTAGGTCATATTCATTGCATATGCTATGTGGGCCATTTCATAAGTTTATATGTCATTTCCTCGACTAGTCCTAGTCATTGTTCGACTAGTCCAAGCTCTGGCTTGACCAGTCTAAGGTTTGTTGGAATTTTAGAAATTTTCTGTTGGACCCTCGACCAGTCGTGAAGACTACTCAACCAGTTGTGTAGGCTCGACTCAAAGTCCAGCAAGGTTTTTTAGTCTCACTCAACCAGTCGAGTGCATTGCTCAACCAATCAAGTAACGACCTTATCTTATCGCGCCAGAAATTTTGAAATTTGGTTGGTCCTTCGATCAGTCAAACCAACCCTTAGGCCAGTCGTGAGAATAATATTTTCACATATAAATAGAGGACGAATCTCAGAGTTTTTCATTCATTCCAAGCGATATCAAACCATCACTCTAAGAGATAAGTTCCTGCATTTCTTAAGCTATATTGTGTTCATTTTAAATTCTCTTAAATAGATTTTTGCATTTGATTTTGTGATCTCCATTCAACTCAATTTCATTAAAGAAGGGAATTGTGATTTTACCCTCTTTGATATTAAAATCAAATCAAACTAGCCCAGGCTGAATTAATCTAAAAATCATTTAGATCTAGAACTTTTCATTTGTGAGACTGGACATTGAACATCTTCTTCTACATCGGATTGGTTCTATCGGGCTTCTTCAGAAGGAGAATTTTTCAGATAAGTACCATTTAATCTTTGTGTATTTTTTGGTTTGTGAGGTTGTGCTAGAAAATCTCATTTTTGGTTTTGTCTGCGATAATCCAGAAAATCTCAGAGTATCGGGTTTTTATAATTATGTAAGCCCATCTAAAGACACAATTGTGAAGGTTTTAAGGTGAACCTTGAAAACCTTTTTCATAGTGAAAGCCAATATCCTGTAGGTGTAGATATTGGGAGAGGAGTAGTTGTGTGGCTGTTTTTTAAACAGTTGGTGTACACACAATGAACCATTATAATTCCTGGAGTTGTGGTGGACGATTGAATTTTCTTATGTGTGTGAATGTTGTAATTTACTTTATGCACTTGTGGTGAATGGTGTAATTTACTTTATGCACTTGTGGTGAATGTTGTAATACCTTAGTTTATTTCTTTTGCCTCTTTATTGGTTTAGGTTTTTAATACTTACAAACGTTCTAGTAAGGTTGTCCTGTCATAAGCCTTTGGTTTTTGGTGTTAGACTGTCCTTAGAACTAAGTTTGTATCAACCTCTCAAGACTAGTGCATTTGAGGTTGCTATTTACTTGTGTTATTTCATTATTTGATTGTGTTATCTATTTTTATATTCCGCATTTATTTTTTATTTGGCATAATCCTATTCAACCCCCCCCCCCCTCCTCTAGGACGTTTAGCTCGGCCTTTTCAAATGGTATCAGAGCCTAATAGCTCCTTTTTATTATTTGGATTCATTTCCTGAGCTTATAAGATGTCAAATTTTGATATCCTCTCAATTACTAGGCCTCCACCTTTTGATGGCTCCAATTACACCTATTGGAAAGTGAGAATGAGGATCTTTTTAAGGTCCATTGATGAGAGCGTGTGGCAAGCCATAGTGACTAAATGGAACCCACCCACAACTGAAGTTCTAGACATTGATGGAACTAAATCTGTTAAAGTTACACCTTATTTTTTATGGACCGCACTTCAGAAAAATGAGAGTAGTGTCAATGCAAGGCTTTAAATACAATCACTTGCCCACTATCACCGGATGAATTAAAAATAATTATATCTTGTGATACTGCAAAGCAAGCCTGGGACATTCTAGAAATGACACAAAAAAGTACGACTATTGTCAAGAAATCTAAACTTCAAATCCTCACCACTCGGTTTGAGGAGATACATATGGAAGAAAATGAAACTTTCATGTACTTCAATACTAAGTTAAATGACATAGTCAACTCTATGTGGGGTCTTAGTGATAGTATCCCAGAAAGTAAAGTCTGTGCAAAAATATTGCGCTCATTGGCTGATAGGTTCAATTCTAAAGTCACTTCGTGGTTCAGATAATATGAGGGTTGAAGAGCTTGTTGGTTCTTTACAAACATACGAGTAAAATTTTAAGGCTCTTAAAGGTAAAAACATAGCCCTTAAGTCTTCTAAAAATATTTCTTAAAATAATACTAGTAATTCTGATTGTGAAAATTCTGAAGATTATATGGCACTATTAGCCAAGAAGTTTTATAAAATTTTCAAAAGAAAAAAGAGGGTAGATTTTTAAAAACTTTTTGAAAAGAAAATGACTAGATCTAAAAATTGGAAATCTATTAAAGACAGCTAATGCTTCAACTGCCATGAATACGGGCATCTAGTAAACAAATATCCAAAGAGGGATAAACCTAAGAAGAAATGTATGTTGGCCACATAGGATGAGTCATCTTGCTCTGAAGCTTCTTCTGAGTCAGATGATTCTGAACCCGAGTCTACTAATGAGGTCAAGGCCTTAATGACTCTAGCTAGAGTCACTTCCTCAGACAGTTGTAATTCAACTTATGATGAAAATCTGAGAATTTTTAAGTAATTCCAATCAAGTTGGAATGGCTATCCTAATAATTTTAAGGGAACTTAAATTTAATTTCTAAGTTCAAATAGTTAAACCTGAAATTTCCTAAGGGGCCTACGATTTGGGTCTCCATGTTCTTTTTTTTTTTTTTTTTTCTTAACTCTAGGGGAACTCCAAATAATTTTAAATGTCTCCCTTAAAAATTTTCTTTGGGGAACTAAGTTTGATTTCTATATTCAAACAACCAAACGGGGTGGACATTTATTGGGCAGTTGTAATGAAAATATTCAATGATCATAGTATTCAATTGACAAGCTTCAACTCAATGTCACAAAGGATAGTGGAAAGTCAGAATTCAAATGCATACTTCAAGGTGGGTAAGAAAACACCTTTGATACTCCAGTGGTGAATGATACACAGGTATTCAGAAATTGTAAACATGTCATGTGCAATCTAAAACATGCACAGTGGTTCCTACTTTAGATGGCATATAAATAATAATTAGACTAAAATGAATCATCAACTAATTAGTTAAAATCAAGTGAATGATTCTTATGAAATGAAACTAACACCTCATGTTTAATAATCACAGTTTCATAAATCAAATATTACAATCATTCAATTAACAATATTTTCAGTTTATTATGCTTAAGAAAGACATTATAACAGAATTCAATTTGCATAGCAACATGGATTCAGTGTACATACTTGAATTGAAAGTCAAGTTTTATAGGATGGCTATCAGACTAGTAATGCCGTTATGGATAGAAATATTTGTTAGTTAAATAACAAAATGTTTACAACTTAGTGCAGTTAAAATAAGCGTGTTGACATGAGTGAGTGTATATCTATGAAACCTAATGTGATTATGGGATTCAGTACTGGGAACCTAAATTTGAGTCTTTATGTCCTCAAAATTTTCTTAACTATCAAGGAATTCTAGGTAAATTCAAATGGTTATCCTATCAATATCAAAAGGGGACTTAAGTTTGGATATCTACATTCTCCAATTTTCCTAATTCTAAGGGAGCTCCACATGCATCCAAGTGGTTAAATAATTTCAAATGGGGCCTAAGTTTTATTTTCTACGTTCTCGAAATTTCGTTAAGTCTAGGGGAGATTTACCTAAGTTCCAACATCTAATTCCATCACCCTAGCTTAAGGCATTCAAGGTTGATATAAGATTCTTTCCCATAGGCAAGGTTTGTCTAAACTCTCTCTCTCTAATACCATCTTGTAACACCCTGGTTCTCAAAACCCGAGAATAGTCGCTCCTCATAGAGAACCCGAGTATTACGTTATGAAGTGGACTAGCATGCATCTAAATAACGGCAAATTTTATAACATGGAGTAAGGCAACATTGGATAAACTAAGGATATCAAGAGTATCGACAAGTTTAATACATGTAAATGGAAGTTAAAATGAAATCCCACAATAAGGAATTATTATTACAATACAAGTAGAACATAAAGTTTGACACATGAAAGCAAGTAAATCCTAAGATATAAATTGAGCTCCAGTAGCTCAACCACATCAGCATAAAGGTCCTCCTTGCCGAACACCTACTCAGTCGTCTCCAAGATCCTGTCATAGGGGTCACTACCTGTCATCATACCTGCATCTATTTGGTGCAACCGCACTATTGGGTGAGTGAAAACTCAGTAGAAATTTCTCTCATAGATTCAATCATACCACATTATTCCAAAGTAGGTTAGCATAGCATATTCGATTCATAAGACAGTACAACTACATATGCATATGCATGAATATATGAATGTATGTTCAAGTCACAGATCTGGGTATGCACATCCAGCTGTCAAAATAAAAGACCACCTACGTTAGATAAACTACCTAAAAAAGGTCATGAAGGTGAGTGCACTTAAGGACGACCTCCTGGAAAAGTACTTGGGGTACGCCCTAAGAGGTATTTAAAATCCTGAAAAAGCCTCATGTAAAATAAGAGCGCCCAAAGTGGCCCAAATGCACAAACTCTGTTCATTCGACTGGTCTATCAGTAAATCGAGCAGAGTGTGGCTTACATTAAGTAGTCGAAAAAGCTTCACATGTCATGTGTGTTTACTCCCCAAGTATAGGGTTGTGATGTAGTAATAAAACTCGGTGAGACCGAGGTCAAATCCATAGGGATTGAAACCTGTATATAATCTGAAAGTAACCAGAACTATAACTAGACTAAGATGAAATCTAAATTGAGTGAATATGAGGGAATAATGGTGAATTTATTTAACTAAAACTTGTGGAAATTCAAAGGTAGGAAACTAGGGTGCCAAGGATCCACTTGTAGAGATCAAGGAGATCTATGCTTGATTCATGATCTCAACTGAACTTTGAGTCCCATCTTCATCCAGTTGGAAGATATACCATGAAAATCAAATCTGAACTTCTTTTGATATAGTTTTCAAGAGATAAGACGAATGTAAATTAGAGTGGATTCCATCACAAAACCATGCCCATGAGACAAAGTAAACAACAGAATTAAACTAATCCACAGCCAATCAGAGAGATGCATGAATGTCAGGAAGAGTTCTTTATCCAACCATGCCCAGGAGACGATGGTGAACAATAGGGCTTCCTAACCGCATAATCAGAATAATGAAAAGGAAATACTCAAGCCATCGAAGATCTACTGTAATATCAGTCACAATAAACCATTAAAAACTAAAGCCTTCCTTAAAACCAAACCAATCAATAACAAGTTTAACATGAATCAAAACTGTAAGGTCTTCCCATCACGCCACAAGCTTCACCTCTTAGCCCTAGCTAAGAGGTTCAACTACTCATGAACATGATAAGGCTAAACATCTTAAAACAAATAATAAAACTAAACAAAAATAAAATAAAATAAATCAATATTACTCTATCTCTGCTCCACGTCTAGCCCTTGGAATTCCCCCCCCCCCCCCTTCTCTCTTCTCTCTTACGTTTAATAGGCAGCAAGGATGGCTGGAGTCTTTACGCATAAGAGGCGATTCATGTGCGTAAGTGTTGTTTATGCAGCAAGACGTTTTTAGAAACCTCTTTACGCACACCAAACAGCCTGAAGCTTGGTGAACCCACTTTGGATAACATTTTAAGATATCCACACCGTCCATTAGTCTCTTCTCCAAAAACCATTCCAAGATGGCTGGTTTTGGAGCACTGATAATGTGGCCGACTTGATGTATCTTGCGGCATGGTTCTGCCGTTCAACGCATTTTGCATCCTCTTTATAGCATTCCTCAGACCAAGAACCACTAGATCTTGGTTAGCACCCTCATATGTATCGAATGGACGGCTCAGATTAACTATACGGACGATGAGTGGGGCCTACTGTCAAAACCCAGTGGGTAGCACGTCCGTCACTGGACTTTTCGCATGGTTATATTTAGATGTTGCAAAAAATAGGTGGGGTCCACTACAATGCCTATCCTAGAAATCCAATCCCTTCATCAGATCTTGTACGTAGTGTTGGCCCATGGCCTCTAATTTGAAGTAGATCCGACTTCAGGGTGGGCCACACGCTCAACCGATGTGTGGACAACATTCGCTGTTAAAATTACAATCTGCTTCAAGTAGATGCCATATATGGCACCTATATTTACAAATTCCCCCTTCCTTTTGTTATAACTTCTGTCGTCCGTATCTCCTGATTACATCGTTCAAATGAGACAAAATTTCACCAGGACTTGTTATTTTTCACGCTCTTTCTAACTCCTAATTTTGAGCCTTGATCGCTTATAGATTGCCAAGATGTGCTTTAATGGCTAGCACCATCTGATCTTTCTGTTGGGCCACTTCCACAGGGATCCAAGATCTGAAATTCGACGTGTACGGTTAATTTAAGGTCCTTAGGCCATGTGTGAAGTTTCGAGCCGAGAAGATGGTGGGAACCCTGTGATCTTGCATTCCGGCTATCTTTCAGGCCACGTGAGCTTCAGTTTCTCAATTTTCTCGGATCTCTGGCATGTAATTTCCTCAATCTTGGTCCCCTGGAGTCCATTCCTTATCTTGGTGACTTCAAAGCGTTAAGTTCATACTTTTAGTACCCTTTTCAAGTCCAAGCTCCTAAATACACCTTGCATCACAAACACGATTAAAGCAAGGCATTAAACGGTATCATACTCGTAAAATCAGGTAATAATTGGGGTCTAATATGCAATATTTGACCCTCAACAATGTGTGAATGTCATGCATCATAATGTTCACGTACATTCCATAGATTTGACAAGATTATTCTCACAAACATGATCAAGGTTCAACTGAGGCCCATAAATGCAACATATCTCACCAAGTTCTCACGACATCCCACCAAAGGTGGCATTTCACACTTGGGCCTCATTATACCACATTGATAATAGATTGATACAATCATGTCATATGTCGTTTCTTGGTAGAATATAACTCCAAGTTGGACCATTGCTAACATGACTTAGAGAGTGTTATACCAAGTTCCAATTACATGTTTATCACATATAGAAATCAAGTAAATAGACATTTATATATTAACTCATTCTCAACATACCCAATTAAGAATGAAAGAATTAGTGTACTAATTCAAGATTTGACCATGCCCATTAGATTCAAATTAAAATGGTTCGAGCATCTGAAATGGGTTATAGAGTGAATTTACCATTTAGATAGAAGCAAGATTTACTACTTATTAACATGCTTAATCAAATGTACATATAACTAGGCAATTCTAGATATGGAACCAAGAGTATGATGTGAATTTCTACAAGAACAATAAGATATGAATATTTCCACATGGTTAGTGAAATTAATTCAAAGGAAGTAAGACTAACACATGCACAATTAATATCTCTATAATTTCAAGCTTAACACTATCTTAGAATTTAACGCAATGAAGAAGCTATGGGGGATATCCCTCACCTTGAAGTGTGGATTTTCTTCTTGTTAGACTAGGGCTCACAAAGGAGTTCAACGCACTCGATCTACCCTCACTAGCTTGAATTGACTCAATTCGATGTATTGAACCTAGATGAGAGATGATTTCAGATTTTATCATAAGACTTAAAATGATATAATAGTAACTTGATTAAAATTCAAACAAAGATTCTAAAACTAACTTACTTGACTGTGTCCCAAACTCGGCTCAAGTTCAAACCGAGTCAACCCAGTGCTAACTTGATTACAACCCCCTTCTACTCCTTTTCCCATCCCTCTTCATTTTCTCCATATCTCCTTCTCATTTTTCTTCCAAAACTCTAACGTCCAGCAAGCTGGCTAGACTCAGCAAACTATCCCTGACTCTGAGGGACAAGAACCGAGTTGACTCGGCACAACTCAACATGCCACCATACTCTTTTACTTTCTCTTCTTCCTTTTTCTTCATTTCTTCTTCTCCTATCTTTCTCTTTCTTTCTCTTCTCAATCATCCTTGTCCAGGAATGGACATTGGACCCACAAAATTACCCACTCCGGTCCGACTCGGTTAACGTTGCTCGAACTCGGCAGCACCCTCTTCTCGTCCTCACCCTTTCTTTCCCTAGCTCGTTCATTCCCCCTCTTCCTTTCTTTTCTTTCTCTCTTCTTAACTCTATCTTTCTATATTTCTGGAATCCCAACCAACCGAACCTAACTCGACCCGAACTCGATAGCCACAACCTGGCAACAAGTTGACTCAACCCCAAACTCTCTCTCTCTCTCTCTCTCTCTCTCTCTCTCTCTCTCTCTCTCTCTCTCTCTCTCTTCTTCTTCTTCTTCTTCTTCTTCTTCTTCTTCTTCTTCTTCTTCTTTCGAATTTCTGTTGCAGTGTCCAATCCCACTCCTGAACTAAGGACTCAGCAATGAACCCGCTACAACTCCATCAGGACTCGATAAGTCGACTCGACGTTGGAACCGAGCAATAGCCCCATCATCTCTTCTCTCTCTCTTCTCTTCCTACTCCTTCTCTCTTTGCTTCTGCCTTTGCTCGCCCTCTGGCTTCAACTGAGAATGCCTTAAATTAAATGGAGCAGAGCTGCTCGAACTGAGTTAGACCCCATGACTTGAACTCAGATAGCTTGGTGCGACAACAAACGGCGCCTCTCCACTTTTCTCTCTCTCTATTTTCTCTTTTCTCTCTTTTCAAATCCGCTGCCCTAAAAGGAAAGAGAGTATTTATAGCTTTATAGGAGCCTAGAAGCATCGGCTCTTAAACAGCCAATAAGCTACAGTTGGGCCTGCAAATCCCGATTAACAAAGAGAGATTGTTGATGATCTCTTTTGGAAACGGTTTACAAGGCAGAGATCGGAAGTTGTAGATGATCTTTAGGTGCCATAGTCCATCGGATGGACGACCCTGATCGGGAAATGGGGTCTACATGAAGGAAATGGGTTTTTTGGATGGATGGGGAAGATGATGGCCATGATCATGGCAGATTCTGATCGGGTGGGTCATCCCTGGATCTAAGGCACTAGGATGCTGTGGATAAGTCTCAAGGTCATTGTGGGACCCACCGAACGGACGACGATTAGTGATTTAGCTTAGGTTTGATCCCATTTGCGATAGTGGCAGAAAGATTCTAATGCCAGCTATGTAAACGCCCTAAAACGAATGGTTTGGATGTTGTTCATCCAACGGCCGAGGTTGCAAGAGGCTAGGGTTGCCAACCTGGCAAACGGGAAAAGAAACGGAGTTTTCCGTTTTTGGAAAAGTAACCGCACCTACCTGATTTGAGCACGAGATCGTGTACGTGTACACGTGCATCCACGTGTGGGTCGAGCTAGGTTTTGGTCAAACCCACCACGACAACATAATGGATGGTTCAGATCATTGTAATGACCCATGATGGTGGGCCTCAAGCAACACACACGGACGGTATTTTTCAAACGCCGTTACTAGCAGGAAAAGAGAAAAAATCTCTCTTCTTTTTTATTTTTTGGGTCAGCACGGTCAAACCATGCTAACGGTTTCGGTGTACTGTGGGTAAGAACGGGTTGTGCACACGCACGCCACAAGTGGGGTCCACATAGATGTATTTGACAAATCTACTCCGTCCATTTCATTTGGAGGCCCCACATCAGGTCCTCTGACCAATGGTCAGGCATATCCAAACCTAGGTGGACCATATTTCTAATTTGTTTCGTTCTAATTGTAGATTTATATTGATTTGATGGTTTAATTATTTCATAATTGAACCTCAATGGTAGAAATGGTCCAAGGGACCACCTATCTAAAATTCAATGGCTATAATATAGATTAGATGGCCTAATACATAGTCATAACATTTAATATCATTTTTACATTGTTTTAAATATCCTTATTATTCTTAAATTTGTTATTATATTTTTAAATCATTAGTTACTTATATTTAATCTGATGATTCTCTCCTTCAAGGATGTCTTACAGGTTTTTCAAAAATAAATTACTTATTTGTATTTAAATGTTTATATAATCATTATTTTTATTATAAATTTTCTCTAGATTATTTTCGTGGGTCACACTTCGATCAATGCCATTTATTCATTCATTTGGCCCTTATTGTGCTTTAATTAGAAGGATTAGATCATTTTATTTTTGTAGGTGGGCCACGATACATGGGACTTAACCTTCAGTTATCGATTTATTAAAATTAACGGTTGGATAAAAATTGATCTATGAGTGGAGATTACTCCTGATGGCCACACTTAGGTTAGATTAGAGGTAAATGTTAAAGGTTGGTACTTATACTATGTTTGGTTACACGGTAACACCCGAGTACTTAAAAGCACGGGGCGTTACAAGAGTATACTCGTTAACTCGCTCGACTCGACTCGACTCGGCTCAAAATGAGTTAGAGCCGAGCACGAGCAGATTTTTGGTGCTTGAAATCATTTCGAGCCGAGCATGAGCTTGACCTTGCTCGACTCGGCTCAACTCGAGTAGTACTCAAAATCGACTCGACTCGGTACTCGACCAGGGGTATATATATACCCAAAAAAAAACCTATGCTACTCACCCACCCCGTCCGTCCCTTTCCCAACGCCCCTAACCTCTCTCACTGTTCAAAAAAAAAACCCCAAACCCTTTAAAAAAAAAAAAAAAAAAAAAAAAAAAAAAAAAAAACCCCAGTGCCCCTACCCTCTCCCAACCCATCCCTGCGCTCGTTCGGCGTCCATCTGACCCATCCCAGCTCACCTTCTTCTTTCCTCTCTGTCTCTCTCTCTCTCACATTACCCTACTGCTCATCCCTGCCCTGCCCAGTGCCCCTATCCGGTGTTGCTGCTCGTCCCAGTCGTCGGTTGTCCCTACTGCTCATCCCTACCCTGCACGCACAGTGCCAGTCGTTCCTACCACAACTCACCCGATAAGTACCTAATACCTTCGATTAAGGGATCACCTTTTAGAGAATCAGGAATATCCACTTAACTCAAAATTCAGACTCGAACTCGACTCGAAAACTCAGACTCGACTCGGCTTGATATTTAATCGAACTCGGATGAGCAGAGCACGAGGTGGGCATCCGAGCTCGAAGCCCAAGACAAGCCGGGACTCGGACAGTGCGAGCCGAGCACGAGCTATGCAATACTCGGCTCGGCTCGACTCATGTACAGCTCTACCCACACTGCTTTCAAGGCTTCGAGTCAATCAAAGTGGTACCTAGACAGTGGTTGTTTTAGACACATGACAAGTGACAAAGATTTGTTCACCAATATTAAAGATATGACTGATGGATCTGTCACATTCGGTGATGATAGCAACTGCAGAATTATTGGCCAAGGTACGGTTCAACTCTTTAATGTTCCTCCATTTGAGAATGTTTTGTTTGTAGAGGGCCTTAAGTATAATCTCTTAAGCATTTCTCAAATTTGTCAAATTCATAGCGTCAAATTCACCAACCAAGGGTGTGAGATTTTGAAAAGGCCAAGCTATAAGTTCTAGAGGGGGGTGAATAGGACTATGCCAAATTAAAATAAAATCAGTGGAATAAAATAAATCAATAGCCTTACAATTATAAATCAATTCACAATGCTAAAATCAAATCACCTTAATAAATAAGTATTGAGAGATTGATACAAATTCAGTTCTAAAGACAACCTTACACTATAATAAACAAGGGCTTATGGTAGGACAACCTTATTTCTAGAACATCTTTTGGATCAAGAACTCAATTTTAATAGAAATAAATGAAGTGCAAAGAATTGAAATTAAATGCAGAAATATAGATCTAATTTATTACAACAATCCCCACACTTGCTTGAAATGTAAATAGGTACAACATTCACATCCACATGTACATTCCACATAATTGAATGATAAAAGATATGAAAATTAAGCAAGCATTCAATCCACAAGATAAAGAGTTATAGCGGTTCGCCTGTGTGTACACCAACTATTCTTCAACAGCCACACAGAATGCTACTCCACTCCTAATATCCTCACACAGGGGATATTAGCGTTCACTATCAAATAGGTTTTCACAGGTTCACCCAAAACCTTTACAATTATGTCTTTTTAACTTGGGCTTACACAATCCAAAAACTCACACTTCTGAGTTTTCTAGCTCTCCTCAGATAACCACACAAATTGAGATTTTTCTGGAGAATCCCAAACAAAAATCAAAATGGAATGAAATTTACATAATTGTAAAATAATTGTAAAATACCTGGATTTCTCCTCTTGTAGCTGCCCAAGAGAACCAACTGGAGTAGACGTTCAAATATAGAAGTTTAATGTCTACTACTCACTTTAATATGGTTCTAAGTTCTAATTGATTTTAGATTTAAACCAGTTGGGTGTAGCTATATTTGATTTTGATTCCAAGAAGAAGGAATAAGTCAATTCCTCTTTTCAAGTCAGATTAGAATACAGAAACAAAATCAAATTAAATAAGCTACCAAAAAGAGAAAGAAATTATGCACAAAATAGCTTTAAAATAAATGCAGACTTATCTCAGAGTGGAACCTTGAATTCACTTAATTATTCAATGAAAAAATCTGAAATTCGTGTGTTATTTATAACAGAAGAAGTTCGTCTTCGACTGGTCCTAGGGTTACCACGACCGGTCTTGGAATAAACTGATTTTTGAATTTTTGAGCGCGATCGCATCAGACCGTTGTACGACCGGTCGTAGGCAGTCCACGACTAGTCGAAAGCAGTCCATGACTGGTCGTGACCCCTTATGACTGGTCGTGTAACAATTGATTTAGTTACTGGAGTTTGAGTCAAAGCCTCACAACTGGTCGAAGGTCGAGTCGAGACCATCTCACAACCAGTCGAGCAAACTCCAGGACTGGTTGTAGGCGATCCAAAAAATCTGATAAATTGCAATCATTTTAGAACTGGTCTTGGAACTTGTAAGACTGGTCGAGACAATGCTAGGACTGGTCGAACAGGGTCTAGGACTGGTCTTAGAGTAGACCAAAATCATGTAATAATATTCATTTGGATTATGTATTCAAAGTGACCTACCCTAAGGTCATTCTAATGGTCTATCAAACCTGGAACATGAAGTATAGACATTGAACACTTCATTTGCTTAGACTTTGATATTTACGAAGCTTGATTTCTTCTCGATATAGCTTGACTACTTTAAAAGCTTCAATGTTACTTTAAGTTGCACTTGAGTCCCGCATTTAGTTTTGAATCTTGAACTTCGACTTACACTTGAACTTGAGTCTTGAACCTGAGTTCTCTCTTAATATTATGCTTGAATTATGATGAAGCTTGAAGAATTCTTTGAGCAAGACTTTAAGTGTTGATGAGGTGTCTCGAACAAATTTATCAAGATATAAACACACGACATACGGAGAAGTTTTGACACACAAAATTTGACAATCAAAGAGGAATCAAATCATAGCACTTACAGATTTCTAATGAGAATGGTTCTGTGATATTAACTGGTCACAGAACATCTGAGAACTGCTATATAGTTAGTGACTCAAACTCGTCTAAGTTATCGTGTTACATGGTCCAAACTAATGAGACTGAACTATGGCATAAACACCTAGGACATGTACACTACCATAATCTTTATAGACTGAGCAAAATTGAAGCAATAAGAGGTTTACCCAAGTTAAAGAAAATGGATAAAATTTTTAGTGAATGTCAGATTGGAAAACAAACTAAGAGTGCTCATAAGAAAGTGAACTCCAATGCCACATCCAAACCCCTTGAACTCCACATGGATTTCGTTGGACCTACTAGAACGGAGAGTCAAGGCGGTAAGAAATATATTCTAGTAATAGTAGATGATTTTACCAGGTATACATGGGTAGTTTTCATGAGAGAGAAATCTAAAACTCTCGATGAAGTGAAAAGGTTACTCAAGCATATCCAAACAGAGAAGGAATCACATGTCTCTAAAATCTGTAGTGATCATGGTTCTGAATTTGACAATAATAGTTTTGAGAAGTTCTGTAGTGATCATGGTATATCACATGAATTTTCTGCTCCTAAGACACCTCAACAAAATGGGATTGTTGAAAGAAAAAATCATGTGCTTAAAGAAATGGCTAATGTGATGTTAAACAGCATGAAACTTCCTAAAAATCTTTGGGCTGAAGCAGTAAACACAGCTTGTTATATTATTAACCATGTTTATACTAGAAAGTCAAATAATAAGACTGCATATGAACTATGGTTCGATAAGAAGCCAATAGTGAAATACTTTTGAGTTTTTGGC
The DNA here is from genome assembly GCA_030180095.1 of Magnolia changhungtana. Classification (NCBI taxonomy): domain Eukaryota; kingdom Viridiplantae; phylum Streptophyta; class Magnoliopsida; order Magnoliales; family Magnoliaceae; genus Magnolia; species Magnolia changhungtana. The sequence continues at coordinate 5,543,054 of JASAUF010000459.1, forward strand.
AGTAAATGCTATATTCTACATGACCGAAAAATCTGGAAAAATTCGACACTAAAAGTGACGAGGGTATTTTCGTAGGATATGCACTAAATAGTAGAGTGTATCATATTCTCAATAAGAGGACTTGTCTAATTCAGGAGTTCATTAATGTGGGTATAAATGATCACCTGAATACACCTGTTTCAAGTTCAGAAGATGATGAAGTCTCTTTATTTGATAAACCATACTCTTCATCTAGTCAAAATGACACTGAACTGCGGTCAATTAAAGACCATCCAACTAGTCAAATTCTTGAGAACCCTCTCACTGGTGTGCGCGCTCGTAGACAATTAGAAAACATTTGTAATTATGTGTCCTTTATATCCCAGATTGAGCCGGCCAACGTAAAAGAAGCACTTGCTGATGAAAACTAGATAGTGGCTATGCAAGATGAACTTAATCAATTTGTAAGGAATGATGTATGGTACTTAGTTCCTAGACCTAATGATAAACATATTATTAGAACTAAATGGATCTTTAAAAATAAGTCTGATGAATTAGGTAACATTATAAGAAATAAGGCTAGACTTGTTGTACAAGGGTACACTCAAATAGAAGGCATCGATTATGATGAAACCTTTGCCCCAATAGCTCGTCTTGAATCTATCAGACTGTTCATATCCATTGCTTGTTACAAAAATTTCAAAATCTATCAAATGAATGTCAAGAGTGCTTTCTTGAACGACGATCCACATGAGGAAGTATATGTAGAACAGCCTACTGGTTTTGAATACCATAAACATACTGATTGTTCACACCCCAAGTATAGGGTTGTGATGTAGTAATAATCTCGATGAGACCGAGGTCGAATCCATAGGGATTGAACTTTGTACGTAATCTGAAAGTAACCTGAAATAAAACTAGACAAAGATGTAATCTAATCAGAGGAATATGAGAGAATAATGGTGAAAGTATTAATCTAAAACTTGTAAAATTCAAAAGTATGAAACTAGCGATTCAGAGGATCCACTTGTAGAGATCAGGGAGATCTACGCTTGATTCATGAACTCAATTGGACTTCGAGTCCCATCTACATCCAGTTGGAAGATATATCACTATAACTCAATTTGAACTTACTTTGATCTAGTTTTCAAAAGATGAGAGGTACGAGGATTAGAGTTGATTCCATCAAAAAACCATGTCCATTGGGCAAAGTAAACAACAGAATTAAACAAATCCACAACCAATCAAAAAGATGTATGAATATTAGGAAGGATTCCCCATCATCCAACCATATCCAAGGGGCAATGGTGAACAACAGGGCTTCTTATCTTCACAATCAAAATAAAGAAAAGGAAATACTTAAAGCCATCATAGATCTATTATAATTTCAGTCACAACAAACCATTAAAAACTAAAAACATTCCTATTAATCAAACTATAATCAACATCAATTCAGTCTAACATGAATCAAAGTCACAACAAACCATTAAAAACTAGAATCATTCCCATCACACCACAAGCTTCACCTCTTAACCCTAGCTAAGAGGTTTAGCCTGACATGATTGGGCTAAATCTCTCAGAAATTCATAAGAAAGCAATAAACAAAACAGAAAAATAAACTTTACTCTCTCTCTCTTCCAGACGTCCAAGCACTCTGGATTGAATGCCTTGATCCCCACTTCTCCACTCCTTTGAAAGGCAGCAAGGTCGGTGGAGGCGTGGAGAGGTGGAGTCGATTAGCTTGTATCAGTCGGTGAAGGAAATCTCCACAGCGAAAGGCGATTTGCGCAATCCCTGTTTACGTAAAACTTGGAAACTAACTTGCGTCAGCTTGGATTTGTGGTGGCTGATGGTCTCGGATCTCTGATCTAGCTTCATGGATGGGGTCGAGACCCACTTCTTCTGATTGTGGATGGTCCGGATTAGTGGTCCAATTGTCACCAAGGTCGCACAATGGCCGAAAAATCGAGCAGCGTTCGGTCGCACCCTGTGCGTAACGATACACAGGAGACGTCTCTGTGATGATCGGTGGGCCCCATTGATGTCTTCAGGGAAATCCACTCCGTCTACTGAATGCACATCGAAAAACCAATTGGAAATGGCTAGTTTTGGATTAGATTTAGTGTGGCCCACGGGATTTCTCATTGCATTGTTCATCCTACATTTGGACGGTTGAAATCCGATCTCTACCATCTTTTGAAATACCACCACCTAGGCCTGGGTGAGAGGAGTTGTGTGAGTCTTATGGACGGTCCGAATCGGACCATTGATGCACAGTGGTGGCCCACAAAGATCTGTCCGCAAGCTCTGTTTGAGCACTCGCAAGTGGGAGAGAAAAAAAGAAAGTTTTAAAAAAAAACTCGGTCAGCAGTCAGTTGACCGCTCTGGCTCTTCTGGTGCTCAGCGAGTGTGCATGCGCACGCCACTCAAGGTGGGGTCTACTTTAATGTATATGAGAAATCCACACCATCCATCTTCTTTCCCTTCTAATTTAAGGGGTTGAGAGCAAAATTGAAGCATATCCAAAGATCATGTGGGCCCTAGATTGACGATTTATGGGTTGATCTATCTGTTGGGCCATTTTCACAAAGATCCAATGGCTGATTTTTTATGTGTAAGGTTAATTTAAGGTCCTCAAGCTAGATATCAAGTTTCAAGCCGAATGGATGATGGGAACCCTGTGATCTTGCATTCTGGCTGACTTTCAGGCCCGTTTAACATGAGTGGCGTGATTTCCTCCAATCTTTGATGTGTAAATTCTTCGATCTCGGTCCCCTGGGGTCCATCCCTTACCTTGGTGACTTTTGAGCTTTAATTCCATGCTTTTAGTACCATTTTCCAGTCCAAGCTCTTAAATACACCCTGCATTACAAACACGATTAAAATAAGGCGTTTGACGGTATCGTGCTCGTAAAATCAGGTAATAACTGGGGTCTAATATGCAATATTTGACCCTTAACATTGATCATGTTTATCACCTGAAAAAGGCACTCTATGGATTAAAACAAGCTCCCAGGGCATGATACGAGAAATTGACTAAGTTTCTACTGAGTCATAACTTTGTAATGGGGAGTGTTGATAAGACACTGTTTGTAAAGAAATACAATGATCACATACTGATAGTACAGATATATGTTGATGACATTATCTATGGATCTACTTGTTCTAACATGTCTGTTGAGTTTGCAGATTTGATGACGTCCAAGTTTGAAATGAGCATGGTTGTCGAATTGAATTATTTTTTAGGTCTGTAAGTGAAACAGCTTGAAGATGGGATCTTTATTTCTCAAACCAAGTATGCTCTAAACTTTGTGAAAAAGATTGGATTTGGGAGCGGTAAAAATTTCGATAATCCTATGAGTACGACACTTAAGCTCTCTAAGGATTCATCAAGTAAAAGTGTAGATCCTAAGTGTAGATCCTAAGTTGTATTGCAGTATGATAGGTAGTTTATTATATTTAACTATGAGCCGACCTGATATTGTATTCAGCGTAGGAATTTGTGCTAGGTATCAATCTGACCTTAAAGAATCTCACCTGATTGTTGTTAAGCATATTCTGAAATATGTCGCAAGTACGGCCAATCTTGGTCTTTAGTATCCCCATGATACTAATGTTCAATCAGTCGGTTATACGGATGCTGATTAGGCTGGTAATATTGATGATCATAAGTCTACCAATGGTGAATGTTTTTATATCAGGAACTGTCTAGTTTTGTGGCATAGTAAGAAACAGAATTTTGTATCGCTTTCCACAGCTGAGGCTGAGTATATTGCAGCCGGTAATACATGCACTCAGCTTGTGTGGATGAAGAGGATGTTAAATGATTACGGATTTGTGCAAGATTCTATGGTTCTGTATTGCGATAATTCTAACGCAATCAACATTTCTAAAAATCCAATCCAGCATTCACGAACTAAGCATATTGACATTAGATATCATTATATTCATGAATTAGTGGAAGATAAGATTATTTCATTGGATTACATTCAAATTGAAAATCAACTTCCAGACGTTTTCACAAAACCACTTGACAAAAACAAGTTTGCTAAATTAAAATTAGATATTGGTATGTGTAATGTGATCTAAGTTAATTGTCTTTGCTTGTACTATATTGCATGTTTTTATTTTTTTTAGAATTTTTAAATCAAAAATTCCTAAAAAATGGAAATTTTTAAGGTTGCACGACCAATCGAGTACACACTCAACCAGTCGTGGCACAACCGGTCGAGTATGTACTCAACCAATCGAGTAACTCGGGTTTGAAAGTTTTAAATGTGCAAAAGGCACTTTTTCTTCATTTCTCTCATCTTTTCCAACAAACCTTTCCACAACCGATCGAACCCACCTTCGATTGCTACTTGGTTAGTGCATCTTTTCCTTTTTTCTTTTGGATTTAGGATCTGTGCACCTCTATTTCCTTGATTTTAAAGTTTATTTCAAGTTTTTTTGTGGTTTCTTTGGTTTTCTAGCTTAAAATCTGATTTGGGAGAAACCCTCCATTCGTTTCTTGTATTCCTTTTATGCATTGTGTAATGGAGAGCAGATACAATAAGAGATCCTCTTGTGGTCCCTCTTCTTCCCGTTCCGCACCGATTACGGTGGGTACTCTTCGACCATCAGAAGCGGATCCCAAATATGTACGGGATATTCGTCTCCGCAATGTAATTGTTGAGCGGACAGTTAACTCCAATCATTTGAGTCCTTTCAATATCGTTCCCCTCCTTAAAGTTGTAGGATGGGCTAACATATTGAATTAGGGCGGTCCTGCATACCGGTCCATTGCATAGGCCATGTTTGCTTGTATAAGTGACTTCTCTGTTGAAAATTTAACTTTTACTGTGACAACTAGAAAAGGTCCAGTTGATGTAGACCGTCACTTAATATCTGGTTTGATGGATATTCTTGTAAATGATGAAGGAATACCTATCTCTACATTAGTTGCGAGACCATCTGAATCTGAAAAACATATGCTAACTAGAGTGTTATGCAACATGAATGTAGAATGGAACTATGGTATTACTCTCAGTTCCAAGAATAGGTTATCCAGATACAGGATTCTTCATCGTATTTTTATTTCTAATGTGTATCCTCGATCTAGTAACAAAACTGAGTTAACTTTTTTCATGGCTCGCATAGTTCACTCAGTTATTTCTGGTGTTCAAATATGTCTTCTGTCTCTTATTTGTTATATCATTATTCAGTTTCATCTCCATCCTAGCCATAGTGATATTCCCTTTGCATATCTGATGACCAGGCTAGCTATTCATAGTCTTATGGTTATGCCTGTTGGAGAAGCTCCTATTTCCCATCTACCCTTCAACAATTCCAATATTAACAAGATGAATCTGAGGTTGGTACCCGGCCAAGTTGATATGGATGATGTAGGAGCTGCTGAAGAAGCTGGAGAGGAAGATGTTTTACCTCTTGATGATGTGAACATGGATGATTTATTTGATAAATTATAATTTGATTCTGAGGCTGATCCTGACTTTCAGCCTTCTAATTTTGATGAGCAGTTGAGAACCCTAGAGGAAAAGGTAGAAGGTTTGCATGTATCCTAAGTGACTCAATTCAAATATATGCGCAAATACCTTAGGTACATTAACAAGGGATTACATCAAATTGATCCTTCTATCCCTGCTCCTTCTAGTTTTGATTAAACTCTTTTTATTTTGGGCATGTATTAACTATTATCTTTATTTGCGCTTAGATAGTATTTGGGTATGTGAACATGACTTTATGTTTCCTGAACATATTTTTCTGAACATGTTTTTGTTATATACTCTCTTATTCTTATACTTCTCATATCTCTTTGCTATATCATCAGTTTGTATTTCTTTCCTTTGTCATATTGTGACAAAAAGGGGGAGAAATTGTGGCATGATTTGTAACGCTCCAAAAATCGAGGGTCGAGCAAAGGCTCAACTCCCGAGTTCTGGTGCATCACTTATGCAACATAGAAAATGATGATTTAATGTTGTCCATATGAGTGCATTAAACATGAATGGGATTAGACTAAATCAGCATATCATACTTCAGAGTTAATGTAATTTAGCAAGCGGAAGACTAAAATATATGCATTTAATTATGAAAACGTTTTACAAATTTCGAGTATGAAACCGGGCTTAATATGTACAGGTGTTGTTTCTAACCATATAAATGCAGGAAGTAAATGTGTTTAACTAAACAAGTTTCCTAATAGTCCCTGCGCATTGGTATGAGATCTACATAGATCCGCCCGATAGTTGAACGTAGGAGAACTCTTCCTCCTCGCCTGCGAAGTCCAACTCTGCTGTATAGACCTCGTCATCCCCTACATCTAAACCAGAGTCTGGGTGGTGTTTAAAACACCACCCCAGGTGGGAATGAGTAGCTAATTTAGTGGAATTATAAAGTAAAGGTTAACATGTTATCAATTAGTCATGATAAAGCAGTACAATAATCATGTCCTAAGTACTGTTGTTAATGCAGGGATGATATGCTATAATGATGCATGCCCTTGCCTGCACTCTCTCAACGACATCATCTCATGGTCGCGCATGCAACACTCCTGTTGTGCTCAACTCCATCGCCAAAAGCACATGCAATGCAGTGCATGTGCGTGTTAGCCAAGTTCTTAATTAGACCTATTCTTACAGCAGGTTTGGGAAGCTAAGGTACCTCCCTTTATATCATTTACCCAAATAATGATCCATCTAGGGTCGTCAATCCTAGTCAATCACATACAATAGGCAAGTTCGAGAGTTTACACTTTAGGTCGCTACGAGAGGCTCATCACCGTCAGCGTAGGCCTATTTTGTACTCGAGGTCATACCACCAACACCCTACCAACTGGCAGTCTATTTTTGAAGGCTCGTCACCAACCCGACTGGGGACCACAGCCAGGCTATGCGGGGTAGGCCTATTTTATTCTCAAGGTCACTACGGAAAAGGCTCGTCACCTTAGCGTAGGCCAACAACTCGAATACAATTTTTCATACCACCGTATTCAGCTCACGAGTTTGGGTTGCTCACTGGTCACTACGGGGAGGCTCGTCACCCCAACGTAGGTTGATAGTTCGACCACGGTGTCCTATACCACCATGCCCGGCTTATGAGTCTTAGCGGATCGTGGTACCAAGGTTAAACGGGCTTTGCACTGGTAAGTGGTACCATAGATTCAAGCAGTAGCGTCCATATATGGTGAACATATATTAGACCAATCGGGTTACTTAGACAAGCTCAACTGATACAAGCGCACATTGACTTAATCAACATGGAGCGCACAAGCACTCCGCGTGGCCTGACCACTGTCAACAAATAGCATACGGCTCAGATTCATCAAACGTGTCTTGTATGGCGAAACGACCTCGGCCACTAGTTCAGGAATCATTACCGATTGCCTGAACTACGCAGTAGTCCCAATCATATTCATACATAATAGGCATTCATATGTGATAGTCAAATAGCATGTGACAACCAATTTCAGTTAAACTCATTTAAGCATTTTAACAAACACATCGTACACATATTGTCATATATAGGCATTTCATCCATAAAGCATGTAGTAGTAAGATAGGCTATATGAAGGAAATTGTAACTGTAGATAAGGTAATTGAGAATCCTATCTCAACACCCTCATTAAATACATTTCCACAAGCATTTTCTCATTCAAGCATTTTATCAAACACTTAGACTACACATATCAACATATATATAATAAATTAGTTATAACGTATATTATAGTAAATCCTTTCATAAGGGAGTTGTCACACGTACAACAATCATATATTCTCAAACAACAATCATGGCAAGCTCAAATCATAATTCCATATTGATACAAACATTTCGACAAACACATGGAATGCATTAATTTCAACATAGTTCATATATATATGTAATACGCGGAAAACATCGCATCTAAGCATATGTGATAGCAATCAAGTCAATCATAAATCATTAACTGACATTGAAAGCCTTGAAAACCATAACCTAAACATTTATAGTCTTCACCTATTGCCGGTACGCCGATTACAAACTCAGTTCGAACCCTACGTCTTTGTCTATGGCACAACGGCTACCTAAATCACGAAAGAGATTAGCTATTTCGCTGATTCTTCTACTTGAATTCCTAAAACGAGATTAAGGTTAGGATTCCTTACCCAAATTGAAGTTGGAGACGATTGTGAAGCGATGTGGAAGGGTGAATCGAGGCGTGGAGTTGTGGGAGATCTCCCACACTTTCTCTTATCTCCTCACACTTTTCTACTCTTTTCTCTCTTCTCTCTCCTAGAGTTTGGAGCAAATTCATATGTGAGAGAGAAAGTGTGGGTTAAGGGTCTTATATAGGCCCAGAACTGGTTCAAATGGCCCCGGGGCCATGGTATACTTAGGTTATAGCCAAAGGGAGTCTGTTTCTGATAAATGGGGCCCATCTGGAGGTCCATTACTCACCTACGACGTAGGTAAGTTCCCTGGCAATGGATCTATGCTAGGTTAAGATTTCGGTCCGACCAGTTTCAGTTCAACGGCTATCGTCGCTCAATCAGAGCCACGAGTACACTGACCTGTGTAGGAAAATTTCTCCGATCCAAGGGTGTAGTTGGGTCAGAATCTAACGGTCTGAAACCTTAAATTTGGTCCACAAGCGAACGGCCCAAATCACTCAAATCTGAGTTCATTTTTTAAAGATATTCGCATTTTCCACACACTTCGCTCCTGGCTCAAGTTGTACGTTTCTAGATACTATTTAGACTCGATTCCTGCGATGGTTGTCAAGCCCAGTAAGGTGGTCATAACTTTATAGTTTCGCAATCATCGGACTTTCGACACGCAGTCCAGGTCCAATACGGAGTTCCAAGGTACTCCTGTGAGCAACTAGGTTTTGAAATTGCTCCTAGGTTTTTAAGTAATGTTGAGTTAGTGATTTTAATGGTTTTTAGTTTTGTAGTTTGTATAGAAAGTGGTTCAAGCCAAATCTATCGATTGTTTAGTTTAGTACTTAACTACGTGTCGCCCAATTACGACAGATTAGGTTACTCTATCCAAATCACCTATTTATTTTGTCAGATTTCATAAGACTAATGGCCCAAAACTTATTTTTATTTATATATTTACTATTATAATAAATTTAAGTTTAAGTATTGTTCTCCATCATTTAAATGTTAGGATTAGTGTCTAATATGAAAGTACTTAGAAAATTTTGAAGAATAAGGCGGTGAAAGGTGAGATTTTTGAAGGAAATTAGTTGAAAGGGGATTTGATACTTTGGGATTGAGTTTTTGAGAAGTCAATAAGGTGTTATGATCAACCCATTGCCTAAGGACGTCTAACTTCAAGTTCGCAAAAATCCGGGATGTTACATAATTTTAATGCTTTATGATGATAGGGGATGTGTGATTGTAGCTATAACGTATTTTTTTATTGGACATGTATTTGATTTATACAGATTCTACATATCATCTCGCCTGGATTAAGGGGGAGTAATGGATTAAGGGGGAGAGTAATTGTTGCACATTTGGTGCATGATTCTTTATTGTGTATGATTCTGTATTTGATATCTAGTGCATGATTCTTTATTTGGTTTTGTCACAAATTTGACAAAGGGGGAGATTGTAAATGTTATATTGTAAATCTAGCACCCAGTGTTGTCAAATTTTGTTGTGCAAAATCATTTAGAATCTATATCATAAATTGATGAGATGTATAGATCAACTTCGTGCACTTTAAAGTTGTCCAAGTCTTCGTCGAACTTCTCTATGTATTCAAGTTGAAGAAGCATTGTCAAAGTTCAAGATTTCAAGCTCAAGTACAAGTACAAGTTCAAGGCTTAAGTTCAAGTTTAATCTTCAAGTTCAGTACTTTAAAAATTCAAGAATTCAAGTCTTTACTCAAGCTCAAGTTCAAGATTTGAAGACAAGCTTCAAGTATTTCAAGTGTATGAATTAGCAGAGCAAACGATGTTTCAATTGTTCAAACTCACAAACAAGGTATGGATGACCCTAGATTGACCATAGGTTAGGTCATATTCATTGCATATGCTATGTGGGTCATTTCATAAGTTTATACGTCATTTCCTCAACTAGTCCTAATCTTTGTTCGATTAGTCGAATCTGTGGCTCGACCAGTACAAGAGTTTTTCAACCAGTCTAAGGTTTGTTGTGAATTTTCAGAATTTTCTGTTGGACCCTCAACCAGTCGTGGAGACTGCTCAACCAGTTGAGTGAACAGTGCTTGACCAGTCGTGCAGGCTCGACTCAAAGTCCAGAAAGGTTTTTTGGTCTTACTCGACCAGTCGAGTAACGACCTTATCTTATCGCGCCAGAAATTTTGAAATTTGGTTGGTCCTTCGACCAGTCGAACCAACCCTTAGACCAGTCGAGAAAATAGTATTTTCACCTATAAATAGAGGATGAATCTCAGAGTTTTTCATTCATTCCAAGCAATATCAAATCATCACTCTGAGAGATAAGTTCCTGCATTTCTTAAGCTATATTGTGTTCATTTTAAATTCTCTTAAATAGCTTTTCGCATTTGATTTTGTAACCTCCATTCAACTCAATTTCATTAAAGAAGGGAATTGTGATTTTACCCTCTTTGATATCAAAATCAAATCAAACTAGCTCAGGTTGAATTAATCAAAAAATCATTTAGATCTCTAGAACCTTTCATTTGTGAGACTGAACATTGAAAATCTTCTTTTACATTGGATTGATTCTACCGGGCTTCTTCAGAAGGAAAATTTTTCAGATAAGTACCATTTAATCTTTGTGTATTTTGTGGTTTGTGAGGTTGTGCCAGAAAATCTCATTTTTGGTTTTGTCTAAGGTAATCCAGAAAATCTCAGAGTGTGGGGTTTTTATAATTGTGTAAGCCCATTTAAAGACACAATTGTGAAGGTTTTAAGGTGAACCTTGGAAAACCTTTTTCATAGTGAAAGCCAATATCCCGTAGGTGTGAATATTAAGAGTGGAGTAGTTGTGTGGCTGTTTTTCAAACAGTTGGTGTACACACAAATAAACCACTATAATTCCTGGAGTTGTGGTGGATGATTGAATTTGCTTATGTGTATGAATGTTGTAATTTACTTTTGCACTTGAGGTGAATGGTGTAATTTATTTTATGGACTTGTGGTGAATGTTGTAATACCTTAGTTTATTTCCTTTGCCTCTTTATTGGTTTGGGTTTTTGATTCTTACAAATATTCTAGTAAGGTTGTCCTGCCATAAGCCTTTGATTTTTGGTGTTAGGTTGTCCTTAGAACTAAGTTTATATCAACCTCTCGAGACTAGTGCATTTGAGGTTGCTATTTACTTGTACTATTTTATTATTTGATTATATTATCTATCTTTGTATTCTACATTTATTTTTTATTTGGCATAGTCCTAGTCACCCCTAAGACGTTTAGCTCGGCCTTTTCACATATGCACAAATTAGGTACTAGATATGTGTTGGTGGTTTGGTTTGTTTCATGTCACATGTAATGTATGTGGGCGTACCATAATTGATAAAGCAGCTCAATTCAAACAAATCAACTTTTGAACCAAGCATCAAAATAAACAGATATATATAATATGAACGTATATGACCAAATTTTAAGAAGATCGATCGCTTACGTACTCAGCCACTAGTATAATTTTATAATGATCACGTGATAATCAAATGCTGAAGTTCTTCCTCTAAAGATAAGTTACTATGTGCCTTTCACAAGAAATGACTTTCAGAATATCAGTGCAATCAAACAAAAGAAAAAATTCACAATCAGTCATTAAAAGTAACTGCAAAATTGTCTCTTGAAAGAACTACGTGATATTGGATGGATATTAAATTTAGCGTATGAGCTTAGATTTGGATTACAACTAAAAATTACTGCTACTCATAAGATAAGTTGAGATAAAAGATAAATTTATTTGATTTGTAGTGATTGGTTGTTGTTGGATTAGAGATTAGGATTTTGCTAGATTCCTTCTCTTATTTATAGAGTTCTGATGCATGACTTATTCTTTCATATCCTTGTTTCATTATTATAACAGTTATAATAGTTAAAAAGTCTTTCTCTAGATTCTTATTTTATTACATTTTTTTTTTGCAACTATTCCTCTTCTGTTAGTTAAATTATATTTTTCTCGGTCGCCTTCTGTATCTTGAACTGCTTTGACTGTGTTTCTCTCTTCATTCATTAGATTTTTAGACAACTTGACCAAATCACTTGTCAACCGTTAATTAACTTGTAAAATTAAATTTATATCAAATATAGTTCCACAAATAGCGTTTTAAGTATCTTGAAGATCTTTCCATCCATATATTTCTCGTGCCAACGTGTCGCTCCCTATTGACTTTCCCTGTAATGATCAGAAATAAAGTTTAACAATAAAAAATTTTTTATAGATAACTAATTGAAAAATACATCCACTTATATATTATTATATTTTAAATATTAAATTTATTTTAAAAAAACTCAGAAAAACTCAACCAAGTTATTAAACTCAACTACCTAATGTAAGTGTGCACTCCTCTATTACCCAAAATGGTCGCCGCCTATATTCCCCTTTCTCCCAAAACATGACTAGTTGTTATGGTTTTATGCTCAGTTGAGTCTCATGCAACTTGTTGAGTTAACTCAAAAAAGATGGGACGGGATGTATTAGCACAACTCAGACCTAGCAGGACAATACGTTGGATGGCATCAAATTAGGATCGACAAGATAAGGAAGGTGGTGTTTGAAATTTGAAATCAGACAAGATGGGAAGGTGGTGTTTGAAATTTGAAATCAGACGAGATGCAGTGCTAGATTTCTTGCAATCAACAGATTTCATGCAATCCCCAGATTTCATGAAAATCCCCAGATTTCATGCAATCCAGATGTTATGCCCAGACTTCATGCAATCAACGCCCAGACTTCATGCAATCAACAAATTTCATGCAATCCCCAGATTTCATGAAAATCCTCATTGCCGATTTCATGCAGTCTGTTTTTTGTACGTTTAAATACCAATCATATGTATTAGTTAGAAATATCATCACCATTGCTTGAATACAATTACCATTTCTGAGTGTTCACGTTTTTAACGTCTCTATCATTTTTTAATTTTTCTTCTTGGTATCAAAGCATTGTCTGACCACATGGCACAACCCAGCAGCTCTTTGCAACCATGACTTCACTATCTCTCAATGTTAGTAACTTCATTACCTTCAAACTCAGTCCTACAAATTATCCCTTGTGGCTTGAACAAGCCTTGGCCCTTGCAGAAAGCCAAGAACTGATCGGCCACCTTACTAATGAAGATCCTGCCCCCACCAAATACACCATACTAGATTTAAATAACATCACAGATACAGAAAGTTCTGCACCAAGATTAACCAAAGCATACATTGCCTGGCGAAAGGCGGATCGTCTTCTTCATGGGTGGATAATTTGAACACTCTCTGAAGAAACACTTGGCCTCGTTGTTGGCTTAGACACAGCCCATGCCGTTTGGGATGCACTCAAGAATGTATATGCAGAAGATTCACAAGAACGTGAATTCACACTCAGACAACAGGTAACATATCTTCACAAAGAAGATGACAAACCCATTGGAGAACATATTCGCACCTTCAAGGGTTTATGCGATAGTCTTGCAACTATCGGAAAACCTGTACTAGACAAAGAAAAAATTTTCTCCCTTCTCACTAGTCTTGGCCCTCAATATGAAACTTTCACCACTACCATGTTAAAGCCACCAAGGCCTTCATATGCTGAGTTGGTCTCACAACTCCAAAGTCTTGATCAGCAACGCAGTTGGTTCTCCAATTATACAAATGCCCCAAATTCGTTCACTCTTCAAATGGCATTTTATGGGCAACAACAACAGTGCTTCCAGCAATCCTCCTCAGGATATCATGGCAACAAACAAAAATTCATATCAACTGGGAGAGGATTTCAGGCACAACAACCAAAAGAACGAAACCATGCTTATTCTGCTAACCTCACTTCAGACTCTCAACAAAGACATCCTCCACCACCTGGAGAATGTCATATGACCCCTGCAGAACGAGAGCTTTACCGTGAAGAAAAATGCTAGTACTGTGGCACGATGGGACATATTGTAAAAATATGTTGGTGGGTGCCCAAAAAACCAACTCAACATGATGACATACTACAAGCTCTTACAGCTCTCACCTTTGATAACACCATCACTAAAACAGAGTGGATCTCAGACATAAGAGCCTCTAACCACATGACAGGTAAGCCAAGTATGTTAACTAATATTTGCAACTACTTTGGTGCAGATTCAGTTTTTATTGGTGATAGATCTTCTCTACCAATTCTTGGTATTGGAAATTCTAGCATTAAGCAAAAAAATAATATCTTACCTCTTCACGATGTCCTACTAGTTCCTGACTTAAAAAAATTTACTACTCTCTATAAGTCAGCTAACAACTTAGTTTCCTGTTAATTGTGAATTCTCTAATATTGACTTTTGTGTTAAGGAACGACAAACTAGACAACCGGTGATCACAGGGAGGCGCAAGGGTGATCTCTATGTTCTTCCCACTCGCCAGAGCTCTATTTTTCTCATCGATTCAAATCCAGCACAACTGACGTTTGACATCAACGCTTAGAACATCCTCAGTTTTCTACGTTACAGTTATTAAAGAATAAAGGATTGATTGATGTTATAGGCGCTGTAAAACCTGAACACATTTGTGATAGTTGTCAATTAGGAAAGCTTAGTAGATTACCATTTTCCTATTCTGAACATTCTAGTTCTGGTATTTTTGAAAAAATTCATTGTGACTTATGGGGACCTGCTCCTATTTTATCAATTGGAAAATTTAGATATTATGCATGTTTGGTAGATGACTTTTCTAAGTATACTTAGATCATTCCCTTACAACATAAATTTGATTTTGCAAATGCTTATTTAATCTTTGAACAATATGTTATCAGACAATTCAACAAACAAATCAAGATTTTTCACTCTGATGGAGGAGAAGAATTCATAGACTCCTACCTATCATCTCATTTTCTTTTCACAGGTATCATTCATCAAGTATCATGCCCATATACTCCAGAGCAAACAGGTATGGTTGAAAGACGACATAGGATAATACGGGAACTAGGTATGATTATGTTATCACAGTGGTACCCCTTTATTTTTATGGGTCGAAGCTTTCACTACCACTGTCTACCTTATTAATCGGTTGCCTTCGTCTACTCTTAATCAGTTGCCTTCGTCTGCTCTTAATTTTGAAACTCCATACTTTGCACTGCATGGCATTCATCCTGATTATTCTTCACTTCGTGTCTTTGGGTCTAAATGTTTTCTTTACACCTACGATACACGGCGACACAAGTTTGATCCAAAAACCGTTCTTTGCATCTTTGTCGGCTATAGTGATAAACATAAAGAATACAAGTGTTTTCATCCCTTTAGCAAAAAATTTTTATCTCCCGCCATGTGGTTTTTGATGAGTTATTTTTTCCTTATAAATGTACTCAAAATCAAAGCATTACTCCTCCTACATCACATGTCATTAGCATCTTTGATTCATGGTTACCCCCTACTGACTCCAATCCTATCGTAAAGACTCAGCCATGTTTGAGTCCTTTACCGGCAATGTCAATATCCCCTCCAGATTCAAAATCTTCTGCACGTTCTCTCTCTCCAATTGAAAATACAAGTCAATATGGGACCCAGCAGCTCAGGTCTGAACCTGAGTCCGAGATGCAGTTGGCACCCCTTGAGCTCGAGTCACTCCAACTCAAGTCTGAGATGCATGAGCAACCCACACATTCTTCACAGCCTGAGTCTGAGCCCTCTCAAACAGTCTCACAACCCCATATTAAAATAATTCAACCTCCACAAGCACAAGCACCCCTCTCACATTCCATGGTTACTCGCTCACATAAAGGAATTGTTAAACCCAATCCAAAATATGCCTTGACTTCCTCCACATCCTCAGCCAATATCCCTCGTGAACCTCGTAATATTCGATCTGTCTTAGCTCACCCTGGTTGGAAGGCTGCAATGGATGAGGAACTTGAGGCTCTTCATAAAAATCAAACTTGGCAACTTGTTTCTCGCACTCCTGACATGCATGTTATTGGCTCTAAATGGGTGCTCAAGCCAAAACTCAAACCAGATGACTCCCTAGATCGTCTCAAAGCTCGAGTTGTAGCAAAGGGGTATCATCAAGTTGATGGGTTGGACTACATCGAGACTTTTTCTCCAGTAATAAAACTTGGAACTATCCGCTTGGTCATCACTGTAGCACTTGTTCAGAAATGGTCCATCCATACGTAAAAAATGATTTCAACTCGAAAGATCGTGGAACAAAAAATGCTTCCAACACATGCATGGTTTACTTTCGAAAGATATCTACATGGAACAATCCTGCTAGACTCAGTAGGAAGCCCGACCCGACCCTACCAAAAATGGTGATTGACCCTCAATATCCAACACATGTTTGCGAACTTCAAAAGGCTCTTTATGGTCTCAAACAAGCACCTCGTGCTTGAATTTTAAGTCTAGATGGGTAAAATTAGTGAATTTTTCTTCTTAAATATGGTTTCATGCATATTTTTTAGCATCTAAGCCAATGAAGAAGTAAAAAAGACTTTAGAAAAATTCAATGAAGACCCATCCTTATTTATTCTTCATTAAGATTTTGGTTATCTCTAAGGAAATTAGAGAATTCTTCAAGGATTTTATGTAGATGATATATTTCTCACATGGGTCCTTATTTTGAATCTCGTTACAACTTCATAAAAAATAGTTGTGATAGTCCTAGGTTGAAAGCAAAATTCTTAAACCTAACCAACCTTTCTCTTCAACTAGCGAGTTCGAAATTATGCGATGAAGGACTTGGGACTCAAAAGTGAGGTCTCATCACTTTCTTAGGATCGAGATCTCTCAAACACCCGAACTCAGGTTGGCCTCCACTGTCCCCGAACACGAGATATGCCCTTACCATCCTTGAATGAGCCAAAGCATGGTCTCGGCCGACCCGTGTAAGCTAAACCATGAGCACACCACTTGAAGCAAAGACCAAGACCTCATCTAATGACTTCTTATTGGAAGATCCAAGTTACTTTCGAGGACTTGTCGGTTACAACCTTCATTGCTTGGGACCAGTTCATCACTTTCTAGGATCGAGATCTAACACTCACAAGTCCAGATCTTTCATATAGTGTTAACTAATCTCAATTCATGCATGCTCCTACTATTGTGCATTTAAAAATGGTTCTGTATCTGTGATGTTATTTGAATCTAGTACAGTGTATTTGGTGGGGGCAGGATCTTCATTAGTAAGGTGGCCGATCAGTTCTTGGCTGTCTGCAAGAGCCAAGGCTTGTTCACAACACAAGGGATAATTTGTGGACTGAGTTTGAGGGTAATGAATTTACCAACATTGAGAGATAGTGAAGTCATGGTTGCAAGGAGCTATTGGGTTGTGCTGTGTGGTCACACAATGCTTTGATACCAAGAAGAAAAATTAAAAAACAATGGAGATGTTAAAAACGTGAACACTCGACAATGGTAATTGTATTCAAGCAATGGTGATGATATTTCTAACTAATACAGATGATTGATATTTAAATGTACAAAAAATAGACTGCATGAAATCGGCAATGGGGATTTTTATGAAATTTGGGGATTGCATAAAATCTGTTGATTACATGAAGTCTGGGCATTGATTGCATGAAATCTGGGGATTGCATGAAATCTGTTGATTGCAAGAAATATGGCGCTGCATCTCGTCTGATTTCAAATTTCAAACACCACCTTCTCATCTTGTCTAATTTCAAATTTCAAACATCGCCTTCCTTATCTTGTCGATCCTGATTTGATGTCATCCAACGTATTGTCCTGCTGGGTCTGAGTTGTCCTGCAGGACAATACGTTGGATGGCATCAAATCAGGATCGACAAGATAAGGAAGGTGGTGTTTGAAATTTTAAATCAGACAAGATGTGAAGGTGGTGTTTGAAATTTGAAATCAGACGAGATGCAACGCCAGATTTCTTGCAATCAACAGATTTCATGCAATCCCCAGATTTCATGCAATCCAGATGTTGCGCTCAGACTTCATGCAATCAACGCCCAGACTTCATGTAATCAACAGATTTCATGCAATCCCCAGATTTCATGAAAATCTCCATTGCCGATTTCATACAGTCTGTTTTTTGTACGTTTAAGTACCAATCATCTGTATTAGTTAGAAATATCATCACCATTGCTTGAATACAATTACCATTGCCGAGTGTTCACGTTTTTAGCATCTCCATCGTTTTATAATTTTTCTTCTGGAGGAGCACGAGTCATTGAGTGTTTTAACCAGGTTAGTTGTCCCATTATGAGCCATTCAGCCCGTGGTCCCACTAATTGTGAGCAGCAATAGAAACGACAGTGTCCAAAATGGACCATCCTAATTAGTCTTTTATAGAGGATGATCCTTATCATGAATTAGTGGCCCACAAAGTACGGTGCGAATTAGGTAGTGAGGCTCTCACAGCCTTCAGTTGGAAATCGGATTGCCAGTACGCTTTTATCCTACTGAGTAAACTCTGTTGGGCCCACCGTGAATTCATGTTATTTATCCACGCCGTCCATCTACTTTTCTATCTCATTTTAGCGGTTGAGACCAAAATTGAAATATATCCAAACCTCAAGTGGGCCATGTTACAGGAAACCGTGGGAATAATGATTTCCACTGTTGAAACCTTCCTAGGGCCCACAGTGACATTTATTTTTTATCTGACATGCTCATAATATCAAAAGGACATGGATGAAGGGAAAACATAAATATCAGCTTGATCCAAAACTTCCAGCCACCCGGAAGAATTTTTCAAATGTAGATGTTCAATTCACACAATTTTACATGGTGTGGCCCATTAGAGCTTTTTATATGCTTGATTTTTAATATTATAAATTAAAATTAAATTAAAAATGGATGGACGGAGTTGATAAAATAAATACATCATGGTGAGTCCCACATAGTTTACTCAGTACACGGGGTAACGAGTCAGAGTTACTCGGTATCCCTTCTGTTGCCGTGACGTGCTGAGATTTGATCGGTGGGTTATATGGGGCGCCGATACGATACTGGCAAGGTCAGTAGCCAGATCGCTACTGAAGTAACGTCACCAAGCTCTGTGGACTCCGCTATGAGGCATGTGTTGTATCCAGACCGTCCAATCATTTTTAGAGATAGTTTTATGGCATTACAAAGAGAATGAGATAGATCTAAAGTTCAAACGGACCCCACAATAGAAAATAGTCGGAACAGTGACATCCACTGTTCAAAACCTCTTAGGTGCCACGGTAGTTTCCAAACAAGCTGATATTTTTGTTTTCATTTCATCTATCTCTGTGTTAACTTATGAATAGGTTGAATCTCAAAAATACCTAACGGTGGGCCTTATAAATGTTTCAATGGTGGGTATGACTGCTCCCATGTTTTTCTGTGGTGGGTCCACTTAAACTTTAGATCTATCTCATTCTCTTTGTGATGCAATAAAACGATCTCTAAAAATGGTTGGACGGTATGGATACAACACATACATCATGGTGAGGCCCACAGAGCTTAATGACGTCACTTCCGTAAAGATTTGGAGCGTTACTTTTACGGGAGGCCCACCGTAATGATTTATCGTATTTTCTCGTCCATCCATATTACAGGACATGTCTCAAAAATTAAGCAGATCTACGTTTCAAACAAAGTGGTAATTATATGCTGACTATTAAAACTTCTTATGGCGCACCATAATATTTATTTTCCATCCAACTCCTCGAAAAAGTCAACCAAACCAGATGGAGGAAAAATACAAAGATCAGCTTGAGCTCATAAAAAGTCTTGGATGGTTAATCACAAGTTTCAGTAGTGTGGTCCTCCATGCATTTGGATCCTTATAAGTTTTTAAATCATATAATAAAATAATTTAGAAAAATGAATAAATGATGTTGATGTATAAAAAAAATCATTAAAGTGCCCCCTTACGGTCGAGGTAACACTCACTTAGGTGTTGCCCAGTGACACCTCATCCACTCCTCAATCAAATCTGGCCGCCTCCTAATCTGAATCCCATGAAGGAGCACCAAGCACATCCACATGGACGTGATTCCCGTGAAAATCTGACACGTTGCTAATTTGGGCGGCCACAAATGTCACGTCAACGAAAGCAAATTGCGAATTGCCTACTAAGTAAACTTTGTGGGGGTCTACTACTGGGATTTATAGGGAGATGGTCACTGGCATCACGTGAGCACAAATAGCATATTTGATTCACTCGGTCTACCATAGGCCCATTTTAACTGATGCAAAACTCTGGTGGGATAAGTTTCCTCCTTTATGCATTTCTCTTTGCTATGGCTCACCAGAGTCATGGATCAAGGCTAAAATTAGGCTTATAGCATTTATATCTGACCGTTCAGATTTTGTGCACATAACACGTGTGCAAAGGTGCTCATTGGTGCTCACGTGAAAAGGTGCGCAGGTGACCATCCCCCGGCATTTATATATTTGATTCACTCGGTCTATCCATTTTACTAGATAATTTTATGCCTGTAGCCTAAAAATTAAATATATCTAAACCGCAAGTAGACCACACCACAGCAAACAGTGTGAATTGAACAACTAAAATTGAAAATTTCTTGGGGCTACGGGTGTTTGTGATTTAGCTTTAATTTGCTTTTTCCCTTCATCTATGTCCGTATAATCTTATAAACATGTTGGGTAAGAAATAAACATCATTGTGAGGCTTAAAAGGGTTTCAATGGTGGAAATCATTTTCCCCACTGTTTCCTATGGTATGGTCTACTTGATCCTAGGTATGCTTAAATTTTGGTCTCATCCCCTAAATTAAGATGGAAAATCAGATGGACCATCCTAATTTTGGTCTCACCCATACCATTGTGAACCATTCAGCCCATGGTCCCACCACTAGTGAGCAGCAATAGCAGCCCAATTATTATTCTATACAGGATGCTGATCCTTATCATGAATTAGTGGCCCACAAAGGAGGGTGCAAATTAGGTAGTGCAGCTCTCACCGCCTTCAGTTGTGGTGATGCGATGAGATTTGATTGGTGGGTTATGTGCTTTGAGATTTGATTGGTGGGTTATACGCTCCCTGCTAAAAATCCATCACATGGTACGGGTGACAAATAATCCAGAGTGAATTATGTGCAACCCGGTTCTACTTTTACGGTAGGCCTACCTTAATGATTTATGGTATATTAATGTTGTCCATCCATCTTTTAGGACATGCCTCAAAAATTAAAGATCCAAATTTTAAATAGGGTAGTAATTAAATGCTGACTATTAAAACTCCTGTTTATTTTCCATCTAACTCCTTGATAAAGTCAACCAAACCAGATGCAGGAAAAATACAAAGATCAGCTTGAGCCCATAAAAAGTTTTAGATGGTTAATCATAGGTTTCCAATGGTGTGGTCCTCGTTACATTTAGATCCGCATAAGTTTTTGAATCATATCATAAAATAAGTTAGAAAAATGAATAAATAACGTTGATGCACAAAATATTTATTGAAGTGACCCCACACGTAAGGATAACACCCATTTGTTCCCCGTCAACACCTCATCCACTCCTCAAAAAATCTAGCCGCCTCCTAATGCGCATCCTATAAAGGAGCGCCAAGCACATCCACCTAGGCTGGGTTGGCGTGAAAGTCTGACACGCCGCTAATTTGGGCGGTCATCGAGGTCACATCAAATTCCCGTCTAAACGTTCGTCGGTAAAACGAGAGAAGATTGCCGGTGACGCCGGTCACATGGATACTTCGCTACGTGGGAAACGGACTGGCTACTTCCCCTGCCATTAGCCAATGGCTGATGTTCGGTTCTCTATGGGTGCATTTCATCCGTGCTGTTTATTTATTTTTATAAATCATTTTAGGCTATGAGATCAAAAATGAGGTATATACCAATCTCAATCTCAAGTGGACCATATACAGGAAACAGTGTTGAATGAACTTCAATTATTAAAAACTTTTTGAGGGCCATAAAAGTTTTCGATCAAGCTGATATTTGTTTTTTCCTTTCATTTGGGTCCGTTTGACCTAATTAATAGATTGGATGTTAAATAAACAGTACAGTGGGTCTTAGGAGGATTTTAATGGTGGATATCCAATTACTATTGTTTTCCTGTAGTGTGGTCCACCTGAGATTTGTATTCCTCTCATTTTTATATTAAGTTTTCTAAAATGATTTCTAAAAATGGATGAACGAAATGGATGAAACACATACATCATGGTGGGGCCCACAGAGCACCGACCACCAGCCAGGGGAGTAGCCAATCCGTTCTCCGCTGTGTGGGGCGGATGGAGAGGTCCGCGACAATCTGCCCATATGTTTTGAAATATCAAATAAAACATGATTTTAAAAATCAGTTAGATTCAAAACTCATGTGAGCTATTTCATGCGAAACAGTGAGGATTGACCACTTGCTTGTGACAATAGTTTTATAACAGGAAGTGATATTTGTTTCTATAGCTTATGTAAGTGATAATAATTCCATGAATAGTTTGGATGGCTTACAAACATTATGGTCAGCTCTATAAAGGTTTTAACGGTTCACATAATCGGTTCCACTGTTCCATTGGTGCGGCACAATTGAGTTTTGGATGTGTTTGACCTTTAGAATCCTATCCTAATGTAGAGCCGAGTGGATTTTTCATAGACATTTCTATGGACCCCACACAGCCCTGGGCATAGAAATATCTCTGGGTCACTTACTCGGCTCTCAGATAAATGGATTTAAGGCATCCCACAGGCACTGTGACAAATACTGCCGAGATTTTAAAAATCCAGTGAATAAATATCTGATGTTTTGAACTTCTTGCCGTATTTTTTTCAAAATCAACGAATAAATATCTAAATTTTAATTATCTCATCATATATTTATATACTTATATGATAAAATTTTATAATATTTATTAAGTTATAATAAATGTTCTTTAATCTATTTTTAGCTTGATTTTCTTGATAATAACCCCAAGAAAAAAATGTTTTAAAAAAAGCTCCGAAGAAAATTTCATCTAAATTATGGTTTTGTGAACAAAAAATTAAACTAATTTAATCATATGACATCACATTGGGGGACATTTATTGGACAGTTAGAAATGAAAAATATTCAAATAATTCCGATTTCTATAGACAAGCGTCCACAAATCAAAGGTTAGGATTGTTCAAAGAATCTAATATTAGGATTGTTACTTGGCGGCAGCATAATGCCTAATATAGTCAATTTTATTTCATGTAACTTATGGCATGTGACCAATTTTCTTAGTCATGTGCACCAATAATCAAACCAAGTAGATTATTAGATAACTTTCTATTGTCTATCTCATAAGTACTGACTACATGGATTTTAAGGAAATAAGAAAAAAAAAAATCATAATTATCCAATACTGACATTTTCTAGAGCTATTTAAACAGGAGTTGCAATTTGAATTCTTCTTCGAATAATGAATGAAAAGTGAAAACCTCACAATCCTCTTATGATGCTTGGGCCTTCTTTGGCACCGTACATTTGAAATTCTCCAATTGTGTTTGGCACATTGGATTTAGAATGTCTTGTAACAAAAAAAAAAAAAAAAAAAAAAAAAAAAGGAAAAAGAGGATAAAAAAAGAGGCTATACACTTAAATTATGTAGTATGTTTATAGGAATTTGAATTTAATCACTAAATCAAATTTAATATCCCTAATTAGTGTACATATGCGATGTTTGGTACAACGATTGCAATAAGCATACTTTGACCATAATGATGAAATTCCAAGCCCCAGATGGGCCACAAGCATATGATCACGGCCATCTAACTAACCAACATTTTTTAACCATTGATTTACATGTCTAATGTTTAGAATGCCCGTATCATTCTATCAATTTAATTTTAGTGATGCAGTTGATAAACTCCACATGTACAATAGATTAGTAGCCTAGTGACACGTGTTACATATGCAACTCTCTTGCCTTAAAAAATGAGCAAAAAAAAAAAAAAAAGGATGATTAGTAATCTAAGCAAAATGGGAGATTGCAAAACTTACCAACAGTGAAGATTTGAAATCTCCTGAATTTGGAATACCCTCTAAGCCATTCCACTAAACGACCAATGGATTTAGAATACCCGCAAATTCCCCAAATGTGCCAAATGACTTCTTAAGTTTCTTATGCCAAGAATTTAAATTATGAAAAGCAGTAATGATTACTTGGTAGAATCCACCCATTTTCTTTCATACCCAAATAACATAAATTTGTCATTTTTTTTTTTTTAAATCCAAGGATCCCAAAATGGCCTAAAATCAAAACCATTAGGTTGTCTCCATGACCCTGTAGTTGTTTTGTGAAGTTCTGACATGTGGAAAATACTTGTCATCATGACTGTTGATTATATGGGCCATTGGTTAGATGGGCCTTGGGATATAAATGGAAGATATTGAGCATCTTTTAACATTCAATAGCTTCGAAATTTTTTTTAATGGATATGGACCTTTCATTCTAACTATTAGTTCTGAAGTGCGTTAAGGTAATTTTTACTGGTCCAGTCCTCTCTATTTTATGGGATATGGCCTAACCTTATTGGCCCCCACGAAATCAAGGACATCATCATCATATATGTAGTATCAACAAATCACAATTAGAACCTGCACAGGATTGGGCGAACGGCTTCGGTCGTGGGTTTGCTCCCCATTCCCCTCACCGTGGATTATTCGATGCACGTAGTTGACGGGTGATTGGTTACCTTAAGGAGGCGGGTACTGTATAGTAAAAAAAAATCACAATTACACCATCCATAACCTCCAATTGAGTAAAGCATGGTAGGTGTTCAATTCACACTGCTTCGTATGGTGTGGTCCACTTGAGCTTTGGATATGATTTAATTTTGGACTCATGCTCTAAAATGATATGGTAAAATGGATGGACAGTGTAGATAAGATACATATATCATGGTGAGCTCAATGGAGTTTACTTAGCATGCGATCGCGTCCCCTATTTAAATAACATTTCTTAATTAAGACCCTTGATGATGTTCATTTTAGCCATTACTTTATGGTCACGGATCCCACCATTGTAGTAATCCTTCTATAGTACTTTTAAGTCATGACCCACTGCTTTTTGTTCTCCTTCATCCTGCCCCGAAGGAAGTTCCAATGATCAAAAGCTACGTGGGGTTCATCAAAATGTCAACGAGAAATCAACCTAGTCCATCTATTTCTCCAGTTCATATTAGGACATATCCCTAAAATAAGCAAGATCCAAATTTTAAGTGGACCACATTATCGGAAACAGTGGGGATGGAATGCTAGACATGGAAGTTTTGGAACACGCCAATATTTTTCATTCAATTCATCCCATTAAGAATGACCTTATGAATGGTTTGGATGGCATATAAACATCACGGTGGGCCCTGTGGTGGTTTCAATGGTAGGCATTTCCATCCCCACTGTTTCCTATAATGTGACCTACTTAAATTTTGGATCTTTCTCATTTTTTGGATCATGTCTTAACATGAGTCAGAGAAAGTGGACAATGTGGATTTCTGACAAACATCTCTGTGGGGCCCACATAGCTTTGGATTAGGCCATAACCAACTTGCTTTCATTACCATTCATACATGTGGGTCCCATGTAGCTTTGGATCAGGCCATGGGCAACTCGCTTCTGTTACCATTCGTACATGTGGGCATGCACACAGAGTATCAGTTGCCATGAAGGCATTAGACACAGAGTATCAATCGCTATGAAGGCATTAGGGGCGTGCTTGGATTCTCGTTTTGGCTTATATTGTATTGTTGTGAGTGGAATCTTCCATCACATCATGGATTTCATAGGGTTTAGTTGGTACTAAGTAGAGTTGAGCATCAAGTTGAGTTGGACCGAGTTAGGGTTGACCCGACTCGATCCGATTTTGAAATAGGCCTAACCGACCTTGACTCGACTTGGTATCGAGTCCAGCATGTCTGAACTGATCTGAATTCGGGTCTGGCCCGGACTAATCCGAATCAAGTTCAACCCGACAAAAAGTATCGAGTCGGTTCGAGTTGGCACCAATTTGGATCGAGAGATGAGGGAGGGAGGGACTGGAGAGGCGAGAGAGGAGGAGGAGGAGGGTGGTGATGGTGGTGGGTGACAGTCTGTCTTGGAAGAGGAGGGTGGGAGGGAGTAGAGAGGAGAGAGGGAGATGATGAGGGTGGTGATGGTAGTGGGTGGTTGTTGGGCTTGGAAGAGGAGGAGGAAGAGAGAGTTTAAGATCGGGTTGGGGTGGGATCGTGTACAACGATAGGGTTAGAAATACTTAAAATTTAGCGTTGAGTTGATTTCAGATTGAGTCGAGTCTGACTGGATCGAGTTTCAAATCGAGTTATTGGGTAACTTAAACTCGACTCGGTTCGAGTTGGCATTGGGCGAAGCCTACTCAGTTCGGATCGACTCGCCCATTCGGTTTAGATTGAGTCGGGTCCAAACGAGTTAGATGAGTTGATTTAGGCAAGTCGAGTCATCCCGTACCCCAACTCTAGTACTAAGTAATGTATAAGCGCCCGTTTAGATTAACCAGATATGGATGTAGTTACCACGTGAAGCAAATACATCGTATCATATGTTTAGAAAGGGAATAGATTAGGTGCCATAAGATAACAGCTTGCCCTTATCATGTGGGGGCCATCTTTAATGAATGTTTTATATATCTATGCTGTCCATTTTATTTTTCAGTAGCTTCTAGGACATTAGCCTAAAATTTAAGATGATCCAAATCTATGGTGGACCACACAACTAGAAAAAGTGGGAATGACAACTACAAGCTTTATGTAGGCTATAAAAGTTTCGTACCAAGATCATTTTTGTATTTTCCCATCATCCAGCCTGGTTGACCTTATCAATGGGTTAGATGACAAATAAACATTACGGATCTACTTACATTGGGCCCTAAGAGGTTTGTTATTGTAGGCCTTCAATCACCATTGTTTC
The DNA here is from genome assembly GCA_030180095.1 of Magnolia changhungtana. Lineage (NCBI taxonomy): Eukaryota > Viridiplantae > Streptophyta > Magnoliopsida > Magnoliales > Magnoliaceae > Magnolia > Magnolia changhungtana. The sequence continues at coordinate 5,569,987 of JASAUF010000459.1, forward strand.
CTGTGGTGTGGTCCACTTGAGCTTTGGATCTGTTTCATTTTTGGGCTCATGCCTTAAAATCATCGGGCCAGATGAACGGATGGTTTGGATATAACACATATATATCATGATGAGCCCCATAGAACTTGGTGACATCAACACACCACCTAGTCGGTGTGTGGCACACCATGCAAATCAGGCGTGGCTTTGGTGGATCCGGGGATCCACCAAGGTGGTTGGTATCTCTGACCGTGAGACCCACTGTGATGTATATGCCTCAAATCCAAGACTAAAGTGGGCCACACAAGAGAAAATTTGGGAAAGAAATGTACATTGTTGGAACCTTCCTGAGCTTCATCTTGATGCTTATATGCCATCCATTTTGAAAACTTATTTTAAGGCATGATAAAAAAAATGAAACAGATCCAAATCTCAAGTGGACTATAATACAAGAAAACAATTGTAATAAAGCATTAAAAACTTCTCATGCACTACTAGAATTTAAATATCAAACTGATATTGTGTGTGGTCTCTTCACGCATGTCTTTGTGACCTTATCAACTAATCGGATGGCAAATAAATATTCTAGTGGCCCCCATGAAGTTTCTAATTGTGGGATTTCAATCAATGATTGTTTCCTATGGTATGGTCCACCCAAGATTTAGATTTGATTTATTTTTTGTATCATGGCTTAAAATGAGCCGTCAAAATGAATGGATGCATGGTGTGGATGTAAGATACATATATCATAGTAAACCGCATTGGGGATCTACCTAAATTGCGCCATGAAGACATGACCAAAATATGAAGTAGATTTCCTGTTAAAGCCTTTCGTTGGAAGATCCTGCACTGAGAACCTAGGTGGGGCGCACCGTTATGTTTATGAGAAACCCACACCGTCCATCCATTTTGAGAGCTCATTTTAGGACATGCAGCAACAAATGAGCTGAATCCAAGACCCAAGTGGGCCATATGAGAGGAAACAATGGGGATTGACCAATCACCCTTGAAACATTCAAATGGCTACAAATGTTTTGTATCAAGATAATTTTTTGTGTTTTCAGTTAATCCCAATGAGGATGACCTTATAAACAATTTGAATGACATATAAGCATCAAGGTGAAGCTTAGGAAGGTTCCAACCATGTACATTTCTTTTTCCAAATTTTCTCGTGTGACCCACTTTAGTCTTGGATTTGGCTCACTTTTTGTCATATGTTCTAAAATGAGCTTATAAAATGGATGAATGAGGTGAATTTCTCACAAACATCATGATAGTCCTCACCCTAATTCCCAGGCGAAAGGCATTGGTAGAAAATCACCGCATGTTCCGCTAAATCATTCTTGATTATGCTAGAAAACTAACCCAATACGCGTATTTCACATCTCATGTTTTTAGGTGGAAAGCTAGCTCACTTCCAGGTATAATTCAAACAACGGCTTTGCCTCACACCCTAGACATACCATACCCATGTTATTTTTGCACACATGGCACTGATTTACAAGATCTAAACCTTCATCGATAAAAGGTTCATACACGCCCGGTTTGATGATTAAACTTTCTTAATAATAGTATGTTAGATTGGTAATTCAAACACGAACTCTCAAAACAAAACTGGCAATATCTTAAGCTCTCTGTGAAAAAGTTCAAAATAAAACTGGCAATCCAGCGGATCCTCTCCCATATCTAGATACCACTCTCATCCGTAGTCAAATGCACGTCGCCCAAAAAGACCTGCAAAAAGAAGGGATGAGATTTCAAAACCCAATCCCACTTACTCTACTCTACCCTCACCTAACCTAATCCGCCCACCCAAACGCGCCGTAAGATAAGCTCTCAAAATAAATGAAAATGGATTTCTCGTAAGCCGGGGTGAGCCCAACCTAACATCCTGCCGCGGTGACTTTCTACGAATGGCTTTGGTAGGACATTTGAGTCCTGATATGATAGTGGATAAAATACGTACACGAAGGTGGCCTGACATGGCACCTGGCAGGACCGTCCATATCTAGCCAAGGCTTTGTCGGTTAGTCTCCAATCCACGTCATGTAACACGTGTATGGTATAGGATCTCGAGCACGAGAATCCAATGCCGGCTGAGGGCATTTCCGTCATTACAAAAATTCACGAAAACCCAATGGCAAAATGGAGATTCCAACCATATCCATGGCCATTCGATTCCACCTCCCATATAAATAGCAGAAAATCGCCCTCAGTCTCCTGTCGTAATTTCCGGGTTTTATTTTCTTTCCCCAAATTTAGGTTTTTTTCGTCTTGAGTTTAGATCTGATAGTTCGGGCGCAGATTCCTCAGGGATTTCAGCTTGTGTTCCATTTAGGTCAGTCAGATCTACTCCTACTACAGTTCTCTATCTGTTCTTCCTGTCCATGTCTCTGAAATTTCGGAATCTGACGGTTATTCTGCTGTTCTTCATAGTTCTTTGTACATTAGATGTAAAGATGCCTTTTTGATCTGATTCTCATGTTTTTCTTTTATTTTTTTTTGGGATTTTTTGTGATCTACATCAGGAAAATGTGGTTTAAAAAAAATAAATAAATCTGTTTTTCTCTGAGATTCTATTTTAGCAAATGAATGCTCTAGCCTCATCTTGTACGGGGGCTGGGTCCACCTAGGATGGATGGGAGACTGAGATCTCCTCTATAGAGCTATCATCCCAGACGTCTGATAGTTGGGACCGTGTTTGCCTAGTGACTTCTTTTATTTTTCATCCATCTACTTTTGTGGGTCAACGATTAAGAGGACTGGGATTATCCCAAAGGGGATTTTTTTTTTTTTTTTGATCAAACTGTGTAGGCAAGGCCCACTAGTTGAGCGGTCCGGATCGCAGAGTCTCGGGCAACTGTCATTTTTGCGGGAGCATTTTGTGTGGCTAAGATGATACTGTGGTTGTCAAAGAAAAATAAATACTGTGCATTTCCCACAAATTACTAAACTGCGGCAACTTGTTCACGGTGCACACGGCATGCATGTATGCCAATTTAGACCATTCAAATAATGGCCCCCATTTTAGAAGGGGGCATAACCTGAAAATTGCACCTGTCAGATGCTGTTGCAGTGAAAACCAGGAACTCACCATCACGAATCCGGGAAAGTGCTTCAATCGCATGTCTTGGCGATTGTGCAAAGACAATGCAAAATATCAATCCCCATAGATTTGGGCATGCATGAAAATGAGTTGGGAAGGAGACAAGATATATGAGGTTACATACACAAGTCAATCTTCTCCTTTCCAAGACTAACCCACTGTAAGAGAGCTGCCTTTTGACTACACGATCATGAATCTGGGAAACAAACCAAGCTCCCACTTGCAGAAGCCCTTTGATCATGTGTGAAGCGATCATGCAAAGACAATGTGAAATATCATTCACTGTAGATTTGGGCATATGTGAAAATTAGTAGGGAAAGAGACACAAGATTATATGAGGTTCGTCACAACGTGACTACATCCACAAGTTGATCTTCTCTAACCTGCTGAAGAGAACCTCCTTATGACTACACTGTCATAAGCAAAACATCAAACACCTTGTCAATCGCCTCCCTCCCACAATTAACTCACAATAAGAGAATTACCCTTCCATAACTAGACTGTCATAAGCAAAGCATCAAACACCTCGTTGACACCCAATATACATTTCTAGAAAATCTCAAGAAAAGCCACGAGAAATCTCTTCTTTGGAAGGGGTCAATAGCTTAAGAAATCCACCAAGTTCTCACATCTCAAATCATCCATTCTCACCATTTGCAACTCTTCCTCATACCTACAACCAACATCTTAGCTTTTGTTCTTCTAATTGAAAAACAAACAAGATTAAAACCATACACACCACCATGAAGCGCATGTACCATTTGTTGTAGCGAAAGCTGGGAACCACCATCATGAATCCGGGATTCCCACTTGTGGAAGCGCTTTGGCTGTATATACAGGCGATCGTACAAAGACAATGTGAAATATCAATCACCATTGATCTGAGCATACATGAAGATGAGTAAAGAAAGAGACAAGATATACATATTTCGTCACAACATGACTACATTAACGGGGAAGCTTTGGCATATTATTTCACTTGCAGATAAGGAGAATACAAGATACAAGAGAGGCAATGTCCAAATATAATGAACATGCAAGAAACATCTCTCATGTCTTCTCATATACTAAGAGAACCTTTGGGAAATCATTCCATCTCCTCTTCAAATGCAGTCAAGAGAACCTTTGGGAAGATCATCACACCTTCTGTCTCCACCTTGCTAATACATGAGAGGGAACCCCTTGGAGAAAACTCTCCCATTGAGAGAAATCCTTGCCCTCTCCTCTCACTCTTGTTAGTACAAAAACCTTTTTAGGTTCTAAAGAGAAAAAGACCATCTCTCTAGCTTATATAACATGTCGAAACTTCCGATTCATAAGTAAAATGACAATGTTGCCTTTGGGAAAATAACCCCTCACCTAAAGCCAAGATTTTAGGCCATTACCCTCAATAGATGCTTTGAACCATCTTGTTTTACTTGTTGAAAATTTAGACTAGTGACCTTTTCTGGATGGTGGATGGGTTGGTATATTGCAGCAAACACTGTATTTTAGCCTATTTTTTCTATCGTGATGGAAATGCTAGTGTCTTTATCATTATTAGTATGTCTTGTTTTGTTAGTGACAAATGATACTATGAATTTTTGTGAATTTATGAATCATTCATGATCCTTCAAAAAAAAAAGATTTTTTCATGATTGATGTGCAGTTGAATATTATTCAAGTTTGGAGGTCCATTGTCATCCCTTTTGTTTTCTTTTTCTTTTAGAACTTCTTGGCTATTTATGCTCTACATTATGAGTATCGCTTCTTTACTCTATTGTGGAAATGGTGCTTGTAGTTTCATGTTTTTCTATATTTTGTTATTTTTTGTGATCCCAAATAGATGGGACAATGCTATGTTGATAATGATGTTTGAATTTCATTGATTGATTTATCAATTGAAGGTGTTATAATTTATTTGATTGATTTGTCAATCAAAGTTGTTATAATTTCTTTGATTGGATAAGGACCATAGGGTTATGATGTGCCATTTCATTTGGTACTTATTTCCAACTTTTGTGGTTCTTTTTTTAAACTTTATATTAATGGTTATTTTGTCATGTTACATCTCAAAGAAGTTATTAAGGTCTCATCAGAGCAAAACTTTATCTTAATGGTTTTATTCATTTATTGTCTCGATATGCCCTTTAGGGACTTGCATAAGATTTTATTGCAAAATTGTTTTTCTAGAATCTAGACAACCCTGTCTCAACTCTCAAGGTAGGTGCTCTCCACTATTTCCTGAATTATGTAGGGTTTTCTAAGAGGGATTTCGTCTCCAACTATGTTAACCCGTAGGAGCCTCACCAGTTTTGAATGAAACCACCTTTTAGAATTTAACTAGAATCTCAAACTAAACCCAAAGCTAACCTTGAGGTGTGGAACCCAGCCCACCTCAACTTATCCTTGGTGTATGAATTTACAATCATACCATTTTAAGAACCTTAAGAGTTTCTGTCATTCAGAGAAAAGAAGGGTGTTTACATCTCTGGCAAAATCTCATTAGTTCTGGCCAAAATCTAGGGGCAGTTTCTAGAAAACCTAAGTTTTGTTCACTACCCATTCTAGCATGATAATTTGCCTCCAACCTTCAAAATAATAATTCAAATCATGCCACTTGTCCTTAATCTAAAGCCATCCTACACTTTGAGGATACCTTCAAAGCCAACCAATCTCCAACTCTATAAATAGATATCCTCTCGCCATAGAAGAGTCCTGATCTAGAATTCCATTCCCTTAGTTATGGACTTTTATCTCCATGGGCACTTTAGCCCTTCCAGAATCCCAGGAAAATTCAGCAAAAAATACTTGAAATGAAAAAAAGGAGTAACTAAGGCTCTAGTTTAAGATGCAAGGGGAATTTCTTCTGTCTAGGAGATCTATGGAGTAGGATATAACAGAGGCTATGAGCACTGGCTTTTGAAGTCCTCAGGAAGGGGAATTTTGCCTACTCGTCTATTCCACCACTGGAGACTTCTCTCATAATCTCGCCAATTGAGTAAAGACAAGAGCCTTCAGTGGATATTGAGACAAATTGAAGAAAGATGGAGGTTCAAGTGGACCTTTGCCACCTCTCTTTGACATGCTTTATTTTTCGAAGCATTCTAAATGGTCAGAATGATGAAAATTTTCACCTAAAATTTTCATTGCTAGATATGAGCAGAGTTTATGTATTTTTTCCCATCAGCATGGCCCTTTGAATCTTGCAGTGCATACTAAAAATGGAAGATATTTTTTCCTTTTTTCCTTTTTGCAAATTCAGTAACCCATTTTTTCTACAAAATCTAGATCCTAAGTTTCTAACCTTGCCTGGCTTTTCAAAATAGGTCAGCGGCGAACTGGCAATCTGTTATCTTCATCTCTTCTGCTACGGTGGCTGGCTATCTATAGTTTTTGGGCATTTTTTGTTGGTCCTGTTGATGGAAATTAAATTTAAAGTTTCTACAATCATTTATCTTAATAAAATTTACCATGTTTGCTTCATGCCATTGAGAAATAAATTAAATTTATTAGAAAATCGAAGCATGCAAGAATTCTGAACACAGAGCCTAACTGTTACCACTATCTCTAGCTAAAGTAGAAGATTTAAGTTTGCCTTCCCCATCATGGCAGTTATGGAGACTACTCATGCACATCTCTGGGTGTTTTCCGCAAGTCAAGGGTCTGGTCTAAAATGCGATTGTAGGCGGTGTTATAATTCATATGCAGAAGTTCCATTTATTTGCAAGTTCGGGTTGCTTTGTACTTTATTTACATTAACTTCTTAGGCAGCTCATTGTAGGAAATTCGCAGGTCGATTGATTCTAGGTGCTCCTGTTTTTATAAATTTATGATGTTAATGTAAATTTATTTCTGAGTTTTATTTTTTAAAATTTCTTTCACAATGATTTAAATTTTTTTTTTTTTTTTTTAATGTTATTAATATGGAATTACATGTTCGATTTGTGGGAGTTGAAGGACATTACCAAAGTTGGGTTGCTAATACTTCTCTCAAAATTTTGAGTCTGCTCTGAAATTCTATTGTAAATCACGTCCACTACTGGCAGGTCTTATGCCATGTTACGTATGTTCAAGATTCATCCGTTTTCATCTCATTTACATTTGCATGCATTGTTGGCTGCTTTTAGGTATTCAAAATATGGATAACCAACAAATCTTATGGAAGTTGGGGGATGAGCTCCGAGGACTGTCGAAGGTCTCGGAGGATCATAAATGGTTGATGGTCGCGTCAAGGTTGGCTGAGCAAACTAGATCAAAGGGTGAGCGGATGAATAACCTTGATCTGTCAAGGACTCCTGTAGAAATGAAGTTCAAAGAGAAAACCAGCTTCCAGGAAGATAACAAATTTGAGAACCTGAATTTCAGCCTTATGAATTTGGATTCCAAAATGCCTGAACCAGGGAGCAAGAATTCCTTCCGGAATGGCGTTTATAACACAAATGTGTTGTATCAGAAGAACAATAACAACAATATTGGCAACTTGAATGCTACAGTTTGCAACAAGTACAACAGCAATGGTAACAGCAAGGATGCCAACACCCACAATAACAACAACAACAACACGAACAACAACAACAACGGTAATGCTGACAAGCGATTCAAGACATTGCCTTCGTCAGAAATGCTCCCACGGAATGAGGTGCTTGGAGGTTACATTTTCGTATGCAACAATGACACAATGCAGGAAGATCTGAAGCGACAGCTATTTGGTAATTTTAGCTGTCTCATGCTATATAATTTGTTTATTTATTTTTTTGCATTTTGATTGCCTACATATTTTACTTCCCTAAGCTTGCTTTAGCTTCTCTCTCTCTCTCTCTCTCTCTCTCTCTCTCTCTTGTCCCACAGTACTCACATGTAGATCCAACTTGATCACACGTGGGCGCCACATGCATGTGTGAGCATTGCATGGAGTCCATCTGAGGGGGAGCTATTACGTGTTTAGTTTGCTTTGTTATGTCTTTAAATGAATGGAGAACACTTAAATACCCATGCTCATGGGCTGATTGTAATTATCACTTAAGTAGGGGGCACTTAAGTCATTTTTCCTTGATTAGAGTTTGCTTTTTGTTTCTTGGTTATAAGCCTCTCAGGCTTGTTAGAGAGAAAATAATCATTTGTTTTATGAGGAACCTCTTATTCTTGGGTTTGTTGCTTTGGGTGTGGCATGTGTTACTGAAATTATTCTGCAAACCCGCCGATTAGTGCTTTCTCGACCTTGATCTACATTGCATCTCCAGCTTCATCAAGAGGTATCAGAGCAATTTCACGCTGGTATCAAGGGTTCCCCTTGTCCCCTTCTGCACATTTTTCCCCTTTAATATCCTTTTAAAATTTTCCACTTCTATCCCAATAGTTATTACATGCTTGGGCACTACACACAAATGGGAGTCGCTCACTGGGCTTATAGCTCATGCCATTCCCCATCTATTGTTTTTTAGGTCAGGAGCAGCATGGATGATATTGTCTCATGGATTCCTTTTGTCTCTTTGTGCTATGGTGATGATCATGTTATATGTATGTTTTGGGAAAATTTTGTAATTGTAAACATTTGGATATATAGTGGAGGAAGATTGTTTTTTGTTTAGTATAGTGATTACGGACTAGGCTTTTCCATTATTATGAACAGGTCTGTATTTAGTCTGCATTTCACTTATCATCTAGGACAAGTGTTGATTTTCTCTAGTAATTTTAGCCATTCGCTTATGATATTTTTCCTCTTTTCCTATTCTCTTGTTGTTGATTGTAATGCGTTAGATGCTGATTGTCTTCAATTTGCAGGCTTACCACCAAGGTACCGAGATTCTGTTCGTGCTATAACGCCAGGGTTGCCTCTCTTTCTCTACAATTATACTACTCACCAGCTACATGGGATCTTTGAGGTTTGATCATGTACTCTCTTGATTTTTTAATTGATTGTTGTCACCCAACAATGCTTGAGGTAGTATCAGTGGATCTGAACGTCTGGTCAAGAATGCATTACTCAGTCACTTGTGTTTTATACATGAGAACTGAGAAGATATCCAATTTCACCAAGCAGTTTAGAAGATTCAGTAGGATTTTGTAAGCTGATTGTGAGATAGGCTCGTGTTTCTCTTGAGCTTGATCTTTCTTTTCTAGAAAGGCTGTTACATAATTGAGGAGTTCAAGCTTTTTAGCTTTTAAGCTGCGTGCTTCCTGATCCTCGAGTTCACATCTATATTTTCCCAGAAAATTGTTAATTCAAACATACTTACTAGTATACTCGAGATATTTCTTTCTATGGTTAATGGGTCCCTTAGGGTCGACTTGGATACCACCAAATAAGTTACTTTTTCTACTTACAGCAGTAGATAAGTAACTTATTTCAGATAAGCAAGTTTGGTTTATGATTAGTTATAAGTAACTTTTTTCCTTAAATTACTTGATCACTTTAGTTATTTATTTTTTAGCTTTTCTACTTTTCATAAGTTGCTGAAGAGATGCATTAGGAGAGACGAAAGAGAGGAGAAGCTGATAAGTATGTTGTCTACCAAACACACTTATTTTCTTAATAAGTAGAAAACTAAGATAAGCTACTGAGGCATAAGTAGCTTATCTTAAGCAACTTACAATCCAAATGCCCCCTTAAAAGCTTTTTTAAGGCCTCAGGAGGCTTTAGCCGAATGCTTGAAAGGGGTCAGGAGTTGAGTCTTATTCGTGGTCTTGAGGTGGCTAATGCGTGCATCTATATCTTCCACCTGCAATTTGTCGATTACACTATCTTATTCTATGAAGTGGAAAAGGAGATAGAAGAGAACACAATGAAGATTTAAAATATTTTGAAATGGTTCGGGTTTGAAGATCAACCTTTAAAAAGTGAGATGTTAGAAATCCAAATGTTAAAGGAGGTGGAAAGGTTTGCAATTGCTTTTGGTTGTGAGGCCGGCTTCTTCCCATCGTCATTTCTCGGCCTCCCTCTTTGTATTGCTAAGCTGCCCTAGCATTTTTTGGATTAGGTCCTAGAAAGAATGGAAAAAAAGCTATCTCGCTGTAAAAGTTGTCGCTTATCCTTGGAAGGAAGAATCACACTTATCAAATCTGCCCTCTCAAATATTCCATTTATTTCATGTCTTTCTTCCGGTGCCCTAAGTTGGGCGAACTTAGAAGGGATTTCCTTTGGTGTGGTGCAAATGTAACCAGCTAATTTCACCTTGTTATATGGGACGAGGTTACCAAACCGTTGCCTGAAGAGGGGGTAGGAATTAGAGATTTGGATAGTATGAATTTTGCCCCTCTTGGGAAGTGGTTGTGGAGATTTGCGAGGGAAGGCTGGCTTTAGAGAGATTTGATTGCTGGTAAATATGGTGTTCAAGAAGGGGGTTGGTGGACTTGAGACTCCTCGTGCTACTGGATGTCTGCTTTTTGGAGGGCAGTCTCTTTGGGGATGACGAAGTTTAAAGAGGGAGTAACGTTTTCCTTGGGTGATGGGAATCAGATCCAGTTTCGGGGGGACCGTTGGTGTGGAGATTCTTCGCTTCTAGATCTCTTCCCTAAGCTCTCCATGTTGTCCTTGGAAAAAGGAACGACAATAGCCTTTGCCTTTTTAGACCTTTCGGAGGAGGAAATGACTGACTTTGCTAGGCTCGAGTCACTCACATCTCTTCCATCATTATTTGGATGCAATAGATTCTGTGGTGTGGAATCAAGGAAGCTCAGGAAAGTTCTCGGTTAAATATTTCTATAATATGATTTATAAGTTGGCCTTTCATGTGCAAGACTTATTTTGGTTTTTTGACCGTCTCCCAAGATCGCGGTGTTTGTCTGGTTAGTGGGTAAAAAGAGGGTGCCTACCATTGATAATCTCCAAAAAAGGGGCCATGATGCTCACAAATGTCTGTTTTGTGCATGGAAGATGCCGAGTCGCTTAATCACCTCTTTATTCAATGCAAGTTTGCTAGGGAGGTTTGGACTACTTTCTTTGGTTTGTTCAATACGTTGTGGGTGATTACGGAATCCATTGAAAGTTTCCTTTGGGCGTGGCATGTGGCGGTGTAGGCAAAGGTGTCAAGGCTTTGTGGCCTCTTGTTCTTATGGCGTCGCTTTGGGCCATTTGGTGAAAATTCAATCCTTATTCCATTTAAGTAACTACCTGCTACTCTAGAGAGCTCTAAATAAACTACTACTTCACGATGTTCCTAGAGCGTATGATAATTACAAGTATGTAAGTTCCCAAGCATACACTAAACAGAAGATGGTTTTGTCTGAAATGAAAAAACTAAATTGACTTCAGAAATTAGGTTTTATGGTTATTTTCTCTGATGAATAGTTGTTGCTGTTGATATCTGTCTCATTTTCATTACATTGACATGTCTTATGTTTTTTTCGTTATTTTCTGCAGGCAGCCAGTTTTGGGGGATCTAACATCGATCCAACTGCCTGGGAAGACAAGAAGTGTAAAGGCGAATCGAGGTTTCCAGCACAGGTAAAGTAAATACAGGTTGAGTAATTGTAACCTTTTTTTTTTTTTGTTTAGTAATGTTTCTTGGCCAAAGGTTCTCATTCATGGAATTTCCATAAACAATAGGTAAGGATCTGTGTTAGGAAACTCTGCCAGGCATTGGAAGAAGATGCTTTCAGACCAGTTTTGCATCATTATGATGGTCCCAAGTTTCGTCTTGAACTCTCCATCCCAGAGGTAATGATACAAATTTTATTTATTTATTTTATGTGATTGTTGTGTACTAAAACTGAAATGGAGATTTTATAGGATAGCTATAAGACCAGCCACGCTTTATAGGACAGAATGTTGGGCAGTTAAGGAACAATATGTTCATCGGATGAGTGTTGCTGAAATGGGGATGTTTAGATGTGGATGAATGGTAAGATGAGGATGGATATAATTAGAAAAGAATGCATTTGAGGGAACTTGGGAGTATCACCGATAGGGTAATGAGATGAGGGAAAGTAGACTTGGGTAGTTTGGTCATGTGTGATGGAGACCACGAACTGCGCCGGTTAGGAGTGAGTTGGTACAAGTTGAAGTCTCTAAAAGGGCAAGGGGAAGGCTCAAAAGGACATGGATTGAAGTAGTAAGAAAAGACTTGATGACCTATGGGATGACCGAAGGTCTGGCCCCTGATAGTGGAATGGTGGAATAAGATTCATGTAGCCAGCCCCAATTAATTGGGATAAGGCTTAGATGATGATGATTTTATTTGTTTATTATTGCATCTTTGTTTGCTAATTGGCTCCTTTTCCTTTTATTTTATTTTCTTTTTAATGTTTTTAGTACTGGTTTACACAAGGGAGCTTTGCTAAGCCCATGCACTGTCTGCTATATGCACACGCCATAACATATGCCTGCACGGTACACAGGTGAAATATCCAAGCCATCCATCATATGGACCTCACCATTTAGATGCTACTGATAAAAGATGATGGTGATCCACTCACTAAGTGTGCCATGGTATTAGAAATAACTGGACAGTTTAGAAAACTTCAGTGGATTTCTTCAGAACTGTACATTTCTTCTGTTAACTGTGGCTGACCCGACTAGTGGATGGGTCTGATTCTTGATATAGGGAATCTATGAACGGACCTGATTCTTGGTATGGGGAATCTATGCATTGGTACTCTTACGATGGATGACTTGGATATTGCACCTAACCCAAATGTGGACATTTGAGGTGGCATGTGCATTACCTGACTTGTTGCTATAGGGAATCTATGTATTGGTACTCTTATGATGGATGGGTTGGATATTGCACCTCCCCCAAACACGGACATATGAGGTGGCATGTGCATTATCTGATTTGTACATGTGTGTGGGCTTGTCAAATCTCTCGTACAAAGGTGAAATAGATAATGGATGGGAAAGGTTTGTGTGCACAGTGAGTTAGTGGACATCTGATATCTCCGACCATGTAATAATGGTGGTTGGAGGAGACCTTAGCATGCATTTCATAAATGTGCTTTTTTGATGATATATGGCACAAGAACATGAGGGCGTATGTGTGCAATATCTGAGCTTTCCATCAGGTTGATACCGTTTATAACTTCTGCCCTAAGAATCAGGCTGTTTCAATTTCATGTAGGTTGCTATACACAAACCAATGGATGATAGAAAAAAATATATGTTTTAGCTGGCTCGTCTGCTTTTGTACATTGTGGCCCATCAAATGAGTGGTGTGTCCTGATTTCTGCATGTAGTGCAGGGGCTCCACCAAGGCATTCCATAACGGTGAAGGTGGCCATAACGGCTACCTCCGTTACCATTACCATTATGGCCATTACAACCTTTTTCTTCCTTTTTAAAAAAAAATTATTTTTGAATTATGGGCCATTTTATGGGATATGACAGGTTATTATGGGACTGTTACGAGACATTTTTTCTGTGAGGTCTATTTCAGCCCCGTAATGCTTTTGCCACTGTTACTGCTACCTAACAGCCATTATGTAACTGTTTTGGCATATACCATGGTCTCTAGACTTGTGGCCTGGGTTGGCAAACCTCATTGTTGCATGTATTTTACATGAATACATTTATGATATTGATATATGGATTTGTAAGTAATGCATCGACTGACCTTTGAGTGGTAATCTTCTCGGATGATTTTATCCAGACCTTGGCATTGCTTGATCTATGCGAACAAGGAGGCGGCATGTGAATCTGTCATCATCACGTGGTGATGCTAGAAGTGTATATGTATGCCATGAGAGTTCCGGAGTCTGTTGCCCTTTTCACAATATCCATGAAGCGCAAGCTTGGGTGAGATTCCTGGTTAGTCTTTATATCTATAGAAAGATGTATGTGGTTTGCTTTGGTGGTGTTCTGAAACAGTTGAAAGAGTTGTGTATGCCAAATAAACCCCCTCAGAAATGCATAATAATATGTTGTATTATTGTAAGACACTTCTTAGTTGGGAAGAAACCCGGAAAAAAGAGGAAAAAAGAAGAAAAGGTATGTAATCTTTTAGGAGATTTCACTAGAGGAAGAGAAAAGGTGATGTTTTCTGTGTGTGGTGATGTTTTCTGTGTATTTTCATCTCTACAAATTCTGTGCATTGAACCTTCTGGAGTTAACAGGCTTTGTTTGCTTTGCTTGATCTGTTGTGGTTGTGTGAGATTTCGCCACTATTTTCCAGGTTGTGGTTTCTAGTCCATCATTTACCTGATACGCATGCATCCCAAGCCATAAGTGCAAATATGTGGGCCCCACTACACAACCAACAAGTCCTGTGTGAAGTAAACTGCAGGGGGTGCAAATATGTGGGCTCCACTACACAACCAGCAAGTCCTGTGTGAAGTAAACTGCAGGGAGTGCTGGGCCTTTTAAATTGACCCATTCACTACATTTCAACTTAAAAGGGGGATGATAGTATGGTAGTGTTCGAGCTCAGAGATGAGGACCACACAAAGCATGTTTGAAAGTTGTTTGGTTGATCATGTACTTAACCTGGTCTTATGTCTGACAGTGTACAGCCTACTTTTCAATCAAATCCTGTCTTGTCAGTTCAGCCTGCAGGTATTTTGTAAAACTGTGCCATCTGATAACCTGCCAAGTGAGCCATGTATGTACGGTCGAATATGGATTGTTTGACATTTTTCTTGAAAAACTGTGTATTTTTCCCATAAAAGTTTGATCCGGCTGATCAGTGGGTTAAAAATTATTTGTGTTTGGGGCATATTCAGTTTTCCTTAATGGCCTGTTCTATGACATGTGGCTATTTTTGACCCTCACCTAATTGGGGCAAAAAATTCCTACCGTGAAAACCTTCCTAGGCTCCACCCTTATGTTTATATGGCCATTTCTGACCCCACTTAACACTTAATTGGGGAAAGAAATTCTTACCTGTTTATATGGCCATTTCTGACCCCACTTACACTTAATTGGGGAAAGAAATTCCTACAGTCAAAACCTCCCGGGCACCACCTTATGCCTGTATGCCATCCAAACCATTTATAAAGCCCACGAAAATTTTAGCTTGATACAAAACTTTTGTGGCCGTATGAATGTTTGGATAGCGATTTTTGAATCCCCCACTGCTTCCTCTAATGTGGCCCACTTGAGATTTGGATCTGCTTCATTTTTTGTTACATATTATAAAATTAGCTCGCAAATTGAGTGGACAGGACATCTCACAAACATCATGGAGGCCCCATCTACCATCCTAGTGCAGTATCTTTTTGCAGGAAATCTGCGCCCTAATAAACAGGCATTGAGAAACTGTACACGGTTGTCGGTATTGAAGCAATCGCAGCCTCTAATTTTAAAACAAGAACATTTGATCATTTTCAATTCTACTGTTCAGTTATGGGTCGATGTTAGGATGCAGTAAATAAGCTGTAAATATTTTACACTTGAACTGAAAAGTATTTACAAAATATTTAACTTGGCTTTACTCTATGAAGTGTTTACAAGTAGCCGCTAGCTACATGCAAGAAAGAGGGAAGAGCCTGCAAGTCTCTTTAACAAATTTAAAAGAAAAATATGGTAATTAAGTTTCCTTAATTCTAAAACATAGCATAATGCTAAATTTCCAAAAGCTCCGTACTTTGTCAAGTAAATTTTTTTTTTTATTATTAAAAAGTTTGTAAAAGATTTACAGGTAATTATAGGCATCCAAACAACCCCTATAACATCTTTATCTATGAAACATTTATATCTAAAAGATTTTAAAAGCATCCAAACGACCCCCAATTGTCACCAATCCGGTAGATCTTGTATGACACATGTAATATTTCGGCATGCTGGTGTATCATCTATCACGTGAAATGCTCAGGTGGGAACTAGTTCTCACAAGAACTTGTGAGCACTTTTTCACATGTATGTGGGGACAAAATCCAAACAATCTACTGGACAAATCACCTCATGAAACCCTCAGGACTGAAAGTTAGCTTGATCCAAAAATCTGGTGGGCCACAACAAAGTGAGAGGGAATTTCTTCTCTTGATTTACCTCTCACTTTGATATGGCCTATTATATTTTTAGATCAGGCAAACTTTTGAGCCCTAGGGTTTTCATGAGGTGACTCATCTAGACACACTGTTCTGATTTTGCACCCACCTCACATGTCAAAAAGTGCCCACGAGTTCTTTAGTTCCCATGTGAGCATTTCTCTATCTATCATATTCTTCCAGAATAGCAATTTATCATGCTATATTTATATTTGGTTAAGTAGACGACCAAATTTTTTTTTCTTGTTTTATTTCTACTATAAAATTTTATCTTTTGAACAAATGGTGTGATTTTTCTTTAAAAAAATCTCAATTCATAAACATGCACCCAATATAGGCACCCAATTGGGCTATGATCCCGTCCAACTGGAAGTTCTCGTAGGCGAAGCTCTGTGAGGCCCACTGCGATGTACATGAGAAATCCACTCCATCCATCAGTTTCGTGAGCACACATTAGGTAGGATCCCAAGATGGGCGCGACATGACAAAACAGGTTTTGGATGAAAACACCCATCATTTATGCCTTAATGGAGCAATAAAAGTTTTGGATCAGGATAATTTTTGCATATTCAGTTCATCCCAGTGGAAGTAACCGAATGAACGGTTTGAACGGCATATAAACATCATTTTGGGCCCTAGAAAAGTTTCAATGGTGGGAATTTCCATCATTATTGTTTCTTGTCATGTGGCCCACTTGAGTTATAGATCTGCCTCATCTTTGGGTCCCTGTCCTATTGTGATCTCACAAAACTAAGGCATAGACTAGATTTCTCATGAATACCGCGGTTAACTCACAGAGCTTCCACCTACAGGAAGCTGTCATAAAGGGCAGGCAATTCATGTCCCCAGGACGCACGCGGATTTCCTGTTCAGGAAGTTTAGGTGGACCCTAAAGATATGTTTGTGAGAAATCCACCCCGTCCATCCTTTTTTCGAACTCATTTAAGACATGCAACCAAGATGTATCCAACACTCAAGTGGGCCACACGAGAGGAAACAGTGGGAATTCAGCCCAAAAAGATTTCAATGGTAGGAATTTCTTTTCCCCTCTCGTGTGACCCACTTGAATTCCACTCATGCTGTAGTGGGATTTCACCACCTATAGATACTCAACCCTTGAGGGGGTGTTGAAACTCCGGAGAGTCTACCACCAGAGCAAGACTGAGGATCCAACTTTTTACAGCTACTTAAAAAAAAAAAAGGAAATGCTGCTGAAAACCGTGGCACAAAACTTTGTTATTTGAAAGAAAATGGTAAATTTTGTGAGGCCCATTGTCATGCATGTCTGATTCACACATCTATTTATTGTAGGTGCTCATTTTAGAAAATGAGGCAGATACAAGGCTCGAGTGGACCACAGATCAGGAAACAGCTGGAAATGAACGCCTATCTTTAATAGTTAAAATGCGCCTAGAACTCACAGGGATGCATACATACCATCCAAACCGTTCATAATGTCATACAGACATGGATGAAGGGAAAACATAAAAATAAGCTTGATCCAAAACTTCTGAGAGCCCCATAGAAGAAATGAACGGTAAGTTTTCAATTCCCTTGTTTCGTGTGGTGTGGTCCCCCTGAGCTTTGGATTTTCTCATGTCCTAAAATGAGAGGGAAAAATAATGGACGACATGGATCAAGCACACACATAACAATGGACCCCACTAAAATATCATCCTTTCCTCAATTTCAACCCACAGTCAACGTCAAGTCACTATCAAAGGGCGGCTGCATAAGGTAAATACAAGGATAAATAATAATTGCTCATTTACACCCTATTTACCCCGTGAGTTGAAAAGACAAACGGGCCTTAAATGTGTGTCATTAGATTAGGTGTTGGGGGTGCTAGAGTTGTGTTTGACTCGAATCGAATTGAACACTTGTGACCCTAGGCGTTGAATTAGCCAGATTTGAACCAGATCTATGAAGATTGGCTCGACTATTCAACCATCAGTTGTTACAATAATTAGGCAATTTGAGAAGGGAAATGTTTGTCCTTTTGAATGAGATCTTTTTGCCTTGACGATAATGACTTTTCTTTCAATAACGATAGCTTAGATCATGTTTCTCGATAAAGTAATAAAAGATAGACAAAATAAAAATAAAGGCTTGATCGCCAATTTTATTAATCAGAATATCAAGGAAGTACAATAAGTAAAGAGAAAAAAGAAAATAAGCAGAATATATCACCTACGACGATAGGTGAGAACGGTCGTGGCCTTGACAATGCTTTAGATTTGGATGGTTGTGGAAATACTAGACAGTCATGAGACGATCGTGGTGTGAGATCAACAAGATATGATCGAAGATGTACCAAGTAAGAACTCAATAATTTAGGGATCTGACGACTTGTTCGTAGATCTTTAAACTAACAAATGAGCGTACTGTAGTGTTGCGTTGGATAGTAGCGAAACTAAGATAAGAACTAATAGTTATAGACTTACTGCAACATGGCTAGACAGAAGTGGAGGAAACTTAGCTAAGAAGCAAAACTAATATGTGTCCATGGAAGATGAGAACTGGATAAGCAATAGAGCTAAAAAGAGTATTGATTGATTTGTGTTGGCAAGAGCCCCAAACTCATCTTCAAGTGCTGCTCTTATAATTTTCCAAGAGGCGATGGTCGTGCGTATGATCCCGTTACTTGCACTTGAACCTTCCAATTACACAGTGGTTGTATCCTATTCGGATTTTGGGTCCTTGTTGTATCATACTGCCATCATATATGATTTGCCTATATTTCTAGATGGCTTTTAGTTATTCGCTCCGAGTTTCTTACGACTTCTAAATTGATCTCGGATGTTCTCTAGAAGAGTTTCCTTTTAAGTCAGAATTTTGGGATGGCCATGTTGTGCGTGTTGGATACGGAGAATGCAGCAACAACGGGCCTTTGGGTAAAACTTCCTTTATATGCTAAGGTTCATGCATGCCTTGTATTCATTGGTCACGTGTCATATGAAGATGACCGCCTTTTGGGCTATGGTCTTGCGTACGGCTCTGACCACCTCCTCTTTTAGAAAGATACACATCTTTGACACATAGACACTTGCAATCTCTCTTGTTGTATGTTTCTCTCCCATTTTTCGTATGTGTGCCGACATGTGATGGCTTCTTCTTTGCAGATTTGGACTGCATTAGGCCAGGTGTAAACAATGTGCCCCCATGTCTCTTTGCATTAAGAGAATGTGAACAGACATTGCATCCTTTTACCTTATTGTCGAGACTGACATATTACACATAACAACACAAGGTTTGTTTTCGGTTGTCATGCGGAGCCTTTGGCGTAAAAAATCATTTATTATTATAATGTGGGAGCATTTTCACACAGGGATCGAGTGGAGTGGCCTATGGGATGTAGAGGCATACTCGGGGTGCGCAGCCTGCAGAGCCCATGGATTTGGGGCCCATGAGGGAGAGTTGCCCATGGATTTGAGGCCCACTAGGAGGGTTCGGTCGAGGACCTATCCCATGGATTTGGGGCCTGGGCTATGAGATAAAGGGATTAATTCGCTAATCTTTATCAGTTCGAGCTTTTAGAGCAAGTGGTTAATTATCCCGCATCAAATTGGTATCAGATCGGGAGGTCTCATGTTTAAGACTCCTCATTAAGGGTGATTAATGCGGGGGCATTTTCACACCGGGCTCGAGTGGAGTAGCTTGTGGGATGCAAGGGCATATTCGGGGTGGGCGGCTTGCAAAACCCATGGATTTGGGGCCATGCTCTATCAGTTCGAGCTTTTAAAGCAAGTGGTTAATTATCTTGCATCACATTATTGTTGCTGATGAGGAAATCAACAACCATGACTTTTTATAAATGGATTCTTTAGGTCCAATCTGTCTCACTGTTCGAGCTTCACTGCTTCCTTCTTCTACCAACATCTCTGCCTCATGATGTCATCTTTTTCTCATCTAATTGTTCATGTGATGAAGGTTTCGACTAGTGATGCTTTGTGCAAATGACAGTTAACGCTGAAAGAGCCAATCACTTTTTCTATAAAAAAAAATTAAGCCATTAAGCCAGGGAATCCCTTTTTGTATGGGTAATTGACCAGAGATAGATAAATTTCCCTCTTTTGTTTTGTAATCTTCAACTCCTTTATATAAAAAGAGGTATGTTAGAATTTTTTTTTTTAATAAGGCCGATCTTATTTTAATAAATAATTAGTTTTTAATAAAGATGATAATTTTTGCTTGGCTGACTCCTCTCATCGATCTTGCTTATACCCACTTGGTGAAATAATCGGTTGCCACAATTATGAAGCTATGCTAGTATGATGATGGTGAGAATATCTTATCAATAAGATCAATGACCAATCCACAAAAAGGACATGGCTTGATAATTGAATGGAGCTTGATTGCAAGCACATGCTGTAAAGGTCTATCTTTGGCAGGCTTGACAACCCTTTACATATTTCATGTAGTCCTTTAATATCATTGCCCAATAATAATTATCTTTAGATGAGCAATAACATCTCCTGTCCCGCTCGATGAGCTCCACAAATTCCTTCATGTATTTCGTCCATAACGATTATGGTTTCATCCATTCCAAGTATTTTAATAAAAGACCATCTGCCCCTTTTCGGTAATGATTTTCATCAAGAAGAAGATAGTGATAGGCAGTTCTTCGAATAGACTGATTAGTCCTATAGGTTAGTCACGAATAATCGGAGTGCTCTAATCATCTCACAGAACTTCTAGAGAGGCGAATTCCAAGGTCATTGCTCTCTACTGGGCAACTGAGAGTGACCATTTCTAGAATATGAGGAGCCTCTTGGTTATTTCATCAGGCTACCTGAGTCTTGCTACAATCCGGGCCATCTCATTCGCGTCGACGTTCTGTTCTCTAGGGATATACTTTAGGACCATGTTGTCTAAATCAGACATCAGCTGCACCGCCATCCTATAATACGGCATTAACACCCAACTTAAACGTTTATATAAGCCAATTAACATGTTGATAACCATATGATAATTTCCAATGATCTTAACATTCATTGCTTTGAGCTCAATTAAAATTTCATGTATGATAATTTAAGCTTCATACTCTACCTGATTATTTGTATATTCAAATTCAAGTTAAAAAACATAATCCTTTATTTTTTTTTTGTTTGGAGATATGATAATAATTCCAGTTCCAGACATCTGATCTGTCCTCGATCTATTAAAGATTAACCTCCAGGAAATTATATGGATAACATATATTTTTAGAATATTCGACGGATATGGTTGTTTATTCTCAGCGAGTGGTTGGTTAGGAAATTAGACAAGACTTGACCTTTGATGACCCTTTGAGGTACACATTTAAAGCAAAATTCTGAAAGGTCCATAATCTGCTTCCTGATCTTTCTCCTAAAAATTGGTCGTGTAAGCATGTTTTTAATTAGGTCGGTTGAAGTAATAACATGAACCATACTTGTTAGTAAATAGTATCAGAGTTTGATGACAATAAAATACAAGGGAAAACACTTTTCTTTGGCTAAATACCGTCGCTCGGTATCATGGAGAGTTCTGGAGAGATAATAGATTGCTCGTTCCTTTCTGTCATCATTTTCTTGAGCTAACAATGTTCTAACTGATTCTTCGGTTGCGGGGATATACAACCAGAACGACTGATCTCTTCGTGGGGTAACACCAACAACTTTGCCAGGTATTCTTTTTATGGTTAAAAGTTATCTGATGTTCTCCGTACTATACAAATTCCTCTCCTACCTTTAGTTTGATTAATAGGGAGAAGGTGTTAATTTTTCTGGCCGAATTAGAAATAAATCAAACAGAAAATTAATCTGACAGATGAATCTTTAGAGCTCCTTGTTCTTTGGTGGCTACATTCTAGAATGGTGCATAATTTATTTTAGTCGACCTCTATCCCTCGCTGATGGATGAGGAACACTAGAAAATTTTGTATTGAGATCCTAAAAGCACACTTGAGAGGATTCATCTTGAGCTTGTCTCCTCCTGTGCTCAAATGATCTCCTTAGATATGTCGAGTGATCACCCAAATTGACTGTGCTCCTTGTTGGTTGCTTGAATGTCCTGAATCCTTCTTTTATTAAGAGACGATACTCAACCAAGTATTTATCCAGGCCGGGCATTTCACGGTAATCCCAGGTGAAACAATTAGAAAACTCCTTAAGTAGTGCAATGATCTTCATTTGGGCCCAGGGATTTGTTATTGCACTGATATAGGTTGGTTGTGGGTCCTCTCTTGTTCCGAGATTCACATCAAGTAACGGGCCTTAAATGTTGGCCCTGACATTGTCCATCATTGCTGGTGTCGGCTCGAGTTCATGGAACATCACACCATCTTTAGCAACCTCATAGTTTTTTATCATATATTTTTCAATATTGATGTGGCATCCATTATGGACTTTCGCATGTTCAAGATAATCTTTTATTTTTCGAAGGGTAGTCATGGTTTTGACTTCTCTCTCGATCTTCCTTTCGTGGTCCATTAAAGAACTTCAACAAAATAATTAACAGGCGACTGATATAGGACGATCACATTTGGCTTGCTTAGTGGTTCTTGCATTAGAGTGGAAACACTGTAAATCATGGAGTTAAGGTTCAACTCAGGGTTACAGTTGTGATCCCTGTCGGACAACCATATTTGTCTTGGCCAATGAATCGCAGTGGCCATATCTACTCG
Organism: Magnolia changhungtana; assembly: GCA_030180095.1. NCBI lineage: Eukaryota > Viridiplantae > Streptophyta > Magnoliopsida > Magnoliales > Magnoliaceae > Magnolia > Magnolia changhungtana. The sequence continues at coordinate 5,592,618 of JASAUF010000459.1, forward strand.
TCATAAAAGTGGGCTTCGGTCGTGTTAGACTCGGCCAGAAACGGCAGGTTATCCACATAATATTTCAACCTTATTCTTGTTTCACATCATTAGGAATTGATGGAGGGATGCTAGGATACACTAGTTGGAGTGAATCAAATTATGTCCGAGTGATGCATTATAACTGGGTGTTGGCTCAATGACAAAGAAAGCCACTACACTTTATGACTCCCCACTATTAGCTCGATGGGCAGAACACCCTTGGTATTTGTGATCCCACTAAAAAAAATCTAGATATAACTTTGACAGGCATTAAATCCCATGGTGTTTTTTTCGAGGTTACGTGAAAGTACCCTGGTTTGTCAATTTGCGTGAGTGTTGAGTCAATTCGTCTACAGAGCCTGATAAGAAGATCAATTCAAGCATCTGCCTCAACTGGATATATGCAAGCTCACCACAGGTAAATCTGAGCCTCACATCCCTTATCCCAAATCACCAAGTAAGCTAAAGCCCTTAAAAACAAACTAGAACATCTTAGGGTTTAAGGTAAGAAAATGTTTTCAAAATAGGAAAATTCTCTAAGTTTTCTTGCCTTGTCGATTTCATCGAAACATCTTCGATATGATCGACCTACTCTGTCGATGTCTTCGATGCCTTAACGATATCATCGATATGAGGACTAAAAGTGTCCAGCAACCACATACTCATCTGGACGGAATTATCGATATATCGATATACTTATCGATATCATCGATATTCTAATCTCGAGTCCATCGAGGATGGCTCGATAAGATCGACAGGCAGATTTTCGGTGCTCCTATTTTTATAAGAAAATCATAAGATTCTTCGATATATCGATGCCCTTTCCGATACAATCTCAACTCAAATCTCGATCATATTGGAAGGTCATCGATGATATCAATCATGGGCACAAATGTCTTCCAGCAATTATTTTAGGTTGTTGTTATCTCTGATCGGGGGGCCTCTCGAGAAATCGATATTCATATGTCGATAATATCAAAGCCGTGTCGATTGCATTGAGTTTGAACACAATCAGTCCAGCAAGCTTAATGGAAAATTCATAGGATTTACCGATGCATCGACACTGCCTCTGATATCATCGATATGCAAATTCCAATGACATCGATTGACCCCCGATCATATCTTAAAAACCTGAAATATTTCAAGTCAAGTCTCTCTCATTTTTCAAATGTCGAGGAATCGATTCTCATATCGATAGAATCGAAGTTCGAACTCCGATGACATCGACACGAGTATCGATGCCCTCAATCAGCTGGCAAAAGGTTTCACAAGCGTATGACATTTAAGTTTGTGTCATCAAGCGGACCGTCGATGCTATCAAGAGTATACGCTCGATGATATCGACACCTCTCAATGATATCGAACTCTATCATAAATGTGACCGTTTTATATCCGTTGGAACTTTTTGCTTATTTAAAGAGAGACTTGTCTTTTATTGCTGATAGAGAAAGAAGAGAGTGCTTTTGAGTGTTTAACTTTAAATCTTATACCCAAAGCCCTTTCTCTCAAGGGAGTTCATCCTCCAATCCACCCTCACCATTGATATTCAATAGAGTGGATTGGGGAATGAACTTCTGCATTCAAGGATCCTCCAGCTACCATCTTAATGGCAAATCATTAAGCTGGGATGCCTTGAATGCTTAGATGATTGAAATCGCTCTATCTTCCTTATAGGAAAATCTTTTGAGAGTAGGATTTCATCATAACCTTGACCCAACCCGTCACCATGCATGGTATATCTTTTGAGTTGCGGATCAAGGAGATCAAAAAGTCTTCGTCAACAAAGAAGGAGATCTTTGTCAAATGTGCTTAATGAGACTCATCAGCTTATCTGTAAGTATCTAGAGTCCAGAGGACACTTGTGATAATTCCTTTGTAGGATTGGGTCTTAAGTGTTTCTCACCCTTGAAGCCCTCGTAGGAGGCCTCCGGCAGGAGTGTACGTGGTGGGTACATTGTGTGGACTCTTGCTCTTTAGAGAGCATAAACATCTGGTTGAAGGTGAACCAGCAAAACCTTAGGTTTGAGGTCAACGGCTGTGAAACCTCGGGTTTGAGGTGAAACGTGTAGAAACCTCCGGTAGGGTCTTATGGAAGATCCTTGGCCAGTGTGCCTAAAAGTGGGTGCGTTGTGTTGACCCTTGCTCGTGAGAGCATAAACAGTCAGCCTCAGTGTAGGTTGTAAAGGTTGAAGGTGAACCTGATTTAAAACCTTAGGTTTAAGGTGAACCACTGTGAAACTTCCTTAGTGAAATCCGGCACACTCAAGGGTTGAGTGCGTCTGCCGGGAGTGGAGTAGACTGATCGTCGAACCACTATAACAATGACTGTGTTTGAGATTGTTATTCTTCTAATTGTGTGATTTACTTTAACATTTACATATCTGAATATCTGAGATCACACCTCACACACTTACACAGTCATATCCATCATAAACTAGTTTGCATATGGTTTTCTTCTCAAATAGTTTGTGATTGGATCCTCTACCGGGCTTGGAAGCTAGTAAAGTTATGTTTGAGTAATCTTAATATGTACCTGTTGTTAGGATTAGTGTAATAGAATTTTAAACAAATCATAAAAACTTTTAAAAAGTCCTATTCACCCCCTTCTAGGACATAGTGGCATATCCCGACTTCAACTAAAGCGGTCTTCACCGCAATTTCATTGCGAACCATTGCCACAAGCATAATATTGATGACAACGCCATTATCAATCAAAATTTGAGTGACTGGGCAACCGTCCCTGTGTGCAGATATGTACAAAGACTTGAGATGCCTTATTGTCATGTGAGACGGCTTGGTGATCACAACTTTCTCCACTTTATATCCTTGTTCAATAGCAACAATCGACCTAGCTCCATGCCTATGGCCGATAGCGACGGATGATGATTTGGTCCGATCTAGACTCTCTCCTTCTTCACATCTCCAATCATATAATTAGGCTGCTTCGTTTTCGCTTGGAATACCATTAGAAGCATTTAAATCATATTATATTCGATGTGAGGGGTGGCATGGTCTTAATCGGACTACAATGCTCGTAACTAGGGGTGTACACAAACCGGGCTAGCCCGGTTAGCTCGCTTGACCCGACCCGAAAAAGCCCGACTCGGCCCGACCCGAAACTGAGTTTGGGTCAGGACAGACCAATTTTTTAGGCCCGAAAGTGAGTTTAAGCCGAGTTCAGATACCTCCCAGTTTGGCCCGACTCGGTCCGAAATCCGACTCACCCTAACTCGACCCGACCCGTGTATGACTGTATTTAATTTGTATAAAATGTTTTATTTTATGCTTTGTCAAATTGTAAATGTCTTGACTAGTTAGATTTTTTGTGGAGTTTATAGTTCAACTATCTAAACTGTTGATCGAGGGCCTTGTAATAGGATGCGGATTACCTGCCAAAGCCCTTCCCATAAACTTACTGTAAGGTTCGAAACTGGCCCGAACTCAGGTTCGAAACTGGCCCGAACTCGGCCCGAACTCGCGTCGGGCCTGGTTCGGGCTGGAGATGTTGGCCCGGTGACCAGGTCCTGTCGGGTTCGGGCCTTGTGTGGCTGTTGAATGGGCCTGGACGGGCTGAGGCCAGTTCGATTCGGCCCGACCCGTGTACACCCCTACTCGCAACTCCTTTCTCGGGCTCTAGCAACCCGACTTCCTCTTTAATATCCCCCCAAAATTCCCTGCTTCAGGGAGAACTCCTGAGATATTGGTCAATCTTAAAAGATCCTTCAAGGGTAAGGTAGACCTCATTGGAGTCTTCATCCATGACGATGTCATTTAGGCTGTATAAGGGGCCTAACAATTCCCTTCTTAGGTTGTTCGACCTTTAGTTAGAGGGCCTAGATGCTCAGTTATCGATCGTGGTTTTTTTTGGATAACATGTTTAGTTATTGTGATTGCCCTAACAACAACTCTCTGTCTTTGTAACCATCATTTCTACATCCTAGTTAACGCATGCGACGTCTATGGAAACTTGCAATGGACAATGATGACCCATCAATCCGACCCAGCTGTGGTTGGCCTGACCATCCTTAGACATTCATATGGTCTCTCTAATGGGTAGTCATATCCCTCCAGGATTCGTTTTTCATGGGGTTTGGCGAGGCTGGTCAAGGATCCTCGGGTCATAGTTCCTTGGGGCCCAATTCTAGGTTTAAACGAACCTCCTTGCTCTTTCCCAAGGTGTGGTGTGATCGTGGTGGACTCCTTAAACCCAGTTGGCCTGACAGTGTGGCCTTCGGGGTTGCTTATAAGACATTGCCACAACCGTCTGATGTGTGGCTCTTGAGCGTGCACTAGATGACTGTGACGGTCGCGACGAAGCATTGTGCATGATATGTGGAGACGGTCATCTGCAGTCATCGTGGATTTGCCTTGAGTAACGCTCATATAGCATGGGCTAGATAAACAAATCAACCATGGGGCCCTTTCCTTCGTCGTTTAGCTATGTTTGTTACCTCGCTGTGGTTTTCAGGGCTAGATTAAAGGGCGAACCGGTCATCTTTTTGTCAGGCATGGATGGTGACTTCTTATCTGGTTACAGCGTTGCTGTCGTCTGTTTCTCTGGAGACCGACTCAACATCTTAAACTCTACGAGAACGATGTTGGCTTTGGCCATCTTCGAAAAGGGTCTCTGTTGATCCCCATGGCCTCTTTCTCCTCTAGGAACTTCAAAAGGCCTTTATCAATGTTTTCATGTATAATGTTCCTAGAAATGACATAATTTTTTGTTGAGTGAGATTTAGTCTCATGCCATTTATAGAAGTCCTCTTTTTTCACTTCCTCGACTGATGGAGTTTTTATATTCTAGCAACTTGATGAATTTAGACTCTAGGAGGAGATTGAAAATTTCATCAGTCGATCTCATTAGCCTTAGTGATGTCAAAAGAATGCCATTTGGTGAACTCAAATGGATTCTTCCTAAGATTAATCCCCGCAAGGGTTTGTACTTATGTTCTTTTCAGGGCTAGACATTCATACGACCGCTTGGTCACCACCTTAACAGCCAACTCATAATTTAGATCTTGATAGTAGGTCCCCTATGAGTAGTTTCTACTTTGATTCTCTTCTTGGAGAATCCATTCATAACGAGTGACACGGGTAGAGAGTTCGAAAAGGTCCTCAAAGTGCATGCCCTTGAACTTCGAAAGAAGTTCGATGTTCATGCTATCTTGGGCCAGTTTAACAAACCCGGTCTCAAGCAAGGTCATCGAGCATTGGTTCTTCACCTTTTTGAACTGAGCAATCACTTAGCTATTTCCCCTGGTAATTTTCATAATTTAGAGAGATCGGTCATGGAAACTTCAGGTTCCGTTAGATGAAATTGGGTATGAAACCTCTCAACCATCTTAAGCCAAGTATGAATTGAGTTGGGAGAGTAGATAAATGTATCATGTAAAAGCTACTCCTATTAGAGAATTTTTTAACTTGAGTTTGAGGAAATCGTCGGTCGAAACTTCATCACACTGCATGGTGAAATGACCAACATGTTCGATTGTTCTTAAGTCACCTTCTCTAGAAAAGGGGGTGAATTTGAGGACCCTATACTCTCTGCACAATTCAAAGTACCGATCTATCCAATCCAAGTAGGGTTTATGATAGACGGGTTGAGTGACCCATCGGCCATGGGGTTGACCATAAAACTCTTGGGTGATCCTTGATTCCTTATGATGTCCACATGGCTGCGCAGGGCATTGAATTTGTGCCACTGGATTAGTGGCCATTGGGGGTTGAGGAATTGGAGGTTGCCCCCTAGGTGCCTCAGTTCTCACATAGCCTTGAGGGATTATAAGCATCACAGGGGTTGCTCCCTGAGCTGCTTGACTATAACATAATAGCTTTATGGCACCGTTGGCAAGGGTGGTTGCCCCTCGAGTGGATAAGCACCTATATAGAGTTACCCCCTAGCCATATAGATATTTTGTAAGTCTCCATAATCCTGTTTGCCATGGTTTCAATTGTTTCTTGTTGCAACCATCGGAGGTGATAAAGAGTGGCCTTATGGTTCATTCCAGCTGATCCTTGTAGCTGGGGGTTCAGCCGATCGTTCTACCTCTAAGTCCGTGGGAATTATTGGTAAGCTGGAGATTCGTCATTGCTAGAAACCTTTTGACATTGACCAAGACGAGTCTAACTATGTTTTCTACTCATGTCATGTTGATGTTTGTCATCTGTTGCATGGTCCCTTGCACGACGCAGAGGGTCTATACAATGTCGTCTAGAATAATATGGGCCTGAAAAGAAGATCTTGCTTCCACATCAATAGGTTCTAAATGCTTTTCCTCATCTTCTGGTTCTTTCATGGCCTCAAGGGAATTATTAGACTTCGCTCTAGATTTACTAACCATATTGTTTTATTGAGAAACTATGATTTAACACACTATGTCCCACTGGGCGTGCTAGAAAATAGTGTTGCTATTCAATTCGAACACGTTACCACATGTATAATGAACGACCTGATTTCTGTTAAATGTGTGTTATTAGATTAGGTGTCAGACATGTCAAAGTCGTATTTGACTCGAATCAAACTAAATGGTTGTAACCCCATGCGCTGAATTAGCCAGATTAGGACCAAATATGTGAAGATTAGCTCAAATATTCAGCCCATCGATTGTTACAATGATCAGGAGGTTTGAGAAGAGTAAGGTTAGTCCTTTTGAAATGGGATCTTTTTGCGTCGAAGACAATGACCTTTCTTTTAACGATGATAGATTATATCGTGTTTCTCAATAAAGCAACAAAAGATAGACGAAAAATAAGTAGAGTATATTACCTATGATTATCTGAGCTGGCGAGAATGGCAGTGGCTTTGACAATGATTTGGACTTAGACGATTGTGAGACAGTCATGGTGTGAGGTTACTCGGTAATCTAGGGATCCGACGACTGGGTCATGGATATTTAAACTAATGCACTGGACAGTAACAAAGCTAAGCTAAAAATTAATAGCTCTAAGCTTGTTGCAATATGATTGAACAGAAGTGGAGGAAACTAAGCTAAGAAGATAAACTAATATGCATCTATGGAGGATGAAAATGGGTAGTCCTTTTGAATGCGATTGTTTTGCCTTGAAGATAAGGATCTTAAAAAAATAATTTAAAAAAAAATACAATGATAGCTTATATCGTGTTTCTCAATAAAGCAATAAAAGATAGATGAATTAAAAATAAAGGCTAGGTCATCGATTTTATTAATCGTCATATTAAGGAAGTATAACCGATATGGAGAAAAAAAGAAAATAAGTAGAATAAGTTACCTACGACAATTTGTACTGGCAAGAATGACATGGCCTTGATAGTGCTTTAGACTTAAATGATCGTGAGACGGTTGTGACGTGAGGTCAGCAAGATGTGACCAGAGAAGAACCAAGTTAGAACTCAGTAATCTGGGGATCTGATAACAAGGTTGTGGATATTTAAATTAGCTTACAGGTGTACAACAATAATGCGTTAGACAGGAATAAAACTAATAACTTCAGACTTGCTGCAGTATGATTGGATAGAAGTGGAGGATACTAAGCTAAGAAGCTAAACTAATATGTGTCATAGAGGACAAAAATGGATAAACAACTTAGAATTGAAAAGAGTATTGATTGATTTGTGTTGGCAGGAGCTCAAACTCATCTTTGAGTGTTGCTTTTATAGTTTTCCGAGAGGCTGTGGCTATGCGTATGATCCCATTATTTGCGCTAGAATCTTCCGATTACATAGCGACTGTATCTTATTCGAATATGAAGTCATTGTTGTATCATGTCATCGTATGCTATCTGCTTTCATTTCCGAATTACTTTCTGTTGTTCGTTCCAACTTTCTTATGACTTCTAAATTAATCTTAGACGTTCTTTGGAGGAATTTCCTTTTAAGTTAGAATTTTGGGACAGCCATGCTGTGCATGTGTTAGTTATAAAGAATTTGACAAACTCAGGTCTTTGGGTGAAACATGTACACGCTAAGGTTCATGTGTGCCTTACATCTCTTGGTCACGTGCCATATGAGAGATGACTGCCTTTTGGGCTCTAGTCATGCACATGGCTTTGAACACCTCTTCTTTTAGCAGGATATGTGTCTTCGACGGGTAGACGATTGCTGTCCCTCTTACTGCAAGTATGTTTCTCTCTTGTCTTTTGTACGAGTGTGCCAATACATAATGGCTTCTCGTTTATTGATCTGGATTGTGTTAGGGTAAACAATAGGTATGTCTATCAATAAGGTTCTTTAATTGGTTTGTGTTTTGATTTTGAACTACTTGGGACAACCTATTCAGATTTTAGATTTTGGTTAGCCCTTGACCTAGACCAATGGTGGTGAAACCCAAAAATTGATTTAATTTAGGCCCAAACAATTGATGGGCTTGGCCACTTGGGGATTAGATAGGTCACGGCTGAAAATTACACTCAATCCCAAATCAGCATGTTTCTATCCTCTAAACTAAAATGAGATGGAATGATCCTCGAGCCAATAACATTCACAAAATGAGAATGTAGTGATCAAGGTCTTAACTCATTTTATCATATCACTAGGGGTTTACACAAACCGAGCTAGCTTGTTTAGCTCGCTCGACTCGACTCGAAAAAGCTTGATTCGACTAGGTTCAAAGCTGAGTTCAAGCCGAGTCGAGCTGATTTTTTGAGCTTGAAAATAAGTTTGAGCCGAGTTCGAGCAGGCCCTAGCTCGACTCGACTCGGATCAAATTCAGCTCAAATCAGTATGCATTCCCCTTCTCAGATTTTGCAGTTCCATGGGGGAAACTTCACCCAGCGGGAAAGCTCGATGTCTACAAAGGGGATTCTTAATCCATGGAAAAAGTCTACTTTACCCTTGCTTGGCATGTAGAGAAGAGCGGTCCCATCCTATTGGACCAGTGGGCAAATCACATCAACCAATACCACACGTAACATGGAAGGGCACGAATACCCTCAGAAGTGGACCACCAGAGAATGATTTATAATTCACGAGGGCCCACCACTTACTCCCGCTTGATGAAAGGTGAGAGTTTGGTTGTTTTTACATGATCATCTTACCAAAAGGGAATTCGAGGGTGCTGTTGAGAGCTTTATTGCATATGACAATGGCCACTAAAAGTACCTGCTCACCCCAACTGGAGTCTAGACGCTTCCGCTATCCTCTCTCTCTGTAAGACCCGTATCCTAGTCTGTACTGTTCCGTCGACTTCCACGATCCTTCCCGTCGAAGTCCGACAATATGCGACGTATAACCGATGTTTGTGCACAACCCTAAGTCGTATCCTGTAAGTTCATGTAGGCTTAATCCGAGACTTATACTATTGCGACCGCACCGTCGCCGCGGTTCCGGTGCCACGTCTCATGCACCAATCCGATACCCAAGTCAGAAGATGTGGGCCAGTGTTTATTTCGAAGAAACATCGCGCTTTTACAATCCCAAGAGAATCTCTACGGCATGTCTCATCAATCAATCAATCAAATAATCAATCACTTTATGTCAAGTACACATTACCTTTCACCCCATCCCCAAGCAACCACCAAGTCAACTCTTTCTCACCCTCTCTCTTACACACCCATACCTAGTCAAGTACACATCACTCCATCACTCACATCTCCCATCTCTCACATCTCCTTACAACTCTCTCTCTCCCTCTCATTTTCCAACGCAATTCCAAGCCAAGCAAAGAGAGCTCACGTCCAAGCCCCTCTAAGAGAGAAAATGACCTTGTGTGGCTCACCTTTCTCTCCCAAAAATCCTCCATCCTAGCCCTTTATTTCTCATCTCTTCCGTCAAAGTGAAGCATTAGGAGATTGGCGTTCCAACGGGCTGAGAAGATCTAACGGTGGGTGCTTCTATAGATTAGATTTTTATGTTTTTATGATGGGCCAAGTGAGGCCTATCGATCGATGTTATGGATCTCACTTTGGACCCTAAAATGTGGCCGATGGCTCACCTTGATTACAACTTGATGTATGGTTAATTTCAAAGGAGGGCCCATAGTGTCGGGGTCCCTCCATCACATGTGTTGATCTCTCTTTCTCTCTCTCTCCCTCTCTTTCCTTTTATTCTTCTCTTCATGTGATGTTGGTGTGATTGTGTGGCCCACCCGAATGGACCCCACCATGAGGCTTGTATTCTAGCCAAGCCATTTATAAGTGGGGCCCACCTTATATGTATTGTACCCACACCAGCCACCATTTGATGGCCCACCTAAACAGGGCCCACCTTGTGCGTGTGTTAGGCCCAGACCGTCTAACATCCAGGGACGCTGGACGTGCTTGGAAAACACAAATATAAGCTTGGTTCACAAGCTTCTTGGTGGCCCACTCATATAGGCCCCACCTTGCTATATGTATTCGATCCATGTCGTCTATCCTATTTACCCACTCATTTTAGGCGTTGAACTGAAAATTGAAGCTAATCCAACTCTCAAGCGGGCCATAACATAGCAAACAGTGTGTCTGCCATTGAAATTCACCCTGACAATGTGATGCGCCAAAAATATATGCAATATCGGACTTGTTTGGCTTGTCTTGAGCCATAGAGGCCATTGGGCGGGGTGGATCCATCATATGCGGGCCCCACATGCGAAAGACCATAGAAAAACATGATTTCAAAAAAAAAAAAGAAAAAAAAAGAGGGGTGCAGCGCCTGCTGCTGTGCAGCAGGACACTACTGGTGTCAGCGTGAAACGGGCAGGGACCCATGGCCCCAGCCATGGCCCCACCATGATGTATATTTTCCATCCAACCCGTTCGATGGGTGGGCCCCTTCCTGAAGTGGGCTGTAACGACTGCAGTTTTGAGTGCCTAATGGCATACGTTTGTGCATGTAGAAAAATAAGGGTAATTATCATCATCCTTAATAATAATAGAAGCATTGAATTTCAGGGACGAAATTCTCTTTAAGGGGGGTAGATTGTTACACCCCGTACTTCCCAGTACTCAGGTGTTAACCGTATAACCAAACTTAGCATAAATACAAGTCAGGCCTAAGTAAACACTTACGTTTATCCTAGTTTAAATCTAGCTGTTGAAAAACAATCTGCACCTATGTACAAAGCTATCTAACTGTTAATCTTCAAGACGAATGCTAGGATCTCGATCACCTCGATAGACGAATCAAACCATCCTGTGATATTTAACAACTATATAATCATCCTTATTTATTTATTTATTATATATGAGTGTTACTCAAACATATATCAAAAAAATTATAGATGTATCTTGATAAATTACTTATCATGTAGAAGCGTATGAAAGTATATTATAATAAGAATGATATATATATTTAGCGTATGTAAAATATTAAGAAAATAACATTGTATTAACTAAACATAATGAATAATAATTTTAATTGAATTATCAATATTAATGTAGTATTGAATATTTTTATAAACGTGTATACCAAAAATTATTAGATACTTGAATAAAATTTTATATTATTTAACGATGTGATTTCAAATAAGGTATTGTACAATTTGCAATTCATATGTATGTATAATATGAGACTGTATATTATGAATTATATATTAATAAATAGGAGATCAATGGCATGCATATATTACTATGTTAATATTAAAATTATATGAATATATGTGTACAAGATTCTAATTATTTTAATTATAAGTAATATACAAAAGTAAGGAAATCTATATTAATATTCATATTGGTTAGTAATTCGAGATGAAAGTTTTACAAATGGACCATTAGGATCTTTTAACCGTTGACGTTCAATCTCGGGATGATCCGTTCGTTAGATCAATGAGAAGTCACCGTTAGGGCTAGGCATCAGCTCGTATGACCAACCTCGATCTTAGATATGCTTGATCTTTAGCATAGGGACCCATTTAGGCCCATAGAGTAGGATAGATGGAGTGGATTTCTCACAAAACATCACGGTGGGCCCCACAACCATTTCGTGTACACCATAGGCGGTGCACTTGAGGTGCACCGGACCACCAAGCCCAGTCAACATAGGTCTGACCCGCGGTTTCCACAAAAAGAGAGATAGCTCTCTCCCGCTGCAGCTTCGTTTGAAATGGACACCGTCCGTGTGAATTGTAAATGGCCCACCACCTGTGATCGAAAGTCTGATTTGAACCGTCCATCATGTTTAGAAGCTCATTCTGAGCAAAACCATGTATTCCATATGCACTCATACAACCACACGTGCACACAAACGCCGGTGCAATCAGGCCCTACTAGCACATTCTTCCCAAAAATAGAAACTGTCTCCAACGACAGGTTGGCGATCTGTGTGAGCTCCTTTCCCTCATCCTCAGCCGTTCATTAAAGGCAAATCTCAGCCATCCATTTGCTTAGGACGCTCCTTGCAAAACCAGGGACGGTTTTGGTTTTCGCCCACTGTTTGGGAGGCAATTTTTACCAGGATAAATCTGGGATGCCCATTCACAATCTGACTGCCATGAGAGCGTTTAGGGCTAGATATAAGGCATGTGGATCATGTGGCAAACGGACCTCTCTCACATTCTTGCTATAAACGAGAAGAACCGGCTGCCACCTTCTCCATTTGAACCCATCGCCCTAACGAAGTCGGAGCTTCAAAGCAACCCATCTGCAAGCTCCATACGATCCTTATAGATGTTTCTAAAGAAAGAAAATGGAGAAAGACCCACTGTAGTAAGATCCGCCATTAACGCCTAGTCTTCTTCCTCATTGGAGAACGGTCAGGCGAACTGTGGGTTCCAGCTCTGTCTCGTCCACCTTGCAAGTCACCTGATGACAGGAAGAAAGAGAGAGAGAAGAAAGAAAAGAGAAAGAGGAGAGATGGAGAGAAGAGAAGGAAAACGACGGCGGTGGTGGTGGGTGTCGCTGCCGCACTCCCACTCGAGCTCTGGCCGAGTCGAACTGACTCTGTTGGTTCAGGTCTACTCCAGGCCTTGCAGGAGCTCCAAAGAAACGGAAATGGAGGGAGGAAGAAAGAAAGGAGAAGGGAGAGGGGTGCAGCTGTTGCGGCTGCTGCTGCTGCACCAGTCCGACTCGGTCGAGCCGTGGACCGAGTTGGGTCTGTTTGGCTGGGTTGTAGGCTTTCTAGGATGAGTCCAGGCGCTCCCGGACCTGCAACGGATGAGTAGCAGAAAGTAGAAGAGAATGGGAGAAAAGACTGAGAGAGAGGGTGTTGCCGACTGAGTTCGGGCCGAGTCTAGCCTGAGCCGAGTTGATGGACCATTCTGGAACTGAGTCAGCTCAGTTTGGAGGCTATTACTAGTCATTCTCCAGTAAGAGAGGATAGACAGAAAGGAAGGGAAAAGAAAGATAGAGAGAGAGAGAGAGAGAAGGAGAGGAAAACAAAGTAAAGGAGAGTTGGGTTTTTGAGTTAGCCGTGTTGGGCCGAGTCAACTCGGTTCGAACCGAGTCATCAAGGTGAGTCACCCTTTCTTCCCATTCTAGACTCATTTCATTGTGTTAATATCATTGTTACACTCTTAGTAATAGGATTGCTAACATTACATATGACTAGCCATTAACGGATAAGTTGTGCTAGAGCTAGTGATTGTAAATAAAATTACAATGTGTGGATAGTTGAATCTCACTTACCGCTCTTAAATATTATCATTAACAGTATATCGTAACACTATTATCATAACGACTATTGGGGCCATGTCGATTAATAATAATTATATATATCGCTAATATCAATGACGATCTTGAGATTTTTAATAATATAGGTATTGTACACCCATTTGAAATCCAATCCAAAAATCTGAACCTAGACCTAAAACCCTATGGTGAAATCCTAGACCTAAGTAATCTAAACTCTAGGTCTATACTTTAAACATAAGTGATGAGACCATAACACCTATTATCATGACTAGATCCATTATTATGATTATATTATCATTTTCTCCTTATGGGATTATTATAATACTTGTTTATATAATTATTAGTATTAATCCTCATCGTATTTTCATTAGTAAATATTCTACTATTATTACTTGAATTATTCAAGGGATTATCAGTAATTATAAAAACATTAGATGATGTCGATACATTTAAATATAAACTTATAGAACGTCATTATTATATGGATGGATGGATACTCCTACTATGAATATTATTTGAACCATTGTACATTAATAATAATAATGATAATAACATTAATAATAATAAGTTAGGATTCAAATCCTAAAATAGTATAGGGCTAGACCCTAGGATGAAACCCTAAAACCCTAAAAGATAACCCTAGGTTATGATCTTAAACCCTAGGTAGTTATTAAACTTGGACCTAATTATACAAGTTCATGATTTGTGGTAGGATATATTTCTAAGGGCACCAGCACTTAACGACACCGATAGGCGGTTCAAAGTATAAGGTGATGATTCTTCCCCTTGAGCTTTCCATCTTCTCATTAGCTTAAGTTATAGTTTTTATTTAAATTCATAATTGATATCTCTCTCTTATAATCACATGTGTTAGCTGGAGGAAATGGAATTGCTATATTGCCTGCTTAATGTTCATCCTGTATATTTGTTCATGCTTGAGTATTGCTTATGGACTTTAAACTGGTACATTAGTGGGAAACCCCCACCTATAAATGTACACCCATACTTGGGATGTAACCCGATTGATTGTGATTAAAATGGACCTTTGACTTAGAGGTTATTGCGTGGTGGTCTAAATGGATCATTGATGTGGGCCTACCATCCAGGGTTGTTGTGTCCAATAGTTTTCAAAGATGGTCTTTTATCGCATGGTTTTGATACTCGCCCTATGAGGCCTATTTTGATAGTTGTCATATGCAGATTGTTTGATATCGCCCTACGTGACTTTGTTCTGGTATTTTTCTTATATGGGTTCGATGTTTTGTTTTGTGCAACCATGCAATGGTAAGCCCCATATACTGAATATGATTGGCCATAAGTCGATTGGGATCCATTAAACATCCTAAAGTGGTAGCCTCATGAGCCAGGGATGGTGGAATGGGACACTATGCCTGAGCTGTCGGCCTACGCTGGGCCATGTGCTCCCCGTAGTGACTTTTGAGCTTATCTAAATTGGCTGGTTGTAAATGGACTAATAATGACTTGGCTAATCATGCATACATGGCACGTATTGTTCTGACTGGATGATATTTCTCAGGTTCGATGATTCCGACTGGATGATATTTCCAAGGTTCGATGACTGCATGGGCGATAGCCCCCTGTCCGCACGGATGATCATCCCCGGGGCGATGATTGCATTCATGCATCCATGCATATAACAAGACCTGCATCATATATTATTTTGTATGCTTTGTCTTATAACTATGCTTACCTAGTGCGACGGTGTGTAATCTTAAGGGGAATTCACACTGAGTTGGCTACTCATCCATCAAATATACAACTGTACAGGTAGTACAGGTGCCTTTAGTGATATACATGTTCAGACTTGATGAGGAGTAGGGTACGATCGCCAGGGATGCATGATTGTACTTGCCTGGAGGAGCTGCGTGATCTTGCGGCTTATATTTATATGCTTTCTTCTATTCTTCATGTATTAAATTTTTATAAATCTTGTACTTGCTAAATTCAGAGATATTGGTTTGTATAAGTCATTATGGGCAGCTTCTTGTATATTTGAATGATAATAAAATTTTCCTTTATGCTTACTTGTCCACACTACGCTCATTTGCTTACTTTGATAAAAGAAAAATATTATATCTGACCATCCTTTAAGGTTAACACTCGGGTTTTTGAGACACGGGTCATATACTCGGGTCCTGAAGATTCGGGGCGTTACATGGGCCCCTTCCAAAATCCAACCACATCCAAGACTCAGGTGGCCCACATCATAGGAAATAATGATGACTTAATGGCTGCCATTGAACCCTTTTTGGGTCACCACAGGGGTTTTGGATCCAATATGAAATTTGTTTTACCCTTCATCTAGGCATGCGTGACCCTATGAACGGTTGGATGCCAAATAAATATTATGGTGGGCCCCACGTGGGACCCACAATGATGTACGTGTTTCGTTCTACCGTCCGCCTGGACTGTGGAGCCCTCCATGTTATATGTGTTGTATTCCCACCGTCCAGGGATGGTGGGCGTGCAGGTGTGTGTGCGTATGTGTGTGTGTGTGTGCATGTGTGTATGTGTATGTGTGTGTGTGTGCGTGTGTGAGTGCATGTGTGAGCGTGTGTGCTTGTGTGGGGTAGTTGTGTGTATGTATATATCTATATATATATTGTGTATATATATATATATACTATATATATTATATTTTATATAATATACCTGATAGTGGGCCTCTACGGGCCCTACCATGATGCTTGTATTGCATCCAAACCGTCCACCCATTTCTAAAGCTCATTTTTGGACATGAGCTAAAGAATAAGTTAGATTTAAAGTTCAAGTGAACCCCACCGTTTTAAGTGGTGGCCAATGACGCCCACCGTTCAAAAAAAATCCCTAAGGGCCATTGTAGCTTCCAATTAAGCTAATGTTTGTTCCACTTCATATGTCCCTATGTTAACTTAGGTACAGGTTGGATGGGAAATATACGTTATGATGGGCCTTAGGAATTTTAAATGATGGAAATCATTATCACCACTTATTTGAAGCGGCCCATTTGATATACATGGGGCCCAATTGGTGTGACCCATCTGATACACATAAGGCCCATGTTATGGGGCCCGTTCGATGTATTTGTGGTCGTTATTGAGGCTCACCTTGATGTGTATTTGTGGCCATTGTTGAGGCCCACCTTGATGTACATAAGGCCCATGTTATTAGGCTCATTCGAGATATTCGTGGCCCGTTGTTAAGGCCCACTTTGATATATATGAGACCCATATTACAAGGCCCATTGTGATATTTTCAAAGGCCCATGGGACATGGCCCATTGCAATGTACTTAAGGCCCATTGATGCGGCCCACTTAATTTATGAAAGACCCATATGAGGCAGCCCATTTGATGTATTTGAGGACTTTGGGTCGAGGCCCAATGAGATGTATATAGGTCCCTTGCAATGCGTGATTCTCCATGGCTTTATGTAGCGATATTCATGGCAAACCATGCCTTGGGAGCAATGTTGGTTTGACGTCCACGTTGTAAGAATAATATTGATTAAATGTCCGCGTTATGACTCTCCTTAGGGCCCATTGATAGGCTCATACTTATTGTGTGTAGGCCGTCTAGGCCCATTTGTATTGTAAGGATAGTTCATTACTTTATAAAATGCTTAGTATAACTTCACGATTCATGCCCATACGCATCATATGTATGCTTAATATGAGGAATGTTTGATCATAGCATAAGTCGTTGGGTTGAGACATTTATGGAATTCCATATGAGACGGAGTGCCCGACATGAGCGCGTGGTATGCGCGAGATTGCTGCATGTTTGAAAGGTGTGACTCATGCATCTCGCATATGTGTGACTTGATCATCGCATGCCCTAGCGACATCAGGGTCATGGCCTCCACAGATACATCGTGGATGGTCGTATCGGATACCGGAAATATTGGCTCTAGCATTGTGGGTACTTAGGATATCCTTGGGTGAAAATTCCAGAACCTTTTTGGTACCAGGGGATGCTCTAACATCTAGACCGAGTGGATACACGAGCGCCTGAGTGCCGAATACTAGTAGGCCGCATATCCCACTGTGTCATAGTCGGTTGGAAGGAGATGTGGCCTTATCCGCCTGAGTGAGGGGGCTATAAGCTAGGCTAAGTTTGACCAGCTCACAAATGTGTCCGCTATCGACGAGCCGGGTAGGTATTGACAGACTACTGGTCAGGCGGATAGTGTGGTCTCTTCCACTTGCTTGACTGTGCAGCTAGGGCGGAGGCAGTCAGTGCGAGGTGTATTAGACCCCGGTGATATTCAGAGATGAACTGTACTGATATGTGTACTTGATGAGTATTGACACGCTTGCTTTGCATCTCGCATATGACATTTGGCTACATAGGCCTCGCATCGTATGACCTTAGTATGACCGATAGCATTCATGCCTTGCATCACATAGCTTTAGTATAGCTGATAGCATTCATGGACTTACCACATATTTCCGTATTACTCTGATATTATATACTTGGCACTCGCCTTACACACACTTTCACCACCCTCTAAGCTTTCTATAAGCTTATGCACGATAGATGCGTGCAGGTGGCGTTAGGTTGCAGCAGCGTTGAGCTTGGAGCGTGCAGCCGAGCCTCTGGAGATTCCGTTACTTCCATTATATTGTATTTCCCTTTCATACGCATTGTGCTTAAAGTTTTTGATATAGTGGATATGTGGTGATGTTGTTTTATGACTTGGTTATGCTTGTGGTTATGCTCCATTATACGAAAAAAAAAATTCATACCGAAAATCCTCATTGTGGGATCCCAGGATCAGAATCTGGCGTATGGGCACTAGGAGCCGAGAATGGGGTACTACGGAGGCTATCGGCGCCGGATTCGGCGATCGGGAATTTTGTGAGCCCGTTTTCCGAGTTTGGGGCGTGACACACACACACACACACACACACACACACACACTCTCTCTCTCTCTCTCTCTCTCTCTCTCTCTCTCTCTCTCTCTCTCTCTCTCTCGGATGACATCCATCCCGTCCAACTGGTGCATTCCAAAAAATACCTTTTTTCTCAGTGGGATTTTGAAGTTGCAGTTAAGGTGTTTGTGGAAGTGCCTCAATGGCGAACTCGGCTCGATCTTGGCTCGATGTAACAGCCCAAATTTTTGCCAACCTGGGATTACGTCCTTAGGCAATGGGCCGCTCCTAACACCTCATTAACTTGTCGGAACTGAATCCCACAATCTAAGATCGCTTCTGAACCCATTTCCTTCACAAATCCAACCCTTCACCACCTTGTTCTTTCAATTTTCCTAAGTACTTTCACCCTAGACACTATTTTAAACTAGCCAAGTAGTATAACTTGGATCACTTTATATACAAACTGCAAAGGACTAAGTACCACCTCAGACAGAAATCACTTAGGATTAAATCCTTTAGAAATGAGACAAAGTAACTAAGTGCTAAGCTAGATTAGCTACGAAATCCATTTGAATTGCTTTAAATACGATCTGCGAGACCCAAAAGTTGTAGAATCATTGACGCTAGGTTACCCTAAAACTTAGGATCAAACTCATTACCCGACTGCTCTCAGGAGCACTTTGAAACTCCGTATCTGATCTGGACCGCACGTCGGAAGTCTGAATAACTCGAAGTTAAGGAATTAGGACCGCCTCGCTGGGCTTGACAACCATCTCGGAAATCAAATCCAAACAGTGTCCCACGGCTGTTCACTTGAGTCCGGAGCGAGAGAGTGTGAGAACACTTATTTTTTTTACAAAATAAATATCTTGAATAGTAATCTAAGACTCGTCGCTTGCGGATCAGTATTAAGCAACCAGACCGTCAGAATTTGACCAAATTACACCCTCGGATCAGGAAAATTTTCATAAATTTACATGTACTCGGAATCTCCGATCGAGACCCACTGATCGTCGAACTGAAACTGGTCCGCCACGCGTGATCTGGAAATCCGACTGAAACGAAAACTTAACTAAACGTAGATCCAATGACGATGAGTTTAAGTCCGACCTTTGGCTCAAGGAGGCCCGCCAGAAGTCCTCCGTTGAGCTGAAACAGGTCCGCTTTGGTTATAACATAAGTATACTTTGACCTGGAGTCTATTTCGGTGAATTTTTAGACTATATAAGAACCTTAAACCTTCTCTCATTGTAGCCATACGAATTTGGGAGAATACCTAGGGGAGAGAGAGAAAAAAAAGAGAGAGAAAGTGAGAGAGAAGTGGGAGATTCTTCCCTGCCGTTCTTCCCTGCCGTATCCAAGCTCCACCACTCCGTTCTATTCACTTTCCTGGCGATTCCGGCGTCATTTCTAGGTAAGAAACCCTAACCCTAATCTGATTTGGGGTGTGGATAGTTGTAGGTTATGAAATAGCTAACGTATTTCATTCTATAGGTTGTCAAATTGCCGAATACGGAAGCTTAGCAAACCTATCGACTCCGTTACGATTCTACGACAAAATGTGTGAACTTTAGGTGTATAGGTTATGGTTTTCAGCGCTTTCAATGTCAGATAATGATAAATTCATGATCTGCATGCAATTGCACATGTACAAAGTGCTTTCCGATTTCTGTTTCGATTAAAGATGTAAATTATGGAATTTTACATATTCTAGGTATTCGTAGAAAATACCGTATACGTATATTTTTTGGAAATGTGTTTGACATGATTATTTATTATATGAATATACGATATATGGATAAAATACTTATTTGGCGAATGGATTCGCCCAAATATATGTTTTACTAATATACACTATGTATGTAGAAATATTATATTGTAGAAAGTACTGTATACATATGTATTTTAGAGATGTGTTTACCATGATTATTTGTTGTATAAATATATTATATGTGCGTAAAATATTTGCTTGGCGAAAGGACTCACCTTAATACATGTTTGCTAACATACACTAAGTATGTTGAAATAGTGTATGTTAAGTGTTTGTGAAAATGTTTGTGTGAGTAAGTGTTTGGATGTTGATGCCTTAGGAGGGTGTTGAGATGGGATTCTCAACTACCTTAGAGACATGTATGATTTACTCCATGAGGTTGTTTACTTAAACCGCTTACTTGTGAAATATATGTGTTTGTATTCCTATTTAAGTAGTGCTTTATAACATGCTCTACAACATGTTTTATAACATGCTTCAGGACATGCTTACTTACATGCTTGAATTACTTAGTTTATCATGCTTTACTCCACATGCTACAAATAAGGTTTGATTGAGTTTGGGATTATGTCTATAGTCCAGACAGTCAGTACTAGACTTGAGATCGTGATTGAGTTTCATGTCACTATGTAAGATGTGTTTAACGAACCCGAGTCGTACGTCAGTTGGCGACAGTGGTTAGGCCACGCGAAGTGCTTATGCACTTCATGTCGTCCAATTGATTGTACGCTCGAGCTAGTCAGGCTCGTCATGTAACCCGATGTGTCTAATGTATGTTCACCATGTTTGGTCGCTACTGCTTGAACCTAAGGTACCAAACTTACCAGTGAAATCCCTTTTAACCATGGTACCTCGATCTGCTAAGACTCATGAGCGGGCATGGTGGTATGGGACACCATGGTCGAGCTGTCAGCCTACGCTGGGGCCATGTGCCTCCCCGTAGTGACCAGTGAGCAACCAGACTCGTGAGCCGATTATGGTGGTATGAGACACTATATTCGAGCTGTCGGCCTATACTACTTGATGGGTGATGGGGGAGTGGTGTAACGATTCCGTGTAACAGCCCTGGCAGCCCTGACCATATCCGATGTAGTGACCTCGAGCATACTCTAAACCTACGGTGAGGCGTCGAGCCTTCCCGTAGTAACAAAGTATAAGTTAGGCCTGTATTGATAAGTTGATGGGGGAGTGGTGCAACGATTCCGTGTAACAACCCTGGCAGCCCTTGCAGCGACCTAGAAACACACCATCGTATAAGATTGTATAGGACTGACGACCCTCAAATGGATCATATTTGAGAATGATACAAGGAAGGTACCTTAGTTTCCCAATCCTACTGTTTGAAATAGAATAATAACAACTCGGTAATCATGCTCATCATGCATTGCATGTGCCTGGAAGATGTGGAGCACTGAGGGATGAAAGCATGCGGCGAACGAAGAGGGTGCCGCATGAGGGAGTATGTCGGTGAGGGCATACATCATGACTGCATTCATACTTGCATTAATAAGAGTAGTTAGGAGTGTTTGATTTTACTGCTTTATCATTACTGCTTGACTGAATTGATAACATGTTAACCTATGCTTTACTGTTCCACTGAGTTGATCACTCACTCCCACGTCACGGGACGGTGTTATACACACCAACCAGCTTTGTTGAGTTTCAGGTGATGGCGATGCTTATGAAGCAGAGCCGGACTACTTCTATGATGATGAAGAGAAGTTCTCCTATCTGTATCTCTCTAGCAGGTCTATAAAGACCTGGTATTGTATTGACGGGACTATGGTACTTGGGATAGAAGACATTACACTTCCTCACATTAATTATATTTTAGAATTGTACTGTAATTATTTAACCTGATAACTTTATCACACTCTGGAGACTCATCACTATTTTTATATTATATATATCTATCACAGTCTTCCGCTTGCAATTTAACTGTCTCTAAAGTATGATATGCTGTTTTGGCTTAATCTCACTCATGTTCAATGTACTAATACCGACAACATTCAAACATCATTCATTTTGTTGCATAAGTGATGTTCTGGAACTCGGGAGTTGAGTTTATGCTCGACCCCCGATTTTCGGGATGTTACACTCGAACTCGGCTCGAGTTGGCCCGAGCTGCTGACCAAACCAAGTCGAGCTGGCCAGTCAGGCTCAAGGACCGAGCTGAGCCGAGCCGAGTTCGAGCTGAGGTCAGCCACTGTTCGAGCCAAGTCGAGCTGAGGCCAGCTCGACTCGGTTCGACTCGATGTATACCCCTACATATCACTACGTTTTGATGAGAAGGGTGGCTCGCGCGCATTCCAACAAGGTTTTAGGCTACGTTTGGTTGCCACTTGAAAATGAGTTCATTTCATTGTAAGTTAATAGTAATTATGTAATTGAGATTTTGGTAAGGACTAAGAATAAACTTGAGCTTGATAATCCATAATCTAGATAAAATACTAACTCTAATACACTGACTGTTAACTAAATGTGATAACTATTTTTTTAAAAGTGGAAACCTCTCTCTCTCCCTCTCTTCAATTACGAGCGTTTAAGTTTGTTATTCATTTACTCATTGATCTTATTTTGTAAGCTTCTCTTTGATTTGTTCAACCGTACAACACCCCAAAAGGCCCAGTTCACAAGAAAATAATCACAACAAATCCCTAGCATTTTCTGTGTGGATAGGCAAACGATGCCATAAACCATCTTTCCATTCATTGGTTGCAAAGGCAAGATTGTGTACTCTTGAATCAGGTACAAAAAGTCATGGGGGATAATTGGTTACAGCTCTGAATCCGTTATCATATGTTTGGTATAGTTTTTGTTGTTTTCGATATATGGAACTGGTCTTTCTTCATCTATGGGCAATGAATTTCGACACACCGAGGGCCTGTTTGTTAACGCTGAAATTTTTTACTTAAACCATAATTTTTGCCAAATTTTTTCAACAACAGAGGTCTAGCTTAATGGCCGCTCCGTGGAATATTAAAAAAAATAAAAGTAAAAATTCTAAATTTGCCTCAAGCTACGAGATTTTCTCTTTTGTTTAATGCACAACCCCACTTTTAATGTGTGACACTTCTTTGGGCTCACCATGGTTTATGTGTTAGATCCACACCATCCATCAACCTTTCTTTATCATTCTAAAGCATGATCCAAAAAAATGAGGTACATCCAAAGCTCAAGTGGACCGCACCATAGAAAGCCATGGGAATTGAACAACTACCATTAAAACCTTCTTGGGGTCCACTGTGAAGTTCATTCGTCATCTGACCTCTTCATAGGGTCACACAAACTTGGATGAAGGGAAAATACAAAAGTCAGCTGATCAGAGCCTCCTGTGGCCCAAGAATTTTCATTGGTACGGACTTAATTCCCATTGTTTATTGTAGTGTGGCCCACTTGAGCCTTAGATTTTCTTAGTTTTTTGTCTTGTTCCCTAAAATGACATGAAAAAATAGATGTACAGTACGGATAAAACATAGAAATTAAGGTAGGCCCCAGAGAGCCCTTTGACAGGACCGTCCGTCTCTAACCAGATCATCCCGATAAAACATAACAATTAAGGTAGGCCCCAAAGAACCCTTTGGATTTGGTGAGACCCGGGATCCACCAAGGTGGGTGGGACCCTAACTATGGGGCGCACTGTGATGTATGTGACTACATCCACACGGTCCATTCATACTGAAAGCTCGTTTTAGGGCATGATCCAAAAAAATGGAGTAGCTCTTAATACTAGATGGACTATAGCACACGAAACAATGGGGATTGACCATTAAAAATTTCTAGGCCACAGCTGTTTCCTATGGTGTGGTCCGCCTAAAATTTGTGTCAGATTCATCTCTGGGGTAAGGCCCTGAAATGAACATTCAATACGGTTGGACGGTATGAATTTAAGGTGCACACATCACTGTTAGCCCCACAGGTCCTACCCACGTCGTTAGACCCGGGGTCTCGCCTAGTCCGCTCCCGATTTGGGAGCGGATTGGATACTGAACGCTTCACTAGCCAGAAGGCTACCTTGGCTACTGAAGCGACATGGTAAAATATTATTTGTTGAATACTAATAGGCCGTTTCTCGCAATAAATGCTCTTTGAGTGCAGTTCCCTTGCCTCCGTTTCGGCCACAAACGAATAAACCAGCGGAGTATGATGATCCATACTCCTGTAGGTAGAAATTGTTATCAGAAGTCATATAAGTAGCTCATCAAAATCTGTCAAATCGGATACTTAATAAAGGATTCTTACTAGATCATTGGTGTGAATTCAAAAGACATTAAAAAAAAACGTAATCAATTTTCCACGTGTAAAATGGGTCCCACAATCTGGGGTTTAACTCGAGAAATAGGTATGGCAGTGCACCATGTCTGATTGGTTATCATAAACTGGCATCCTATAGCTTCCACGTGGAAGCCTTGCCATGGTCAGAATTTATTGTCTGCAGTCAGTTAACTGGAAAGGGTTTAGCTACTCCCCTGCCACCACCCTTTCGGTGCTCTAGGGGGCCCCACCATCATGCATGTGTTTCATCCATGCCGTCCATATATTTTTATAAATCATTTAATGGTATTACACAAAAAATGAGATATATCCAAATCTCAATTGGACCACATTATAGGAAACATTGTCGAATGATCGTCGACCATTAAAAACTTTTTGTGGGCCATAAAAGTATTGGATCAAGCTGATCTTTGTTTTTTCCCTTCATCTGAGTATTTATAACCTGATCAACAGATTGGATGTCTGATAAACAGTACATTGGGCCTTAGGAGGAGTTAAATGATGGATATCAAATCACTATTGTTTTCCTGTGGTGTGGTCCACCTAAGATTTATATCCCTCTTATATTCAGGATAAAGCGCTAAAATGATCTTAAAAAATGGATGAACGGAATAAATGAAACACATACATCATGGAGGGTCAGTGGATGCTGATTTCATGTGAAAGCCTTTCACGGAGGCTAACGGAACGGCATGGAGATAACGGAACGGCAGTGAAGGAGCATTCATTATAAGAAACAGTTCATTGGCAATGACATTTTTCCACGTCACTTCAGTAACCTTTTGGCTACTGAAGCGTTCAGTATCCAATCCGCTCGAGCGTACTGCGTGACAGACAGCGGACTCACACAAGACGGTGCGGCCCTTGCTGTGGAGCCCACCTTGATGGACGTATTCTATATCCACTCAGTCCATCCATTTTTCTGAATAATTTTAGGACATTATATAAAAAATGAAGCAAATCCAAATATCAAGTGACCCATATCATAGGAAACAATGGTGATTGACCATTAATGGGCCATGAAAGTTATGGGCCACATGAGATTTGGATCATCCTCAGTTTTAGGATCATTATCTAAAATGATTTGGAAAAATGGATGGACGGCACGGATAAAACACATAAATTATGATAGAGGCCACACAACACCGTCCAATAGCTAAGGAGTACTGACATCGTCAGTACGCAATCCAGATCCATCGAGGTGGGTGGGACCCCTGTGGGGCCCTCTGTGACGTAGGTGACTACATCTATGTTTCCATCTGTATTGAAAGCTCATTCTTGGGCATGATAAAAAAATAAAAATGAAACAGATACAGATCTTAGATCTTAGATGGACATAGTATAGGAAACTGTGGTAGATGAGCATTAAAAAGTTCCTGTGGGCTACAAAAGCTTTGGATTAAGATGATATTTGTGTGGTCTCTTAATCTACGTCTTTTTGACCTTATCAATAGATTGGATGGCACATAAACATTCCGGTGGTATCCATGAAGTTTCTAATGGTAGGGATTCAATCACGACTGTTTCACGGGGGTAAATATGTCAAATTAACATATTTCAAACATTTCAGACGTTAGTTAACAAATATGTTATTCCAAATTCATTACTAGTTTTCTAACTTCAGATTCAGACTATAGATTCAGATTTCAAATTCAGACTTCAGACTTCAAATTTAAGAAACAGGCCTTGAGTGTATGTATACTTGTAGAAGCTTTAATTTTCATACTCATACCAATTGTTATTTCAGTTTATGCATTGTGAAAAGGAGCATTGGAATGGTCTTAGAGCACCAGACGCCACCTTGAAAGAGAGATGTCCTGAACCACTAGATGATAGGGGCATACGATCCCGATCACCATCATACTCAATTTCTTGTTCTATTAAGAAGTTTTAGTTATTTTGAGCTTTCATCGATGATCCAAAAATAGTATTATTGCTCAAGTGGTCTATATTGGTTGAGTAGAGTCATTCAAAACTATGGGCAAGATATTGTGTAGGATCAAGGTATTCTAAAATGGTTACGTAACAGCTGTTACACAGTGATAATAATGGTTACCGTACCATAACCGACTAACCGTTATAAAGGGTCATAAACAGTTGCTATAGAAAAATTGACCTGTAACAGCCCTGTAATGGTCCATTATGGGGCGATATATATATATATATATATATATATATATATATATATATATATATATATATAATGGCTGCTATGGCCATCATTACCAAGTATGGAATACCTTGTGTAGGATGCTTTCTTTCACTCTCAAGTGGGGGATTTGGAAAGATCGGAATAGAATTTCTGACAATCTGGAGCAACTGAAGGAGGAGATTAGGGACATTATCAGAAATATTTTGATAGAATGCACCATAACAAGGAAGCAATTCAGAGGAATTACCCTCTCCAAGTAGCAAAGGAACTGTAAAGTGTTTTTTCAAAAAAAAAAAAAATCCTGAATGGCAAAGAGAGAATTTATTAATATGTAAAAGAGCCAGACTACAAAGGGAGGGAGAACGGGATGATGAGAAGTCATCCCATCTCAGCCTCATCTAGAAAGCACCATTGCTTCCAAATAACCCAGAAATCTTCCCAATTACTCCCCTTTGGGGATTTTCAGAAGCCCAAAACATCCTCTCTTTTGCCCTCAGGCAAGCCACTTCAACCCTTTCGAGCTTGTTGAAGGTCCTATTGCTCCGTTCTCTCCGTAAGGACCACAACACCGAAAAGAAAGACGAGCGCCATAGGACTTTTTTCCTTTTTCCTCAAGCTACTCCAGATGCTCCCCATAACCTTGCTTAAGAAACTGCCTCAATAAAGCTAGGCAGACCTTCTCCAACACGCACTGAATTTTGAAGAGGAAACCTTCTCCAAACCATTGAAGCAAACTCTCAATGAATAAAGAGGCAATTTTCTGATTCCACATCTTTAAGGCATAAGGAACATACATTCATGATGATCATGTTCCTGTTTTGAGGGTGGTCAATGGTAAGCAAACTCACAAGCATTGCAAAAAACATCGCTGAGATTTTGAAATTTTCACAATATTCTCGTGGAAAATTTATCACATGATAATATCGTGATATTCAAATTCTTGGGAGTTCTTTTTTCTTGCAATTTTATCATGAGATTATGCTGTTTTTTAATATACAAACATTTAGAAGTGAAATAATTCATTCCACAACAATATATTTATATTTTTTTAATTTATTTATTAATTTATAACAAGTATTTTTAATATTTTATTTTAGTGAGATTTTCCTGATAATATAGAGAAAACGTCAAAATATGAAGATCTTCCGAGAAATTCCCAGGCTGAGAAATTGCCGAGAAATGAGCTTTGTCACTATGCTCGCAAGTTGGAAAATGATTTTTAAAGACAACCAAAAAAAAAAGCAAAAAGAAGAAGCAAATTTAATGAAACTTCAATGTGTGATTTTGATCTTTCAAGCAGCTGTGTTATAAGAGGCAAAAGGGAGAGATTAAGTTGGCTTTATAAGAGGCAAAAGGGAGAGATTAAGTTGGCTTTCTCAAGCCGAGTCAGTTATTGAGAATAAGCAACTTTGTGGGCCAAAAGAAGTTGAGGAATAGCAATGATCTTTCATAGGGGCGAAATTAGGGACTTAGCGTATTTATTCTTTTTGTCATAATTTTAAGTGAAGCTAATGAATAAGCCAGCTAATGAATAAGCCCTTCTTAAGGGTAGGATTTTGGAGTGTTTCCTTTTAGGAATTGGGGTTTCATTGCCGTTTATTGATTTTTTTCTATCATACTGTCTGGTTCTTAATAGAACCCCTTTGTATCCTGTTAGAAAAATCATAATCTCTACAGCAATTCTCAAAAGGGTGGTGATAGAGGGGAGAAGATTCCATGAAGGTTTAGAGACAGTCTGTGAAGGGTGCAACAACTCTTATAGGTATAGGCACAAACAAATGCAAACATAACCAAGGATTATGGTATGCTGTAACAGTTGTTACAGAGCGATAAAGGCTGTTAGGTAAAGGGGAGGCAACCATTACACATTACAGGGTTGCAGAGGCCGTAACAGCCGTTATGGAAAAAATAAACCGTAACGGCCCGTTACACCCCTGTAAAGGCTGTACGGTCCACTGCGGGGCTGATACAGGTTTTTTAGGTTTTCTTCAATTTTTTTTTTTAAAAAAAACCATATGGGGGGCCTGTAACGGCCGTTAGAGCCCATGTCATAATGGTAATGGTGGAGTTACCGTTACGGAATACCTTGCCAAGGATATAACCTTTATAAACGATCCTCCTCTCATAATTCTAGAATTCATTAGTTCAATTCAAAACTTGACCAGTCGACTCGACCTGAAGAGATTTCCAGCAGAGTCACTGGACTGACTCATGATGTGACATGATACGAAATCGACAGGACTCATCGAGTTGGCTCACTGACTTGGTTGACTTGCTGTTAATTGAACGGAGAGTTGTGGACTCATTTAGTTTGGCTGTTTAGCATAATTTACGCAGCCATAACAATTTTAAATATTTACTAGAAATACATTTTATATATTGAGTCCAGTACAGACTCAGTTGAGTCTTCAAGTAAATGAGGCTAGACATCAAACCAAGCCGAGCTTCTGGATTTTTCAAATATGCTACCTCATCAATCATCATCATCATTGTCACGACAAACACTAAACTTCGTAAACCATGGTTCAAAACATCAGCCAATATGTATTGGTTTTTGACGTACCAACATGATGCAATTTTTTTGCGTATGACACTAAATTGATTGTAATTTACAGTGATACGACTGATACTGTGATACATTTTGGGTTTGGAGCTGGTCCTTGCTAATGCTTTGAATACTTTTATGAACACAACAAATCGTACACCAGAAAGACAGTTTACAACATAGACAAAAGGAGAGAGGTTTAAGAATGGAGAAGAGCTTTTAAAGCTCTGTTGACAACAAAAGCTGCTATATCTTTGTTCTAATCTCAAATATAAATTAGGATAAAATAACAATACATTGAACAGGAATTTGTACAATAAATAGCTAGCAATACAAAGCATAAACATACTTCATAAGACCAAATCCATGTTGTACACCACACTCACAAAAACTTCTATTGATTGCTTCAACCAACGAACATCATATGCAATAGCAAATAAGAACATATATGGAGCATTTGGATGCACTATTCAATTGGATTCCAATTAATTAGTCCCATAAAGTAGAAAAAAAAAAAACCAAATGTGATTTCATTTTGTACCGCTCATGCCAAGATTATTGACTCCAAATTGAAATTACATTACTTTCAAGTTGACATTGGAAGTGAAACAAACATACGTGGAATTTGAGTAGGAAAGATCACCATTTTTCTCATCTCCTCTTGGTTAAGCAGAATGCTTGCAGTTCAATTCATTTGTGAATCCAAATGTAGCCATAAGTTACAGGAACAAACCTCAGATACAGTCTCTTTTCTCTAAAATGAATACAACATTCTCCAAAGAAGCCTCATCTTTCATGTATTAACACCAAACACGAAACCGTTGCTATAGGAAGGAAGATTGGTTGATGGCATTGGATTCCTCACAGGCGAACGGAACGGATTCGGCATCACAGGGAAGGTGATGTGAAGACCAGCCCCCCTAAGAACCTGTTTCGCATTCGTGCAAGAGATTTCTGATTGATCGGTGAAGAATGCCGGCACATTCATCGAATTTATCAATTCAAGGGCCCCACCCCAACTTCCGCCACTCTCCAAACCCGAATTCAATGCAACCACAACATGCGGTGAAGGGAGGTAAGTTGATTCCTCCTGATAAACACCCCTCACCAAATTCACCCTCACTCTACTACTTATTCCCAAGACTGTCCCTGACAAATCACTCGGGACTTCAGGCCCCACCATTACAATCTGCACATTTCCAGACCCGTTTAACAAATGCCCAATCTCGGCGAATGCTGGCATCCAGTCTAACTCCCCTTCTGGTCCAAGATAATGCACTATCACCTCTCTTCCCTTTAGTAGAAGGTTCTTACAACCGATGCTAAGCGCTGTTAATATGTGATAAACCGTTAATGGATAGGATAGTAAAACAGCGACTGGGCTTGACAATGGGAGCGATCGTAGGTTGTAATACTCCGACCAGCCCGAGAGAAGAATTGGGTTAGAATTCTTATCTCGACCGTCGAAAGGCGAATCAGGGGGGTAGTCCCGATCATCCAAGCTGCCCCACGAATCCAAAGCTCCTCCGCCTTTGACAGGAAGGAGGCCGAACGGGCAATGTAGATAGCAATTGCATTTCCTCCGCCACATCCCCTTCTGATGGAGGCCTACCGACTCAAGCCACTTACATGGGTGGTCCACAAAACAGGGGAAGACGAATATTTTCATCGCCAATTCCTCCTCTCTTTCCATCATCGCCTTGTAGAGACCGCAGGTGCCCTTGTGGGTGTCCTTCCAATGCTGCTTCTGGCAAACCGGGCCACAGTAAACAACCGCCCGACACCGCCCACAGCACACTGACTGTTCTCCATAGACTTCCTTCTCACACACACTACATTGTCTCGGCGCCGCCCAGTTAATCTTCAGATCGACAGCGGACGCCTCATCTTTGACAGGTTCCGCCTTTTTCGTCGGAGTCGAACTCTGCTTCTCTTCATAAACTTGCCCCGGCGGGTGTGAGATTGTCACCGCTACAACGTCGGAACCCTTCCCCAATTCAGGCGGCCACTGCACATCAACTGTCTCGATGAACGGCTCGAAACTCACCAATCGGGTCCATTTAGGCGCCGGGGCATCCTTCGCTGACTGGATTAGTGCGTGCACCAATGCGATCGCCTTCATGAATGCGTATACGTACTGGAGCTCCTCCACTGTCGGATTCCGAAATCGGACCCCACCAGTTGCAGTGCAGCGGGCAACGTCGATGACGGGGAACCGGTCGGTGCCGGAAGGCTCCAGCGACAGTGACCGGACCATCCTCCGGTTCGACGCGTAGAGCAGCGACTCAGGCTCGAAGGTGACTCGGAGGAGATCGACGTGGGGGATTCGACGGGTGTCGCGAGGCCCGGTCATCTGACGGGCGTCCTCATCTGATCGGAACATGTGGAGGCCGAGATCGCCACCGTCGGATCCGATGAATTGGAAGCAGGGGAAGGGCTGCTTCTTGCCGGACCAGTCGGAATCTTTGCCGACTCGAATTCCGAAGAGATGAGTCGGTCGGAATCGTTTCCATGGATCGGTTCTGTAGAGAGCAGCTGAGGCTCGGAAGAGGGATTTTATGAAGGCGGGAGAGATTCCTTCGACTCGTAAAAGACAGGTGCCCGAACCCGGTCCGAGTCCAGGGCCCGATCCGAACTGCTCCTGAAATCGGGCGAAGAGGTCTTTCAGGTGCGCATCCATGGCGCAAGCTAGTGGATAGCAGGGGAGAGGTAGAATGGGAGAATGATCGAGATCTGCTTGGAATTTTGAAGTGGGGTTTGTTTAGTGGATTCGTTTTGAAATGGGAAGACGTTGGGGTTGGATGTGATGATCTGAACCGTTGAGATTAACGGTTCAGATTTCAGGAATTGAGGTGGGGCTTGACTTGGGGGACTGAGATCTGGAAGCGAGAAATGGGGTGTGAGAGACAGAGAGAGAGATCGAGAGAGCATTACGCATGTGCAGAAAAACATTTTTACTCTGGCAGTGTGGTGGATGGTACGCGGGTACGTAAAAATCGAGAATAGGGCATGCAAATTAGTTAAATTAAACTGTCCAAAATTATGGTTAACGGTTTAGATGTTCCATGAACAGACAATTACTCCTATTTGATAATCTGACTGTTGGATTGGTGGACACTTTTTTCGACGGTTGAAAAGGAATATTTTCCGATGGGATGGGTAGCATTGAAACAATTAAGTGGCGGCAAATCAAAGGTTAGGATGGTTCAACCATTCTGATTTTTGGGACTTTGATTTCGATGCAGTAGCTACCCCAACTTAGTCGGTTTAAGTTGAGTTATTGTATGCCACGTGTGCATGTTCTGATTGCCTGTGTATCAGTATGCCCGTGTATCATATAACTCTCATTGAGGAGCGGATTGCAATATTTTTTGGAGAAATTTTCAACTGTACGACTCATTTATGTCCCATTTACGGACGCGGATTGCGTCCTACTCAGGGCTCTGTGGGACTCACTGTGATATAAGTGTTTTATCCACGCTGTTAAACGCTTTTTTAAGATAATTTTAATGTGTCAGCCAAAAAAACTAGGCAAGTCCAAGGCTTAAGATGACCACAAAATAGGGATTGAACGTCCACCGTTAAAAACTTCTTGGGAGCCTGAGAAGTTTCGGATGAAGCTGATATTTGTGTTTTCACTTCATCCACGTCTACGTGACCTCATGAATAGTTTGTATGGTTAAAAAAACATCATGTTGGCCCTTAGAAAGGTTTCAACGGTGGGTGTCATTATCAGTATAGGTTCCTCTGGTGTGGTCCACTTAAGCCTTAGACCTGACTCATTTTTTAGTTAACACATTAAAATTATCTTTAAAAAGCGTTTAACGGTGTGGATAAAACTCTTACATCACAGTGGCCCCACAGAGCCCTATCCGGACGGATTACTGTCCGGGCGGGGGTAGGACGCAATCCGCGTCCCCCATTTACCTGCCTACTCCTTTTTCGATATGTGGGGGCAGCCTTTTCATGTTACGAAAATACCCTGCTTTTCAAAAAGCAGTTTCCGAAAGATGGGCTACCCATTCCTATAACCGTAGCCCCTGCTTTTTCAATACATGCTTCAACATATATAGAAGGTATTTCGATACGATTAAAAAGGTTCAGAACTATCCAACGAGTTTGCCTTAATAATCCTGTAATTTTCGATTCATATCAAAAGGTATTCGGTATGTATTGAATGTATTTTCTTTATGGCTATAACCGTAGCCATAACCGTAGTGCATGATAGTATGTGCAATTTTTTTTAAAAATTTTATTTTTACATGGAGAATTTTATTCTACCTACATTTTTCTCTAATACATATTTATATAAATGTGTACATATAAGCATATAAAAAAAAATTTCTCTTTTTTTTCATTTATTCCATTATTCATTTAACAAGAATATTTTTTAAACCAAATTTAGTTACTTGACGTACCATATATGATTTTGGGGTAGGAGAAGCTACTTTAGCTAACCAACCTAGTCATTTTCATAGATTCCATCAAGTCGATGGTCAAAAATCCATTTCATTCACTTCGCGATCAATTTCAATCAGTTCGCGGTCAATTTCATTCATTTTATTCACTTCGCGGTCAATTTCAATCAGTTCGCGGTGAATTTCATTAACTTCGTGGTCAATTTCATTCACTTCGCGGTCAATTTCAATCACTTCACGGTCAATTCCCTTCATTTCACGGTCAATTCCATGCATTCATAATAAATTCCGGTGATTCCCCTTCACTTCATGGTCAATTCAATCATTTCACGGTCAATTCCATTCACTTCACGGTCAATTCAATTCATTTCACGGTCAATTCCATTCACTTCACGGTCAATTCAATTCATTTCATGGTCAATTCCCTTCACTTCACGGTCAATTTCATGCATTTCACGGCCAATTCCGGTGATTTTCCTTCACTTCACGGTTAATTCAATTCATTTCACGGTCAATTCCCTTCACTTCACGGTCAATTCCCTTTATTTCATGGTCAATTTTATGCATTTCATGGTCAATGTAACACCCCAAATTTTTGCCAACCTGGGATTAGACGTCCTTAGGCGATGGGTCGATCCTAACACCTTATTAACTTGTCAGAACTGAATCCCACAGTCTAAAATCGCTCCTTAACCCATTTCCTTCACAAATCCCATCCTTCACTACCTTGTTCTTTCAATTTTTCAAAGCACTTTCGCCCTAGACACTATCTTAAACTAGCTAAGTAATATAACTTGGATCACTTTAGATACAAACTGCAAAGGACTAAATACTACCTCAGACGGAAATCACTTAGGATTAAATCCTTTAGAAATTTGACAAAGTTAACTAAGTACTAAACTAGATTAGCCATGAAATCCATTTGAATCGCTTTAAATACGATCTGCAAGACTCAAAACTTGTAGAATCATTGACGCTAGGTTACCCAAAAATCTAGGATCAAACTTATTACCCGACTGCTCTCGGGAGCATGTTGAAACTCCGTATCTGATCTGGACCGCACATTGGGAGTCCGAACAATACGAGGTTAAGGACTTAGGACCGCCTCGCTGGGCTTAACAACCATATCGGAAATCAAATCCAGCCGATGTCCCACGGCTGTTCGCTTGAGTCCGGAGCGAGAGAGTGTGAAAACATTTGTTTTCTTTAAAAATAAATATCTTGAATAGTAATCTGAGACTCGTCGCTTGCAGATCAGTTTTAAGCAACCAGACCGTCAGAATCAGACCAAATTACACCCTCGGATCAGGAGAAATTTCATACACATTTACATGTACTCGGAATCTCCGATCGAGATCCGCTGACCGTTGAACTGAAACTGGTCCGCCACGCGTGATCTGGAATCCCGACCGAAACGAAAACTTAATAGAATGTAAATCCAGCGTTAGTGAGCTTAAGTCTGACCTTTGGTTCAAGGAGAGCCGCCAGAAACCCTCTTTTGAGCTGAAACAATGCCGATTTGATTATAATGTAAGTATACTTTGAACATAAGTCTATTTCGGTAAATTTTTAGGCTATATAAGGACCTTAAACCCTCTCTCATGGCAGCCATACGAATTTGAGATTGAGAGAGAGAAAAGAGAGAGAAAGTGTGGGAGATGTGGGAGGAACTCCCTGCTACTGTTCCCTGCCACTATTCAGGCTCCACCGCCTGATTCTCATCGCTTTCCCGGCGATTCCGGCGTCGTTTCTAGGTAAGAAACCCTAACCCTAATCCGTTTTAGGGTTGTATAGGTTGTAGGTTATAAAATAGCTAACCTGTTTCGTTCTCTAGGTTGCCAAACTCCCGTATACGGAAGCTTAGCGAACCTATCGACTCCGTTACGATTCTACGACAAAGGGTGAGGACTTTAGGTGTATAGGTTGTGGTTTTCAACGTTTTCAATGTCAGATAATGATAGATTCATGATCTGCATGTAATTGCACATGTACAAAGTGCTTTCCTTTTCCTGTTTCGATTAAAGATGCAAAATATGGAATTTTACATATTCTAGTTATTCGTATAAAATACCGTATATGTATTTTTTTTGAAAATGTAGTTGACATGTTTATTTGTCGTATGGATATACGATATATGGATAAAATACTTATTTGGCGAAAGGATTCGCCTAAATACATGTTTACTGATATACACTATGTATGTAGAAATACGGTATTGTAAGAAGTACCGTATACATGTATAATTTAGCGATGTGTTTGTCATGATTAATTGTTGTAGATTGTATAGTATATGAATAAAATACCTGTTTGGCGAAAGGAATCGCCGTAATACATGTTCCCTTGTATATACTATGTATGTTGAAATTGTGTATCCTAGAAAATACCCCATGCGTATAAATTTTGGTGATGTGATTGTCATGATTATTTGCTGTATGAATATGATATATACGTATAAAATACTAGTTTAGTAAAGGGACAACCCTAATACACATTCCGCTAACATACGTCATGTATGTTGAAATAGTGCACTCTAAGTGTTTGTGAAATTGCTTGTGGGTGTAAGTGCTTAAGTGTTTGACCTTTGTAGGTAGGTGCTTGAGATAGAGTCTCAACTACCTTAGAGACATGTATGTTTTCCTCCCTGAGGTTGTTTACTTTAACCACTTACTTATGAAATATATGTGTTTGTATTCCTGGTTTTATAGTGCTTCATAACATGCTTATAACATGCTTTATAATATGCTTTATGATATGCTTGATAACATGCTCAACTGATTGTATGATTTTAATTATGTAATGTGAATGTTTAAATTCATAATTACGTTGTATGATCCGTCATGGGTGATGGGGGAGTGGAGCAACGAGTGCGTGCAACAGCCTTGGCAGCCCTAAACGGATAATACCAGACTTGATTGTATGATTTGAACCTTGATCCATTACTGTTTTATCTATTTGCAATTGAATGTGATTGGGGCTATTGTATGGTCCAGGTTGTCGGTAATAGAATCGAATTCGTAGCTGAGATTCATCCGCCACGTAGGACGTGTTTAACGAACCCGAGTCGTGCATTGCTTGTCGGCAGTGGTTATGCACTTCATGTCATACAACTCAACGGGCGCTCGTGCTAGTCGAGCTCGCCAAGTAACCCGATCTGTCTAATGTTTGTTCACCATGTTTGGAGGCAACTGCTTGAACCTAGGGTACCAAACTTACCAGTGAAATTCCTTTAACCATGGTACCTCGATCCGCTAAGACTCATGAGCCGGGCATGGTGGTATGGGACACCGTGGTCAAGCTGTCGGCCTACGCTGGGGCCACGTGCCTCCCCGCAGTGACCAGTGAGCAACCAGACTCGTGAGCCGATTATGGTGGTATGGGACACTATATTCGAGCTGTCGATACTTACGGTGAGAGCCGAGTACGGTGAGACCTGTACTCGTGCTGACGGGCGACGAGTCTTTTGTAGTATCTTCGAGTATACTCCAAGGTTTGTGATTGGCGACGAGCCCTTCACAGTAACTAGAGTATGAGTTGAGCCGAGTACGACGAGACCTGTATTCGAGCTGACGGCCAGCGATTGAGCCGAGTACGGTGAGACCTGTACTCGAGCTAACGGTCAGCAATTGAGCCGCATACGGTGAGATCTGTATCCGTGCTGACGGGTGACGAGCCCTTTGCGATGCCTTCGTGATGCCTCTCGAACTATAATACCGTATGAGATTAACTAGGATTGACGGCCCTAGAATGGATCAAGTTTGGGAATGATATAAGGGAGGTACCCTAGTTTTCCAATATTGCTGTTTGAAATGGACTAATAATAACTCGGTAATCATGCTCATCATCGCACCGCATGTGCCTAGTAGATGTGGAGCACTGAGGGAGGTATGCATTCGCGAACGTAAGATGATGTCGCATGAGGGTGGTTTGGTAAGGGCATACTTCATCATGTCATTTCATACTTGCATTTAATAAGAGTAGTTAAACTTGATTGATTGTACTGCTTTATCATTACTGCTTGATTGAATTGATAACATGTTAACCTATGCTTTATTGTTCCACTAAGTTGATCACTCACTCCCACGTTACGGGACGGTGTTGTACACACCAACCGGATTTGTTGAGTTTCAGGTGATGGCAATGCTTATGAAGAAGAGCCAGACTACTTCTATGGTGATGAGGAGGAGTTCTCCTATCTATATCTCTCTAGCAGGTCTATGAAGACCTGACATTGTAATGACGAGGCTATGGTACTTGGTATAGAAGACATTACACTTCCTCGCATTAGGTATATTTTAGAATTGTACTTGTAATTAACTAACCTGGTAACTTTATCACACTCTGGAGACTCACCACTATTTTTTATATTATATATATCTATCACAGTCTTCCGCTTGCAATTTAACTGTCTCTGGAGTATGATATGTTGTTTTGGCTTAATCTCACTCATGTTCAATGCACAAATACAGTCAACATTCAATCATCATTCATTTTGTTGTATAAGTGATGTTCTGGAACTCGGGAGTTGAGTTTATGCTCGACCCTCGATTTTCGGGATGTTACAGTCAATTCTGACGATTTTCCGTCACTTCACGGTCAATTTCCTTCATTTCATGGTCAATTCCATGCATTTCACGGTCAATTCCAGCGATTTCCTTTCACTTTACGGTCAATTTAATTCATTTCATGGTTAATTCCTTTCACTTCATGGTTAATTCAATTCATTTCACGGTCAATTCCATGCATTTCACGGTCAATTCCCGCGATTCCCCTTTACTTTACGGTCAATTCAATTCATTTCACGGTCAATTCCCTTCACT
This sequence comes from Magnolia changhungtana, assembly GCA_030180095.1. Classification (NCBI taxonomy): domain Eukaryota; kingdom Viridiplantae; phylum Streptophyta; class Magnoliopsida; order Magnoliales; family Magnoliaceae; genus Magnolia; species Magnolia changhungtana. Next base: position 5,631,013 of record JASAUF010000459.1, read on the forward strand.
TCACGATCAATTCCATGCATTTTACGGTCAATTCCAACGATTTTCCCTCACTTCACAGTCAATTCAATTAATTTTAACGTCGATTCCCTTCACTTCACGGTCAATTCAATTAATTTCACGGTCAATTCCCTTCACTTCATGGTCAATTTCATGCATTTCACGGTCAATTCCCTTCACCTTACGGTCAATTTCATGCATTTCACGGTCAATTCGGGCAATTCTCCTTCACTTCATGGTCAATTCAATTCATTTCACGGTCAATTCCCTTCACTTCACAGTCAATTCCGTGCATTTCACAGTCAATTCCCTTCACTTCATGGTCAATTCCATGTATTTCACTCCATTCACTCCCTTACACTTAAATACACGTCCGAACTCATGTCTGCTATCCCTATGGAGATTTAATGAAGAAAATGGGTGAAAAGAAAGAATATGGATGATAGAGATGAGTTCGGACGTGTATTTGAGTGTAAGGGAGTGAATGGAGTGAAATTGATAAAGCACCGGTAGTGAAGGGAATTGACCATGAAATGCATGGAATTGACCATGAAGTGAAGGGAATTGACCGTGAAATGCATAGAATTGACCGTGAAGTGAAGGGGAATCACTGGAATTGACCATAAAATGAATGGAAATGATTGTGAAGTGAAGGGAATTGACCATGAAATGCATGGAAATGACAGTGAAGCGAAGGGAATTGATAATGAAATGCATTGAATTGACCGTGAAGTGAAGGAAATTGACCGTGAAGTGAAGCGAATTAACCGTGAAATGCATGGAATTGACTACGAAGGGAATTGACCATGAAATGCATGGAATTGACTGCGAAGCGAAGTAAATTGACCGTGAAGTGAAGGGAATTGACCGTGAAGTGAAGGGGAATTGTTGGAATTGACCGTGAAATGCATGGAATTGACCGTGAATGAAGGGAATTGACCGTGAATTGCACGAAATTGACCGTGAAGTGAAGGGAATTGACTGTGAAATGCATGAAATTGACCGTGAAGTGAAGGGGAATCGCCGGGATTGATCGTAAAATGCATAGAATTGATCATGAAGTGAATGAAATTGACCATGAAATGATTGAAATTGACCGTAAAGTGAATGAAATTGACTGCGACATTAATGAAATTCATCGCAAACTGATTGAAATTGACCACAAAGTGAACAAAATTGACCGCAAAGTGAATGAAATTGACCGCGAACTGATTGAAATTGACCGCGAAGTGAATGAAATGTATTTTCGACCATCGACATGATGGAATCTTGGAAAATACCAGGTTGGTTGGCTAAAGTAGCTTATCCTACCCCAAAATTATATATGTTACGTCAAATAACTAAGTTTGGTTTAGAAGATATTCTTGTTAAATAAATAAAAAAAGAAATTAAAAAAAAAATAGAGAGAATTTTTTTTTATATACTTATATATACATATTTATATAAATATGTACCAGAGAAAAATGTATGTAGAATAAATTTCTCCATGTAAAAAAAGGAAAAAAAAAAGTGTGTTGAATGCTGTGGCACTAGGGTTATAGCTAATGTTATAGTCCGTAGCGATAGGCTCCTGTCTTTTTTTCCCTGTTGTAATCCCCACCGCTTTTTGTGGGTCCTATTATGAGGTATGTGTTATATCCAAACCGTCCATCTATTTGGCGAACTCGTATTAAGGCTTGAGACAAAAAATAAGACACATCTAGCTATCAAGTGGACCACACTGTAAAAGGCAGTGGAGGATTGAACATCTATCATTGAAACCCTTTTAGGGGTCATAGAAGTTTTGGATAATTATGAAATTTGTTTTTCCTCTTCATCCAGGTCTTTGTGACCTTATGAATAGATTGGATGGAAAATAAATATTATGGTGGGCCCTATAAAATTCTTAACGGGGAAGATCTCTTTGTGGTTTGGTCCAGTTGATCTTTACATATGATTTTTTTAATTTTTGGATAATGCTCCGAAATGATCTCGAAATATGGATGAACGTTGTGGATATGATAAATACATAACTATGGGCCCCGTAACTTTGATCTCTTTTGAACCGTTCGTGGAGTTCGAGGAGCGTCAGCGCTCGTCTTCGAGCACCAGGCGATCCGCCTCCGGGAGAAAAGCAGGGGCATTATCGACCTGAGCAATGGGGCCGTACAGCTGGGGCTCATTATTGGGAGGTAAAAAGCAAGTGGGCTTAAAAATGTTGGTGGGCCATATATGGGTCGTATAGTTGGAAATTTCTCTATTATTTGCATCTGCCCGGGACAACAGATATTCCTGTACCCGGGGCTATTTGGGTCCCACATAGATGTCCATTACAAATCTACTCCGTTCATTTGTTTTTAAATACCACAATTAGATAGGACTAAAAAAATCAGGTATATCCAAAATTCAAGTGGGCCACCAAAAACGATACAGTGGGAACAGAAACGTCTACCGTTGAAAGCTTCCTGGAGCTGACTATAATGTTAATATGCCATCCAAACCGTTCATATGGTTATTACCAATCAGATAAACTGTATGAACAAATATTATTCTGAAACAATACTTCTGTCATAGCCAAACGTTCAATCCTTACTCTTTCTTGGGTATGTCCCACATGAGTTTTGGATATGTGTAATTTTTACATTCCTATATTATTATTGTGATCTTTAAAAACAGATGGACGGATTGGATTTGTCACTAAATCTCTGTGGATCCCACGTAGCCGCGGGCACAGATATATCTCTTGTGCCCCGGGGCACATGCAATCCGCCCTCCATTCTGAAGCGGTCGATGTATCTTGCTAGTGAGACTCGCGCATGTTGCTCACCAACTGTAAACTCGCTTCTTCTGCCACGCAACTAGATGATCTGAACCGTTCATCTAGAAGATCTTAATGGAATCATACTAATACAAGATATACACCGTTCACTAAATTGCGAACTAGAAACTTCTTCATTGACTGTTGATTCTAACCCATTTTTATAAGGACGTGAAAAATATGATGGGTAGAATTGATTTTGTGTGTAACCATTTAAGTTATGAAATTTTAGATGAACGGTCTTGATCATCACGATTTGGGCGTGCCTCTTTGGCACCCCGCCTTTTTTGTATTTAACGGTAGTTGAACTGAAGAAATTTCGTATATGAGGAAGCGGATTAGGTGTTAACGGGTAACACGTATTACCCTTACCGTGGGGCCCACCTTGATGATTTTTAATATATCCACTCCGTCCATCCGTTTCTACAGCCCATTTTAAGACGTTTTATAAATAATTAAGTAGATCCAGATCTCAGGTGGACCGTACCACAGGAAACAGTGGTGTTTGAGTCCCTCACCATTAAAATTTTCAAAGGGCACATTGTAAGGTTTTCGTAATGTTTTTTTTTTTTTTTTTTCACACAACCATTTTATAATGTCAATAAGACCTGGATGATGGGAAAATACAAAGATCGGATTGATCAAAAACTTTCCTGGCCCACGAAAGGTTTTTAATGGTCATTCGTCACTATTTCTAGTGGTGGGTCTAACTGAGATTTGGATATTCTTAAGTTTTGTTATATTATAGTAAAATACAATTATAAAACAGACGGACGGCGTGGATATAAAAAATATATATCAAGGTGGCCCCACACAGTTAAGGTAACAACCACTACGGTGTTACCCAGCTGTTCCGCTCCTACCACGTTCTTTAACCACCGACTGATCTAGTGTTCAAAATGGCAAGCATGATTATAAATCTAGACCGTCCAAGTTATGGGCTATGGATAGAGCGTGGCCTCCAAGCTGCAATTATGGAATGCATCCAATCGGGGGAGATCAAACCAATGGATAAAAGTGTATTGCGAAGAGGTCCGAAGAAAGTTATTTTGGATATACATGGTCCGTATTGTACGGCATAGATTTCATATAAAATAAGGTAAGTCACCACCACTTAAGATTTGTTATATTTTTATCTTGCAACAAAGACCACCAATCCATTGTCGTCTAGTCCGGTTAGGATATCTGGCTTTCACCCAGACGACCCGGGTTCAAATCCCGGCAATGGAAATCTTTTTTCTCCCCGCGAATTTTTATTGGTCAGATAGTGGGGCCCACTAAAACATCTATCCAGATTTTTTTTCTCAAGGGTCAGATAGGCAATTTTCATTGGTCAGTTAGTGGGGCTCACTAGAGCATCTATCCATTAGGATCTTTTTGCACGGGCATTTTCATAAGTCAGATAGTGGGGCCCACTAGAACAACTATCCAGATATTTTTTTTTTTTCATGGGTCAGATAGTTACGAAATTTTCATTGGTCAGATAGCGGGGCTCACTAGAAATATCTATCTATTATGATTTTTTTACATGGGTCATAGTGAGGCCCACTAGGACTGTGAATGCATGTGCGCCCGCAGCACGGTTTGGATGGTGGGAATAGATTTGCTTGGCTCACCAGGTTCTGTTGGTTGTACATCACCTTTCTTAAGGTTGTCACACATGGGGTGTTTGAATATTTGGATCGTTTTGGAGTCTTGACTATACGTAATAAAGGCAAGAGTTTATAGAATTGCCCAGAGAGCGAGAAATTCAAAGAATTCTCAACTGGAATGACTTGTAAATTAATCTGCACCATAGATTCTAGCTAAGAGATCCGGTTACGTAAAAAGAAAGAATTAATTAAGTACACTTTTCCGCCTGTACAACTCACGGTTCTACTTTACAAAGTTGTACAATTTTTTTGAAGAGATCTAGAGAGACTTTCAAAAATTATGTAATTAAATAGTATTATATTAGACTACAAAGCATATGTAAGCGGAAAATTAAAAGAATGAAAACAATATAAAAGTGTGATTAAGCACAAAAAATTAAAGAAATGAAAGCGAGATAAAAGTGTAAGTAAAAAATTAAGGGCGTGTTGGCCGGTTGCATTAGGTGGGATTAGAAGGGATGAAACTAGTTTTAAGGTAATGATGATGTTGTCGGTGGATGGATTAGAGTTCCACGGTATTGCAATATCCCAGGACAGGTTTTGACGGTCTGTTTGGATAGGTTGGAATATGCCGGGACGACGATGGTGATTGTGTTTGTATGGGGCATGGGATTGAAGTAATCTGGCAGGTGAAACTGCTATGCCCGTTTGCCTATATGGAAGTTTATATCCGGAGTTCTCTTTCAGGTTAAAATGCATGCCGCGTGATGGTACGCCGGACACCGAAAATTCTTGAAAAAATAGTCTCCAGTGAACCACACCAAATGAAGATTATGGTATCCACGCCATCCAATATAACTGATAGATGGTCTAAATGGCGTTATTCAAAAAATGAAGTAGGTCCAGATATCCAGTGGACCACACCAAATGAAGCAGGGCATTAAAATCACCTATACGTGTTACAGGTTCAGATATCCAGTGGACCACACCAAATGAAGCAGTGGTGATAAAAATCACAATCTACTAAAGCAGGTCTAGATATCCAATTGACCACACCAAATGAAGCAATGGTGATAAAATCACCCACCGTTGAAACCTCTCTAACATACGAAGGTGTGGTGGATAACACTGATTAAAATAGCCTATTATTGATCGACCCCGCTGAATTTTCAGCCAAGGCTACACAAGTTGTATGGATGGATGATCTCTCCGGATGGATGGATCGCGTGGGGCAAGTAGTAGAAGAAGGACTGGGGTATGTGTGTTTCATCCAATCCATACAAAGTGTTTTTCTTATGAACAATACCAGTCGCTTGAAAAGGTTATCACAGTTGCATTCCAAAAAGAAAGTTGAAAAGTAGTTTTCATGAGGACAAAACCCTACCACCTGTACCTACAGTTTAATTATAATATACAAAGCGAAGAAAAGAACCAAAATGGTTGTCACAAATGCACCCAATCTCTCTCTAAAAGACACGGCGGCATCATCAATCGACATGGCCCTAGAAACTATGGCTCGGGTCATCTGTTGGATAGACGAAGTTGATGAATGAAGGATGTCAACCTCATCACAACATGCGGCAACATATCCCGCATGAGATCCTTGTCCAAGTCTCGATTGAGCACTGGTATTACCGAAGTGACTGTCCCAACATGCCGACAATTCTTTCCAATTCTTGAAAGCTTGATGTATGTTGCTGCTATATCCTTCAGCTTCCACTCTAGCATCACCCAATGACAGATATATGCCTAATCAATGCCCCACCAGTATGATGTAGTACTTTTCTTTCCCCATCTGCATTGACATGTCCATTATCGGAATGTATACAAATGTAATTGAATATAAACAGGTATAAAAATTATGAGGTAGTATCCAATCGACTAAAAAGAATAGTGTTCGTGATCAAATGTATTGTAAAAGCTGTGAGTACATACCCTTTCTCCGGTGGAAGTGTGTTGTCCTATCTATCTTAATGTGCATCCAACAAGCATATGAATACATCTATTAAAGTTATTACATCTCCAAAATATTCATGATAACATCATTTAGTTTGGTATACACTGTATACCAAATATACTAATCCCAAAGTGAAAGTACCATTTAAAAAAGTTATTACAGGTCCATATAGAAGAAAGTGTAATAAACAGGGCACAATACCTGTCAAACCAAACCAACACCTACATCCCTAAACTTATCGCGGAGTGTTTTCTTCAACCACTCGACGTGACGCTCAGGTCAAAGACTGAAAAAGAATGATGCCAGCTTCTCGTCCCTACTCAACAACTGACTAATTTTGATGAGCTATGAGTTGGTCAACCCTTGTAGCTCTTCGAGGACATCAAGTACTTTGCTAATACGATTTACCTCTTTGCCTAGGCCAAAATCACACAGAGCCTCTGCAACGTTTTTAAGAGAGATGCAGAGTACATCACAAGGACGGGGAGTCCGCATACGTTTTTTTTTATGCTATCCCACCCTGGCTACTATCAAAATCGGATGAATGAGTTGGAGTGCCGCGGAACATTCGATTTTCCATCGAGGGAGTGTCTGATGAAAATTGATTGTTCCCTGTCGAGTCTACTAAGTTATCCTCAGAGAGGTCAATGGTATCGTCAAGATCATATTCGAGGTCCGTTTAGGCCTCATTGAGATCTCGTTGAATTCGAGAGGAGGATGCAGTCATACTCCTACTTCCTTACACATAACGTCCTGTGGCCTGATCGGATTCGACGATAACCGCCAAGTCATCCATTATCTCGATTCTTTTGCCACTGAGTCTTTCAGAGCGCGGGTGAGACTGCAGCAAATGACCACTTGTAAGTAAGCAAAGAATATTATCTATATAAGGGTCATTAAAACATGGAAATACATGAAATTGTTTTGTAAACTCTACTTTTACAAATCTTACCATAAGGTACTCTTCCTAGACCTCGTTAGGGGCCGTAACCACCATTCGCTCATTATCCCATCCAAACCCACTAGTCGCCAACATGTCCTTGACGACATTATATTCTCTCTTGTAGTACCTCAGCCGGTTTTGCACGTTCTGCCAGTTCACAACAATCTTTGTATGCTTCGTCACCTCTTCAGCAGCTACTTGGTACGCTTTCCTCTTGAAACTATTGTCAGCTTTACGTCCCAATGCAACCTATTAGAGCAACGTGTCAAATAGTACTTGATCCATTGCTTCATTTGATTTTTGCTGCTCGGGACAGAGGCTCGGATATGGATTTCATTGTCTTTTCCCGTGGAGAATGAAAAGGGTGAGCTCTCAGTCCTAGGGGGGAGTGAATAGGACTATGCCAAAATAAAAAAAAATAGCTGAACAGAAATAATAAATATAACTGAATCAATTAAAGATCTCAATTGTAATAGTATTGAGAACTTGATTTAAACTTTGTTCAAAGGACAGCCTTACATCAAAAAAAAATGTTTATTGTAGGATAACCTGATTTCTTCAACGCAGTAAGGATCAAGATCGCAAACTAAAATAAGAGGCAAATAACAGAAATTATCTATTACACGCATTCACCACATGTACATGAAAGAAGAGATTACAAACATTCAGCACACATCCATCACATACAACATCATCCACCTCAAACACCAAGAGTTATAGTTGTTCAGTGTGTACACCAACTGTTCTCAAATATCCATACCTACTCCACTCCCAATAATCACAACCCACGTGATATTGACGTTCACTATGAAACAAGGTTTTCTCAGGTTCACCTTAAAACTTATACAGTTGTGTTTTTAATTAGGCTATCATAATCAAACCCTGCACTGAGATTTTCTAACTGATCTCAGTCATAACCAATACAGAGATTTTTATGGCTAATCTTAAAAAAAAAAAAGGTAAATAAATAAAACTATTTATCTTCTTCTTGAAGATGCTGCTTGATGTAGCCCATAGAACCGATTCGCTTGATGTAGTTGTTCAATGTCCAACAAATATAATCAAGGGTTCTAGGTTCTAAATAGATTTTAAATTATCTCAAACCTTGGGCTACTTGTTTGAATTCCTTGGATCTCAAAGGGTAGAGTAAAAACTCACTCAAAAAAAAAAAATCAAATTCACAATATTGAGATCAAGGAATTATAAAAACAAATAAGCTATTTAAAAGATCTAAAATTATCGGACTATAACTTAATAATGACGGGAACTTTTCTCTTAAAGTGGAAGCTTTCCGTGGCTTAATTGAATGATTTGGAATGAGAAAAGAGCTTTATTTATAGGCTAAAAAATGGTTCCTTCGACTGGTCTTAAATTCAGGGAAATTTTAAATTTTCTGGCGTGATCGGATAAAACTAACCTTCGACTGGTCAAGTGGCCTGCTCGACTGGTCGTGGATAAAAAAAAACATGTTGCAGGAGTTCGAGTCGAGCTCCCCATGACTGGTCGAGTAGATTTCTACGACTGGTCGAGCACGGTGCTCGACTGGTTGAGGATCTACCAGAAAATTTTGAAATTTGAGTTTAAAACTTGAACTGGTCGAACCAGAGCCTAGACTAGTCAAATTTTAGCCTATCAAAGTATAATAACCCGTAGATAATATGCATGAGAAATGACCTAAACCTAGGGTATTTATAGGGTCACTTATACCTGAAACATTGGACATTGAACTTAAATCTTCAGTAGCTTCAGATCTTTTACTTGAAGGAGATTCGCATTAGAAGCTTGATCTTGAAGTAGACTTGCATTAGTAGCTTGATCTTGAAGTAGATCACAACCTTGTATAACTATCTTCATGTCTTGTACTTCAAATCTTCATATGATGATGATCTTAAAGGTGAACTTTCCATCATATGAACAAGTCACACTCTAAATTGTTTTGTTTTACCGAAATTTGACAACAAAGTGTGCTTAATACATATAACACTTACAATCTCCCCCTTTGTCAAATTTGTGACAGAACAAACTTAAAAGATTACAATACACAAACTTCACACTTCACAACACTCTTTCATTCATAATATATACTCCCCCTCAATCTACTCCCCCTTAATCTGAGCTTTGACTAGACTTGTGTAGAGTACCTGTATTAAGATATATATATATATATATATATCCAAAATATATAGCCCACACGATTTAATTCATTTGCGCATATGTTACCATAAGCATAACAAGCAAATGAGCCAACCATCATAACCATAATAACAACTCTCTCCCCCTTTTTGTCACAACTTGACAAAGGAAGACAGAAATCTAATTAAAGCACAAATATAATTAGGAGAAAATATTGAGAGTAGCATTAAATGAGTGTCATAAAGATAGTAATTAGAAAGAGAGTGTTATCCAGAATAATCCCATACAAACCAAGTGAATACTGAAAGTAAAGTTATACAGATCCAATATAGAAAAACTCAAAGACTAATCAGAACCTAAGAAAGAAGGAGGTAGAATGGACGGGTCAATCTTATGAAGTCCCCTAGTAATGCGATGAAAATATTTACGCATATACTTCATCGAAGATTTATGAATTTCATTCAGATTATCTTGAGGCATTTTTAGCTCACCCACCTTCTCCTCCAGAGAGCAAAGACACTCATCAAACTAAGATAGCTAAAAATCAGGGTCCGACTCGTCATCAGTTTCTATTTCATCAAAAATATTGTCCATAGTAGTGTCAGCTGGTAGAGTGTCTTCTTCTTCAACTTCTACGTCCTCCTCATCACGTTGGCCAGGTAAGAACTTCAGGTTCATCTTGTTGATATTGGAGTTATTGAATGGTAGAACCGCTATCAGTGCCTCAGCAGACGACATGACCACATTACAATGATGTGCTAATGTAGTCATCAGATAGGCAAAGGGTATGTCAACATGGTCAGGATAGAGACAGAATTGAATGATAATATAGCAGATCAAGGAAGGAAGACAAATGTGTATGCCAGACACGATAGCATGGAGAATGCGACACATAAAAGAGGTCAGCTCGGCCTTGTTCCCAAATCTAGGATACACATTAGTAATAAAGATGCGGTGAAGAACCCTATAATTGGGCAACATCTGATTGGCACGGAGGGCATTACCTGGGCTCTACTCAACATCAAAATGACATAATTTATGAGTAAGTTTGTGCCGTTCGGATGCAGACATTCTCTCAGCAAGTGTTGGTATAGGAATACCGTCATCATTAACTGTCATGTCTAATAAACTCGAAATAAGATGTTTATCAACTTGGAACGTCCCTTCTCTAAAACTAATAGAGAAATATAGATCATCAAGGGACGCTTCACTAATTGATGCATACATCCCTTGCGCAATAGAGCGATATGCCGGTCCGCCCCAATTGAGGATATTTTCGCAACCTACAACGTTAAGAATGAGAAGAAGATGAAAAGGAGTAAAATGATCAACATTTATGGTACGCTCGACAATGATTTCCTTGTTGCGAAGATCCCGCACATATTCCAGGTCTTCCTCGGGTGGTTGTAAGGTATGTACCCTGAGAGGAGTTGCCCTTGAAGAAGAAGCACGAGTTACTTTCTTCTTAGACGAACATCCATTGGATGCAAGTAATAGAGAAAAACAACAAATGAATGATGGGTTTTAAGGAGATCAGATTTTTTGGTCAAAACCCACAAAAATGGATGGAGAACCCAAATTAACTTCAAAATGTAGCAAAATAAGCATACAACAACTTAAATCTAGAAGGAAAATGAAAATGGAGCACTTACAATGATCATAAGATGATGGGTTCGACAAGTCGAGAAGAGGGCCGGATGTGGAAGACGAAGAAATGAAGAAAATAAAGCGTTTTCCCCTTTTAAGACACCCACCACGCGTTCCACGACTGGTCGAGTACATGCTCGACCCGTCGAGGCTCAACCAATCGTGATACACTGAAAAATTAAATTTTATTTAAAAATTTTTAAAAATATTTACATAAAAAATATAAAAATTAAAGCATACAAATATAACATAATCCAATTAATTTGAATTACACATACCAATATCAAGTTTCAATTTGGAAAACCTATTCTTGTCAAGAGGTTTAGTCAAAATGTCAGCAAGCTGATTTTTCTTCTGGATATATTTTAAAGAAATGCTTTTATCTTCAACCAATTCCCGAATGTATTGATAACGAATGTCAATATGCTTCATTCGAGAATGTTGGATGAGATTTTTTGAGATATTAATTGCGCTAGAGTTATCGCAATACAAGATCATAGTATCTTGCGCAATTCCATAATCATTTATCATTCTTTTCATCTAAAAAGTTGGGTACAAGCATTACCAGCTGCAATGTATTTAGCCTCACTTGTGGATAATGATACAAAACTCTGTTTCTTACTGTGCCAGGAAACTAAACAATTCCCAACATAGAAACATCCACCACTGGTAGACTTTCTATCATCAATGTTTCTTGCCCAGTCAGCATCTGTATATCCAGCTAATTGAACATTTGTATCATGCGGATACCAGAGGCCTAAACTAACAGTACTTGCGACATATTTAATAATGCGTTTGACAGTAATAAGATGTGATTCCTTTGGATTTGATTGATATCTAGCACAGATACCTATACTGAATGCAATATCTGGTCTACTTGCAGTTAAGTATAAGAGACTACCAATCATGTTACGATATAACTGAGAGTCTATACTTCTACCTGTTTCATCCTTTGAAAGCTTGAGAGTTGTACTCATAGGAGTATTGAATTTCTTACCATTTTTTAATCCAAATTTCTTAACCAGACTTAAAGTGTACTTGGTTTGAGAAATGAAGATACCATCTTCTAGCTGTTTAACCTGTAAACCTAGAAAGTAGTTCAATTCTTCCACCATACTCATCTTGAACTTGGATTTCATAAGCTTTGCAAACTCAATGGACATGTTAGTGCATGTAGAACCATAGATAATATCATCAATATATATCTGTACAATTAGTATGTGTTCATTATATTTTTTAACAAATAGTGTTTTATCAACGCTTCCCATAACAAAATTATGACTGAGTAAGAACTTAGTCATCTTCTCATACCATACTCTAGGAGCTTGTTTCAGACCATAAAGTGCTTTTTTAAGGCGATTACATGATTAGAATATTTAGGGTCCTCAAAGCCCTTAGGTTGTTCAACATAAACCTCTTCATGTAGATCACCATTTAAGAAAGTACTTTTAATATCCATTTGATATATCTTAAGCTTTTTAAGGTAGGCAATGGATATAATAATCTGATGGATTCAAAACGAGCTACTGGAGCAAAAGTTTCATCATAATCAACTCCTTCTATTTGAGTATACCCTTGTACAACCAGTTTAGCTTTTCTTTTTATTATATTTCTTAATTCATCAGATTTGTTCTTGAAAATCCATTTGTTTCCAATTATGTGTTTATCAGATGGCCTTAGAGCCAAATACCAAACATCATTCCTAACAAAATGATTTAATTCATCTTGCATGGTAACAATCTAATTTTCATTAGTAAGTGCTTATTTTGGTTGGTTCAACTTGAGAAATAAAGCAAACATACTTGCAAATATTTCTAATTGTTTTCTACTACGTGCACTAGTGAGAGGATTGCCTAGTATTAGATCAGTAGGATGGTCTTTGACTGATCTTAGTTCAGTATTGACTGGACTAGATGAGGAGTCAGGTTTTTCAATTATATTGACTTCATCATCTTCTGAACTAGAAGAGGGTGTGTTCAGGTGATCATCAATTACCACATTTATAGATTCCTGAATTACACCTGTTCTCTTGTTAAGAACTCGATATGCTCTACTATTCATAGCATAGCCTAAGAATATCTCTTCATCACTTTTGGATTCAAACTTCCCTAAGTTTTCACGGTCACGTAAGATGAAACACTTACTTCCAAAAATTCGAAAGTATTTGATAGTAGGTTTCTTATTAAACTACAATTCATAAGATGTTTTATCTTTACATTTTCTAATGTACACACGGTTTATAATATAGCGTGCAGTATTTACAGCTTCAGCCTACAAATTTTTGGGTAATTTCATGCTATTTAGCATAACATTGGCCATCTCTTGTAGCACTCTATTTTTTCTTTCAACAACCCCATTTTGTTGATAACGTTCATTTCTTTTTCCGTCTAAATTCTTTTTAGAATCTTTTTAACTTCATCGAGAGTCTCAGATTTTTCTCTCATAAATGCTACCCAAGTAAATCTGGTAAAGTCATCAACAATCACCAGAAAATACTTCTTACCACTTCTACTCTCCGTTCTGGTTGGTCCAACAAGATTCATATGGAGAAGTTCAAGGGGTTTGAATGTGGCAAAAGAGTTCACTTTCTTGTGACTACTCCTTATTTGTTTGCCAATTTGACATGTGCTACATATTTTATCCACTTTCTTTAATTTGGGTAGACCTCTAATTAGATTGATTTTGCTCAGTCTATAGAGATTTCAGTAGCTAACATGTCCAAGGCGTTTGTGCCATAAATCAGTTTCATCAGTTTGGACCATGTAACATGAGAATGTAGACGAGCAAGACTCATTAATGATATAGCAATTTTTAGATGTTCTACAACCATTTAATATCACACAACCTTTTTCATTTGAAATCTCGCATCCTTGATTAGTAAATTTAACACTATGTTTGTTATCGCAGATTTGAGATATACTTAAAATATTGTGCATAAGACCTTCAACATATAAGACATTTTCAAAAGGAGGAAGGTTAGAAATTTGTATGGTACCTTAGCCAACAATCCTACAGTTGCTTCTATCACCAAAAGTGACTGAGCCATCAGTCATTTCTTTATAGTTAGTGAACTTTATTACCTGTCATGGGTCTTGAACGACCACTATCTAGGTACCACTTTGAATGACTAGAAGCCTTGAAGGCGGTGTGGGCAGCATGACAAGTAACTTTAGGAACTCATTTCATTATTGTTCTGGGTTTTGGAGTACCATTGGTTTTCCTTACTTTAGTCGAATTGAAATTTCTCTATTTTAGAGTTAAAGTTGAGAAGCTCTTTGAGTAAGTCCACAATCTTTTCAACTAAGGGGTTATAACTTTATTTTCTAAAGTTGATGTTATTTGGATTGACTTTAGAAGCTTGAAAAGATTTTAAATTTTTAAAGTTGTTTTGGTTATTACTTTTCAAGCTCTTTCCTTTTAAGTTTGAGGATTCTCCTTTAACAAATGTAGGAGATATATTCCTATTTTTCAGAGGTGTGTCTTTGATATACCCCAGACCCGTTTTATCGCCACATTTTCTGGATGCGGTTAATAATTCTTTAAGTTTAAGGTCTCCATAGGCATACCTCCAAGTATCCTTAGAACTCAATAGGGAAGAAACTTCAAGCTTTAGTTTCTCATTTTTTATTTTGAGTTTTTCAAGTTCAGAAGTTTTGAAACTTAAATCACATTTAGTTTTTTCATAACAATCAGAAAGATGAGCTTTTTCCAAAATAGAATTTCCAAGTTCTTGTTTTAATTTAAGAAAATTTTCTTTTTGTAGCTTTAATTTGACAGCAATCTTATAACTTTCCTTGTATAGGGCATTATAGGCATCCTGAAGATCTTCTTCATTTTCATTTTCAGGGTCACTCCTGAGATTCTCGTAATCAGATGAATTGCAACTATTTGAGGAGGTGACTCTGTCTATAGTATTAGTGCCTTTACTTCATTTAAAGTTTCTTATTTTGATTCATCCGACTCAGAAGAAACTTCAGAGCTAGATAATTCATCCCAAGTGGCTAGCATGCCTTTTCTTTTTGGCATATCTCTTTTTGGACACTTATTTGCCAAATGCCCATATTCATGGCAATTGAAATATGGACCGTCTTTTAGAGATTTCCAGTTTTTAGATTTTCTCTTTCTCTTCTCAGAGGGTTTTTGAAAATCTACTATTTTCTTACTTTTGAAAATCCTGTAAAACTTTTTAGCAAGTAAAGCCATATCATCATCTGAGTTTTCAAAATCAGAATCGCTATCTTTTGAAATAGATTTGGATGATTTAAGAGTTATGGACTTACCTTTGGGAGCTTTAAAATTTAACTCATAGGTTTAAAGTGAACCAACTAACTCCTCAACCTTCATTTGATCTGTATTTCTTAGTTCATGAATGACAATAACTTTGGAATTAAACGTCTCAGGAAACAATCGTAATATTTTAGCACAGACTTTATTTTCTAGGATCCCATCTCCTAGACCCCACATAGAATTGACTATGCCATTTAGTTTCGTATAGAAGTCCATGAAAGACTCATTTTCTTCCATACGAATTTCTTCAAACTTAGTAGTGAGGATCTGAACTTTAGACTTTTTGACAATAGTCGTTCCTTCGTGTGTCATTTCAAGAATGTCCCAGGCTTGTTTAGTTGTATCACATGAAATGATTCTTTTGAATTTATCAAGTGATCGAGAATTGCATTTAAAGCCTTAGCATTAGCACTGCTTTCACTTTTCTGAGTTGTAGTCCATAAATAAAAATGTGTTTCTTTAATGGACTTGGTTCCAACACTGCCTAGAACCTTAGACACATGTGGTTTCCATTTGGTTACTGTGGCTTGCCACACTCTTTCATCAATGATTTCAAGAAAATCCTCATTCGAGCTTTCCAATAAGCATAATTTGAGTCATCAAAGGGCGGTGGCCTAGTAATAGACAAGCTATCAAAATTTGACATAATGAAAGCTCTAGATCGATAAGCTCAAGGAAATTAATCTAAGTAAATGAGCAACTTTGCTCTGATACCACTTGAAAAGGATGAGCTCTTAGTCCTAGGGGGGGGGGGGGTGAATAGGACTACTCCAAAATAAAAAATGCTGAAGAGAAATATTAAATATAATTGAATCAATCAAAGATCTCAATCGTAATAGTATTGAGAAATTGATTCAAAACTTGTTCAAAGGACAACTTTACACCAAAAAAAATGTTTATGGTAGGACAACCTGATTTCTTGAACGCAGTAAGGATCAAGATCGCAAACTAAAATAAGAGGCAAATAAAGGAAGCTATCTATTACATGCATTCACCACATGTACATGAAAGAAGATATTACAAACATTCAACACACATCCATCACATACATCATCATCCACCTCAAACACCATGAGTTATAGTGGTTCGGTGTGTACAACAATTGTTCTCAAACAACCACACCTACTCCATTCCTAATAATCACAATCCACGTGATATTGGCATTCACTATGAAACAAGGTTTTCTCAGGTTCACTTTAAAACCTATACAGTTGTGTTTTCAATTGGGTTATCACAATCAAATCTTGCACTGAGATTTTCTGACTGATCTCAGTCAAAACCAATACAGAGATTTTTCTGGCTAGTCAAAAAAAAAAAAAAAACCAAAAAGCAAATTCATAAAACTACTTATCTTCTTCTTAAAGATGTTGCTTGTTGTAGCCTGTAGAACCGCTTCGCTTGATGTAGTTGTTCAATGTCCAACAAATATAATTAAGGGTTCTAGGTTCTAAATAGATTTTAAATTATCTTAAACTTTCGGCTACTTCTTTGAATTTCTTAAATCTCAAAGGGTAGAGTAAAAACTCCCTTTAAAAGAAAATCAAATTCACAATACTGAGATCAAGGAATTACAAAAACAAATAAGCTATTTAAAAGATATAAAATTACCAGACTATAGCTTGATAATGACGGAGACTTTTCTCTTAAAGTGGAAGCTTTTTGTGGCTTAATTAAATTATTTGGAATGAGAAAAGACCTTTATTTATAGGCTTAAAAACGGTTCCTTCGATTGGTCTTAGATTCAACAAAATTTCAAATTTTCTGGCGCGATCGAATAAAACTAACCTTCGACTGGTACCCTCAACTGGTCGTGAGATCAAAAAACATGTTGCTGGAGTTCGAGTCAAGCTCCCCATGACTGGTTGAGTAGATTTCCACGATTGGTCGAGGATCTACCAGAAATTTTCAAAATTTCAGTTTAAAACTTGGACCAATCGAACCAGAGCCTAAATTAGTCAAATTTTAGCCTATTCAAAGTATAATAACCCGTAGATAATATGCATAAGAAAGGACCTAAACCTAGGGTCTTTCTAGGGTCACTTATAACTGAAACATTGGACATTGAACTTAAATCTTCAGTAGCTTTAGATCTTCTACTTGAAGTAGATTCGCATTAGAAGCTTGAGCTTGAAGTAGACTTGCATTAGTAGCTTGATCTTGAAGTAGATCACAACCTTCTTGTAAGACTTGACCCGAGTGCGGGTGTGTGCATGTGTGTGTATGAGTGTGCATTTCATTTCTCTTGTTCTCACGGTCCTACCGGTTGAATCCCGGTGACCGGCGACCCTCGGATAGTGTTTACGGTCATCCTTAAGTCTGGTCATTTAGACCCGACTCGGATCGAGCAGAAACCTGTGCCGTCTTGTCTGCTTCGTCATTGCGGTTCCGACGCTGTGTCTTGTACGTCCATCCGACGTGTAGATCATAAGTTGTGTGTATTTCATTTTCTAAGCCCTTGATCATGGTCATGTGACCCACTTAGGGATAGTGTGCATGGATTTCTAAGTAGGTCCCATCTTTTAGCACTATTTCTAACCACATTACACACACACTACCTAGGCCCTATTCCTACACCACCTACAAACCTAAAAAGCCTACTAACCATACAACATTGTTTTTAACTCCCTATTGCAATCATTACTCTTCTCTAACCAAGGCAAGAGAGAAATGATTGCTTGCCTTAAAACCTTCCCTCTCTCTTTTTCCCTGTCATTCTCTCTCTCTCTCTCTCTCTCTCTCTCTCTCTCTCTCTCTTCCCTAGCAACTCTAAACCGTCCCACCTCCCTCCATTATTCCAGCCCCTTCTCCCTCTAATCCCCTCCCATCTAGCCTTTATCACTTCATCTCATTCATTGATTCATCATCCTTGGAGCACTAGAAGCTAGGTGATATAAGGTTGGAAGCGATCTAAGGTGGGTGTACTCCTAGGATGTAGGATCTTCATTTCTATGTTCTTAGATATCTTTTTTTCTTTCATATGGGAAGTGTAAGACCCACCAATCAATGGTGGAGATCCTGCACCATCCCTTAGTTGTGGCCAAATGGCCTATTTGATGCATGCATGCCATGCATAGGGTTTTCCCCTTATGGACCCCATCATGGAGTATCCCTTGGATTTCATTGTATGATGGGTCATCTAGACCCTAGAATCATGGTTGGGATGACATCCCAACCATTGATCTCATTCTAGGACATGCATGTGGTTGATTTATGTAGTAACACGTGAATCGATGAAATGTGTGGTGTGATTGATGAAGGGGAGGGCCTTAATGTGGTGGAGCCCCTCTTCTTGTGGCTGATCCTTTTTTTTTTTTTTTTTCTGATGTTGACATTCTGATCATGCATGTGTGGCCCACCTTGTGGACCAACAAAAATTCAGACTATCCATGGAGGTTGGATGTCCATGGTGGTCCATCTTTAAACATGTGGCACCAAAATCCACCTAAATGGGGCACATGCAAGGGGTTTTTGATGATGGGGAAGGTCTGGATATTTTTGGAGCCCACTGGGGTGGTCCACAACATGAATTTTGGAGGATAAATCCCATCTTAAGTGATGTTTATATTTAATTTATTTCAATTACATGTTGCTGTCCAAAATTTTTTGGACAGTTTCTGATTGATTTTGGACCAGATTTTGGGACTGTTTGGGGGACTATTCATACCTATCAAATATACTTTTTTGAAAGGCGGGGATCTCATATTGATGTTCTCCAAATTTTAGCCCCATCTGACCTTGATTGAGGTCCCAAAGGTGTGGTTCAAGTGAGGTGGACAGTCTGGATTTTCTGCACTGTTCCAGCAACATGACAGTTTGAAAATCCTAGATTATAAAATAATTTTGCATTGGTGGGCCACTTGTGTGGACCCCACCCTATGGTACACATATGAGGGGACATAAAACCTATTTTTCCCCAATTATTGGAGGCCTTTAGTCCACCTCTTTGGAGGCTTAGATCAGGGCTAGCTAAAAATCTGCACTAACCAGATTTTTGGGTAGGCAGTTTTCTTTAATTTTAAATAAATACTTTACTATTTTAAAAAATCTGAAATTTTGTGGAGGTGTGGCCCATCCATGATAGGACCCACCTACCAATTTTTGAGGTCAGCGGACCCCTGTGCACACCGTGGCAAGGGTTGGACCGGCCCACCACGTTGGGATGTCTAGGTCAGACAGATTTTTTGGACAGACTGTTTTCTTTAAATTAATTAAAATATTTATGAGTATCTAAAAGATCATAAAATTTTCTGGTGGTGTGACCCACCCATGGAAGTACCACTCTGCAAATTTTCAGGGCCATCGGGCTCCTGTACCATCCATGGTATGCCTGGAGTGGCCCACCAGGCTGGGACGCCCAGGATGGGGCGTCCAGCCTTGGCTAGCCTTCCAGGCCAATTTATGGGCCCACCTTAATGTATTTTATATCCCACCATTCATTCATGTGGGGTCCATAGGGGACTTGATCATCCTCCATTTCAGTAGCATTCAATTGGGGCCCATTGGATGAGTTTTTAGGCCATATACCCAGGACCATAGAGCTACCTATGCATGGAACGCCCAGCCTATTAGGCTGCTGCTGGACGTCCAGTCCACCAGCATGGCCCATCTGATTTATGTGTTAAATCCACTCCCTTTCTCTGGTGGACCCCCCTGTGACATGTATGGGTCACCGGGAACTAAAATAAATTTATAAATTAATTATTTTGGAATTTCCAACAACCCCAGATTGTGGGTGGGCTGGAATTTCAGCAATAGGCCCATGATTACTGCCTATAAATGAACGTTTTGGGGCAGCATGGTCCACCAAATTTGGGGACATTATTACACATATCTTATCCCATTTTAGTTAGATTTTTTTGGGCTTAATTAATGCATATTTAAGGCCCATTCCAATTGGGTTTTTATTAGACTAGTTTTCTTAGTTATTTGTTGGGTTTTCCTAGGCCCATTACCTTGAAATTCTTGATAGGCCCATTGGACCCTTGGGGCTTATATTTATTTATGCCATTGTATGGGTTTTATGGGCTAATATTCAAGTAGTTGCGCCCTTGCTTGCCCATTAAAATAAATCCATACTTGGGCTGAGATGTGAGGCCCAACTTACTTGTTTTAAATATAAGGGTTATCCATATGTTGGAATAATGGGTTGCCCATTAGGCCCACCACAATGAGTAGTCTTATGATCTTTACGGTTGGGCCCAAACCTTGCTTGAGGGCCCACCATCTTGCTTATGTATTAGGCTTAGTGTACGATCCATTAGGCCATGGATTGCTTGGGCCTTGGACCTTTATATGCGTAGTGAGCTACCTTTTGGGATCTAGTTGAGGTTAGATGTCCTCCTTGGTGGCCCCAAGGTAGGCCCATAGGGTCCTTATAGGTGGTTGAAGGCCTACCTTGAATCTTGTTAGGACAGTTTCCTCCATTGAGACTTTATGACTCTCTTAGCTTGTGGGCCACCCCAAAGTATTGGGTCCCCACTAGAGGACTTCACTTCTCCTTAGAGTACCTGTCTGTGTATCTAGACCTTATCCCTCCTTGGAAAGGAGGAATATATTCTACAGGTAGCGCACTTACATCATTATGACTCATATGCATCATCTGTGTGAATTGATTGCATTGTGTGGTTGTCATAGAGGGATGAAGTTTCTCCCCTTGTGCACATTCAGTGACTGAAGCTTGTGCATGATCTGTATGTATGACTCATGCATTGACATCGCATTTCATGATGATACTGCTCTTGCTTCACCAGGGCCTTGCCTCCACAGGGACGTTCGTGGATGATGGTATGTGTGGACACCGAAAATATTACTTGAGCATACCAGGTGTATAGGATGCCCATGGGTGAAATTCCCAAAACTTCCATGGTACCAAGGATCTGCCCCAACGCCATAACCGAGTGAAAACTATGAGCGCACGAGACCCTTATACCGTTAGGACACGTTTCCCACTGTCGTGTAGTCGGTTGGGTAGGGGTGTGACCTTATTCGCCTGATGTAAGAAGGCATTACTAGGCTGAGTCTGACCAGCTCGTAAATGGGTCCGTTACCATCAGGCCTTGCTGGTGATTGGTTGTCCACAGGTGGGTAGTGAGGTCTCTTAAGCTCGTTTGATTGTGAGGGGTTTATAGAGCGACAGTCATCCACTAGTGTAATGGACCCAGGTGATTTCCTTATGATTGGAAATGTACTTGATATGTGGATTGGATATAAGCACTGACATTACTTTGTATCGCATCCTTTATGCATCGGTTTGGTAAGACGCCAAGTACTCATTGCATCGTATTCATGATAAGCCTCAGTAAGGCTGGTGATATTGTCATTAAGCATGTTTCCCTTCCTTTATCTCCTACTATTATTATGTGCAACATTGTCGCACACTTTCACCACCCTCTAAGCTTCTATAAGCTTATGCACGATTGATGCGTGTAGGAGATCCTAGGTAGGAGTCGTAGTGGCAGAGCTTGGATTAGAGATGAGCTTGAGGACCCAGTGTTGCAGACTTTTCTTTCCTTCTTCTATTATCTTATGTATGTCTTTTTGGACCTTATGAAAACTTGTAAAAGTTCAAATTCATAGTGGATTTTGTGATGTGTGCCTTTGTTATTCTCAGATATACTTGCTGTGATCTTGGGTATGCTCGTATTGGAAATGATTTTACTGTTATGAAAATTCTTCTTATAGGATCCCAGGATCGGAACCTGCCTCAGGAGCCGAGAATGGGGTACTACGGAGGCTGTTACGGCCAGAACCGGCTATCGAGTCCCCTGTGAGTCCGGTTACCGAGTCTGGGGCGTGACACTTGTAGAACTATCTTCATGTCTTGTACTTCAAATTTTCATATGATGATGATCTTGAAGGTGGACTTTCCATCATGCTTCACTTGAAGGTGAACTTTCCATCATATGAACAAGTCAGACTCTAAATTGTTTTGTCTTACTGAAATTTGATAACAAATGGTGCTTAATTCATCATAGCACATACAGAGAACATCAAGTTGGAAGCACTGGTGTTTTAACTGGCGACCGCGTCAGTGTCAATGCATCATTTGACCAGAAGTTCGACATTCCACCTACGCATGCAACATGTGTCAAGTATAGATTAAGGTTATCTAATGTCAACCCACCAAGTTAGAATTTACTTGACGATAGCAAGAAGAATCATAAATTGGATATACTTATTTGGAAATATATTCAAAAATTTTTTGAAACCATAATTCCATTGACGAGTACTTAGCATTACGAGAAACAAAACAGATAATGTTTTAGTTATAGAAATTGCAAAAAAGAACTATAAGTAATCGACTATCTACTCCTACCATTCTGTTGCGCATCCGCCCACATTGGAGCTGCAATATCATTGCGCACTTTAATCCACGCTTCCTTCTCTTGTTGAGTAACTCGCAACAACCATTGTCTCTCATCATTCGTTGATACCTCATGCAGTGTTGGATTATTCTCCACATCAGCCATAGGTATACCAGCGTCATGAAGATCTTGATGAGACTCACTTCCAATTCGTATGAAATTATATAAGACACAACATGCTATCACAATTTTCATTTATGTTTGGAATTCATACTGCATTACCGTCTTCAATATGAGAAATCTACCTTTCATAACACTAAAACAACGCACGATGGCATTGCGCAATTGTGCATGTCGGTAGTTAAATAACTCCATATTTGCAGGCGCTCTCTTGGTTCGATATTCCTGTAAGTGGTATCGAACGCCCCGATATGGAGCCATAAAACTGAGTGAATCACTACAAAAAAAATGACCAATGTCGACGGCTGTGTAGTGGTGTCCCCGACGGCTTTTAGCCGTTGGCAACACCAACGGCTTTCACAAAAATCTGTCGGCAAAAGTAAGGTGGTTTTAATGGTGAACATTCGATCACTACTATTTTCCTTTGGTGTGGTTCACCTTAGATTTAGGTATTGCTCATTTTTTGGGTCAAGCCCTAAAAAGACCTTGAGAAATGGATAAATGGCATGGATGAAGCACATTCATCATAGTAGGGTCCACATCACTTGCCACTACCCACCTAACTCGTGGCAGCGTCACGAGCCAAACCGCGGAAGGAAGCGGATTGCATCCTACCCCGCCCAAAGGATGATTTGTTCGGGCAGGGCTTGTGGGGCCCATCTCGATGTAAGAATTAAATCCTCGCCATCCATCCATATTTAGAGATCATTTTAGTAAGGAAAGCAAAAAATTAGGTGAAAAAAAATGTTTAAGTGGACCACAAAGTGGGGATTAAACGCCCACCATTGAAAACTTCTTGGTAGCTACAAAAGTTTTAGATATGTTGATATTTGTGTTTTCACTTCATCCAGGTTTACATGACCTTATGAATAGGTTGGATCGTAAAAAAATCATAATGGTGGCCCTTAAAAAGGTTTCAACAGTGGGTATCATTATCACTGCTTCTTCCTTTGGTGTGGCCCACTGGAGCTGTGGACCTGCCTCATTTATTTATTATTATTTTTTTTATGATACTCTAAAATGATCTAAGAAAAGGGATTAATGGTGCGGATAAAATCTTTACATAATGGTGGGCCCCATAGAGCCTTACCTAGATGTATCATTGTCCGGGCGGGGGTAGGACGCAAGGAATCTGGATGGAGCCCACTGCAATATTTGTGAGAAAGTCACTCCGTCCATCCATTTTTATAGCTCATTTTAGTACATGGGGCTAAAAAATAAGTGTATCCAAAACTAAAATGGGCCACACGAGAGGAAGCCGTGGGGACTTAGTGGCCACCGCTGAAACATTTATACAGCCACAAAAGTTTTGTATCAGTCTAATTTTTAGTATTTTCACTTCATCCCAGTGAAAATGATCTTATAAACCGTTTGGATGAAATATAAACATCAAGGTGGAGCTTAGGAAGGCTTCAACGGTAGGTATTCCTTTCCCCACTGTTTCATCTCATATGTCCCGCTTGAATTTTGGATCCATCTCATTTTTCGTCGCTTGACCTAAAATGAGCTCAAAAAATGGATGGATGGATTCGATTTCTAATAAACATCACAGTGGACCCCATCTTGCATCCCAGCGCACAAACCTATTGTGCAAGTCTTTTATAGGAAATCCGCGACCCTTAATCCGCAAAAACGGATTGGCTACCCCCTGCCACCAGCCCCGTGGCTGATGGTCGGTGCTCTATGAGCCCCACCATGATGTATGTGTTTCATCTATTTTTAAAGATCATTCTAAGGCTTTATCCCAAAAATGAGAGAGATAAATCTCAAGTGGATTACACCACATGAAAACAATAGTGATTGGATATCCACCATTAAAATACTCATAAGGCTCACTGTACTGTTTATTTGACGTCCAATAAGTTTAGTAGGTCATACAAGCCCAAATGAAGGGAAAAAAACAAAAATCAGCTTGATCCAAAACTTTTATAGTACCGAAAATGTTTTTAATGGTCGTTGCTCATTCAACACTGTTTCCTATAATGTGGTCCACTTGAGATTGGGATATATCTCATTTTTTGTCTCATATTGTAAAATGATCTGTAAAAATATATGAATGGAGTGGATGAAACACATACATCATAGTGGGGCCCAAAGAGCACCGACCACCAGCCCTTGGGGGCGTACGGGGGAGTAGCCAATCCGTTTCCGAGAGAGAAACGGATTGGCTACTTCCCCGACACCAGCCAATGGCTGATGGTCAGTGCTCTATGGGCCCCACCATGATTTATGTGCTTCATCTATGCTGTCCATATATTTTTATGGATAATTTTTAGGTACAAGACCAAAAATTAGGTATATCCCAATATTAAATGGACCACATTACATAAAACATTGTTGAATGGGCAGCGACTACAGAAAACATTTGGGGGCCATAAAAGTTTTGGATCAAGCTGATTTTTGTTTTTTCCCTTCATCTGAGCCTGTATGACCTAATCAACGTATTGGATGTCAAATAAACAGTACATTGGACCTTAGGAGAATTTTAATGGTGGATATCTAATCACTATTGTTTTCATGTGGTGTGGTCCACCTGAGATTCTTATCCTTCTCATTTTTGTAATCGATAAATAAAATGATATGAAAAAATGGATGAAACACATACATAATGGTAGGGCCACAGAGCACCGACCACCAGCCACGGGGCTGGTGGCAGGGGGAGTAGCCAATCCGTTTCCTCTCTCTCCCCAGAATAAAAAAATTTCCGAAATCGCGCGCTCTCTGCCCCCAAAATCCAAACTCCTCTCTCTCCCCCCAAACTCAAAAAATCCCTAAATCGTGTGCTCTCTACCCCCAAAATCCAGATCTCTGCCTCCGACTCTCTCCCCTCTCTCCCAGGCAATCAAATGATCACTGCCGGAAGCAGAGATCGCCCTATTTTGACAGCCACAATGGTACGGCTGTTGACGCACAGTCGTCGACGGAGACGGAGAAGAAGGGGCCGGAGATGGAAGATTTATTTTGGGGAGGGGTTGCAATGGAGATTGCTGGTTTTGAGATGAATGAGTAGAGAGATTTGGGGGTCCGGTAGCGGAATGGCTTGCTGTTGGGTGGATTTCAGCTATCTAAAGAAGGTGTTTTTGTAACAGAGATGCAGAGATGGGTTGATGGTGATGCAGCAGAATGGCTTGATGGTGATGCAGCAATGTAGAGATGGGCTTAGATGCCAAACCAGATCTTTTGATTCTCAATCTAATCAAGTGCATCTTGTAATTTCAATAGTTCATCTTGCAACTTAGTTTCACTGTTCTCTAATAAAAGTAACCTGCATAGCAATGGCTGATTCTTCAGTTTCTCTTTTCTCACAGGCTTGGATTATGATATATTTATTGTTTGAATTATTTTCAGGTTAAGAGAGCTTTACCTCAGCAACGGGCAGACAGAGGAAGCACTGCTAGGGTAAATTCTCAGTCTATCACTTGTCCGATATTTACATGGAGGGGGCCCACCTATCCAACAGTCCAGATCGATCAAGGCGCAGCCTTCTTGATTGAATCCAAGCATTACCTGTTGTGTGAACGATGTGCCGGAATGGATTGTTCACCTCGACATTGCAACTGTTTCGGTTTGGACTAACGCAGTTTGTGTGTAATTCATGGCAGGAAAGAAGAGGGACGCTACTTGTTTGGGAGTGATCTCCTCCAAGCACTTTTTGATTGCCTACCAGCTGGAACGGTCCGCTTCAGCTGCCACATTGTCAGGGTCAAAACAGTTCCAGGAACTTCCCACTCCACTCTTCAATCCCATAATGGAAGTGTGGCCATTGCTAAGGTGATCCATTGATTCTGAACGACTAATCTTTTTATTCATCTATTTATTTATTTTCAGTTACATCTATCTTCTTAATTAACATTACCAATTTTAAATGATTATTATATTTTAATAATGGGGAGTGCTAGTGAAAGTCATGTCCCATGATCAGGAGAGAGGATTTAGCATGAATTGTCCATGGCCTATAATAAGTCACATCCCTTTCTACCCTGAGATAGCGTGGCTACACCCTAGTGATCTAAGTAGTCCTTTTACCCTTCGATGGTCTGGTGGGTGATCTAAGTAGCCCTTTTCCTCTTAGATGGCCTGGTGGCTGTACTTTAGTTGTCCAAGTAGCTTTAAGAAAAAAAAAAGAACCTGGAGACAGCTTGCCATTTGCACTGTTGTTGTCTAGGAAGCCCATTCCACCTTGAGACGGCATGGCAGCTACACGCCAGTTATCTTAGTAGGCCTACAAGCTTATGGTGGCTTTCAGTATAGTCCAGGGGTGGCTTATGGTGGCTTTCAGTATAGTCCAGGTCACCCCTTCCATATCTCAAAAGCAAAATGCTCTAAGCATAACTGTTGATCAGGATCATAATAGACGTCTATCATAGAAGGATTTGTTCCTTTGTTTTATTATTATTATTATTATTTTTTTTTAGGAACGAAAATATTTGATTTCCATTCAGCACCATGGGACTCTGACTCAAGACCCAGGAAATATAAGACTCAAACGAAACTATGAAACCAGTCCATCTTTTCGTTTGAGTTATATTTCCTGGGTCTTGAGTCGGAGTACTCCCATGGTGCCGAATGGAAATCAAATATTTTTGTTCTTAAAAAAAAAGGAACATCTCCTCTGATAGATGTCTGTTATAATCCTGATCAGCAGCCAAGCTTCCTGCCCAGATGCTGGTGTCTAGCAACAAGCAAGTGGTTACTAGAAAGGGTCAGGCCTGGTTGGGCTGAAGACCGGTGTTCAGGCCCAAAAAAAAAGCTGAATTGGCCTTGAGATGGTGCCACCATCAAAACACTCAGCCCACTAAGCTTAAATAAGTCAAGCTGGGCTAGGTCGACTTGTAATGCCATTAGGTAGATGCTTGTTCATGTCCAACCCAATGAGTCATTAGGTCTAAAATTCAAGATCCTGTCCAACTCACACACCTTAAGGCAGGCCAACGTTGACTCAAAGTGCACCAGGCTAGCTGAGCCAAGCCCACTTGCCATCGTACATGTGAGTCTAGCCTTCCCGTCTTGATAAGTTATTTGCAGTGTTACTAAGTATTATAGGACAGTGGATGGTTCACCTTTCCAACCTGTCCTTGAAGAATTATAGGACAGTGGATGGAAGCTGTGCATAATATACCTGAACTCTTGGTTCTGAAAAGTGGGGTCGATGGTTCAATACCCAAACCATTGGTCAGTTGGGCCCCTCCATAAAAGAACTATGCCTCAATAGGAATCTGAGCATTTTGATTTGTGGCCTACAAATAGACAGTTAATAGACACAATGGGCAAGATATTGGCTTCTCGCAGTCAATTATTGCTATCATTGTCTATCCTGTAACTTATTATGGTGGCCTATTATCCTACTTGCTTTAAAAATAAAAATGAAAATAATCTGAGATTGGCTGCTCACCTAAGGTCAAGCATCCTTTACCTGGGCTTGAGATTAATGGTTTAGGCTGTCCAAAGGCTCACAACATTACAGACGGTCTTAAGATTTTATGTGCCATTTGCACATAGCTAGCAAGAAAGAATAATAAGGTCATGCTGATCTAGTTTGAGGTATTAGGCCCAGTTGTGAAGTGAATCATTTCAGCTTATAGCTTCAGATAACCATCTTGAATCCAAAAGAAAATACACTATTTGACCATTGATATCCATTCCACAACTAAAAAGATCTATCTCTTCCTAAAACCCCCTCTTTTGGACAATGAAATCCACCTCCACCTCTTTGGAAAGGATCTAGTTCCAAGCATAAATCTCCAATGAGTTTTCTCAGACACATACTCCTTTTCTATACAACTCTGTTTTTTCTATTCCAGCATGTTGCACTTTAATCATCCAACTGTACTTCTATGAGTATAGTTTCATGGTGGCTTGCAGAATTATATCCTGATGGCTTTCTCAACCACCTGCACACGCCTTGTACTTGATTGCCATACTAATTGCTAATACAACCATCCTTCACATGTTCTTGGGACCTGTTGGCATATCTCTATATAGACATTCTTCTAATACATAGCTAGCTATGCACATGAGGGGCTCTTGCCATTGATATGGGATACCCCTACAATATCCAAGATTGGATGACCAGTCTTCAATTTTTGTCTCCTTCACTGTTGAATTGGGACTTTTCTATTTCCAAGCCACCCTATCAAAATGCTGTGATTCTCCAATCTTCTAGATTCATTGGCATCCTCAATTAGACCAACAGTTTGGATTACAGAACAATGGACCTCACATGTAAGCAAAGACTGCAGATCAACAAACTATAGTTTTTAGATGAGCACAACCCTATAATTCCTCTAGCTGGCTTAATCCTAAAACATGAGATGTCTTGGATCTCATTGCAGGGGTGAAAGCATAGAGGATATGCTTATGCTGGAGATCATGTAAATAGTTTTTGCCCTACTCATATGTTTATATTTTCCAGTGTATATGCATGCAAAATACTAGGATGTTGACAGATGTCTGGATGATTATGGGACATATTCTTATAAATATCATATAGGATTGCCTGTTTAACTGTTTGGCTTCCGTATCAGGATGTGAAATTTAGTTGTGCTGTGGCTTTTTGCTTGTATCATCAGGAGTTTTAACTCCTGCTTCCGTGGAATACCTTCTGGTAGGTGTGTTCTTCAGTTTCTCCATGACCAGAAATTGTGTGAACTTGAAAAGAAGTTTGAGGTGGTTCCCATTTTCCAATTCAAACCATTGGGTTCACATTAGAAGAATATTAACCGTATGATCTTCTCATCTTGCCAAACCTTTTCAATCTAATCTTCACTTCGTATTGCAAGAGTGTTCTGCTAATGAAGAAAGGCAACTGTTGCAAAAAGTGGCTGAGATGCTTGCAAGTTCAAGTGCTAGGAAGAAAAAACTGGTATGCATCCTTATTTTTCGTATTAATGTAAATCACATGCAACTGCAATTACCACTAGGCCTTGAAATCTTATCTTTTGGAATTACTTAGGTGCTCTATATTGAAATAATTGATGAAACTCTTATCCTGTAGCTTACTCTTAATCCATAAATGCCTCCATTATGTGACGTAGCAGAGTATGAAATTAAGAAGAAAAAAAAGAGAGGGTATAATGTCATAAAACAACTCTTATAGGAAAAAAAACTGTAAATGTTAGTAATGTAACAAAAAATAAACATATCCAACTAATGCATGGTGTCCCTAAGAATCTTTGGATGCACAAGGTTTAAAATTGGTGTATATTGGATATTCCAGCCGCTATAACACTTTCCCATTTAGTAGAAGTTGTTTTCTAGTGATTGGAAACCGTTTTTGACAATTTGAAGTTGTTTTCTAGCCATCAAAATTTAGATGAAATTCCTGAAAAAGTGTCGACTTCTTTTATTTTTCGTTTTCTTATTTATGTAATTATTACATGTTTTTATAATTTAGTGGTAGACACTCTCTGGCACACATAATCACAAGACTAAGTTGAAGAATATATCTTTCAGGTTTTGGCATTGTTTGCATGAGCACTATTGGAAAAACAAGTTGTAGTCATATCCCCAAATTTGGTGAGTTGATACTTGTGTTTGGATGCTTTCCAATTCAATTTTTTATGAGCAACTTTCTTCAAAATATGTCGAATTTAGGAGCGGTGCAATTCAAAAGTGAGTCTAATGAACAACCTGCTTAGATATATATAAAAACCTCAAATAGAAAAAAAGTTCATGCCTCTTTTGGAAATGTGTGGCAAGAGCCCTACTGAGTTTTTGTTAAGAAACATTCCGACAAAACAAGGGATTGCCAAGCGGTTTGTTACTTTGAATATCTTAAGAAGATGAATTAAACACAACCACCTACGGTAGTTCAACAAGACGACTTGCAGACCTATTATTTGTTATGAAATGGTGTCAATTCTCCAATTTATAATGCCCACATCAATTTCAATCTTGTTAAGAAAAGAAGATAGCTGAGCTTTAGTCTATTAAAAAAATGTACTTGGACAATCTATGATAACCAGACATTGCATTTCAACAAAGATGCAGGATCCAAGATAACTATTGTATTCACATGTTGCATTACAACATGAAACACCCTGGCCATTATCATCTGCACATTGTAGATATTGATGAAAACTATAGTTCCGACAATGACCAGAGATATATCTGTTTTGTCAATGGTAGGAAAGATTGAAAGAAACAAACACAGCCTCTGATACATTTATCAGATCAGCCAGTGGTTCCTTTGTTACTTTCTGAAGATTGCATTTTCCCAGTCTTCAGAAATGATGATTGTATTCTCAGTTTACCAAGTCTGGAAACACTGGTTTGGGCTGGGCTGCCATAGGATCTCTCCGTTCAAACCCATATTTAATCATGATTAAATTTCAATAACACATGTAGTGGGTAATTGTAGAATGATTTCTAGCAGAAAGATTGTTCCATTCAACTATCATGAAATTTGCACCATATTAGATTGCTTAATCATTAAATATCATGAGCTTTTGTTTGGTTTGCATTCTATAATCTATAATCTATAATCTATACCTGTACCAATAATTTATCTAAACTCAATCTCGTGATTTTAGAACTTGTTGTAAGTTGAATTTCAATCCTATTCTGAAGCTTCAATTAAACTAAATATGATTATTTAAAAATTGATTTGAAGCCAATTTTGTAGCTGTAATCTAAGAAGCATTCTTATAGCTTGATTTAAACAATCTGTTATGTTTAAGAACATGAAGTGAATTTTGTAGTTTTTCGTTTTTCTAGAGTATGTGCTTGTTTAATTCCTAAAACTGATTTGAAGCCAATTTCGCACCTGTAATCCTCTTCTTTACAGAGATAATGGCAGGAAGATGCTCATGAATTCTTCCAATGCATGTTGGACAGGCTTTGCAGTTTCTACGTGGACTTGAAACTGCAAGATGAGCCCTCATCTTCACATGCTAACAGCTTCATAAACCAGATTTTTGGAGGCCGTCTTAGAAGCCAGGTATAAGCTATAACAGATAATACTTCTTTAGCCGTTTTTTCTTCTTCTATACAAATCAGATATGACCATTATTCAATGTGTGAGATTGCAAACTAACTATTTATTTTTTTTCTTTGTAATTTTCTTTTGAATATCAGCTTTAATTTTGCAATTGTGGCCATTATTCAAACTCCTTTGAGCCTCTAATCGATCTCAGTCGTAGACTATAGATCCTCAAGATTTTTCATACACCCATTAACTTGGGGAGCTTTTCTTCATTCATAGGAGTATTTTGGACAATCCCAAATTTACCTAGGATTCAGAAATTTTTTCTAATGATTGATATTCGGTATACTCTGGGTAACCATGACAGGAAGTGAGAGATTGTAGCTAATGAATGAGCTTAGAGGCTGAGTCCAAATCGCTTTGGACAGGGTATTTATTTATTTTTTCAAGGATGATTTCATTGTGACCAAGGAGCATGTGAAGTTTGTGCATCCATCTCTCACTGTTAAAATACAGTTGACAGTAATTTATAAGCATTTTTTTGAAGGATAATCTATGAGCATTTCAAAACTTGAAATTTGTGAAGTCCATTTGAAATGCATTTTAAGATTCCTACCCACACTGTTAGATGTTGGGACTTGGGAGATATACATGCACACTCACTTTCTGTGCTTGCTTAGCTCAATCTTTTCCCTGAAATTTTTACTTAAAATCTAAGTCCTTTTTTTTTTTTTTTTTTATAATTTTTAAAGATCCACTAATGATGGCTAGATGGTAGGAGATGTGGATATGGAATCTATGTGCATTCTGAACTTAAAACAATCTTTTGCTCTATTTTTTTTTTTTTTTTTTTTCTCTGGAAATCCAAGTTTTTCTAATAAATTTATATAAAATCCACTCTTGAGCATATGTTTGTACGATATTCTCATCCAACACTAGACTCATCATATTTATGATTCTCTCTAGGCATTCTATTCGCATTTGGTGAATTATTTTGGCAGGTGCATTTCTAGCTGGATTTGTTAAGAAATTGTTATAACATGTCATGCAAACCAACGTACCCATACTTTTGTATGCCAAGCCCATGATTGCCATGTAAGTGATGACTGGTGACAAACTTGTGCATATCGTATGAACTTCAAAGTGTTCAGTGACCGAAATAATATTTTTGTTTCTTGTTGCCTTTAAAAGTTTTTGGTATGCCATGCATGTGTTTTTCTATCGTGTAGACTTACCTTCTCAAATAGGTTGGTGTGTTCAGGGCTTTGGAGAAGTGAGTATATTTAGAAATGGATGTATGCATTGATCAACGCACATACATTTCTAGATAAATCCTATTCTTCTAAGCCCCGAACGAACCAACCTATTTGAGAAGGTAAATCTACACTATAGAAAAGTAAGAAATATATCATCCAAATTCAATGGATGATATATATATATATATATATATATATATATATATATATATATATATATATATATATATATATATATATATATGAGACATGCTCACACACAACTAGTTGGACCATAAGTTTCGGTCCAACTAGCTGTGCATTAAATTTCAAAATTCCTATTTTCATACACATGTAATGCACCACATGTGAGGATATGTGACTCTGAGTTTTACATTAGTATTTTGGGAATTATGTGTCATAGATCCAAGCCATTTATTAAGTAGAGCACGCTAATGAAATTTTATGTACCGAAAGTTAGTAAATTGTTGTCACCATTAGAACCACACATGTAACTTGAATATGGATTGTTGGAGTAGATTTCTAACAGTTTACTTTTTTTTTTTTTGTAGATGATATCATGTTATCGATAAAAAATTATATATTTTTTCTCATATACTTACAATGGACCCTACCCAATTAACGAACTGGATTTGCAAGATACATTGCGCATCACCCAAGTACATCATGTGTATACACATTCTTTAGTGGTCCTTTGTAAACATTCACCCTCCTCTCTTCTCTCTCCTCATTTAAACTATTTTCCCCTCATTTAATGCTCTCCATTCCCTGTACGTTTGGGACTCAAATCACGTAACTAAGTTATGTGAGCCCCACCATGATGTGTTGTATCCATACCACACATCTATTTGTAGAGATCACTTTAGGACATGGTTCAAAAGAAAGAGGTAGATCCAAAACTGGAGTGGACCCCACCACGGAAAACAATGGGGAGAGTGATGCCTACCATTAAAACCTTCCTAAGGTCCACCATGTTATTTATTTGAGATCCAATCTGTTCACAATATAACATAAACATTAAAAAAAAGGGAAAACACAAATATCAGCTCGATTGAGAACTTTTGTGGCCCTTAGAAGTTTTTAATGGTGGGCGTCACCCTCTCCACTGTTTTCTGTGGTGGGGTCCATTCCAGCTTTGGATCTGACTCATTTTTTGGCTCATGCCATAAAATAATCTCTCCAAATGGATGGACGGTGTGGATACAAAACATACATCATAGTGGGACCCTAAGAACTAGGTGACGTCATTCAATGCCAGCTGCAAATCTGCGTCAAAGTGAGCTCTGGGAAAGTTTCAAAGTGAGCTCTGGTATGGATACAACACATATATCATGGTGGGGGCCCACGTAACTTAGTTACGTGATTTGAGTCCCAAAAGTACAGGGAATGGAGAGAGCATTAAACAAGGAAAAAATAGTTTAAATGAGGAGAGAGAGAAGAGAGGAGGGTGAATGTTTACTAAGGACCACTAAAGAATGTGTATACACATGATGTACTTGGGTGATGGGCAATGTATCTTGCAAATCCGGTCCGTTAGTTGGGTAAGGTCCATTGTAAGTATATGGAAAAAATAAATTTTTTTTATCGATAACATGACATCATCTATAAAAAAAAGTAAACCGTTAAAAATCTACTCCAACAGTCCATATTCAAGTTACATGTGTAGTTCTAATGGTGACAACAATTTACTAACTTTTGGTACATAAAATTTCATTAGCGTGCTCTACTTAATAAATGGCTTGGATCTATGACACATAATTCCCAAAATATTAATATAAAACTCAGAGTCACATATCCTCACGTGGTGCATTACGTGTATGAAAATATGAATTTTGAAATTTAATGCATAGTTAGTTGGACCAAAAATCATGGTCCAACTAGTTGTGTGTGAGCATGTCTATATATATATATATATAAATTAATGAGAATCGTTGACGGCTAAAAACCGTTGAAAACACGGATGGTTTTAGCTGTCGTTTAATCCGTTGGTGAGTAACGCCGACGGACCTTGTGACGGCTAAAAGCCGTCGGGGAAGGTCATTCATGATGGTTGTTAGCCGTTGGCGTTGCCCTATTTTTTGGTAGTGAATGAGCATATACAGCGTCGACAACATAATATTTTCCTACACATTTGAATGAATGTTGCATTAAGTGGACAATCGAATCATTCATAAGTATTAATCAGATGAGTAATCTTTGAACAAATAACTAGTACCATGTGGGACAAGGGATCATCAGATTGGGTCAAAGCGTTATGTAGAACCCTTCCAACTTGCTAATACATATAAAAAATTCATATCAAATGAACATGCCGCAAGTACGTTTTAAGATATGACCCCTTTCCGATTGCGAAAACTCGTATATGGTCAGCTGCTTGCACATGAGCAGGTATGTGTCTCGTCAATTGCACCGACACAATCCTAAATGCATTTCATCAAAATTCATTTAGGGATGGACTTGTTAATAGATGTAAGTGAAAAACAATACACACACACACATCGGCCTTCAACTAAAATTATACCTGAAAGTACGCAACCCAATTTATATTTGTTTGGATCTCAGAGGGTGTTTCTAAGTTGGGTTGTTTAACGAACTCGGGGTACATTAATACAGAGGCATCTAATACACGATGAAAGTGGTGGCTAACTCGAATGAATCTGTGTCCTATTACCTGATTGCGAATGTTATGGCCCACAGTGTATAGGAAAATAACTCCCTGTTCTTCAAGACTCACATTACGAGTATCGTGCAGATGTGTCTTCTCGCATAGTTTAGTACATAATAAAAAAAAATATTTCGAGTTATCCTGAGTTGAGTTACACAATCCTTGTCACTGGCTTGAATGATAGAGTTGATGAATCTCGCCCGCTCATTATCCCCGTGACGTGCCGGTTGTTTGAACATGTATACGTGACAGTATTCCCCAACAACTGCTACATAAACTGCCATTGCTTGAACGACAACAAACCTTTCCATCTCTTCGTCCTCTTCATTATCCATCACCAATTGGTCACCTACACGTGCATGTAGGAGTGTGTTTTTACTATAAATCCTAAATCCCTTGCTTACTTTATTTCCCAAACTAGTAATCTTACCGCGGCGATTATTTTATCAAATCGATTTAAAGGTGGGCTATCTTGAGGGATAAACACGACTTAGAGGAGATTACATATAGCTACTTCATTTTTTTTTATACAAGATTTTAATTCCAACAAGTACATGCAACAAAGCCTCACAACATTTTGACAAATGAAACTGTATGCTTATAAACCTATTACTTATATATACAACATATATCCAAACATTTCACTAAAACTGATATGAAATTACGATGTGTCTGGGAAAGTGATAGTAATGAATGGAAGTAGAAACAATTCAGCCATTAGGAGAAATGTAGATGCCATAATACATACCCGAAATTCCGCCGAACGTGGCCTGTGCGGAATAAAACCCTAAGAACCACAGATCCTGTAGCCTGAACTTGATGAATTACGTCAGTTTATTTTGAATAGAACCACAAAAATTGGATATTAAAGATGCCGATTTCATCACATAAACATTTTCTAATGACACAGTTACATTGAAGCAGAAAAACTATAATTTTTTCTCGAAGTTGCATTTTTTCAGAACTAGAAAATCACATGAAAATACCCATATAAAAAGAGAAGATAGTAAAAAAGTCCACAAACAATCACGACAGATGTAATTGTTTCTTACCAGATCAAATTTGGGGATCTATAGGCTCCTAATTTGAAGCACGAACTACTGTTTAAACTGGTACAATCTCTAGCATCATCCAATCTAAATAAGTGCTAAACATGAATGGCCATTGATATATAATTCTGTTGAAGGAGATCAGAATCTGTTTATTTGACAAACATGAGGGTAATGCCATTCCATGCCAACTACTTCATATCCAAGAAGCATAAAATACATGGAGCTGGAAATGAACCAGTTACATAGGGCATGGAAATGACACAGTTTTCAGAAATTGTTTGTCCGAGTTTACAGAATACACTGTTTATAGTTAACATGGAGCAGAACATGAGGCAGTAACATGAGAATCTAAGTAAACAAAAATTGTATGATGCCAGGAAATGACACAGTTAGATAGAATCAAAGAAGGAACAAAGAGAGTTTACAGAATATGTACTGAACCAGTTTACAGAATACACTGCTTGCAGTTAATATAGGAAATGAAACAGTTACATAGAATAAAGGAAATGACACAGAAATACAAAATTTTTCTGGAACAGTTTGCAGAATAGACTGCCTACAGTTAACATAGAACATGAAATGAAGCAATAACATGAGAATCCAAGTAATAAAAAATTGCATGATGCCAGGAAATGAAACAGTTACATAGATTAAGGGAAATGACACAGAAATACAAAATTGTACTGAAACAGTTTGCATAATACACTACTTACAATTAACATGGAACATGAAATAAAGCAAGTAGATTAGGATCCAAGTTTACAGAAATTACACTATACAGGGAAATGACACTGCTACATAGAATATAGAAAATGAAACACTTTCAGAGTTTGTACTGAAACTGTAACAATTCTATACTGAAACTCTTAAGTTACATTTGGATAAGCATGCCTTTCAATACTTTGCAGAAAATGCTTGAATCAGAAGATAATTTAGATATGAATACTTGAAAAATGAACATCCGTGAGGGATATACATTGAAATGTCACAATTGAAGCATGGACTTATGAGACATAATAGTTACATTAAAACAGTGAAATGAAACAGATCAATTTCAACTTCAGTTTGGTTTACTGCTTTAGAGGCCAGATTTATAGGAATCCATGAGAAGTAACACATCAATATCTCTAACTCATGATACCATAGAATCAATATCCCATCATGCAAATATAACAAAGCTAATTCCTTTGGAAAAATCCCCTACAACCACAACTAGGTGATTGATTCTCTTCCAGGGAAGACCTTCACATCCCTTGGCTATTTCATGCATTTAAATCAAGCCGCGCAGTCGAGCGGGCCCCATCATTTGAATTTTCTGCAGCACTTTTATATTATATTATGGCCATGTAGGTTTACGCATGCCATCCAACCCTTGGATGGTGATTCTATAGTAACATGAGTTTGGCCACAATGAGATGAAACAGATAAATTTCAACTTAAGTGGACAGATTTATAGGAATACATGGGAAGTAACATATTTACATTTGAAATAGGGACAAGCACTACAACGACATAAAAAATTACCAAAAAAAAAACAACCAATAATTTCTTACTGCTTCAGTGACCACTTGCATGTAACCCATCCATATTCCATTTGCAAGCTCATGATTCCCGTACACGGAAAAAACATAGTAATAGAAGGCTAAATTCACAGAAACAGTTCACCATATTTGTCACAGAGTAATCATAAAACGAGAAAGCATCCCACCAAGATTTAGAAGCACATATCGGTGCCGAAAATCCAGTGAACTACCATGCATATCATCTAAGCAGCAAACCCCCAAAATTTAAGAAAAAAACTATAAGTGCCGAAAATGAGAAAGCATCCCACCAAGAATTAGAAGAACATATCAGTGCCGAGAAAACCCCCAATCAGCCGATGTTGGTTTTGAAAGAGAGGAAGGAGATTTACCTCTGCTATATTACGGTTTGGTGCTATCGTTGCTCACCTCTTCTCCACCCAAGCACGTCTAAGGACCATACCAAATGTCAAACCTCTCTATAAATAAACCCCGTATTTGGCGCCAAGATTTTCACTCCCGCCATCTTGCCTAGCCATTGCTACCTGAAACCTCCCATCCCGCAGATCTGTACGATGGACCGAGGAAGACAGCGGGATGGGCTCGATGTTGGCAGCAGTCCAGGCGTCGAATCCAAGGAGGGATTTCGCAATCCCTCCATTTGCAGCGGAATCCCCAAATCGATTTGAGAGAGGAATGATATCCACCTGCCCAAACATGCATTGAAATAGGTTAGGAGGGATTTTACAATACTATCCCTCCCAATCCTGTTGAATTCCGCGGGCTAAACATGCCCTAAAGAAAAAAAGGAAAGTAAAAGTGCGAGTTCATGCAAGTGCTTTTGGTGTGTAGGGAATGTGTGGGATGGAATATGGCTAGATTCGAAATGTGAGAGGGAACATGGAAATCAGACACCCTTTTATTTACAAAAGGGGTGGTTGGATGTCCCAAGTTTCGACCATACTCGTTGACTTCAATTTTATTTTCGCTTTTGATTTCTTAATTGAGAGAGTAGAGATATAGTAGAGGCACAAATCAGTTCTTGATATTTGAAAGAAGAATTTTAGTTGAAATGATTTTAAAAATAAAGAAAGGAACACTGCAGTGAATCGGATGAATTTCTTGTAGAGTTTCGCTTTTGGCTTTTCCTGTTGTTGTTGCCTCGACGTAACTTCATTTTTTACTCTGCTTTGCCTCTTTTTGTTTTTTTGTTTTTTTTTGTTTTTTTTTTTTTGTTTTTCATTACAGAGATCCCTTTAAATAGCCATTGTAGGTAAGTCGAGTTGTCAATCTTATCTAATATTTGGTAGAGGGGTCGACGAGGAATCAACAAACCCTCAACAAAGCTGCTTAATATTGCTAGATGTTGCGATCGGAGTGGGCCAACGTAGCAGAACTGAGAACCAGCCATGCACTAGCGGGTTATGTGTGGAATCGACAATGTGTTGGCCATATCCCAAAACTGGCCATACGTACTGGTTTTGCAAAACTTGGTGTTGCAAGAGGCGGTATTTGGAAATTATCTCTTGCTCTACTAGTGGTAGTTAGGCCATGCACCGCTTCGGGCCCTTCTTCTTATGTATTTTGGTGGCAGTTGTCTACTCTTATGAGTGTGTCTGGGTGTGTCTTTAACTATATAAGAGCTTTGCTTGGGTCTCTATAGAAGCCAACGAACATGATTTAACTCTAGTTATAGTGGGGTGTCTACAGATGCCCATATTTGACAGAAGTTGGAATACAACCGAGTGCTAAAGTGAGTGGACACCTCACCTCTAGATTAAACGGGGACACGGTCTAATCTTTGTCTTCCTAGGGTGTTGTAATCGAGAGGCTCGCTTGGTTAAAAGCTTAACTCAGACATCTCATGAGGGTTGGGAAAAACGTTGCAATTTGTCTATGCGCATTTCGCAGCTTTACGGAGTATCAAATTGCAACCCTTAAACCCTTGCTTAAAGTTTAATTAAGTTAAAATCTCGGTAATTAACAATGAATTGCCAATGAATTAGGGCGTTTGAAGCATTTCCTTGAAATTCTCTATGCTGACGTTGCGTCGGAGCCGAGAATATTCGATTCTAAAGTAAGATTTATCCTTAAAGCTTTCTTGTGACATTTTTTGTCTTGCAATAGTATCAACATTCGATAATCATGCTATAACCCTTGTAATTTATCTCCCATGCGTTAAATCTTAGATAAATTACTAGAATCCACGACATGCTTATTTCCCTATTAAAATTCGTGACATGTTTCGAATTCTATATATGCTCACATAACATGTTTAGCCTAATTCTTAGGTTGGATTACACACGCACATTCCCTAACATACTCAAATATGCTTGAATCCGTCATTTACCTCATAGGATTTACATGGACATGTAATTTGATATGCTTTAGCGTAATTCACTCATATTGCATGCTACGATGTTTGGAATCACGAATCTCGACAAATGGAACCTACTTGTGATTTCCACTGGGATAATGGGTGATTGTGGATTGACTTAGGTGCTTGGGCTCCCCCGTTTGTGGTTTATATAATTGTCAAATATATATATATATATGAAACTACACATTGATTTATTAGCTGTCCCGTGTTTGGATCAAATGGAATTTGGATGTGGGCTTACCATCTCGATGTATTATTGTGCCTTGATAGCTTTGTTTGGACGAAATCCCATTAGTGGCTTGTTGGCTTGCTTAGTTGGCTTTATCAGGAGAAACCTGTTATTGAATTCATATCTTGGGATGGTAAGACCTTGTTGGATTAAAGTTGGCCTCTAGTTAAGAGGGATTTTGAATAAATGGGTTGTTTATGAATTTGAATTAATCATTCATCCATTGCATGTAGGTGTTATTAGGTGTTTGACCGACTATTTGAAAGGCCAGTGTACTATTTGAAAGACCTTGTCTCTTTTTACGAGAATGAGTTGATCGTTTGAAAGACTCATTCCATTTACATTGAATGGGCTAACTGTTTGAAACGTCCATTCTTGGTCCAACTGGATGTGCATCCCCATAGCGAAGAACATGTGCATGCACCCATGCATTTAAATAAGATGCATTATAAACCATGACTATTTTGGTCTGCCTTTTATGAAATTATATCTAATTAATATGTCACTGTGTAATTTTGGGAGGATTTCTCACTAAATTGGCTACTCATATATCAAAATTTAAAAACTAGACAATGGATGCAAGTAGATAGAGCACGGTGATACATTGTTGGGTTAGAGCTGGATCAAGGAGAGTTGGACGATTATGGTGGGAGGGCGTAATGGGCCAAGCTTGGTAGCTCGAGCTGTT
The DNA here is from genome assembly GCA_030180095.1 of Magnolia changhungtana. NCBI lineage: Eukaryota > Viridiplantae > Streptophyta > Magnoliopsida > Magnoliales > Magnoliaceae > Magnolia > Magnolia changhungtana. The sequence continues at coordinate 5,672,563 of JASAUF010000459.1, forward strand.
AGTTTCTTTTTGTGGCTTTCCCTTAATATTAATACATTTCTTCTTTGGATTATTTATGCTTTGTGTTTATCCCTATGGGCACTCTTTTGTGAAAGGGCCGAGCTAAGAGTCCTTGGGGGGGGTGGTGACTAAGCCAAATTAACAAAGTAACTGTGGAATTAAACAGATATAAATAAAGAAAGCACTAAACAATCCCACAAAGCAGAAATGAATAACAACCTCAAATGTACAAGTATTGAAAGGTTGATACAAATGTTGTTCTAAGGACAACCTTACACCAAAAACCAGTGACTTATGGTAGGACAACCTAATTTCTAGAAAGGTCTATGTATCAAAATCTCAAACCGATACAGATGAATAAAGAATAAAAATAGCAAAGAAAATTAACTAAGCTATTACAACATTCCCACACTTGCATAAAAAGAATTACAACATTCTCCACAAAGGCTTAAAAAGAAATTCCAACATGCACACAAAGCTACAATCAATCATCCACCACAAGACCAGAAATTATAGTGGTTCGCTTGTGTGTATACTAACTGTTTAGAAAAACAGCCACACAACTACTCCACTCCCAATATCTTCACACAGTGGATATTGGCGTTCACTATGAAATAGGTTTTTCAAGGTTCACTTAAAACCTTCACAATTGTATCTTTTAAGTGGGCTTACACAATTCAAAAATCCCACACTCTGAGTTTTTTGGATCACCTTAGACCAAAAAGAAAGAGATTTTTCCTGGCACAACCTCAAAAACGATAAAAGAAATTTACAGAAATGTAAATATACTTATCTGCATATTCTCCTTTGATGAATCCCGGTAGAACCAATTCGAAGTAGATGTTCAACGTAGATGTTCAATGTCCACACTCACTTATAAAAAGGTTCTAAGTTCTAAATGATTTTTAGATTAAATCACCTTGAGCTAGCTTGATTTGATTTTGATTCCAAGAAAGGGAAAAACTTAAATCCATTCTTCAAATAAGATTGGAATATAGAACTCAAAATCAAATGCAAAAAAACTAAATTAAAGAGAATATTAAATGAGCACTAATAGCTTAAGAATATCACAAACTTATCTTTCAGAGTGGTGTCTTGATTTTGCTTGAATTCAATAAAAAATTCTAAAAATCATGCTCTATTTATAAGTGCAGAAACTGTTTACTCGACTGGCCCAGAGGTCAGCTCGACTGGTCAAAGGACTAACAAGAATTCAAAATTTTGGGCGCGATAAGATAAAACCGTTCCACGACTGGTCAAGCGGCTAGTACGACTGGTCGAGTGGCTTGCACGACCGGTCGAGTCCTGCTCTCGACTGGTCGAGTGGGACCCAATTTGGTTGCTGGACTTTGAGTCAAGTCTGCTCAACTGGTCGAGCACTATTCACTCGACTAGTCGAGCAGTCTCTAGGACTAGTCGAGGGTCCAATAAAAAATCCCAAAAATTAGTAACAACCTTTAGACTGGTCGAGGAAATTCTTGGACTAGTCGAACCAGTACTAGGACTAGTCGAACATAGGCTAAGACTAGTCGAGAAAAAGTCTATAAAATTATATAATGACCTAATTTAAGTATGCAATCAATATGACCTAACCTATGGTCAATCTAGGGTCATTCATACCTTATAAGTGATATTTGAACATTGAATCATCATTCGCTTCGGTTGATAGTTGATCTTGAAGTACTTGAAGCTTGATATCTTGACGTACTTTGAAGCTTGAGCTTGAAGTACTTTGAAGCTTGAACTTGAAGTACTTTGAAGCTTGTATTTCACATTGAGCTTTGAGTTCTAAAGTAAAGCACATTGTCTTGAAGTTTGAAAGCTTGATTTATCATATGATGTTGTACTTGAATCTTTTATTCTTGCACTTGAAGTTTTTGATGTAAAGACTTTTGTTCTTGTACTTGATTTGCTTGATCTTGAATATGAAGATGAGCTATACAAGATACAGATTCCAAGAGGTTTTGACACTACAAAATTTGACAATCATAGGAGCTAGATAGAATAACATTTACACTTTGGACCTGTACATTTTATTTGGTTGATTGCCTATTCACTCTATGGTATTAGTCATCTATGGTTATCCTTTGATATCTGTTGAATTTGATATATGTGTTACTTTGATTTGTTTTGCATATGAGATGAGTGTTAATCTGAGTAAGTACCCATGTGGGAGATTTTTTCCACGTGCGGGATTCCTAAGTGACTCTCGGGTTTTGCGTACCTTGAGCATCAAACTCAAACGCCTAAAACCGGGGGCAATATCAGTGTCGGCATCAATGGACCCGACCCTTATTCGATTAACATCCCATAATTCGGGACTTGAGTCACCGTACTCGAGTGTCAAATTTTTGAGGTGTTACATTAGTTCACTTAACATGTGTTAATGATGCCAGAAATCAATTCAATTAACATATGCTTATGACGATAGAAATCAATCCACTTAACATTTATTTATTATGCTCAAATTAGTCCACTTAACATATATTTATAATGTTAGAAATTAGTCCAATTAACATGTGCTTATGATTATAGAAATCAATTCACTCAACATTTATTTATGATGTTAAAAATTAGTCCACTAGTTCAGGCCTTTCGGGTTAGGGTTTAGGTTTGGGGTTCCTAGGGTCTAGGCCTTTAGGCTTAAGGTTTTGATTGACCATCCATTAGTTTAAACTCAATCAACTTATCGGCCTGGGGTGGGGTGTCTGTTGTAAAACAAATGTCTTAAATTTGGTTTCACCGCGCTGCTTGACCAGTCGAGGGACTGACTCGACTAGTTGAGGATCCCTTCGACCAGTCGAAGTCCGCTCGACTCGAAGTCTAGTAACAATGTTTCTGAAAATCTCAAGGTCTTCGACCAATCGAGGGACAGGCTCGACCAGTCGAAAGTTACACAGATGGTGCGCGGACTGCGTAAATTTGAGGCGGTTTCAGAGAGGTGTGTAAGCGAAGTTTTCTAAACTATAAATAGGGGTCCCTAGGGCTTTTCTAAGCAATGCCAAGGTTTTCTAAAGGGGTTCTAAGGGTTCCTAAAAGGGTTTATGGTTTCTAAAGGGTGTAGCAAGGGTGAGATTTGAGGTTGTTCGAATCGGGTAAGTCCTTTCTCTTTGTAATTTTTATTTTCATAGTGAAATTATGTTGCTTTGTGCCGCATTTTTTTCCCATAAGGGTTTTCCACGTTAAATCTGTGTTCTTTTGTGTTTGTCTGGTGCTGTTGGATTGCTATCCTAGATCCATATTTATGCGATTCTATAGACCAAATCCCAACAGTGTCTACACTAGGGTAGGTCTTCGCTTGGATTTTGAACTGTTTCAAGCCAACCTTATTTAAACTTTAAAATTTTCAGGTCCGAACCTGGTCCACTGACACCCGTAAGTGCATATGATTTCATCTTTGTAATTTTCTATTAAAATGCTGTGTTCTTGAATTTTCATTTACTTAGGTTTTTCTTTCTACAAAATATTTGGTTTGGACGATGTATTCTTAAGGATCTTGATACTTCAATTATAAAATGTCAGCAATATTCTTTTACTGTTCATAAAGTGAAATTGCTCGTCTTTTCCATTGCATTTGGATATAAGGTTTGGATTCAATTGCATTAACTAATTTGTAAAAATGATCAAATCGTAATTACTCGAGCATTCTCATTGTTAGACCCTTTACTTTGCATTTAGGGCTTGTTTGATTTTCCAATTACAACCATAAATGATTGCAAATGAGCCATGATTATTTACTTTTGTAAATTGGTTGTCGTATTACATGCATTCGATTGTAATGACGATTTTGTTACATTGTTTGTTTCCCTTATAAATAACCCTAAAAATGATGGTTTTGTAAGATAGAAATGTAATGACTACATTTTATTTTACCTCCTTTCACAAGTGTATTTGACTCCTAATGTACGAGCCATAATTTCTTATTAAACAAACACCTAAAAAGGAGCTTTCAGAATTTAGATATATTTTAATTGTATTATATTTTATTTGATTTGAATAAGAAAAAGCGGTGAATTATAGTGATTTTAGATTGCATAAAATATATTTTTAGGTGTATGGAGGATTATAGTGATTTTAGATAGTATAAATTATGTTTATTAGGTTTACAGGCATAGCCATAGCCCAGAGGCTCCAAATTCACTAAAAGTTAGCTTTTTATTTATTTATTATTATTATTTTTATATACCCAAACAAAATTCAACGGTTTTGGGACATCGAATGTTAAAAAGTTCAGCCCAGAATAAAGGCTTCAAGCCGTCAAATAATGAACCGAGAATGACACCATCTAACTGTTGAATTTGTCCCCCACCGACAAACATAATCGGTGGCACCCTAAGCCGTCAAAAAATAAATGGCGGCATTATTGACGATTTTGAACTGTCGAGTTTCTCTTCCCTGCTCGGCCAGACCGACAAAAACTATAAGGCGGTTTTGAGTTGTCGAATTTTGTTTTCAACCGTAAAATTTTCGACGGTCATTTTCGTTGCCCATGTCTCTTGAATCACCAACAATTCGACTGTTCTAAGTTGTCAAATTTTGACTTTTTCACATAGTGCACTATCTTAATCATACACATTAATCATATACAGGCCCTCGTTAACACATGTGGCCTCGTGTTTGATTGAAGTGTGCAAACATTGAGGACAACATATTGGATGGTGGGATGTTGCAACAAAATGACAAGATGAAAATGAGATGGAAAATTAGTTGCCCAACCAGTTGGACATGACACTTCTTTTAGATATCATAAAACACTCATATGAAGAGTTTGTAAACATGCAATGCATGAGATTTGGAGAATTTTCCTTCATTTTATTTCAAGCTGAAAACATAGCTCAAAGATCTATAACATCTTTTTCAGAACTTAAGGCAAAACACCATCAAAGTATCTATCACAAGAAATGATCAAAGGGTGAAAATTTTGCCTAAGGAAAAACTTCAATAATCGATTCGATAGCGACAATCGGCATTATCTTATACCGGCTGTAACCAGCGGTTTCGATGAGCTTTCGCCATTCCTCCTCGCTCCTTTCCTTTCCTCCGACGGTGACAAGCATGTCCATTTCCATGCCTAACCGTGCACCTGTGAACTCATAGGTGGACTCGACGTCCATGACAATGTCGACGATGACCAACTTCCCGTTTTCAGGTATTGCTTCTTTGCATTTCTTCAGAATCTTGATACAGTCTTCATCATCCCAGTCATGCAGGACAGACTGCAATGTGTAAAAGAAACACCATTAGAGTCATAGTTACAAAGGGTTGCAGGAGGTGTATTGCAACGGTTGGTCTTTGATTAAACGGTTTTGGTGTGTAACAACCAGATTAACAAATGTTAGGCCCCAGATATGCTATCAGATTGAGAACTTGTTATGTTCGCTTACAAGGAAGCTTCGGTGTATGTACCTGGCTCGGCTCAAAAGAGACAGATTTCAAAATGATAAAGAGTTTTTGAGTTCTTCAGAGAGGGGGGGGGGGGGGCTTTGGTGGATCCCTGACTGTGGAGCCCACCTCGATGTATGTACCTTACATTCACGCCGTCCATTCATTTGGAAAGCACATTTTAGAGTGTCATGCAAAAAATGAAGTAGATCCAAATCTCGGGTGAACCATAACACAGGAAAAACTGGTGAGTGACCATTAAAAACTTCTCTTGGGCCACAGAGGAAGCTGATACTTACATCCAGGTCTTTTTAGCCAAATTAACATTCCGGTGGCCCCGAAGAAGTTTTTAATGGTGGGTATTCAATCACCACTGTTTCTCTGGTGTGGTCCACCTAATATTTGGATCAGCTTCATTTTTAGGATCATGCCTTAAAATGAGCTTTCAAAATATCTAAAGCATATATGCTAAGGTGGGAATCCGGGATCCACCCACCTCGGTGAATCCCCGGATCCACCGAAGCCACGCTCCACATTGAGATGATATCCTGACAGATCAGCAGGTGGGCCCTACTTTAGAATGGCCATAGTTTTAACGGGCGTGGATTGAGTACTACCCCCGCGAGGACGTAGCTGGAAATGGACAGTAATGCTAAGGGTTCCGTGGGGCCATCATGATCTATATCTTTTATTCGACTAAAAAGGAAGCAGATCGAAGGTTCAAGTGGATCACATCACATGAAGCAGTCATGATTTAAAGCCTATCATTTTAAAACTTATTAAGGGCATAAAAGTTTTGGATCAAAGCTGATATTTATGTTTTTCCTTCATAAAGGTTCATGTAACCATACGAACATGTTGGATGACAAATAAACATTACATTGGAATTAGGATGTTTTAAACTGTAAGAGTTCAATCCCCACTGCTTCATGTGGTGTGGCTCACTCACCTTCTATCTGCCTAATTTTCGAGCTCATGCCCAAAAATAATCCATCAAAATATATGGGCGACGTGGTTAAAACATATAGATTGCTATAAGCCCCATACAGGCCCTGACATGATCGTCCGTCTCTATCTCCATCCTGGTGAGGGTAGTACCCAGTCCGCCTGGTTTTAACTCGCATGAATTGACGATGTTCACCATGGATTAACCAGGATGAAGCTGAGTGCATGGCACTCATCCATCTCGACTTGGAGTTGGCCAGTTCCAATCTAGTTAAACACCATAAGTCAGTAATGAAAATAGGCCTAACTTGATCGGACTCACGAAAAAATAACCCCTTGACTTCACCAAGTCCTGACTCGACTTAATAACGAAGGACTCACTCTGAGTTGACTCGGCCCTTCGAAAATATGAAAGCTTGACTCGACTCTATGTTCAGCTGATTCAGGTTGGCTCAATGACACAACCAACTCAACTAGATATTCATTTATTATAAATTGAAAATATTACAAATATTAGTAAATATTTTAAAATGTTAAATATAGCATAAGTAAAGAGTACGTGTAGTATAAATCAATTGCAACTGGATATACCTCACTAGTTAAGAGTGTTACGTCTGGCTGAGATTATGGGTTTGAATATCACTCTCATTTTTTTATTTTAATAAAATCACACCTGAATCACAGCAACTCGCATCGAGTTGAGTAATTCATTGAGTCAACTCAACAAGACTTCCCGAGTCATGGCTGAATCACTCACAGTACTGAGTTTTTCAATCACACAGCTCGAAATCTAGCTAAGTTGACTGGGCCAGGTGTAAGGTGGAGTCACAGCTGTTAGCTATCAGATAGGTGAGCTACAAATAGACACTAATAAAAGGCCAAAAATTAAAAAATAATAATAATAAATAAATAAATAACAAAAAACCAATCAACGAGTCAGAAATATAAAGAACAAGGAGGCGAAAGCCTCTACGTAAGAAAAGGAAAAGGAAAAGGAGAAGAAACGTATAGAACGTTCTCTTCAATTTTCTAATGAAAAGACAAAGGAGAAGAAAAGTATTGAATTCTCTTTAATTTTCTAATGAAGGTCCTGTCATGATCGGGGCGGAGTAGGTACCAAGGAGCCCATCTTGATGTATGTATCGTATATCCTTTCTGTCCATCTGTTTTGTTAAATTATTTCAAGGCATGAGCGCAAAAATGAAATAGATACAAACATCAAGTGTACCATTCCCTGGGAAACAGTGGTGATTTGACCATTAAAACTTATGGGCCACAGAAGTTTTGAATTAATATGATAATTTATTATTATTATTTTTGTGTGTGTATATATATATATATATATATTACCTTCATCCAAGTTTAAGTGGCCTTATCAACAGATTAAACAGCAAATAAACATTGCAGAAACATTATGGTGGGCCTTAGAAGCTTTTAATTGTGGAGTGTTCAACCACCACTGTTTCTTATAGTATGGTCCAGCTGAGATTTGAATGTGCTTTATTTTTGGGCTCATGCCTAAAATGATCCGGTAAAATGGATGGCCTGGGTGGATATATAATACACACATAAAGGTGGGCCCCACTGTAAGGGCCGGTGTGTTTTCGGTGAGGCCGGGGCGCACCTAATCCGCTCCCATCATCATCATCAAGGTGTAGAAAACTTTTTTGAAGGCAAGAAAGATTCTCTATCATCAGCGAGAGATCCTAAAATTAGGATAAGAGAGGAGCAAAAGAAGGTTTTATCGAGGACAAAAGAAATAACAAGCAGCCGCCTCGTTTGACCAGCTGAATTATCACTGTTCCTGGAGAATGTTCAGGAGGGGAGCAGATTAGGTGCAGCACGGACCGTGGGGCCCACCTTGATGCATTTATTGTATATCCACGCTGTCCATCCGTTTTTATATCTCATTATAAGACACGATACAAAAAATTAAGCATTTAAAAATATCAGGTGGACCACATCACAGGAAATAGTGGCGAATGACTATTCTTATTATTATTATTATTATTATTTTTTGTGGGCTTCAAGAGTTTTGGATCAAGCTGATATATATTTTTTTCATTCATCCAGGTCCGTGTGACCTCATTAAAAGGTTGGATGGAAAATGAACATTACAGTGGGCCCAAGGTAGTTTTTAATGGTGGGCATTGAAATAAAATGAGCCGGAAACCAGATTGACGGGGTGGATATACAATAGATACATCAAAGTGGGCCCCGCAGTCAGGACCGTACCGTGTTGGGTGATTCGAGGTGCGCACCTAATCCGTTCCAATTCAGGATATTCGCGAGAGTGAATGAAGAGGAGATGTTGAGGCCAACGTGGCATATTGCTCTTGATCTCGGCCATTTTTTGTTTACACACGCACCCGCCACATACCCACGCACACCTAAGTGGGATTTCACCACCTAGGTGGGGTTTGGAACCCAAGACCTCGTGTTGAAACTCCTCGGAGTCTACCACTCGGGTAAGGATTGGAACCCAAGATCTCGGCCATTCATCAAAACAAAGATACCCCGCATCAACTACGTTGAGGAGCCCATCCATAAGTACCCAAAATGTGTGATTTTATATCAATGGGTCCACCATAAGTGACCCACATGGGCCCCACACAAATTCTATAGGACTGATGACCTACACCCAAACCATTTCTCTCCTCCCAAAATACCAACTTTTCAGAAAATCAGTACCATGAAAATTATGGCCCCACCGTGAAGATCACCATCGAAAATCAGGCTTTACTATCACCAGGTGGGCCACGCTTGTATGTTGAATCAAACTGCCGATTGTTCATTGATTCCAACAGGGTGGCCCACCTGATTTCAATATCATGATATCTTTCATTCATTCAGTTCCTACAGATTCAATGATATTGATGTCCTATACAAGTGGCTTGTTGTGGTACCTTGCCCCCAGCTGATCATGTTGTTAGCGAGAGAGGATATATGTAATGCCTGTTTGGTTACCACTTAAAAATAAGTTTATCCCATTTTAGGGCCCGTTTGGCCCGGGTGGATTGGAAGGGATTGAATGGTATTAGGGTGGATGGCATGGATTTCAATGTAATGATGGTGTTGTCAGTGAATTGTCTTAAGATCCATGGGATTACTATATCCCGGGATCGTTAGATCGAGTCTGTTTGGCACGCCCGGCCAATCCCAGGTTTAAACCTTCCCATCCCTTCCAATCCCTCGAACCAAACACGTCCTAGGCAAATTTGAGCGGATTAGGGTGGATTGGATGGGATTTAAAGGTAATGATGGTGTTGTCAGTGGAGGGATTGTCTTAAGATCAATGGGATTGCTATATACCGGATCAGATCACCTCGTCTGTTTGGCACACCCGGCCAATCCCGGGATTTAACTTTCAATCCCTTCCAATACCATCCAATCCGTAAGTGACACCCAAACAGACCATAAGGGTTACTTCGATCAATTTGTTTTTGACGCAAGTATGCACATGAACACACGTGCACGCACACACATACATACGTGTAAACCCACCCAAATAGAGAGAGAGAGAGAGCTCGTACCTTCATGAAGACAACATCTGTCTTAGGAATAGAAGCAAACATGTCGCCTTCAATGCGTTCGACCTCAGCACACTCCGGTGCGGTAGCTATAACATGAGGGAGATCGAAAACAGCACACTTAATATACGGAAACGCCTTAGCGATCGCCCTTGCCGCCACGCCCGTGCTCCCACCAACATCTATAAGTGACCGCACGCCGTCGAGTATGCCACTGCTCTGGCAACCCCTCACGAGCGCAGCAGTCACCATGCTCGTATGGCTCGTCATGGCATCACTTAGTAGCTGGTTCGCTTTCTTGTCTTTTTCAAAGTAATCCCTATAGCTCACACCATGACATTTCTCCCACGGCGTCGTCTTTCCTTCGACAGCAGCACTTAGGTAGTTCCATGCTCCCATTTCATAGTATTGTAGCAAAGCGAACGACGCCAAGCTCTTTTCTTGGTCTTTCAGTAGGAGTTTCGAGGCTGGCGTTAGCGTGTACTTCTTCTCACCGTCGATGATGAGATTGAAGAGTTTCATGTGGACCAAGTACCGCATGATCCGATAGAAGTGGTCTATGTTAACGGTTGGAATTGGGAGAGCTGATGCTAGCTCTTGTAGGGTCATGGGCCCACCGTGCTTGTGGATGATGTCTGCGATACCGAGATCGATTGCGCACTTGAGTGTTAGCGAGTCGGCAAAGCCATAGATGTGCTTCCACAATTGAGCTTGAGCGCCCCTCTCCTCTTCCATAGCTTGTTTTCTGTTTTTCGAATTTTGGAAGAATTTAAGAAAAGAAGATCAAATAAGAGCTGAGGTTGATAGCAGTCGTCTATGTTCATTTATTTATAGAGCGTGTGGGACTTTCAAGGAGAAATGTTTGTGTGCAATGTTGTATTTGAATATTCACATACAACTTCTTTTTATTTTCTGCTAAATGTGGAATTTTGGTGGAAGATCCAATCTGTTAAAGATATGAATTATACAATGAAGATAAAATGTGGAAAAAATTGGAAGAAATGAGATATTAGGTAGTCCATATAGGCATTTGAGTTGGATTATTAACTGTAAGGTGATTTTGATAGTTTAATTCGTTTGATGAATGGACTGTCTTGATTTTCACGTTGGATGATTTTTATGATGGATTGTACGTTTTGAATGGTTAGGATGTTATAGATGTATTGGTGAGAAAGGGATGTATGTTGGAGTAACTATACAAGGAGCTTTAAAAAAAATAATAATAATAAAATTTACTAACCCCCGGAAAGCATTGGACCGGTGGGTCGAGGTCCACCTAGGAGGACTGGAGAGTATGCGATTTCTCACACTTTTTCAAAATATCACGAGAAATTGAAGAGGCGGCTTGTAGTTGCTCGCGTGGGATTGACTGACTTTTGATGTCACATGGGACGCGGATTGGGTACTACACGTGCTTGACCCAAGCTCGGCACAGGCAAGGCTCTGAGGGGGTCACCTTGATGTATGGGTTTATCCACACCGTCCATCCATTTTTTCATATCATTTTAAGACTATAAAATAAAAAACGATGCAGATACAAGACTCAAGTGGACCACACCACAAAAAACAGCGGTGATAATGACATCCACTGTTGAAATCTTCCCAGGACCCACCTTGATGTTTATTTGATATCCCACCTCTTCATAAGGTCACACAAGCCACGTTTAATAGAAACCACAAATATCAGCTTGATCCAAAACTTCTATGGTACCCGGGAAAATTCTATAACCTAAAATGATATGCAAAAGTGGATGGACGGTGTGGATAAAATCCACACATCACGGTGGGCCTCTCAAAGCCCCTCCTCGTGCCGAGCTCGGGACGAGGTAGTACCCAATCCGCGTCCTGTCACGTGTGCTGGCATGGTACACGTGTGTGATCAGGGAGGGCACTGTACACATGTGCTGGCATAAAAATGAAGCTATCTAGCCCACACCTGTTTGGGAAAAACGGTCCGTGTATGACCTATGTGATGTGTGGTACAGACTGTTTTTGGGCCAGAATATGCTGGAAGTAGGTGGGCCTCACCTGATGGATGGCCTGACTCTGGCATAAATACAGTGTTGTCAATAGGCCACCAGGCAGGGGGTTCCCAATGGCCAGATTTTGAACTGTTTGGCCGAGTCTGTTAGGCTGTGCTTAGTCAAAATCTCAATTTTGTTGGGCCAGGCCGAGCCTACCGACTGCCCTAATTAAGTTTGCCAGTGAACCCGTCATTCATCTCAGGTATATTTGGGTTTGGGCCTGTTTTGAGCCTTAAATAAATGAGCCACCGCTTAGACAGTTTTGAAACATTTGTATTTGGGCAAAACCTAACGCATTTACATCAACCATGGCCAGACTGGGAGTAACTTTTACGCCCGCATGGAGGGGTTAGGCCTAACTTCAGGCCCAAACTGTAAGCCTAAGGGACTCTGGCGGCGGCCTTGCCTGGGCCCCACCTGTTGACAGACCTACATCAATATTAAGTATTGGATGTGTTGTACCCTATTTTGGCCGTCAACAGCCAATAAAGACAGGATGCGTGTCACGAGATCCTGGGATATTTTATGCACGGATGCTAATATGACGGCCAGCATTGGTTGGATAATACACCTGATATATATATATATATATATATATATATATATATATATATATATATATATATATATATATATATATAGGTAGAGCGTGGCCAAACAGTGAAAAATGTAACATGATTGGGAAAAAAACGGTGCTGAAGCGGTAATTAGGATAGGTGGCAGAAAGGAACTGAAATGTTAAGTAATGCTGAAGCAATTGGGATGACCATCGATTATGGAAAGAAGCATCTACAAAGATATATCAAGAAATTCTATATAAACAAGTTAATCTATCAATTATTATTTATGTTCTTTTGCATAGATAGTCTTATACATTATTTAGCGTAACTAGTAGCCTAATCCTACATTAGGAGTAGTGGTAATCCAGTAGCTATAATATATAGCTGTAATCCAAGTCTACGCCCTTACTCGTAAGATGTAATCCGGTGCTTTGTAATTATTTTTTGGGGTCAACTGTAAGTATTTCCCTTTTGTTTTTCTTTTATAATTGAAAGTCTTTTTGTACGGAAGGCAAAGTGTAATCCATTTTCGAAGGATGAATCATACTCTAATAATTGCCTAATCATTTTAAACATCTTGCGAATGGTTGAATAGGAGATCGCTCTTCTGAGATCTCGGTCATATAAGGTAAATTCTGACGTATCTGCCTATCTTGGCATTTGGGGTCAAAGTTGTTCTGTTGGAATCGAACCACACGGTCGATTTTGACATGCCCACACACATCACACGTGACCGAATTATGCATCCGAGACACCAACAACTTTTGGCACGTCCGATGGGACACCTAATTTTGTAAACAAACAAGTACTACGTAAGTTTGAATAATTATCCAATTGTGAAGATATGAGCCGAAAGGTTCTCGAAACTCTTCAGGGGAAAACGATCCAGCAACACCTTCTCCACTTGGGGAGATGCAGGTGTAACCAACACTTGAACTCCTTGGTTTGCTATAAACCCAATGCAAAATCCTTCAAACTATGAATGGGCATCCTCATCTCGAAGGGATCCTCTGGAGATAATATTAATCGGACTATGTGCTATGTAGATGAGAATCCAACATATTGTGGAGTAACGAACAACTCAAGTAGAGTAGGCGCGAGCTCAGGCAAAATAATCGTGAATTCAGACAAACACCTTCAACAGGTGGATGACGTGCCAAACTGAGAACTTGAACTGGATAGTGGCTATCCTTGCTGAAAGGGCACCTAATTCACCTTAGCAAAATGTTAAGGTTAGCTCTGTTGGAAACTTGACGCCACTACTGTTAGAGCTATCCTATAATGGAATACGCATCCTACTCCGGTACATGGTATGTGGAATGTACCCCCACCTACTGAATTCAAACGACCTAAGCAGGAGGCTAGAAACTTTATTCATGAAGTTAGAAATCAGGGAATGCTTGGGGGGCACTATTTCCCTAGGAATCCACCTTATAATGTGGGCAATATCTGGGGTCCAGATTCATCACCAATGGTCGATCCCCAACATCTGGATCATGACCGGGTTGTGCAAATGGTCAAAAAAGTGTCAGGTCAGGTTCTTGGCCGCACTATTACCCCAGTATACCATAAACCATATCCAAAATTGATCAACCGACAACATTCATTACCCAAAAATTATGGACTAAATTTTGCACTTTTCATTGGTGACACTAGTCAATCGACCGTAGATCACATATGACGATTCACCATATAATGTGGTAAATTAGCTAACACTGATCATCATAAGTTACAATTGCTCGTCCATTCCTTAACCGTGGTGGCCTTTACTTGGTATTGTAATTTGTTGCTGTAACACTCCATACTTTTTAGTACTCAGGTGTAACCATGAAGAACTCACTTAGTAACCCAAATCTATCTCTTTTGTACATTCACATTCATTCTACCCTAAATCCAACCGTTGGAAGTAATCTTCATCTATAGATCAATCCATCCATCCGTTGATTTTCAAGGTGGACTGTCCAATCTACGCCAGAAGAAGTTCCGATCCTACCCAAGAACGTCGGAAGAATCGGAATGGCTTCCACGATTCTAGAAACCGGAACTTTCTCTGCTGCGCATCTCCAACAAGAAACCGACTACACTGCAAGATTTCCTGTGACTGAAATCAAGGATCAGGCTCCAATCTGAGACGTCCATTCTATGGGACCCACGATTCAGACGTCCATCCAAAAACCCATCAAACTCTAACAGAAAAGGAAGGAGGAAAGAATGTAATTCAGACGGTTGCTTGCACATGATGCGAGAAACCTGCGCAGTCTGTTCGCCAATACACATCCTGCGCAAGAAGGTTCCGGAAATCCTTGCTTTGTATAAATACTCCACACCCAATGCTAGAGAACGCACCAGAAAGAAAGAGGGAAAGAAGGGCAAGAAACGAGAGAGAAAAAGAGAGAGAAAGAGAGAAGGTACAGACACATAATCAAGTTAATTCGGTCTGGTTCAAGCTGACTGATTAGTTTGGCGCACCCAGATTTTCTACCCAACCTTTTAAGAAAAAGAAGAAGGAGAAGAAGAAGAAGACAAGAGTCGGTTGGTTACGGATATGATCCGCTAGCATTAGGTTGTCGGGTTGAGATTGTGAGACCGAGTAAGGTAAGATGTCCACCTCCTCTAGTATGAATTCTTACTTATAGTAGTCTAGATCTAACCTCATCATATACTAAACCCTAGTTTAACTTTAATCATTCAAACCATATGGTTTAGGACGAACGTCTACATCTGGACGTAAAATTTCTAGTAGTGAGAGATCAAACAACCAAAGGTGAGGGATTCCTTTAAGCTTACAGTAATTTAAGTTGATATGTTTTATCTTGCCTTTTACATGCTATGCTTTCATGATTCTCTCTGCAATTATTTAATTTACCACCAATAATTATTTATCCTTTGAAAATTATGGTTAAGGTGTGATTTTAATTATGTGTGATCTTTATTAATTTATATGGGGCGATGAATACAAGCCTTGCCCTTGCCTTTACTAATTTAGTTGAGTTTTCCCTTGCTACTTTCCTCTTTATTGAGTTAGCCATTGCTACTCTCCTCTTTGTTGAGTTAGCTATTGCTACTTTCCTCTTTGTTGAATTAGCCATTGATACTCTCCTCCTTATTTTGTTAGCCTTATGCAATCTACCTTTATGACTTGGGCTTGTGTCTTGGAATTCTAAAACTCTCATGATTCAAATTATTTCTCTATCAATGCAAGTGATGTGTTAGAGGTATCACAACTAGTGATTCAAATATTTATCATGGACGTAATGCGTTATGGGTAGTGGCCCTCTTGGTCGGCACGTAATTCCGTGGGTTGGTTGGCATGGTGCACAATCGATGTAAATAAATTGCCATGCGTGCTACATCACTTTTCGGGATTGGATGTCACAAATAGTCGCTCCATGAACACATCATGTTAAGTAAATCTACCAACCGTGTTGTCGTGTCGCCTTGAGATGTTCGCATAAATCCACATTAACATTGGACATGCCGGCGAATCTTTGTAGTTATGGGATGCGGGGCGAGTCGGGTTCTCTATGAATTGTATTCCACATTGTGTTGATCACTGCGTATGATGAGTCGCACATACTTTGCTAGGCATACATTCATATATATTGGTTGTGCATGCTGATACCTCTTTTATTGGTGGAGTATGAGACATATTAGAACCCCTACAACACTTTCATGAATCTCTTGAATTATTGTTAATCTTAAAGGATAATCATCACTATGAGTAGGGCATTGACCCTCTCTAACCGTATAGCTGATGCATGTGATGTACAAGCTGAAGACCTAGAGGACCATCTCCTTACGAAGAATTATACTGAATGAATAAGAGATAGTTTTATAATTTAGCTTTATTTATTCCCACTATGTACTTTGATAATGTAATAAGCTTCCATTGGGAGGACATTTGATAATACGTTAAATTCTTTTAATATTATGGAATGATAAATACAGTTAATTTTACCCTCATGAATGATTATCTTCATGAATGAAATTAGATGTGATCTAAATGGAAAGAAGATCAAGGTAAGACTTTAAAGCATCCAAATCTTTACATTATTAACATCCAGAATTCTCGGGCACGAGCATGTACTCGAGCTGCGAAAATTTAGGATGTTACAGTAACGCCTTGAATTTTTGTAGCCTAAGTATATACTCGTGCCCGAGAATTCTAGGTGTTAATAATGTAAAATTTGGATGCTTCAAAATCACACTTTTTTTTTTCATTTAGATCACATCCAGTTACATTCACGAAGGTAACCATTCACGAGAGTAAAATCAACTGTATTTATTATTCCATTAGAGTAAAAAGTGTCTAACTAATTTTCTAAGGCCCTCTTAATCAGGGTTTATTACATTGTCTTAAGTAGAATAAAAATAAATAAAAGCAAATCTTGCTCTATTCTTCTTCTCTATTCGAACATGTCTTCCACAAACGGTCGTCATCCGTATCATCAACCTGTAATTCACTTACAATATCTGTATGGTTTGAGAGGATCAATGTCCTACTCATAGTAGTGGTTTCCTTTAAAGTTTACAATGATTCAAGTGATTCATAAGAATAACAGAAGGGTCCCGATACATCTCCTACACCACAAATACAAGTGGTATTGGTATGCACAAACATTATACATGAAATACATGCTTAGCAAAGTATGTGCGGTAAATCACACATAGTGATCATCACAATGTGGAAAAATAATTAAAAAATACCTAGCTCATCCCACATCCCATACTATAGAGATTCGCTGGCGTGTCTAAAGTTATTGTGGATTTACATGAACATCACAAGGCGACACAACACACGATTGAAAGATTTACGTGACACGATTTGTTCATGTAGCGACTATTTGCGACATCCAATCTTGGAGGTGATGTAACACGTATGGTGGTTTACTTACATCGATTGTACACTACTACCTAACCCACGGGATTATGTGTCGACCAAGATGGCCATTACTTGAAATGCATTATGTCCATGATAATATATTAACCGCTAGGATGTGATTTCAAACATAGTACTTGCGTTACAAGATAATAACGTAATAATTTGAATTATGTAACAATGATTCATATGGTAAAGATGAATGATAGTAAAAGCTTAAAATGTGTAAGAAAAGATAGTCAAATCAAATATATTACGAAATTTAAAGGAAAATCCAAATTTCACTATCTCAATTGATTTTTCATAGGTTCATCAAAATCTTTATAACGATTTTCAATAGGTTCACCATAAACTGACATGTATGTACCCATGTTGGTGAAGAAGGTAAACATCTGTGTCGGTGACGGTCCTACACAAAGACCTACACATACTCACCGGTATTCCTAAAACACGTATCCACCCGTGTTGGTGATGATCCTACACAAAGACCTACACATACTCACCTATGTTGGTAGAACACGTATCCACCCGTGTCAGTGGCTTCCTCGGGACTTAAAGGGTTTTTTTATAGGCTAGCTAATAACCTCTACGGTCCTAATGCAAGGACCTATGTACACCACTAGAGGCTCCAATGGAGACCAACATGTACATATCCATGTCTGATGAATTCAAGTTTATGTTATAAAGTCTATACTCAATTCCACACACGAAAAGATTATACAATGTATTCTAAACAATAACTCTTAGTTGATTAGATGAGCCCCTTTGTAGCACATTTGAGATGCATCTTTAATTTTAAATTCACTAATCTTGTACTGCCCTGATCTTTGAAGTCAATCTTCTTCTGCTTCCTTGAATCGACCACCAACAACAATCTTTCTATTGAGATGCCAAGCTAATGGAAGTTTGGTTGAATTTCTGACAACTAATGGTATTTGTTAGTTATAAGTAGGGATTCACTTATATGTGTATTCTAAATGATATACACAAGGATTTACCTATAAGTTTAGTCTATAATCTTTAGAAAAAGGAAGGGTTCAAGTATACATTCATAATGGAGTTTGAAATGCTCATTACAGTGATTAATCATAAGAAGGAAAACATTGATCTCTTTGGTTTAGAGTCTACGAGAGGGATAAAGAGTGGGGAATCATCTAGGCTCTATTTCTACCAAAACCCATTATACTTGCAAATGACCGAGTGCCAATTTTATAGAGAAAATCTCCAGTGGTCATGTAACGGCTAGTATTGATCGATCGAACTTAATTCAATTTAGGGGCAAAATGTTCTTAGACTTTTTGCGCACCTCTGATCGATCGAGCTAATGGATTTGATTGATCGAGACCACATGAGGGTATCTCGATTGGAATGAAGACCAATCAAACTTGTGCAATACAGTTTTCTTTCTTTTTATGAACTTTGCACATAATCTAGCCGGTACTAACCTGATGACTTAATGTTTTCCTATTTAAATCAAGTCATGTGATGGTAAGTTGTTTTGGAATTAAAAGGGGTTCAGGGCTAGGATCACCAAGGCAACTTCATTTACATGTTGTCTTCAAGCTTTGATGCTTCATATCTTCGAGTCTTCATTCTTCCAATGCCTTCCAATGGAGGCTTAACTAACTCAAGACTCCCTAGCGCACGTCATTGACAAACCGAGATACTAACATTTAAGAATTTCCAACTAATTGTATTATAATGTATTTGCCAATTGTATTTAATTTAAATGTATGCAGGGATATGGTTAATAATTGGATCAATTTCTGCTAGTTTTATTGATTGCAATATTCTATATTTAAGATTACCCTTTAAACTGGTAGTCATATAAGTATTGGTTGTCAGACCTGTATATATGATTATGATGAATAGCTTACCCAATTTCTATTAGTTTTGCTAACTGCATTTTCTTACAATAAATGGTTAGACCATTTTCTTGTATTTTCTTTTATCTAATGCAAGATATTCGAGCAATGGCTAAACTATTTTTTTTTTCATTTTTTAATTGCATTTTCTGACATCTAATGTAAGTTATTCAATGAATGGATAGACCATTTTCTTGCAATTGCTTATTTCAATTTATTTAATCTAATACAAGATATACATTGGACAATTTTCTTGCATTTGTTGCTTCTTTTTTTTTTTTTTTTTCATCTGATGCACTGTATTTAATGAGTTCCTGATACTTTTCTTCCATTTGCTGATTGCATTTTCTTTTATATAATGCAGTGTATTTAATGAATAGCTGATTGTGTATGCGTGGCTGGACCCATATTTGGTTGCGCATGGAAGGCAAGACCCAACTTTAGTTGGGTATGCATGCGTGGCTGGATTGAGCTGCTTCTTCTTCTTCTTCTTCTTCTTCTTCTTTTTTTGTGATAATTTTCTTCCATTTGCTGATTGCATTTTCTTTTATATAATGCAGTGTATTTAATGAATAGATGATTGTGTATGCGTGGCTGGACCCATATTTGATTGTGCATGGAAGGCAAGACCCAACTTTAATTAGTTGGGTATGCATGCGTGGCTGGATTGAGCTTCTTCTTCTTCTTCTTCTTCTTCTTCTTCTCTCTCTCTCTCTCTCTCTCTCTCTCTCTCTCTCTCTTTTGGTTTGTTGGAAATGCATTAATTGTTACTATGGATTTGATAACTGTATTGGTTGAATGTGTCAATGTGTTGTGTTTTTATACAATGATTGTATTTAGTATAATCAATCTGTATTGTTGTGAATGATGTCATGTTTTTCTATAGTGGTTTTGTTTATTTTAATCATTGTGTATTACAGTGAATGTAGTTATTTGATTGTGTTTTATAGAAAATGTGTATTATAATGACCCTGTAATTTCAGTTTGGACTCAAATTAATAGAATAGCATTTCATGTTTTCTACATTACAATGACTGTGTCATTTTGATTTATTAAAATTGTTTTAATGTAATTACATACAGAAGTTGTGTAATTACATTTCATCTTTTCTATACAGTGATGGTGTAATTTCGATGGTTAGGATTGCTCGATATAAGTGATTTTAGAAAGATGTGTTAAGGGCCACAACTTGTAGGATCTTGATTTAGAGAAATGTGTTATTGGCTATAACTTATAATATCCCAAATTGGGCTGTACACGAACCGAGTTAGCTTGGTTAGCAAACCCGACTCGACTCCAAAAAGCTCGATTCTACTCGGTTCGAAACTGAGTTTGAGCCGAGTCGAGCTGATTTTTTAAGCTTGAAAATTTTCGAACCGAGTTCGAGTTCTACTCGACTCAGATCGAACCAGTTTGGTGACTCGGTTACTTTGATATTAATGTTGCTCACCAAGGGTTTGATGAAATGACTCAACGAAGTGTGGCTGGTGGCAAGGAAGGTATGTATATGAAACAAATACCCTTTTTTCTTGATTTTTATGTTGCTTAGAAGGTGTTTGATGAAATACATGAAAAATCACTACTGCTATTTTACATACAGTGAGATTTTGAAGGTGCAGTTCATGTGTTTGTGAAAATGCTGCACAGGCGAACTCGGCTCGAGCTACTGACCGAACCGAGCTGAGTTGGCTAGTCAGGTTCGAGGACCGAGCTGAGCCGAGTTCGAGCTAGGGTCAGCAAGTGGCCGAGTCGAGTCAAGTTGTGCCCAGCTCGACTCAGTTCGACTCGTGTACACCTCTAATCCCAAATCTCTAGAGAATTAGTCACTAGCATTTTTATTCATTCATTAGGGACTTATAAGATTGGGTAGTGACCCTCCACTAAAGTCAGTAGGGGCCCACACTAATGTTTGTGTTTTATCCACAGTGATGTTTGTGTTTTATCCACACCATACATCCATTTCTCCAGCTCATTTTCGGGCTAAAAAATGAGGGAGATCCAAATCTAAGGTAGACCACACCAGAGGAAACAATGGAGATTGAACACCCATTATTAAAAATTTCTTCCTTCACATCATGGTGTTTTGGTTGGGTAAGTCAATGTGTAAGAACTACATTGATTAAACAGTCTTAACCATCAGATAACTAACTTGTAAAAATGAATAAAATGGATCGAGTAAGATTGATCCAAAATTATTAACCCGAAGAATCTATTCAATGAGACTCCTTGGATAGATTGTGATTTCGTAAAGGGCCCATTTTGTGTCCATTAGGTTGTTGCCATTTGATCCATAACTTATATAATGGACGGTGGTAATTAGCTTGATCAAAAAAGCCTTTATCGCCCTAAAATCATTTAACAGTTGGCGTTAAGTCCTAACTTTATAAAATACAGAGCCCAAGGAAAAAAAAACCCTATATTAGTTCACGCCAAGCTAAGTACGTAGGACTAAAGTCACCTGCGACACACCCAACAGGTACAACAATAAAGTTCCGTGAAGCTCGGCGTGTTATGTGTGACATCCACTCCATCCAGCAGGTGAGAACCTTGATATCAAAGCATGGGCCACAACTCTTGTCACTATATGAAAAATGGAAAAAAAAGGACGGATTTTAAGACGGTTGTGGACCGTCTCTAAAATTCCTTGGTTTAAAGACGCTTTAGAGACGGCCGTACACCGTCTCAAAAAATTTAGATGGCTATTGACCATCCCTAATATTGTCTTAAAATGTAAAATGTCCACAAATCATTTAAAACGGTCGTCGACCGTCTTATATGCGGTTATCTAAGACGGTCAAAGACCGTCCGCATTAGAGATGGTCCTTGATTGTCTTATGTGCGGTCATCTGAGATGGTCATTGGCCATCTTTTAATTGTAATATAAGACTGTCAAAGACCATCTTTATTAGAGACAGTCCTTAGCCATCTTATAGCCCTAGGAAAGACCATCTCTATTAGAGACTGTCAAAGATCGTCTCTATTAGAGACAGTCCTAAACTGTCTCTAATGCTCAGGTCAAAAAATAAGAAGCTCAAAAAAATTATGAATTTAGAAAAAAAAAGAAGAAGTTAAGAAGCTTAGAAAAATAATTAACAATGTTTAAGAAAAATTTAAATTTTGAAAAAAAAACTGTTGATAATTTTGAAAAAAAAAGATTTCGATAAAAGAAATGATAATTTGAAAAAGAAAATTTTAAAAATTAAACAAAATTGTGAAAAAATTGACAAATTGTAAAAAAAAAATATTTATTTTAAAAAAGAAAACTAGATTTTGTATTTTGACAAGAAAAATTGAAAAGTTATATAACAAAAGTGAGATTAAAAAAAATGATATTTTGAAAAATAAAATTTAAAAAATTAAACAAAATTATAAAAAAATATATATTTTAAAAAAGAAAACTAGATTTTGTATTTTGACAAGAAAAATTGAAAAGTTAGATAACAAAAGTGAGATTTCGATTAAAAATATGATATTTTGAAAAAGAAAATTTAAAAATTAAACAAAATTGTGAAAAAATTGACAAATTCTAAATTTTTTTTTTTTTTAAAAAGAAAACTAAATTTTGTATTTTGACAAGAAAAATTGAAAGTAAGATATCAAAAATGAGATTTTGATGATGTGTTGTATATCCTTGCCGCCCCTATGTTTCTCCAACCCATTTTTGGGGCAAGTATAAAAAATTATGTAGATTTAAATCTTAGTGGACCACACGGCTGGAAAGAATGATAATATAGTACCTCGCCATTAAAAATTATAAAGAGCCCTATCGTAAGGTTTTAGTAATGTTTATTTGCAATCCAACTTGTTGATAATGTAAAGAAGATCTAGATGAAGGTAAACTATAAAGATTAAATTGATCCAAAACTTTTGTGGCCTTCAAAAGGTTTTTAATAGTTATTCATCATTGTTTTGATTAGTATGGCCCACTTGAGATTATTTAGTTCTTATGATTTGAAATCACATCCTAAAATATGATGGAAAAATATATGGACGGTGTCGATATACATAAAATATATTAAGGTGGGCCCTACACGGTTAGAGTAACACCCGTGAAGGAGTTACCTAAGTAGTGAAATGGTACTATAAGGTTACCTCATGGGAACTTCCCATGAGGTTAATCTATGTGCGCCCCACCATGATGTGTGTAGAACATCAACACCATGCATTTGATGTGTCCCCATTAAGTCCAAAAATCAGTTGTATACGAAACTCTGGTGGGCCATAACATCTAAAACAATGTGAAGACATCCCTAAAACATATAAAAGCATTTGGTGGGACCCACATGAGTTTTGGATGTATATGAAACTTGGTCTGACTCCTCATCCAAGTGGGACACACATAATGAATGGGTTGGATCTATGAACCACATCTAGGTGGGCCCAATAAATGATTATGAATGTTTTAATGGGAGGGTAACCCTCTCAACTATAGTACGTGGTGTGGCCCACCCAAGTCATGGATTGACTTTATTTTTAAGCTTGTGGCCCACCATGGAATGGTGTATCTGATTGATGGGATAGATCTAAAGTTCAAGTGGATCCACCATAGAAAAGAGTGGGATAGTGACACCCACTATTGAAACCTTCTTAGGGCCCACCGTGATGTTTATTTGAGATCCAATCAGTTTATAAGTTAATACAGACATGGATGCGGTTGAAACTTGGTCTGATATCCCTCATCCAAGTGGGACACACATAATGAGTGGGTTGGATATTTGAATCACATTCAGGCATGCCCAATATATGATTATGAATGTTTTAAGGAAACCCTTCTCTACTACATTTAGGTTAGTTACTTGTTACTTTTACTAGAGTAAACTTTGTGGGGTCCACTGTTATTTATTTATTTTATCCACTCCATTCATCCATGTTAACAAATAATTTGAGGTCTAAAGAACAAAAAGGAAACATATCCAAAGCTCAAGTGGACCACACCATAGGAAATAGTGTGAATGGACCTCTACCATTTAAAAATTCTTGGAGGCCATAGAAGTTTTGGATTAAGCTGATGTTTGTGTTTTCAATTCATTCATATATTTTTGATATTATGAACAACCTTTAACCATTTTTGGACAATCTGATCAGTCCAGATTTAAAAGTAAATAACTTCAGATGTTTAAATCAAAATTCACTCAAATTGTTGATCAATCTTGTTTGCCCAATATCTCTCTCATATGTAGCATGATCGGGGCGAGTAACTAGTCAATTTGAGGGTAATGATTAGTAAAATAGAGTGAATGGACCAGACATGTAAAATGGGTCAAATATTCTGATCAAAATTGTGACCCAACTTATTGACCTCGTGCGAACCTGTTATTTATTTATTTTATCCACTCCGTTAATCTATGTTAACAGATAATTTTATTGAGTTCTTATGATTTGAAATCACATCCTAAAATATGATGGAAAAATATATGGACGGTGTCGATATACATAAAATATATTAAGGTGGGCCCTATACGGTTAGAGTAACACCCATGAAGAAGTTACCTAAATAGTGAAATGGTACTATAAGGTCACCTCATGGGAACTTCCTAAATAGGTTAATCTGTGTATGCCCCACCATGATGTATGTAGAACATCAACATCATGCATTTGATGTGTCCCCTTTAAGTTCAAAAATCAGTCATATACGAAACTCAGGTGGGCCATAGCATCTAAAACTATGTGAAGACATCCCTAAAACATATAAAAACATTTAATTGGTGGGGCTCACATGAGTTTTGGATGTGTATGAAACTTGGGCTGACTCCTCATCCAAGTGGGACACACATAATGAATGGGCTGGATCTATGAACCACATCTAGGTGGGCCCAATAAATGATTATGAATGTTTTAATGGGAGGGTAACCCTCTCAACTATAGTATGTGGTGTGGCCCACCCAAGTCATGGATTGACTTTATTTTTAAGCTCGTGGCCCAAAGTCATGGTTTATCCACACTGTCAATCCATTTTTCCAGATCATTTTAGTAGTTGAGTCCACAATTAAAGCATATCTAAAGCTCAAGTGGACCGTACCACAGGAAACAATGGGAATAATGATTTATGTGTATCATCCATGCCGTCCATCTATTAAAGCATATCCAAAGCTCTGTGGGGCCCACCATGATGTATGTGTATCATCCATGTCGTCCATCTATTTTTATATATCATTTTATGATATGATAAAAAAATGAATTATATCTTAATCTCAAGTGGACTACATTACAAGAAATAGTGTTGAATGAATTTTGACCATTAAAAATGTTTTGGGGGCCATAAAAGTTTTGGATCAAGCTGATATTTATTTTTCCCTTCATCTGGGTCTTTATGACCAAATTAACAGATTGGATATCAAATAAACAGTACAGTGCGCCTTAGGAGGATTTTAATTGTGAATATCCATTCATTATTTTTGTCCTGTGGTGTGGCCCACCTAGGATTTATATCCCTATCATTTTTTGTATCAAGCACTAAAATGATCTGTAAAAATGGATGAATGGAATGGATGAAACATGTACATCATGGTGGGGCCCACAGAGCACCGACCACCAGCCACGGTCCTGCCCAAAATTGGGTGCGTGCTCAAAACAGAGCCGCACGCAATGTCTCCCCCCATTTCTCTCTTTCGCCACGCTCCCTCTGTGCTCTCTCGCCGTGCGCCCTCCCTCTGCCCTCTCTCTCTATCTCTCTCTCTCTCTCTCTCGGTCTCTCTCTCTCTCTATCCGTCCCGGTCCCAGACACCCGCGCGACTCTCAACTTCTTTGTACTCCCGACTCTCTCTCTCTCTCTATCTCTCTCTCTTCCTCACTTGCATCATCTCAGATCTGGTGGGGCCAGCAGCCCCTGCCCTTCATCTCTTCCCTGACCAGGTACTCATTTCTCTATTTAGGTTTTAAATTTTTAGATATGTAAATCCACAGTGGGGGTTCGTTAGCCATGTCTGGTAAACAATGGGACCAATGATCTAGATGGCCTAGGTTGTTATAGATGTATACCATGTATACAATGGATGCAGACATAGAATAGTCTTGCCATTCATCATTTGTTGTGAATGTTTAAGGTGTGCACAACATGTGTTTGATGAAATGTCTTTGCTGGAGAAGGTGGATTGCATACTTTGTAACTCAGCATGCGAGTAAACTGTATGGGGCCATTGCAATGTGTGTGTCTTATCCATGCAGGCCATCTATTTTTCAACTCATTTTATGGCATGAGCCCAAATGGAAGCATATCCAATGCTCAAGTGGGCCCACCACAGGAAACAGTGGGAATCGAAGACCCACTGTTGATAACTTCTTAGGGTAGCAGAAGTGTCATGCCCCAAACTCGGAAAACAGGCTCACAAAATTTCTGATCGCCGAATCCAGTACCGACAGCATCCGTAGTATCCCATTCTTGGCTCCCAGCGTCCATACGCCAGATTCCGATCTTTGGATCCTACAAGGAGGATTTTCAGTATGATTTTTTTTAATGTAATGGAGCATAACCACAAGCATAGCCAAGTTACAAAACAACATTACCACATATCTACTAATATAATCATTCGAGTACAATGCTGAAATGGAAATTCAATATGAAGATATCAAAGAAAACTCCAAAAGCTCCACCGCACGCTCCTCCCTTAGATTGACTGCATCCTAACATCACTTGCACGCATCTATCGTGCATAAGCTTACAAAAGCTTAGAGGGTGGTGAAAGTGTGAGCACAAGATAAGTGTTAAAGTTCATAAATCATACATCATTGGAATAAGCGGAAATACTGACAAGATCATAAATTATATGATATCAGAGTAAGCGGAAATATATTGGTAAGTCTATGAGTGCTATCAGCTGTACTAAGGCTATGCGATGCAAAACATAATAAGACAATAACAAATGCTGAGGATGCAATGCAATATGCAAATCCTGACGAGCCACGAATACCATCAACCTCATCTAGGCCATATAAGTGTAAAAACATAGTAACCCAAAATGTTAAGTACTGCAGATGTAATGTAATATGCGGTGCGAATGAAATGACCATGCAAGAACGTAAAGTTGGGATGATAGTACGTAGTATCGCATGCTATGAGGTTCACCACAAGGAACTTCTATCCAAACTAGTCCCATACCTAAATTTGGATAGTCTGACTCAATGTGTTAAACTCCTGATCTCAGGTTAGTCGCGTGCCTAACCGAAATCCTGGCCATGCGAAGGTACACGTAACAAATATTTACACACCACCAGCCCGAGTGGATAGTGAATGAATGAATGAATGGATATGCAATTCCTGCTCAATAAGTTCACATATCAGTATGGTTGCTCTCTGGGAAAATCACCAGGGTCTATTACACTCGACACCGACTACCTCCTCCCTAGCTACACAGCCCAGCGAGTGGAAGAGACCTCACTATCTGCTTAGTCAACAGTCTGCC
This sequence comes from Magnolia changhungtana, assembly GCA_030180095.1. Lineage (NCBI taxonomy): Eukaryota > Viridiplantae > Streptophyta > Magnoliopsida > Magnoliales > Magnoliaceae > Magnolia > Magnolia changhungtana. The sequence goes on from JASAUF010000459.1 coordinate 5,700,147, forward strand.
AATACCTACTCGGCTCATCGATAGTGGACCCATTTATGAGCTGGTCATACTCAGCCTAGCTTATATCCCCCTCACTTAGGTGGATAAGGTCACACCCCCTCCCAACAGACCACGACACAGTGGGAGATACGACCTACTGGTATTCGGTACTCGGGCGCTCATGTTCCACTCAGTTTAGACGTTGGGGCTTCTCCTGGCCTCGAAGGTTTTGAAATTTTCACCCAAGGACATCCTAAGTGCCCATAGTACTAGAACCAAATATTTTCGGTGTCCCATCTAGCCATCCATGATGTGCCTGTAGAGGCCACGACCTTGATGTCGCTAGGGCATACAATGATCAAGTTACACATATGTGAGATGCATGAGTCACACTATCCAGTCGTGCAGTACTGCGCGATAATGTGGGGCACTCCGTCTCATAAAGAGTTCCGTAAATGGTCTGCCCAATGGCATGTGCTATGATCAAATATTCCTTATAGAAGGCATACAAATGATGTGTATGGGCATAAATCATAGAGTTATACTAAGCATGTTATATGGTGATGAACTATCCTCACAACGAAGATGGGCCTTAATGGCCTACTGTAACGCCCTGAAAATTGGGGGTCGTAGATAAGCTCCACTCCCGATTTCCAACGCATCACTTATGCAATATAGATAATGATGATTAAAAATTGTCCATGTTATTGCATTAAACATGAGTGAGATTATACCAAAATAGCACATCATACTCCAGAGACAGTTAAATTATGCAAGCGAAAGACCTTGATAAGTATATAAAGTATATAAGTGATTGTATGTCACCCGAGTATGATCATGTTACCAGGTCAAATATATACATGTATACTTCCCAAAATGGATAAAAATGAATATAAATGTGTGTTTTAAAAAGATAAAATAGCAAGTGTAATGACATCTAGACCACATCCCAGAAATCTCCGTCGATCAGGACACGACTCACATGAATTCACCTGAAAACTGCATGAAAGAGAATGCCTCCTCGTCATCTTCGAAGTACGGCTCCACCTCGTTGGCATCACCACCACCTGTAGCTAAGACATAGTCTGGTTGGTGTGTATAACACCGTCCCGTAACGTGGGAGTGAGTGATCAACTTAGTGGAACTATAAGGCAAAGGTTAACATGTTATCAATTCAATCAAGCAGTAACGATAAAGTAATACAACAATCATGTCCTAAATACTCTTATTAATGCAAGAATGGTATGCAAAGATGATGCATGCCCTCGCCTATACTCCCTTAGCATCTTCATCTCAAGGCGCGCATGGCAAACTCCTGAAAGTGCTCTTCCTCGCCAAAGCACATGCAATGCGGTGCATGCTCATGTTAGCCAATACTTAATTAGATTGATTTATACAACAGTGTTGGGAAGACAAGGTACCTCCCTTAAATCATTTTCCAAACAATGATCCATTTTAGGGTCATCAGTCCTAGTAAATATCATATAATGTTGCAGTTCTAGGTCACTGCAAAGGCTTGTCACCTGATCAATATAGGCCTAGTTTATACTCTAGTTGCTACGGAAAGGCTCGTCACCTCAACGCAGTCTCAAAGTACGCTCGAGGTCACTAGAAAGGGCTCGTCACCTGATCAGTGTAGGCCGACAGCTCGAACACAGTGTCCCATACCACCGTATTCGGCTCACGAGGTAGTGTTGCTCACTGGTCACTACGGGGAGTCTCGTCGCCCTAGCGTAGGCCGACAACTCAACCACGGTGTCCCATACCACCATGTCCGGCTCATGAGTCTTAGCGGATCGAGGTACCAAGGGTAACAGGGTTTTCACTGGTGAGTTTGGTACCTTGGATTCAAGCAATAGCGTCCATTCATGGTGAACATATATCAGGTCAATCGGGTTACTTGACAAGCTCGACTGGTACGATTGCACATTGAATTGAATGACATGAAGTGTGTAAGCACTCCGTGTGGCCTAGCCATTGCCGACAACCAAAGTATGACTCGTATTCATCAAACACGTCCCGTGTGGCGAGACAACCTCAGCCACCCATACAAGATCTATTACAGATTGCTTGAACTATACCGTAGTCCCAAAATACATCCAATTCGAACAAGTATTCATATGAAATAGTTAAAGCAGTGATAAACACATAATTCCAATCCTACAACCATTTGAGATGTTATGAAGTACAACATACACAGAAATTCACACATGCACATTTCATAAGTAAAGCAGACAATATGGTATAGGTTACATGGAGAGACTTATACACAGAGAAGGTAGTTAAATTTTTTTTATCTCAACACCCATATAAAGTATCAGATGCCAAGTACTTGCTCATTCAGACATTTTTTATGAACACTTAGACTACACTTTTTAACATACATGACGTATGTTGGCCATAACTTGTATTGGGGTAAATCCTTTCGTCAAGGAGTTGTTACACATGCAACTAGTATAAACACATGGCAATTAATCATGGCAAACACACTTTCAAATTCCATACGTATACGATCCTTTCTATAAATACATGGCATACACTAAACTCAACATAGTTCATATATATCTGAAACGCGAAACAAATATCGCGTTTGGCATGTAAAATAGCACCCACGTCAGTAATAAATCATTAATCGACATTAAAAGCCTTGAAAACCATAACCTATACGTTAATAGTCCACACCTTACACCGGTAAACGCGTATCGGATTTATTTTAGACACTTAGTCTTTGTCAGCGGCGGATTGACAACCTATAACATGAATTAAGTTAGCTATTTTATAACTTACACTATTTGAAACCCTAAAATTGATTAGGGTTAGGTTTTCTTACCCAAGTACATTGTTGAAAATGCCAGATTTGTGATACAGATAAGGTGGCTAAGTGTGTGGAGCAACGGGATCAAATCCTAGGATGAATCTCCAACTCTCTCTCTCTCTCTCTCTTTCTCTCTCTTTCCTTTCCTTTTCCTCTCCTCTCTTTCTTAGGGTTTAAAATTGGTATGGAATATGAGAGAGAGGGTTTAAGGCCCTTAGATAGGCCCAGAACTGATGGGAATGGCCCTAGGGCCATGGTATACTTAGGTTATGTCCAAAGATCGGCTGTTTCGATCCAACGGAGCACTTCTGGAGCCCCCTTTTTTACGTGCGGTCGTAGTTAAGCTCCCTGACATTGGATCTAGGTCGAGTTAAGTTTTCAGTCTGATAAAAATTTGTAGATCGATTATGGCGGACCAGTTTCAGTTCAACGGTTATCGCCACTCGATCGAGGCTACAAGTACACTGATATGTGTATGAAATTTTCCCTGATCTGAGGGTATAGTTGGGTCAGATTCTAACGGTCTGAATCCTTATATTTGGCTCGCAAGCGACACGACTCAGTTTACTTAAGTTTGAATTTTATTTCTAAAGATATTCACGTTTCTCACACATTATGTTTCGGGCTCAAGTTGTCCGTTTTTGGACACAGTCAGGACTCGATTTCCAAGATGGTTGTCAAGCCCAACAAGGCGGTCATAATTGTTTAGTTTCATGGCAATCAGACTTCTGACTTGCAGTCCAAGTCCGATATGGAGTTTCATAATGCTCCCGAGAGCAACTAGATTTTGGAAATGATCATAGATTATAGGGTAATGTAGCGTCAATGATTCTTCAAGTTTTGGGTCTTGCGGTTAGTATTTAAAGTGGTTCAAGTAAATTTTCCAGCTAATCTAGTTTAACACTTAGTTAATTCCGTCTAATTTCTAAAGGATTTGGTCCTGAGTGATTTCTGCCTGAGGTGATACTTGGGTCTTTGTACAGATTTTTCTGAGATGTTACACCTACACACAACAAGTATGGGCCTATCAATGGGCCCTAGGGAGAGTTATAATGTGGACATTTAACCAACATTATTCTTACAATGTAGACGTCAAACCAACATTGCTCCCAAGGCATGGCCCACCATAAATGTCATTACATAACCCATGGTGGAATCACACAATGTAATAGACCTTGTATACATCCCACTGGGCCTTGACCCATGGACCTCAAATACATCGAATGAGCCTCATCATATGGTCCTTATATATGTCAAGGTGGGCCTCAACAACGGCCACACAAATGGGCCCTAGGTATATCAAATGGGCCACTGTCATGCCCCAAACTCAGAAACCGGGCTCACAAAATTTTCGATCACCGAATTCGGCCCTGACAGCCTCCGTAGTACCCCATTCTCGGCTCCCAGCGCTCATACGCCAGATTCCAATCCTGGGATCCTACAAGGAGAATTTTCAGTATGATTTTTTTTTTGTAATGGAGCATAACCACAAGCATAACCAAGTCACAAAATAACAACACCACATATCCACTATATTAAAAACTTTAAGTACAATGTGTATGAAAGGAAAATACATATATTGAAATCAAAGCTCCAGAGGACAGCTGCACGCTCCAAGCTCAACGCTGTTGTAACCTAACGCCACCTACACGCATCTATCGTGCATAAGCTTACAAAAGCTTAGAGGGTGGTGGAAGTGTGTGCACAAGATAAGTGCCAAGTATACCATAAAACACATAAATCATACATCATCGGGATAAGCAGAAATACTAACAAGATCATGAATCATATGACATCAGAGTAAGCGGAAGTATACTGGTAAGTCCATGAATGTTATCAGCCGTACCAAGGCAATGCGATGCAAAACATAATAAGACAATAACAGATGCTGAGAATGCAATGTAATATACAAATCCTGACGAGCCACGAATACCATCAACCCCATCTAGGCCATATAAGTGCAAAAACATAGTAACCCAAAATGCTAAGTACTGCGGATGCAATGTAATATGCGGTGCGAATGAAATGACCATGCAGGAACGTGAAGTCGGGATGATAGTACGAAGTATCATAGGCTATGGGGTCCATCACAAGGGACTTCTATCCAAACCAGTCCCATACCTAAATTTGGATAGTCAGACACAATGTGGTAAACTCCTGATCTCAGGTTAGTCGCGCGCCAACCGAAATCCTGGCCATGCGATGGTATACGTAACAAATGGTTATGCACCACCAGCCTGAGTGGATAGTGAATGAATGAATGAATGGGTATACAATTCCTGCTCAATAAGTCCATGTATCAGTACGGTTCCTCTCTGGGATCATCACTGGGGTCTATTACACTCTCGCCAGCTTGCCACCCCTATCCGAGCGCACAACTGGGTAAGTTGAAGAGACCTCACTATCCGCCTGCCAATATCGGGCCCGGCTCATCGATAGTAGACCCATTCCTCAAGCTGGTCAAACTCAACCTAGACATTACTCCCTCACTCAGGTAGGTAAGGTCACACCCCCTCCTAACCGGCCACGACACAGTAGGAGACGCGACCTACTGGTAAACGGCCCTCTTGCGCTCATATACATCCACTCGGTCTCGACGTTGGGGCGTCTCCTGGCCACGGAGGTTCAGGGATTTTCACCCAGGGACATCTATGGCGCCCGTATGCTAGAACCAAATATTTCTAGTGTCCCATCTAGCCATCCACGATGTGCCTATGGAGGTCATGACCCTGATGTCGCTAGGGCGTACAATGATCAAGTAACAAGTATGCGAGATGCATGAATCACACCGTACAAACATACAGCAATCTTGCGCGTACCATGCGCTTATGTCGGGCACTCCGTCTCGTATGGAGTCCCGTAAATGTCTCGGCCCAACGGCTCATGTTATAACCAAACATTCCTCATATCAAGCATACATATGATGCGTATGTGCATGAATCATGGAGCTACACTAAGCATGTTATAAGGTGATGAACTATTCTTATAACGCAGATGGGCCTAAACGGCCTACACATAATAAGTATGGGCCTACCAATAGCCTTAGTGAGAGTCGTAATGCAGACATTTAACCAACATTATACTTACAATGTGGACGTCAAACCAACATTGCTCCCAAGTCATGACCCGCCATAAAGGTCAACACATAAACCACAGTGGAATCACCTTCAATGGGCCTTATGTACATCTCATTGGGCCTCGACCCATAGGCCTCCAATACGTCAAATGGGTCTCATAACATGGGCCCTATGCACACCACAGTGGGTCTCAACCCACGGGCCTTTATACATCACAATGGGTCTCAACCCATGGGCCCTAAGATACACCCAAATGGGCCTTATAACATGGGCCTTGCATTCATATCAAGGTGGGCCTCAACAACGGCCACAAATACATTCAGATGGGCCCCATCGCATGGGCCTTAAATACATAACAGGTGGGCCTCAACAATGGCCACAAGTACTCATCCAGGTGGGCCTCAACAATAGCCATAAATACACATCAAGGTGGGCCTCAACAACGGCCACAAGTATACATCGAAGTGGGCCTCAACAATGGCCATAAATACACATCCAGGTGGGCCTCAACAACGGCCACAAGTACTCATCCAGGTGGGCCTCAACAACGACCATAAATACACATCCAGGTGGGCCTCAACAACGGCCATAAATACACATCAAGGTGGGCCTCATCACATGGATCAAAAGGCCAAACCACCATTAAAATTCCCAAGGCCCGCCATAATGTATATATTACATAATATAATATGTTAATGATATATATATATATATATATAATACATATAATATATATAATATAATATAAATAATATATACATATACATGTACATATTCATATACATATACATATACCCGTATACACACACACACACACAAACACACACACACACACACACACACACACATATATATATATATGGAAAAAAAACACAATGAGCTCGAGCTGACGTTCAGCTCCCATGAGGTCGAGCTAAGTGGGCCCCACTGTGATGCGTTTTCAAACATCTACCCCATCAGCCAGATGCACCAATCCGTCGTGAGCCTAGGTCTCAAAAAATCAAGTCAATTCGTGACTTGTGCAGGCCACACCACATGCAGAAGTGGAGAGGGCCGTGCACCATTTAAAACATTCATAACCATTTTGAGGGCCACAGAGATGTGGTTTTGCAAATCCAGCCCATCCATCATGTGTGTCCCACTTACATGAGGGTTCAGACCAAGTTTCAGGTGCATGATAAATTTCAGGTGGGGCCCACCGTCCACAGCAGTGGACGGTGTGAAACACAAACATCACAGTGGTCTCCACCGTCCGCTGGACGGTGGAATACAACGCATACATTACCGTGGGCTCCCACTGTCCGCTTAGACGGTGGGGATAAGACATGTACATCACTGTGGGCTCCCACATGGGGCCCACCATAAGGTCTACCTTCCATCCAATCCGTTCATAAGGTCACACAGACCTGAAAGAAGGGGAAAACAAATTCCAGGTTGATCCAAAACTTCTGTGGACCCCAAAAGAGTTTCAATGGTAAACGTTCATTCACACTATTTCCTATGATGTGGGCTACCTGAGCCATGGATCAGGCTGATTTTCGGAGGGGACCCACCTCAGGGGGTGGTCCACCTCATGGACGGTGTGGATACAAAATATACATCATTGTGGGGCCCACGGCTGGAGCCGTGGGACCCCCGTCTGCACGCTTTGATGCCGGCGTCTGCTCTGCCGACAAGCATGAGAAGAGCGCTGACCCTCTTATTATTATTATTTTTTTTTGAATCACGTTTTTCCGTGGTTTTTCACGTGTGGGACCCACGTAAAGTGAATCCACTCCGGCCACTGGTTCCTATGGCCTGAGATGGACCGAACAAGACTAATATCGGATATTTTTCGACGTATAGGACCATCAGGGTAGCTTTCCAACGATAATGACACTGTTTTCAACGCTATGGCCCACCGGATACTCGGATCAACCTCATTTTTCGGATCAACGCCTAAAATGAGTTGGTAAATAAGATGGACGGCGTGGATTGAATACATACGTCAAGGTGGGTCCTATACAAGTGGCCCACTTTCAATGCCTTGAAAAAGGCTAATATTTGTATTTGCTTTTCACGTTTAGAGAGTCCCTAGACTCTTTTCCCTTTTTTTTTTTGCTTGGGCGTGCAATGCCTTTAAGGTGGACCACCACATGGTGAGGTGGTGTGGTTACAATACATATGAGGTGGTCCCCACCCATAGACAACTCGGATAAAATACTTACTTCATGGTGGGGTCCACCCGAGTGGGCCAATCAACCACATCATCACAAGAAAAGAAAAATGAAAAGAGAGAGGGAGAGAGAAAAAGAGTGGGACATACATGTGATGGAGGGACCCCGACACTATGGGCCCTCCCTTGCATCCAATCGTACATAAAATGATAATCAAGGTGGGCCATCGGCCACATCTTAGGGTCCCAAGTGAGATCCATACCATTGATCGGTAGGCCTCACTTGGCCCATCTTGAAAACATAGAAAACTACCCTATCAACCGGTTGATCTCTTCGGTCCGTTGGAACGCCACCCTCCTTGTGCTCCTCTTTGATGGTGGAGATGGGAAATGGATGGCTAGGATGATGGGTTTTGGAATGGGAAAGGTAGGCCACACAAACTCTCTCTTCTCTCACTTGAAAGCTTGGACGTGTGAGCTCTTGCTTGGCTTAGGAATGTGGAGAAATGAGAAGGAGAGAGAGAGAGTTGTAAGGAGAGATGTGAGTGAGTGATGTGAGGTGATGGATGTGGTACTTGACTAGGTATGGGTGTGTAAGAGAGAAAGTGAGAAAGAGTTGACTTTGGAGAGAGAAAGCATGGGTTGCTTGTACTTGACATTGAAGTGATTGATGTGATTGATTGATTGATGGGATTGATTTGACATTGTGTAGAGATTCTCTCGGGATCGTAAAAGCACGACGTTTCTTCGAAATAAATGCCGGCTCACATCTTCTGGTCAGGGTATCGGATCGGTGCGCGAGTCACGGCGTTGGAACCGCGGCGACGGTGCGGTCGCAATTATACAGGTCCCGGATTAAACCGACTCGAATCTACAGGATACGACTTACGGTCGTGCGTAACGTCGATTATCGGTCGCGGACTGCCGAACTTCGACGGAAAGGATCACGGGATTCATCGGAACAGTACGAACTAGGATACGGGTCTTACAGCCACACCTAAATATAAGTGGTAATATTGATTTCCACCATTAAAATTCCCAAGGCCCACAATAACATTTATTTTCCATCCAATCTGATCATAAGGTCACAATGACCTAAAAGGGGTCTTAATGTTGGACGGTCAAACCCACTGATTTTTATAGTATGGTCCACCTAATCCTAGATTTGCCTTATTTTTAGCCTCAAGCCCTAAAACAGGCTTTCAAAATGGTTGGACAGATTGGATGCAACACATGCATCATGGTGAGGGTCCACATGAACTATGGATCTGACTCATTCTTTAGCTCATGCCATGAAATGAGCTTTAAAAATGGATGGATGGTTTGGATGCAGAACATGCATTATAGTGGGGTCCATAGATGGACGGCGTGGATGGTACAAGGGGGGGGGGGGGCACAGAGCTTAGTGATGCCACTCCAGCAGGCTGCTTGAGTGAGGTACACCAGCCGTCCCACCTAGGGACAGTGTGGGTTACAATACATGCATCAGTGGGTCCCATGTGGGGCCCACCATAATGTTTACTTTCCATCCAATCCGTTCACAAGGTCACGCAGACCTGGATGCATAGGAAAAATAATTATCATGGTGATCCAAAACTTCTGTGACCCAGAAGCAGACGTTCAATCACAATGTTTCCTATGATGTGGGCCACCCGAGTTGTGTATACGGTTGATTTTTGGTGGGGGCCCCACTAGCCTAAGGGGCCCACCAATGCACGGTGTGGATGGTCGGGACACATCATGGTGGGGCCCACACATGGGACCGTGGTCCCTGTCCACCCACCCATGGCGCAGCAGCGCCTGCTGTTATGTCAGCGGTAGCAGGTGTTACTACCTATTTTTTTTATTTTTTTTTTAAAATTGGTTTTCTTGAGGTTTTCTGTGATAGGGCCCGCATCAGGGGAATCCACTCCATCCATTGGCTTCCATGGCTCAAAACAAGCCAAACAAGCCCAATATTCGAGGCGTTTTGGCGTATAAAATCATCAGGTGATTTTTCAATGGTAAAAATCACAGTTTGTTATGCTATGGCCCACCAAAAATTCGGATCAACTTCATTTTTCAGCTCAATGCTTAAAATGATCTAAGGAAAGGGATGGACGGCGTGGATTGAATTTATACATCAAGGTGGGGCCTACATGGACAACCCTTCCCAAAACCATTTCTTTCTTTCTTTTTGGTACTGACGTTAGTACACCCACTATCTACTCACCCTTTACTGTGATGCTGGACGGTTGCATATAACACATTTAAGGTGGGCCCCACCCATAAACGTGCTACTAGGGTGGGCCACTAAATGGTTGGATGGTGTGCATAAGGTACACATCAAGGTGAGGTCCATTTGATGAACGGTTTGGACATCTCATAGCTCATTAAATGGGCCACACAATCACATCTTCACATACAAAACAAATGAAAAAGAGAGGGGGAGAGAGAGACACACACGCCCCGACATTATGGGCCCTCCCTTGCATGATTTAAAACATACATCAAGTGGGTCCGATTAAAATCAACAGTGGAGATCCTTTCTCCACCGAAATGGAGGGTCTAGATGACCCTATCCATGCAAGAAAAATAAACATCATGATGGGGTCCATGGAGAATGGCCCCATCATGGAATGATCATGAGGATCAAGGTGGGCCATCGACCACATCTTAGGGTCCAAAGTGAGATTCATACCATTGATCGGTAGGCCTCACTTGACCCATCATAAAAATATGAAAACTAGCCTATAGAAGCACCCACCGATCAATCTCCTTGGTCCGATGGAAAGCCAATCTCCTTGTGCTTCTCTTTGATGGAGGGTGATGAGGTTTGAACGGCTAGGATGATAGATCTAGGGAGAGGAAGTGGGCCACACAAACTCACTTTTCTCTCACTTGAAAAACCATGGACATCCACACTCCTCTCCTTTGTTGCTTGGAAAATGGTGTAGAGAAAGAGAGAGAGAGAGAGAGAGAGAGAGAGAGAGAGAGAGAGAGAGAGAGAGAGAGGGTTGTAAGGAGAGAGAGTGATGAATGTGAGTGATGGGTGAGGTGATGGTGTACTTGACATGTATGAGTGTGTAAGAGAGAAGGTGAGAAGAGTTGACTTGGTGGTTGCTTGACTTGGGGAGAAAGAAAGCATTGATTGATTGATTGATCGATTTGAGTGATTGATTGATGGACATGTTGTAGAGATTCTCTTGGAATTACAAACGCATGGTGTTTTCTTCGAAATAAACGCCAGCTCACATCTCCCTGCTAGGGTATCGGATCGGTATGCAAGACGCGGCGTTGGAACCACGGCGACGGTGCGGTCGCAATGGTACAAGTCTCGGATTAAGCTGACTCAAATCTATGGGATACGACTTAGGGTCGTGCGCAAACGTTGATTATAGGTTGCAGATCGTCAGAATTCGCTGGGAAGGATCATGGGATTCGACAGAATAGTACAGTCTAGGATACAGGCCTCACAAGAAGTTTTGAATCAAGCTGATGTTTGTGTTTTCTCTGTGTCTGTGTGAGCTTATGAACAAGTTGGGTGACAAATAAACATTGCTGTGGGCCCTATGAAAGTCTCAACGGTGGATGTCATAATCCCCACTCTTTCCTGTGTGTGGTCCAGCTGAGCTTTGGATAAAATGAGCCCAGACAGCATGGATAAGACAGAGACATCATGGTGGGCCCCACAGAATTTACTCGTACACATGGGTTGGATACCATTTATACATGAAAGTGGACCCAATGTGGTGGGAAAAATGAATTATAAAAACAAAGGTATTCTGTCATTCAGTATATAGAATGAGGGAAGGTACTTGCAATAATCCAAATTAGAGAGGACATCATTACCACTGTGAGGGACTAGAATGTGGGAGTTAACAAATTTTCCTTTTCTTAGTATATTTGTGAGAATGACATCTCATCTCAAGCCTGTTGTTATTATCCCTAAAACATGACTATCATCTAAAGATTATTGTTGTTATCTTTGAAGTTATTTATTTATTTAATTATTATTATTATTATTATTGAATCAAAGGTATGATTTGGATTGGGAGGAAGTAGACACTGAAGGTTGATCTTACCTATCAATTTAATGTTCAGATTTCACCCACACATAACTTTCTGTTTAGATGTTATGATTGATTGGATTTGATCATATTCCTGATTAATTGGTTAGATGAAAGCTCAAGTGGACCACACCATAGATGTATATGTAGGTTTAACAAGCAGTATTCTCCATGTACCTTCTTTTATCTGCATCCAAATCATAACTACTTAAATGCTACAAAACATATATTTGAAATAACCATTTGGTCATCCAAATAGCAGTTACTTTAAGTTAGAGAAAATTACTTTAAACTACAAGGAACAAGCAAGCCCAGATATATTATGTTAGGCTCTTAGGGGGGCATTTGTTCATTTATGTTTTTGGTAGATAAGATGTGGGACCGGCTCCAATGCCTCTAGAAGCATGGATAGTGTAGTGCCACCACCTTATGCTTGTCCATTTATACCCGCATTGTTACCATTAAAGTTGGGTTATCTTAGTCCCTCCATGACAATAAATGTATTCCCCTCATGCATTTTGCTTAAAATCCATGTTTATGCATGATTCTCATGCATTGACATGGATTTGGGCCAAAAAAGATCGAAATGGAAAATTTGGAAAAATAGGGGAAAGTTTATTTTCTAAAGTAAGTATTTGGGACCCCACTTTTTTAATATGATGATGAAGCATGTTCATCTCTCAATTTTTTGAAAGTTTTTAATTATTTGTATTTTTTTTCTAAAAAATTTGTTTAATAAGAATAAGAATAATTACAACCCTTTTTTTTTTTAGATATCTGTTTTATTTTAATATTTTCTTATTTATGGTCTATGATTATGATCAATAAGTTGCATTTGTTGGTGGGAAATCAGTTTTTGTTTATAATAATATTAAAAAAATCTGTTTATATATAAAAAATTTCCATTCGATGTTTTTTTGTATGGATGCATCATGCATGGTTTTATGATAAAACACGTATGTATGTGTGTATATGTATGCATACACGCATGGATGGATGAAACATACGCATGCATGCATGGATGGACAAATTATGCATGTGTGTGTATGCATGCATACATGCATGGATGGATTTATGTGTGTGTATGTATGTATGTATGCATGCATGGATGGAAGACTGGATGGATTGATCATCACGCATGTGTGTGTATGTGTGTATGCATGCATGGATAGACGGATGGATGGATCATCATGCATGTGTTTATATATGTATGCATGCATGGATGGATGGATGTATCATCATGCATGTTGTATGCATGTATGTATGTATGCGTGATCCCAAACCTAAACCCGATCCCGAACCCAAAACCGAACCCGATTTCCTAAATCCAAACCTTGACCTATTCTCAATTCCCTAAAGCTATAACCTATAACCTAAAACCTAAAACCTAAAACCTACACCTAATCATGTGCATATATTTGCGGATATATATAGATCTTTATTTTTTTTTGTGATTGGTGACCACATGTGTGGCATGTTTTGATAGTTTATGAAAAGCCTCTTTTTTATTGTATCTCACTTTTTATATGCTGCATACACGTGATATCAGAAATGGATTTGATGCCCCCGAGCAAGATTTGGATGACGAAAGATATATTGAGTGATGAATACATTAAAGGCGTTGAATCGTTTATTATTTTTGAGAAAAGGAATTCGAGAGATGTTGATTGGTATAGTTGTCCTTGTGCTAGATCTCGTAATGTGCATGGGAAGAAAAATACTAAGTACAGTTTCTGAGCATTTGATTATGAATGGTATAGATTAGACATACACAACTTGGTTTTTCATGGAGAACAACTTCCCAATATGGGTGTCAATGCTAAGGCTCCTAGTACATCTGCCACTAATTGTAATGAAGGGTTGTTGTCAACAATGGTTGATTTGGTTAATGATACTTTTGGTCGTGTTCAACCCGATGACTTAGATGCATGTATGAATGAGGTCAATGAGGAATATGGTAGTCAGCCTCAAGATGACATAGACAATGATACTCAGTACAATAAATTAAGGGAGGATGCGGTATAACCCCTATATCCATCGTGTAAATGTGAGTATACAAAGTTGTCAGTGACAGTTGAGTTGATGAGCATGAAGGCTAGATACTAGTGGTTAGATAATAGCTTTACGAGTTTGTTGCAACTGCTTAAGAAGATTTTGCCAAGCGAGAACTCTTTGCCAGATAGTACCTATAATGCAAAGAGATTGATTAGTTCGTTGGGTATGAACTATGAGGTGATACATGCATGCCGTAATGATTGTATTCTATACTGGAAGGAGCATGCTAATAAGGCAGTTGTTCTACATATAAAGCAAGCAGATGAAAAGTGAATAGTGTTGTAAGATCAAGAGTCTCACATGTACCATGGAAGGTGCTAAGATACTTCCCATTAACACCAAGGTTACAAAGACTTTATAACGTATCATGGATTGCAGAGAATATGTTGTGGCATTCAAAGGTGGTAAAAAATGACTCATACATGCGTTATCCTGTGGATTCTTCTATGTGGAAGTTTGTAGATAGAAAATTTAGTGATTTTACTGCGGATCCACGTAACGTTCAGTTGAGACTTGCAACAGACGGATTCAACCCCTTTGGGCATATGAGCATCTCATATAGTTGCTAGCCTGTTATGATTGTTCCATACAATCTTCCACCTCGTTTATGCATGCGGAAAGAATTTATTATGTTAACACTTTTAATTCCCAGAAAAAATGGTCCAGGGCATGACATCAACGTATATTTACAACCATTAATTGAAGAATTAAATGAATTGTGGAAAGGGCCGATAATGTATGACTCGTTCGGGAAGATGTAACACCCTGAAAATCGGGGGTCGAGTAGCAACTCAACACCCGAGTTCTAAAACATCACTTATGCAACATAAATGCTTATGATTGAATGTTGTCTGTGTTAGTACAATAATCACGAGTGGGATTATACCAAAACAATAATTCATACTCCATATCAAGTTATAAAACGCAAGCGGAAGACTGAAAGATGTATATAAATGTATAAAAAGCCAGAAACGGTCACAATCGGTCTCCAGAGTATGAACACCTTACTGAGTCACCATATACATGTATTAGTTTCAAAATCAAAATGCCAAAAAGAGAATGGTACAACTATGATGGTGAACCCTGTAGCCCCATCATCTGAATGGCCTAAGCGAAGTCTCCAGAGAACTGCATGTAGGAGAACTCATCCTGATCATCGTAGTAATCAGTCTCAGCCTCTTGCATCTCGTCAACACCTGTATCTAAGACAGAGTCTGGTTGGTGTGTACAACACTGTCCCGTAACGTGGGAGTGAGTAGCTAACTCAGTGGAATAATAAAGAAGAGGTTAACATGTTATCAATTCAGTCAAGCAGTAATGATAAAGCAGTATAATCAAACACTCCTAAATACTCTTATTAATGCAAGTATGAAATGTAGTCATGATGCATGCCCTCGCCAAACCTCCCTCGTGCAACAACATCTTACATTCGTGGCATGCGTTCATCCCTCAGTGCTCTGCAATGATAGGCACATGCAGTGTTATGTTATGAGCGTGATTACCGAGTTGTTATTAGTCCTTTTCATACAGCAGTATTGGCAAACTAAGGTACCTCCCTTATATCATTTCCAAACAATGATCCATTCTAGGGTCGTCAGTCCTAGGTAATCTCATACGATGATGCGGTTCTAGGTCGCTGTAAAGGGTTGCCAGGGCTGTTACATGCACTCGTTGCACCGCTCCCCCATCACCTTATCAATACAGGCTTAATTTATACTTTGTTTACTATGGGAAGACTCATCGCTTCACTGCAGATTTAAAGTATACTCGAGGTCACTACAAAGGGCTGCCAGGGCTGTTACACGCAATCGTTACTCCACTCCCCCATCACTTTATCAGTGTAAGCCAACAGTTCGAGTATAGTGTCCCATACCACTGTATTCGGCTCATGAGTTTGGGTTGCTCACTGGTCACTACGGGGAGGCACATCGCCCCAGCGTAGGTTGACAGCTGGACCACGGTGTCCCATACCACCATGCCATACTCATGAGTCTTAGCGGATCGAGGTACCAAGGTTAAACGGGATTTTACTGGTGAGTTTGGTACCTTAGGTTCAAGCAGAAGCGTCCATACACAGTGAGCATACATCGGCACATCGGGTTACTTGACGAGCTCGACTAGCACGAGCGTATATTGTATCGATCAACATGAAGTGCATAAACACTTCGTGTGGCCTAACCACTGCTGACGACCAACACACGACTCGGGTTTGTCAAACACGTCCTACGTGGCGAATGAATCTCAGCCATGACTTCAAGCATGTTACTGACTGCCTGGACTATAATATAGCCCCAATCACATTCAATCCGTAACCAGAAAGCATGTATAATAGTTAAAGCAGAATTAATAAGTAATTCAAACATGTTAACAAGCATGTTATAAAGCACAATATAAACAGGAAATATAACACATACATTTCATAAGTAAGCGATTAACTTAAGCAACTTACATGAAGGAAATTATACACATCACTAAGGTAGTTGAGAATCCTATCTCAACACTTACCTAAAGCACAATCATCTAAGTACTTACTCATACAAGCATTTTCACAAATACTTAGAATGCACTTATTAACATACATAATGTATATTAGCCAAAACATGTATTAGGGCGAATTCTTTCGCCGAGTAAGTATTACACTTATATATAGCATGTTCATACAATAATTTATCATGGCAAACACACTTTCAAAATTTGTACGTATATGGTATTTTCTACAAATATACAGAATATACTATACACCATAATTTGCATACGTAACTAAATTGCAAAACGAACATCGCATCTTGCATGTACAATAACACCCAGATCATGAATTTATCATTATCTGACATTGAAAGCTTTGAAAACCTTAACCTATACGTCTAAAGTCCGCACCTTACGCCGTAGAAGCATAACGAATTTAATAGAAACTCTATGCTTTCGTCAACTTTGATATGACGACCTATAACACAAGGTAAGTCAACTACTTCGCTACTTGTACCAATAGAAACCCTAAAACAAGTTAGGGTTAGGGTCTTCTTACCTAGAAATGAAGTCAGAATCGCTGGAATAGTGATTAGATCGGGGTGGTTAAGCACGTATGATAACAGGGTAGAGTAACAGGATCTTTCTCCCACAACTCTCACACTTTCCTCTCTTTCTTCTCTTCTCTCTCCTAGGGTTTTCTCAAATTCGTATGGTGAGAATGAGAGGGTTTAAGGTCCTTATATAGGCCTAAAACTGATGGAAATGGCCCAGGGCCAAGGTATACTTAAGTTGTGTCCAAAGGGCAACTGTTTCAGCTCAATGGAACATTTCCGGAGCCCCCCTTGAGCCATAGGTTGGACTTAAGCTCATTGACTATGGATCTAGGTCGAGTTAAGTTTTCATTCTAATCGGGTTCCCAGATCACACGTGGCAGACCAGTTTCAGTTCAACGGTCACTAAAACTCGATCAAGGTTACAAGTATACTGACCTGTGTATGAAATTTTCCCTAATCCAAGGGTGTATTTGGGTCAGATTCTGATGGTTTGATTGTTTATATCAGGCCCGCAAGTGACAAGTCTCAGATTACTTAAATTAGGTTACATTTCTAAAGAAATCTTCATTTTCTCACACTCCTCACTCAAGGCTCAAGCGAATAGCCCCGGGACACCATCTGGTTTTGATTTCTGAGATAGTTGTCAAGCCCAGCAAGGCGGTCTTAATTCTATAACCTCGTATTATTCAGACTTTCGATGTGCGGTCCAGTCTGATACGGAGTTTTGTGATGCTCCAGAGAGTAGCCGGGTAATGAGATTGATCCTAGATTTTAGGGTAACCTAGCGTCAATGATTTTACAAGTTTTGGGTCTTACAAATCATATTTAAAGTGGATCAAGTGGATTTCGTAGCCAATCTAGTTTAACACTTAGTTAACTTTGTCTAATTTCTAAAGGATTTGATCCTAAGTGATTTCTGCCTGAGGTGGTACTCAGGTCTTTGTACGAGATTTTCTGAATCGTTACAATCTACCTCCCTTAAAGAAAAATTTCGTCCTCGAAATTAGTACCTTTTCGTACTCCTCAAGAAGCTGAGGGTAGTTCTTTCTGACCTCAGCTTCTATCTCCTAGGTAGCTTCCTCCTCTGTATGATGTGTCCATGGCACCTTCACGAGTGGAATCACCTTACTGTGCAACACCTGCTCCTTCCTGTCTAGGATACTTGTCAGACGTAGTACATATGTAGCGTGCTCGCTCAACTGTACCTGCTCCCAACTCATAATATGTGAAGGATTAGGGACGTATTTCTTTAGCATAGATAAATGAAATACGTTGTGTACAGCTGCAAGTGGTATGGGCAAAGTGAGACGATATGCCACAACACCCACTCGATCAAGTATCTGAAATGGGCCAATGAACTGCGGCGTAAGCTTCCCCTTATTCCCAAACCAAAGGACTCCCTTCATAGGGGAAACTCTGAGGAACACATGGTTTCCAACCTCGAACTTAAGCGGTTGCCGCCTCGTATCAGCATAACTCTTCTATCTGCTTTGGGCTGTTAGGAGTTGACGCCTGATAATGTCGATCTTCTCTAAGGTCGCCTGTACTAACACCGGCTTAATCAAGCTGCGCTCGCCAACTTCGGCCCAGCAATGTGGCGCTCTGTAAGAGCGCCCATGCAAGGCCTCATATGGAGCCATGCCAATACTTGCCTTAAAACTGTTATTGTAGGCCAACTCTGCGTATGGGAGGCAATCATCCCAACTGTCCTTGAAGTCCAAAACACAGGCCCGCAACATATCTTCTAAAATCTGATTCACCCGCTCTGTCTGCCCATCGGTCTGAGTGTGAAATGTGGTACTGAACTTCAACTTTACACCCATCGCTTCCTTAATACGAGTCCAGAAGAAAGATATGAATCGCGTGTCTCTGTCCGACACAATCTCCAAGAGAACTCCATGCAGACGCACAATCTCCTTATTGTATACTCTGGCCAACTCGTCTGCAGAGTTTATGACTTTAATCGGGAGGACGTGGGCTAATTTCGTCAGCCTATCCACAATCACCCAAATAGAGTCATAACCCTTTCTCGTCTTCGGTAGCCCCGAGATGAAGTCCATAGAGATGAAGTCCCACTTTCATTCAGCTATGGGCATGGGTTGAAGGAGTCTAGGAGGTCGGCGATGCTCAGCCTTGACCTGCTGACACTTGAGACAACAGGACACATACTCTGCGATATGGACCTTTATATTGTCCCACTAATACGACCGCTTCATATCCTGATACATCTTCGTGCTACCAGGATGCATCGCAAGCTTCGATCTGTGGGCAGTCTCGAGAAGCTCCTGTCTCAAGTCCTGAATATCTGGGATGCATAGGCGGCCACGGTATCGTAGGCCCCCATCTGTGCCAACTCTCCACTCAGAGTCCACATCATCGCTAGCTTGCTTTCAAAGCTCAGACAATCCTCGTCGTCCTTCTGGGCCTCGATAATCCGGTCATCAATAAGTGGCCGCACCTAAACGTGTGCGACACACTCGAATGACTCCTCCACTGTGAGTTTCTGCTCAAAGTCCAGCACGAATTCCAACATATCCCACTCTGCTATCATCAGCGGAGCCGCGAATGCTATAGCCTTCTTGCGACTCAACGCGTCTGCCACAAGGTTGGCCTTGCCAGGATGGTAGGAAACCTCAAACTTAAAGTCCTTCAAGGTCTCCATCCATCGGCGCTGCCTCATATTCAAGTCCCGCTGAGTGAATATATACTTAAGGCTCTTGTGGTCGCAGAAAAGCTCGAACTCCTCTCTGTAGAGGTAATGTCTCTAGAGCTTCAATGCAAATATGACCGTTGCTAACTCAAGGTCGTGCATAGGGTAATTCTTCTCATGCTTCCTTAATTGTCTCGAGGCATATGCAATTACCCTGTCTTTCTGCATAAGGACACAACCCAAACCAAAGCGAGACGCGTCAGTATATATAGTGTACTTAACCGCTTGCTCTGGCAATATTAGCATAAGGGCAGACGTCAGTCTGTCCTTCAGCTCCTGAAAAGCTACTTCCACTTTCTCATTCCAGGTGAACTTTAGATCCTTTCGTGTCAACTGTGACAACAGTCTGGCTATCTTCGAGAAGTCCCGGATGAATCGTTGGTAATAGCCTGCCTGGTCCAGAAAACTCCTCACCTCAGTAACTGAACCAGGCTGCTTTCAATCCTGAACTGCCGCTACCTTAGCCAGGTCCACTGCTATCCCTTCCTTGGACACTACATGTCCTAGGAACTTGACTTCCTCCTGCCAGAAGTCACATTTGTTATACTGCACGAACAACTGGTTCTTCCTCAGAGTACCTAGGACTACCTGTAAGTGTTCCTCGTACTCTTCCCGACTTGTGGAGTATATCAGGATGTCATCTATAAATATGATTATGAATCGGTATAGAAATGACCGAAATACTCGGTTCATCAAATCCATAAACACGGTCGGTGCGTTCGTGAGACCGAACGGCATCACAAGGAACTCGTAATGCCCAAAACTAGTCCTAAAGGCCATCTTCTGCACGTCTTCATCCCTGACGTGCAACTGATGATACCCTGACTGTAAATCGATCTTCAAAAAATACTTTGCTCCCTTCAACTGATCAAACAGGTTGTCTATCCTGGGCAAAGGATATTTGTTCTTCACGGTCAACTGGTTCAACTTGCGGTAATCAATACATAACCGTAGCGACCCGTCTTTCTTCTTAACAAACAACACAGGTGCTCCCTAAGGAGACACATTGGGTCGTATGAAGCCCTTCTCTACGAGCTCGTCAATCTATTTTCTCAGTTCTTCCATCTTGCATGGAGACATCCGGTGTAGGTAATGAAATGGGGGTCGCACTGGGCACAAGATCAATTGTAAAATTGATCTCACGCCGAGGAGGTAATCCAAGGATCGTCTTGAACACATCCTTAAAATTTTGAACTACTGGCATGTTTTCTAACGTCGGCCCATCAACATGCTCAAGTAAAATGGCGTAACATCCAACATGACATGTCCAACTAACCTATACTGGAAAAGTAAAGACCGTGCCATCAGGTCCGCTGGCTGTCACGACCCGATTATCACAATCAATCTTTGCCTTCATCTCGGTGAGCCAGTCCATATCGAGGATAATGTCGTAGTGCCATAGTAGGGCGACAATGAGGTCAACAAATACCGTCCTGCTACCCAAATCTATGGAGTAACCCCCACACAACTCGTGTGATATTTGAAAAAGTCCCGGTAGCAGTAGTGAGTTTCACGCCCTTCGTGGGAGTAGTATGAAAAGCCAGATGCTTAACTGCCGCACCTGAAATGATGGAGGTAGTGGACCCAGTATCCACCAATAAAAAGACATGAGTACCTTGAACTTGTGCAGTGACCTCGAAGGCTATAGGTGCTGTCTTTGGCTCTTCTGCTGTGAGCGCATGAACACGTGCCTGTTGTGGTCGGTTGGGCTGAGGCATCATAGGTCATTGTGGTGACCTAAAATGAGGTGTAGGTGGTTTGAAGGATGGATGTGCAGATGCTGTCCATAGTGGTGAAGCCGATAAAGCCTGAGGGCGAGAAGGATCAATCCTCTACGGTGGTGCAAACCCGCTGTCTCTCATTCGTGTAAAGCAACTCTCTGTAGGGTGACCCGGTTTCCCGCAGTAAGAACAAGTCACACCTGGACACCTCATCGGAACTACTGGCACCGCAATCCTGGGAGGAGAGTTAATACGAGACCTCTTGCCGAGGAATGACCTGCTCTAGATATCTGGTTGTGGCCTAGTAACCATAGGGCCACAAGAGCGTGTCAATCGCCCAACATCCAGCTCTGCCTGCATAGACATATGTACCAGTTCGGCATAGGAAGGTATGCTGACACAACACATCTTCGATCGAATGTCAAGTCGCAAGCCCTCAGAAAAACGTCGTATCCGCATCTGCTCGTTAGCAAGTATCGTAGGGACGTGTCTGCCCAATTCAGTAAATCGATGCTCGTACTCGGTAACTGTCATGCCTCCCTTCTTGAGGCGCAAGAATTCATTCTCCCCCTCATGTCGGTAGGTCTGAGGGTAGTACTTTTCGTGGAAACAAAACTCAAAAGCTGCCCAAGTCCATACGTAGTTAACTGCGGTTGACTATAGGACACTATCCCACCACATACTGGCGTCCTTCTCAAACATAAAAGTGGCCAACTCAACCTGCTCTGACTCAGTACAATGCAGCATCCGTAGCATCTTGGAGACACGGTCTAGCCAATATTCAGCCTCCTCGGGTCTATGAGAACCTGTAAAAGTAGGAGGCCTCAAGCGCTGTAATCGCTCAAGAAGGCCACTAGTACCCAAATTCCCCGCAGGGTATGCAGCAGGTGCAGGCGGAGGCATATCCTTAGCCTGAGCAGAAAGCTTTGCAGTCTCAGCAGGATGTACAGATGGTGAAGGTGGAGTCGCACTCCCACCATGAGATAAAGCCCCTGCAATAGTGGCCAAGAGCTGCTGGTGTTGCTGCTGCATCAACATAATCATCTGCTCAAACTTATCAGTAGGTGGGGCAGGCTGAGGCACGTAGTGCATCGAGGAAGGCGCACGGTTCTGCTCGCGAACCGGTGGTGTATAAGGTGGTAGTCCAGCTGTAAGACCAGTGGAAGGCTGAGACGCAGGTATAATCTCTCGATCTGGGCTCAAACCAAGGTCCGTACAACCATCTCTGTGGGAAGGAGCCTGGTCCATCGTCTCAGTGAGTGTAAGGTGTGCCGTGCTCCGTGTATATTTTCATGGCATGCCCTATACAACATAGGGTGCAACGCATGTAAGATGAAGCATAACAACACAATACACAATCACTTAAGCATTCCACATACTTCATAGCAAAAGAGGCTGCATGCATTTCATTTACCAAAATTTGTCATAATACATGGGATACAGAGTTACATGAATCATGATAAAAAATGCATGTGAGCTAATACAACCAAAGCCTCAAACACTTAAAACATGTTACCACTACTGCACTACTAGGACTATCAACATAAAAATACTAACATATCCTAAAGCAGTAACCAAAATGAGCTGCAAGACGCCGGCATGGATGACTAAGCATCTGAGTCTGGTGATGGAGGAGGGGTACCCTTATCCTACAAGCAGCACAGGATAGTCTTCAACGTGTGAGTTACTTTCTTGAACTTGTGCTTCACAAGGCCCCGAAGATCCATAACATCCTGTCGTAGGATCTGTAAGTGTTATGATTTGATTCCTCTTTGATTGTCAAATTTTATGTATCAAAACGCCTCTGTATGTTGTGTGTTTGTATCTTGATAAATTTGTTCGAGACAAATTGTCAACACTTGAGGTCTAGCTCAAAGAAATCTTCAAGCTTCATGATAATTCAAGGTACAATATGAAGAGAGAACTCTGGGTCAAGACTCAAGTTCAAGTGCAAGTTCAAGATTCAA
Source organism: Magnolia changhungtana (assembly GCA_030180095.1). Taxonomy (NCBI): domain Eukaryota; kingdom Viridiplantae; phylum Streptophyta; class Magnoliopsida; order Magnoliales; family Magnoliaceae; genus Magnolia; species Magnolia changhungtana. The sequence goes on from JASAUF010000459.1 coordinate 5,723,698, forward strand.
ATGCGGGACTCAAGTACAACTTAAAGTTACATTGGAGCTTCTGAAGTAGTCAAGCTACATCGAGAAGAAATCAAGCTTCGTAAAGATCAAGGTCTAAGCAATTGAAGTGTTCAATGTCCATACTTCATGTTCCAGGTTTGATAGACCATTAGATTGACCTTAGGGTAGGTCACTTTGGATACATAATCTAAATGAATATTATTACAAGATTTTGGTCTACTCTAAGACCAATCCTAGACCTTGTTCGACCTGTCCTAGTACTATCTCAACCAGTCTAAGAAATTCCAAGACCATTCCTAAGATGGTTGCAATTTATAGGATTTTTTGTTGCGCCTACGACCAGTCCTGGAGTCTGCTCGACCGGTCGTGAGATGGTCTCGACTCAACCTTCGACCAGTCGGAATGCTATGACTCAAACTCCAGCGACTAAATCAAGGGTCGCACGACCAGTCGTAGAGGGGTCTCGACCTGTAACATCTCGAAAATCGGGGGTTGAGTAGTAACTCAACTCCCGAGTTCCAGAACATCACTTATGCAACATAATGAATGATGATTGAATGTTGACTGTATTCGTGCATTGAACATGAGTGAGATTAAGCCAAAACAGCATATCATACTTCAGAGACAGTTAAATTGCAATCGGAAGACTGTGATAGACATATAAAATATAAAAACTGTGGTGAGTCTCCAGTGTGTGATAATGTTACCAGGTTAAATAATTATAAGTACAATTTTAAAATTTACCAAATGTGTGGAAGTGTGATGTCTTCTATCCCAAGTACCATAGCCCCGTCAATACATTACCAGGTCTTCATAAACCGGTCAGAGTGTTATATGTAGGAGAACTCCTCCTTAACATCATAGTAGTAGTCTGGCTCTGCTTCATAAGCATCGCTATTACCTGAAACTCAACAAATTTGGTTGGTGTTGCAAACACCGTCTCGTAACGTGGGAGTGAGTGATCAACTCGGTGGAACAATAAGGCATAGGTTAACATGTTATCAACTTAGTCAAGCAGTAATGATAAAGCAGTATAATTAAACAATTCTAAATACTTTTATTAATGCAAGTATGAAATGACATGATGAATGCCTTTGCCAAACCACCCTCATGCGACACCATCTTACGTTCGCGGATGCGTACCTCCCTCAGTGCTCCACTTCTACTAGGCACATGCGGTGTGATAATGAGCATGATTACCGAGTAGTTATTAGTCCATTTCAAACAGCAGTATTGGGAAACTAAGGTACCTCCCTTGTATCATTCCCAAATATGATCCATTCTAGGGTCGTCAAACCTAGATAATCTCATACGATATTATGGTTCGAGAGGCATTGCGAAGGCATTGCAAAGGGCTCGTCACCCGTCAGCACGGATATAGATTTCACCGTATGCGGCTCAATTGCTAGTTGTCAGCTCGAATACAGGTCTCACTATACTCGGCTCAATCGCTGGCCGTCAGCTCGAATACAGGTCTCACCGTACTCAGCTCAACTCATGCTCTAGTTGCTGCGAAGGGCTCATCGCCAGTCACAGACTTTAGAGTCTACTCAAAGACACTACGGAGGACTCGTTGCCCGTCAGCACCAATACAGGTCTCACCATACTCGACTCTTGCCGTAGGTGTCGACAGCTCGAATACAGTGTCCCATACCACCGTATTCGGCTCACGAGTTTGGTTGCTCAATGGTCACTACAGGGAGGCACGTGGCCCCAGCGTAGGCTGACAGCTCGACAACGGTGTCCCATACCACCATGTTTGGCTCATGAGTCTTAGCGGATCGAGGTACCATGGTTAACGGGATTTCCACTGGTAAGTTTGGTACCCTAGGTTCAAGCAGTAGTGACCAAACATGGTGAACACATATTAGACATATCGGGTTACTTGACGAGCCTGACTAGCTCGAGCGTACAATCAATTAAATGACATGAAGTGGATAAGCACTTCACGCGGCCTAACCACTGTCGCCAACTGACGTACGACTCGGGTTCGTCAAACACATCCTACGTGGCGGAATGGATCTCAACTACGATCTCAAGTCTGGTACCGATTGTCTGGACTATAAACATAGTCTCAAACTCAATCAATCCTTATTCATAACATGTGGAGTAAAGCATAATAAACAAAGTAATTAAAGCATATTAACAAGTATGTCATAAAGCATGTTATAAAGCACTACATAAATAGGAATACAAACACATATATTGCACAAGTAAGCGGTTTAAGTAAAAAACCTCATGGAGAAAATCATACATGTCTCTAAGGTAGTTGAGAATCCCATCTCAACACCCTCCTAAGGCATCAACATCCAAACACTTACTCACACAAGTATTTTCACAAACACATAACATACACTATTTCAACATACTTAGTGTATGTTAGCAAACATGTATTAGGACGAGTCCTTTCGCCAAGCAAGTATTTTACGCATATATAATATATTTATACAACAAATAATCATGACAAGCACATCTCTAAAATATATATGTATACGGTACTTTCTACAATACAGTATTTCTACATACATAGTGTATATTAGTAAAACATGTATTTGGGTGAATCCTTTCGCCAAATAAGTATTTTATCCATATATCGTATATTGATACAACAAATAATCATGTCAAACACATTTCTAAAATTTATACGTATACGGTATTTCCTACGAATACCTAGAATATGTAAAATTCCATAATCTACATCTTTAATCGAAACAGAAAACAGAAAGCACTTTGTACATGTGCAATTGCATGCAGATTATGAATCTATCATTATCTGACATTGAAAGCGTTAAAAACTGTAACCTATACACCTAAAGTCCTCACTTTTTTATCGTAGAATCGTAACGGAGTCGATAGATTTGCTAAGGCTTTGTATACGGCGATTCGACAACCTATATGATGAAATAGGTTAGCTATTTCATAACCTACAACTCTTAAAACCCCAAATTAGTTTAGGGTTAGGGTTTCTTACCTAAAAACGTTACTGAAATTGTCGGGAAAGTGATAAGAATGAGGTGGTTCAGCACCCAAGGCAGCAAGGAAGAAAGGCAGGAAGGATCTCCCACAACTCTCTCACTTTCTCTCTCTTTTCTCTCTTCTCTCTCCTAGGTTTTCAGACTATTCACCCCCCCTCTAAGACCTATAGCTTGGCCTTTTCAAGTGGTATCAAAGCCTAATAGCTCGTTCTTATTGTTTTGGATTTATTTCCTGAGCTAACGATCTATATTAATAAGATGTCAAATTTTGATAGCCTATCAGTCACTAGGCCTCCACCCTTTGATTGGTCCAACTATGCCTATTGGAAAGCCAGAATGAGGATCTTCCTCAAATTAATGGATGAGAGTGTGTGGCGAGCCACAGTGACTGAATGGAACTCTCCTACCATTGAAGTAACTGAATCTGACGGTTCAAAAACTGTATCTATACCTGCATATTATTTATGGACCACCCTTCAGAAAAGTGAGTATAATGCCAATGCTAAAGTACTAAATGCAATCACTTGCACACTATCACCGGATGAGTTCAAAAGAATTATATCCTGTGATACTGTAAAGCAAGCCTGGGATATACTAGAAATGACACATGAGGGTACATCAATTGTCAAAAAGTCTAAAGTCCAACTCCTCACAACCAAATTTGAAGAAACTCATATGGAGGAAAATGAAATGTTTATGGACTTTTACACTAGACTGAATGACATTGTAAACTCTATGTGGGGTCTTGGCGATAAAATTCCAGAAAGTAAAGTGTGTGCAAAGATACTACGCTCACTTCCTGAACGGTTCAATTCTAAAGTAACCACGTTCCAGGAACTTCGTGATACGGATAATATGAGGGTAGAAGAACTAGTTGGTTCTTTACAAACCTATGAATTAAATTTTAAAGCTCCAAAAGGTAAATCTATAGCTTTGAAATCTTCTAAAGGTATTTCCCAAAAAAACTCAGATTTGGAAAATTCTGAAGACGATATGGATCTTTTGGCGAAAAAGTTTTACAAAATTTTCAAAAGTAAGAAAAGAGTCGACTTTCAAAAGGGAAATGAAAAGAAACGATCTAAACCTAAGTCCAAAACTTGGAAGTCATTAAAAGACAGTCAGTGTTACAACTGCCAAGAGTATGGGCATTTAGCAAACAAATGTCCTAAAAAGGACAGACCCAGAAGGAAGGGTATGTTGGCTACTTGGGATGAATCGTCAGATTCTGAACCATCTTCTGAATCAAAAAATTCTGAAACTGAGTTGGGCAGTGAAGTTAAAGCCCTAATGACTCTAGCCAAGTTTACTTTTTCAGATCACGATGATTCAACAAGTGAAGAAAATTTGAATAGTGATTATGAAAATGAAGAAGATCTTCAAGATGCTTATAATGCCTTATATAAGGAAAGTTGTAAAATTGCTGTCAAACTTAAGCTTCAAAAAGAAAAGTTTTCTAAACTCAAAGAATGTTTTGAAACTCTTGTTTTAAAAAAATCGCATATTTCAGGTTGTTTGGAAAAATCAAAATGTGATTTGGAATTCAAAACCTCGTTAATTGATGATTTGAAATCTGAAAATGAGAAACTTAAAAATGAAGTATCTTCTCTTCTGAGTTTGAAGGATACATGGAGATATGCCCAGGGTGATCCAAAGTTAGAAAAATTATTATCCGGATCAAGAAAATGTGGCGATAGATCCGGGTTGGGCTATGAGAAAAATACATCTCCTAAACAGAAATATACTTCTTCCAACTTTGTGAAAGGAGAAACTTCTAACTCAAAAGGAAAAGGTACTAGTCAAGTTTTTTCTAAAAATACAAAAACTTTTCATAAACCTAAAAGCAGCTATACAAATTTTAAAAATCAGAACAGAAATCCTCTTGCTGAAAAAATAATTGATTTACTTAAGGAGCTCTTAAAATCTAACTCAGTAGGTCAGTCTTACAACATCAGACAAAAGAAGACCAACCATGTTCCTAAACCTAAAATAGTTTTGAAATGGGTTCCTAAAGTTACCTGCTTGGTTGCCCACACTGCGTTCAAAGCAACAAGTCATTCAAAATGGTACCTAAACAGTGGATGTTCTAGACACATGACAGGTGACAAGGCTTTATTCATCGATCTAAAAGATATGACTGATGGATCAGTCACATTTGGTGATGGTAGCAACTGCAAGATTATTGGCCAAGGTATGGTTCAACTTTATAATCTTCCCTTATTTAAGAATGTTTTATATGTTGAGGGATTAAAACACAACCTGTTAAGTATATCTCAAATATGTGACAACAACCATAGTGTTAAATTTTCTAATCAAGGTTGTGAGATTGTAGATAAAAAGGGTTCTGTAATATTAACTGGTCGCAAAACTTCTGAAAACTGCTATATAGTTAGCAATGGAAGCTCATTTAATCAAAAGTGTTACATGGTCCATACTGATGAGACAGAATTATGGCATAAACGCCTTGGATATGTACACTACCGAAATTTGTATAGATTGAACAAAGGAGAACAAATTAGAGGTCTACCTAAAGTGCAAAAAGTAGACAAAATATGTGGTGAATGCCATTATGGTAAACAAACAAGGAGCTCTCACAGAAAGGTGAACTACAATACCACATCTAGACCACTCGAGCTTCTCCATATGGATCTTATAGGACCAACAAGAACGGAAAGTCGAGGCGGTAAAAAATACATCTTAGTTATTGTAGATGATTATACAAGATACACTTGGTTTCATTCTTGAGGGACAAATAAAAAACCCTTGATGAAGTAAAAAAGATTATAAATCGGATCCAAACTGAAAAATATTCTCAAGTTAGTAAGATCCGTAGTGATCATGGATCTGAGTTTGAAAATAACGGTTTTGAGAAACTCTGTAGTGATCAAGGAATATCACATGAATTCTTTGCTCCTAAAACACCACAACAAAATGGTATTGTGGAAAGAAAAAATAGAGTGCTTCAAGAAATGGGAAGTGTTATGTTAAATAACATGAAGCTCCCTAGAAATTTATGGGCTGAAGCAATGAATATCGCCTGCTACATTATTAACTATGTTTATATCTGCAAATCTAATAATAAAATGGCTTATGAAATGTGGTTTGAGAAAAAGCCTATTGTCAAATACTTTCAAATTTTTGGCAGCAAGTGCTATATTTTACGTGATTAGGATACTCCTTAAATAGTCGTGCATATCGTGTTCTGAATAACAGGACTGACGCGATTCAAGAGTCAATGAATATAGTAATTGACGATCACTTGAACACACCTGCCCCTAGTTCAGATAATGATGAAGTTCTTATATATGAAAATCCAGATACTTCATCGAGTAAAACTAATGCTGAATTAAGAACTGTTAAAGATCATCTAACTGATCAAATACTTGGAAACCCTCTCACTGGTGTGCGCACTCGTAGACAATTAGAGGACATATGTAACTATGTATGCTTTACATCCCATAGAACCGGTTAAGGTGAAAGAAGCACTTTCTGATGAAAACTGGATAGTTGCTATGCAGGAAGAACTTAATCAGTTTGTCAGAAATGATGTCTGGCACCTTGTTCCTAGACCTAAAGATAAACATATTATTGGAACAAAATAGATTTTTAAAAACAAGTCTGATGAATTAGGAAATATCATTCGAATTAAGGCAAGACTGGTTGTGCAAGGATACACCCAAATTGATTGATTATGATGAAACTTTTGCCCCAGTTGCTCGCCTTGAATCGATCAGACTTTTCATATCTATTGCATATTTTAGAAAGTTTAGAATTTTTTAAATGGATGTAAAGAGCGCCTTTCTGAATGACGATCTACATGAAGAGGTATATGTTGAACAACCGACTGGGTTTGAAGACCCTAAGCTTACCAATCATATATACCGCCTTAAAAAGGCTCTCTATGGTCTGAAATAGCTCCTAGAGCATGGTATGAAAAATTAGCTAAGTTCCTACTAAGTCACAAGTTTCAGATGGGTAGTGTTGATAAGATGCTCTTTGTTAAAAAACATAACGATGATATCTTAATGGTTCAAATCTATGTTGATGATATAATTTATGGATCAACTTGTACTAACATGACTGTTGAGTTTACAAATCTGATGAAATCTGAATTTGAAATGAGCATGGTTGGTGAATTAAATTATTTCCTAGGGTTGCAAGTAAAACGGCAATCTGATGGAATTTTTATTTCACAAACTAAGTATGCATTAAACTTGATTAAAAGATTCAGATTTGAAAATGGTAAGAACTTTGATACTCCTATGAGTACAACTCTAAGACTCTCAAAAGACTCTACAGGTAAAGATGTAGATCCTAAATTGTATCGTAGTATGATAGGTAGCCTACTTTACCTAACTGCAAGTAGACATGATATTGCTTTAAGTGTTGGAATTTGTGCTAGATATCAGTCTAATCCTAAAGAATCTCACTTAATTGCTATTAAAAGAATTATTCGATATGTCGCAAGTTCAGTTAATCTGGGTCTTTGGCATCCCTATGATTCTAGTGTTCAATTGGCTGGGTATTCGGATGCTGATTGGGCAGGAAATATAGATGATAGAAAATCAACCAGCGGTGGTTGTTTCTACATTGGAAACTGTCTGGTTTCTTGGTTTAGCAAGAAACAAAGTTCCATATCACTCTCAACTGCTGAGGCCAAATATATTGCAGTAGGAAATGCTTGTACTCAGTTGGTTTGGATGAAATGTATGCTGAGTGATTATGGAATCGCACAAGACTCTATGGTTTTATACTATGATAATTCCAGTGCGATAAACATTTCAAAAAACCCAATCCAGCATTCACATACTAAGCACATTGACATTCAATTTCATTACATTCGTAAATTAGTAGAAGAAAAAAATAATATCTTTAGAATATATTCCAACCGAGACTTAGCTTGTTGACATTTTCACTAAACTGCTCGACAAAAGCAGGTTTAACAAATTGAAATTTGATCTTGGTATGTGCAATTTTAAATGATTGATCATGCATATTTGTATCATATTGTATATAATGTTAATATGTTTAAATTTCAAAATTGTGTGAAAATTGCATATTTTTTTCTGGTCTAAGACTGGTCGAGAACATGCTCGACCAGTCTTGCTACGACCGGTCGAGTATATCCCAAGACCGGTCGTGCGCGTGATGCCCTTTTTAAATTGGGGAAAATTTGTTTCTTCTTCATTCTAACCCTCCTCACCGACGAGCCGAGCTTCGACTAGTCAAACCCTTGTGTTCGATTCCTCTAGGTTAGAGTGATTTTTCTTAAAGAATCTTAATCTTAACCTTAATTTTCTTGATTATTGTTGTCTATTTCGTATAAATCTTCAACTTGTTGGGTTCTTTTTCCTTGCTGTTAAATCTAGAGAAACTCATCTCTTTTTTCTTGAAATTTCTTTCATTTCTTCAAGAATATGGAATCTAGAGGTAAAAAGAAAATTCATAGAGGTGCATCGTCTTCTCGTTTAAATGCAATCACTAGACGTCATCTTAGGGATCCTGAAGATGATCCTCCACATGTACGTGACTTGCGTATGCGCAATATTATTGTTGAAAAAGCAGTTGATTTAAATCATATTGATCCATATGGTTTCCTTCCTCTCCTTCAATCTGTAGGCTGGGAAAACATTTTACGCTGGGGTGGACCGGCATATCAGTCCATAGCACAAGCTATGGTTGCTTGCATATCTGACTTCTCTGCTGAGCAACTAACTTTTACTATTGACACTAGAGAAGGGCCATTTCATGTTGATCGACACTTAATTTCTGGCCTTATGAATATTCAAGTAAATGATGATGGTGTTCATCCTAGTGCACTTACTGAGAGAGTGTCAGAATCTGAAAAACGTATTTTTATTCGAGCATTGTGCAACATGAATGCTCCATGGACTGCAAATGGAAATGCCCTTAAAACCAGATACTTGTTACCCAAATACAGAGTTTTGCATCGTATCTTCACTTCCAATCTGTATCCCCGCTCTGGAAGCAAAACTGAGTTGACTTTGCTTATAGTTCGTATTCTGTATTCAATCATTACTGGTGCTAACATCTGTCTGCCCTCCTTGATTTGTTCCTCTATCATACAAATTCGTAGTAATCCTGGTCATGGTGATATTCCTTTTGGTTATCTGTTAAATGTATTAGCTACTCACATGTTAGTCGCTATGCCTGTCGGTGAGGCTCCTATTAGACATCTCATATTTAACAATTCCAACCTGAATAAGATGAAGTTGGAACTTTTTCCTGTTCTAGTTGATGTTGACGTGGGTGATGCTGCTGCTGAAGCTGAGATGGGTGTCGAAGGTGATGAGTTGCCGACCGATGATATTTTTAATGAAATTTATTCTGATTCAGGAAATGATCCAGACTTTGAACCATCTGATTTTAATGCACGTCTTACTGCATTAGAGGAAAAAGTAGAACAGATGAATGTTGGGCACAATCAACAATTTAAAAATATGCATAAATATTTTAGGCGCTTATAGAAGAGCCTTCACCAAAGTGATCCTAACATTCCTGCTCCATCATCTGGTTCTGATTGAGAATGTTTAATCATTGGTCTGTATCAAGTTTAACAAGTTTCGTTTCTTGATTGTGTGGATTAATGTCTTAAAACTTCACTTGCTACTTCTTTTATTATGTACTCTGACTCACCTAGCAAACTTCTCTTGTATTGTTATTCACTCTGCACTTTTTATGATTCTGAGTTGATATATTTACTTTTATTTTTCATGACCTATCTTTGTAGCTGAGAGTGACACATGCTAGCGTGTCAAGGCCGATCATCAGAGACCTCCTAGTCTATTGCAGCCGTTGAGCGTCCCGATGTGGAAGTGGGAGCACGTGTCGACAGATTTCATTATGGGCTTGCCGAGGACTCAACGCAGTCATGACGCCATTTAGGTTGTTATGGATCGTCTGACGAAGTCGGTACATTTTCTCGCGATGCGTGTGACTTGGTCTATGGACTGGCTTGCGAGGTTATTTATCAAGGAGGTTGTGAGATTACATGGCGTTCCAGTCTCGATCGTTTGTAACAGAGATTCGAGGTTTACGTCTCAGTTTTAGGGGAGCTTCCAGAGAGCGATGGGGACTGATTTGCAGCTCAGTACCGCGTATCATCCGCAGACCGATGGCCAGACTGAGAGGGTCAACCAGATCCTTGAGGATATGCTTCGGGCCTGCACGATTGACTTCGGTGGTAGCTGGGATGAGCATCTGCGATTGGCTGAGTTCGCGTACAACAATAGCTATCAGGGGACCATTGGCATGACTCCTTTTGAGGCACTGTATGGCAGACCGTGCAGATCTCTGAGTTATTGGATCGAGGTTAGAGAGCGGCGTCTCTTAGGTCCCGAGCTTGTGCAGGATACTTCAGAGGCTATTGATATTATCAGGCAGAGGATGCGCACAGCTCAGAGCCGGCAGAAGAGTTTTGCTGATCACCGACGTCGTCCCTTGGAGTTTGATGTAGGGGACCATGTGTATCTCAAGGTCTCGCCCATGAAGGGCATGGTTCGATTCAGAGTGAAGGGAAAGCTTGCCCCGAGATTCATAGGACCTTTCGAGATCACTAAGCACATTGGCGCTGTGGCCTATCGCTTGCCTTACCACCTCAGTTGTCTGGCGTCCACAACATTTTCCACGTCTCTACGTTAAGGAAGTGTGGGTCAGACATAGTCCCTGTTATCGATTGGCAGCCGTTGGAGGTTCGTGAGGACACTTCTTACATTGAGCAGCCAGTTCGTATCCTTGATCGAAAGGAGCAGGTCCTCTGGACCAAGGTCATTCCCTTGGTGAAAGTTCAATGGAATCATCATTCTGTTGATGAGGCATCTTGGGAGCGCGAGGCTGAGATTCGCGAGCGTTATCCCCATCTCTTCGATGATTGATTCATGTTATATTATGTATGCTGTCTCTGATTCTATATAGTGATGCTTTGTTTCCTCTTCCTTTATGATTTATGTTTCCTTGCGATAATTGTGTAAATTTTGAGGATGAAATTTTTATTTGGGGAGGAGAGCTGTAAGACCCGTAACCTAGACTGTACCATTTTGTAGGACTTCACGATCCTTCTGGTCGAATTTTGCCAATCCTCTACCCGTTTCTGACATTGCGCACGATCCTAAGCCGAGTCCTGCATGCCGAAGTTGGCTCGACCCGAAACCTGTATCTTGGCGACCGCGTCGTCGCTGTGGTTCTAATGCCGTGACTCGCGCACTGAACCATACCTAGTCCAGGAGATACGGGTCAGCGTTCGGTTCAAAGAAATGCTGCACGTTGCGAATCTCGAGGGAATCTCTACGAGATGTCCCATCAATCAAGTCAAGTACACCACCTTACCTCCATGCCACCTCACCCAACAACAAGTACACATGACCACTCCTCCCTTACCATAAGTCCACTCTGTCTCCCCACTCACCATCCCTCCTTTACCCAATTTTCAACTTAACCCATCCTCATTTATTACAACCACTCCACCCATCCCTTCCATTCATATCTCCCATCACTTCTCTCTCTCCCTCATTTTTCTCAAATCTCTCCAAGCAACAAAAATTTCATACATCCAAGCCCTTCCCCAAAGCCAAGTGTGGCCCACTTTCCCCTACACTCTTATCTCTCATCCACACTATCAAAAGTCCATAATCCACCATTAAAAGTCAAGTAAAGGAGCATAGGAGTGCAATGAAGCAAGGAGGAGTACAAGAGGTGGGTGATCCACCGTTAATTTCAGTTTTAAGGGCCACTTGCTGTGGGACCCAAAATGGTGTATGCCATGTAGAGAGGGGCCCATAGTGGCGGGGTCCCTCTATCTCAATGTCTCTCTCTCTCTCTCCTTTTTCCACTCTCTAGAATGTAGTGGGCCCCACCGAATTGTGTTAAACCTACTCCATCCATCGGATGGTGTGGCCCACCGCATTTTAGGAGAGATCTGTATTAAATTTACATTATATATATTGTATATTATATATATATATATATATATATATATATGTATATATATATATAATTATGGTGGGCCACGTCCATGTGGGACCCACCGCAGTGCATGTGTTGTATCTATACCGTCCAGCGTCCCTGGACGCTGGACTGGTTTAACGTGTACCGTCATGGGTGTGTACTTTCAAGTAAAAAAATTTGCTTTTGGAGGTGGGCCACCCATGCAGGCCCCACCTCGATGTATGTGCTTAATCCAAACTGTCCATCTTTTACTTCAGATCATTTTAGGCATTAAACCAAAATCTTAAGGTGATCTGATCACCGGGTGGGCCATACCCTCTAAAACCATGTAAAGACATACTAAAACATATAAAAGTACTTGGTGGGACCCACCTAATGTTTGGATGCAGCCAAAACTTGGTCTGGACAGCCAGAAAAGTGGGACAAATATAATGGGTGGGCTGGATTATGAATCACATTTCAGTGGGCCCCAAACAAAAAAAGGGAAATAGCAGCGCTACTGCTGCTCTGACAGGCATAGGCAGTGCCTGCGCTGGCCGCTGATGGACGGACGGGCTAGGCCTCATGGCCCAGCTGTGGGTCCCACCATGATGCGTTTCGAAAATCAACACCGTGCATTGGGTGGGCCTCCCCCTAGCTATGGACCACCCAAAAATCAGTCGTATACGGAACTCAGGTGGGCCATACCATCTAAAATCATGTGAAAACATGCCTAAAACATATAAAATCACATGGTGGGGCCTACCTGAAATTTGGATGCAGATGAAACTTGGTCTGAACCCTCAGCCAAGTGGGACACACCTAATGGGTGGGCCGGATTTGTGAACCACATCACAGTGGCCCCCCCTTGACCGTGACCATATGAACAGGTTGGATGAAATAAACGTTATCGTGGCCCCCCTGGCCACGTGTTCTTATGAACATGTTGCATGGCAAATAAACATTCCAGTGCCCCCCCCCCCCCTTTTGGTCCGAGCGACCTCATGAATAGGTTGGGTGGCAAGTAAACATTACAGTGGGCCCTAGGCCATGTGACCCTATGAATAGCTTGGGTGGAAAAATAAATATTATCGTAGGCCCCTACTTATGTGACCTTCTCAACAGATTAGATAGGAAAATAAACATTATGGAGGCCCACTTGGATGCATATGGGCTGATGTGTTTAGGCCCATCTTGATATATTTTTTTAGGCCCAGTTTGATGTATATGAGGCTCATATGATTAGGCCCACCTTGTTATATTTAAGACCCATGTTGTGTGAAAAATGTGATATATGCAAAGCCCATGGGTTATGGCCCATTGCAATGTACATAAGGCCCGTTGGTGCGGTCCAATGATACGACCCACTTGATGAATATAAGGCCCATATGATATGGCCCAATTGATGTACTTAAGGCCCAATCGGGTGCAATTAGGTCCATTGCAATGCGTGATCCCTCCGTGGTGTAGATAATGATGTTTATAATAAGTAGTGCCTTGGGAACAATGTTGGTTTGACGTCTACATTGTACGAGTAATGTTGGTTAGATGTCCATATTATAACTCTCCCTAAGACCACTGATAGGCCCGTATCTGTTTCATGTAGGCCATCTAGGCCCATCTTCATTGAGAGGATAGTTTATTGCTTTATAACATGTTTAGCACAGCCCCATGATTCATGATCATACGCATCATATGTATGTTTGATATGGAGAGTAATTGATCATAGCATATGCCTACGGGCAGATCATTTATAGGCTCCCTGATATGAGGAGTTGCCCTACATGAGCTCACGGTATGCACAGGATTGATGCATGTCTGGTAGTATGATTTATGCACTTGCATCTGTGTGATTGTGATATGCCCTAGCGACATCAGGGCCATAGCCTCCACAGATATATCGTGGGTGGCTGGTTGGATACCGAAAAATCTTGTTCTAAGCAATTGGGGCACCATAGATGTCCCTTGGTGAGAGTCCCTAAACTCGATGGTACCAGAGGATGACTCCAACGTCGAGACCGAGTGGATATACGAACGCACGAGGGTCGAATACCAGAAGGTCGCGTCTCCCACTGTGTCGTGGTTAGTTGGAAAGGAGTGGTGGCCTTACTCGCCCGAGAGCAGGGGGTATTACTAGGCTGAGCTTGACCAGCTCAGAAATGGGTTCGCTATCGACGTGCCGGATAGGTATTGGCTGACTATTGGCCAGGCGGATAGTGAGGTTTCTTACGCTCACTTGGACTGTGCTGCTTGAAGAGAGACAGTGCCATTTGGAGTGTACTGAACCTCGGTGATTATCCATACTGAGAACCGTACTGATTTGGTGCTCTAGTGGGGAGTTGCATTGGTATGAGGGTTGGCATGCTTGACCTACATGTTGCATCACATGGCCATGTTATGGCCGATATAGCATTCATATCTTGTACTGCATAGTCTTGGTACGGCTGGTTGCATTTACGTACTCATCAGCATGATTCCGCATTATTTTGACTTTGCATTCTGAGCACGTTCGCACACACTTACACCGCCCTCTAAGCTTTCTATAAGCTTATGCACGATTGATGCGTGCAGGTGACGCCAGGACGCAGCCGTAGTCTCGCCGCAGTTGGAGCGTGCAGCCGAGCTTCTGGAGTTTTGTTTTTAGCACTATCTTGTATTTTCCTTTCCTACGCATTGTACTTAAAGTTTTTGATCATAGTGGAATTTGTGATGGTGTTATTGTGGTTATTGTTCGTGGGTTATGCTTGTGGTTATGCTCATTACAAATCAAATGGATTATTAGAAATCCTCCTTGTAGCATCCCAGGATCAGAACCTGGTATATGGGTGCCGGGAGCCGAGAATGGGGTACTACGGAGGCTGTCAGCGCCGGATTCGGCGATCGGAAATTTTGTGAGCCCGGTTTCCGAGTTCGGGACGTGACATTGTATCTTGATAAATTTGTTCGAGACACATCGTCAACACTTGAAGTCTAGCTCAAAGAATTCTTCAAGCTTCATGATAATTCAAGCTATAATATGAAGAGAGAACTCTGGGTCAAGACTCAAGTTCAAGTGCAAGTTCAAGATTCAAATGCGGGACTCAAGTATAACTTAAAGTTACATTGAAGCTTCTGAAGTAGTCAAGCTAGATCGAGAGGAAATCAAGCTTCGTAAAGATCAAGGTCTAAGCAACTGAAGTGTTCGATGTCCATACTTCATGTTCCGGGTTTGATAGACCATTAGATTGACCTTAGGGTTGGTCATTTGGATATATAATCCAAATGAATATTATTACAAGATTTTAGTCTACTTTAAGACCAGTCCTAGACCCTGTTTGACCAGTCCTAGTATTATCTCGACCAGTCTAAGAAATTCCAAGGCCAGTCCTAAGATGGTTACAATTTATCAGATTTTTTGTTGCACCTACGACCAGCCCTAGAGTCTGCTCGACTGGTCGTGAGATGGTCTCGACTCAACCTTCGACCAGTCGTAATGCTACGACTCAAACTCCAGCGACTAAATCAAGGGTCGCACGACTAGTCGTAGAGGGGTCTCGACCAGTCGTGGACTGCCTTCTACCAGTCGTGGATTTCCTACGACCAGTCATAAAACGGTCTGATGCGTTCATGCTCAAAAATTCAAAAATCAGTTTATTTTAAGATCAGTCGTGGTGACCCTAGGACCAGTCAAAGACAAATTTTTTCTGTTATAAATAGCACACGAATTTTAGAGTTTTCATTGAATATTTTAGTGAATTCAAGGCTCCACTCTGAGATAAGTTATTGTTTATTTTCAAGCTATTTTGTGCATAATTTCTTTCTCTTTTTAATAGCTTATTTAATTTGATTTTGTTTCTGTATTCCAATCTGATTTGAAAAGAGGAATTGACTTATTCCTTCTTCTTGGAATCAAAATCAAATATAGTTATGCCCAACTGGTTTAAATCTACAATCAATTAGAACTTAGAACCATATTAAAGTGAGTTGTGGACATTAAACTTCTATATTCAAACGTCTACTCCAATTGGTTCTTCCGGGCAGCTACAAGAGGAGAAATCCAGGTATTTTACAATTCTGTAAATTCCTTTCCTTTTTAGTTTTTGTATGGGATTTGCCAGAAAAATCTCAAATTGTGTGGTTATTTGAGGAGAGCTAGAAAACTCAGAAGTGTAGGTTTTTGGATTGTGTAAGCCCAAGTTAGAAAGACACAATTGTAAAGGTTTTGGGTGAACCTGTGAAAACCTATTTGATAGTGAACGCTAATATCCCCTGTGTGAGGATATTAGGAGTGGAGTAGCATTTTGTGTGGCTGTTCAAGAACAGTTGGTGTACACACAGGTGAACCACTATAACTCTTTGCCTTGTGGATTGAATGCTTGCTTAATTTTCATATCTTTTATCATTCAGTTATGTAGTATGTACATGTGGATGTGAATGTTGTAACAATTTACATTTCAAGCAAGTGTGGAGATTGTTGTAATAAATTAGATTTACATTTCTGCATTTAATTTCAATTCTCTGCTATTCATTTATCTTTATTAAAATTGAGTTCTTGATTCAAAAGAAGTTCTAGAAATAAGGTTGTCCTATCATAGACCCTTGTTTATTATGGTGTAAGGTTGTCCTTAGAACTGAATTTGTATCAACCTCTCAATACTTATGTATTAAGGTGATTTGATTTCAGCATTGATTATTGATTTATAATTGTAAGGCTATTGTTTAAATTTATTCCGCTGATTTTATTTTAATTTGGCATAGTCCTATTCACCCCCCTCTAGGACATATAGCTTGGCCTTTTCAGGACCGCCTGACCCTGTCATAGGGTAGCATGATCCTCCTTCAGTCGAGCTATACGATCATCCCAAGTAGCTCGATCAGTGTCCTGCACCGGAACTATAGGAGGGGAGCTCTCCTCTGTATCTTGGGCCTCCTCTTCCTCTTCTTCTTCTTCCTGTTCCTCCTATTTTATCTCAGCTCCATCTTTGTCCTCACTCTCTTCTTCCTCACTCCCCATCTCATCATTGCTCTCCTTAAGTCGAGCTTAGCGTTGCCGTGGCCCGATCTTCATCTGGTTGAGGGTAGTTTCGCCGATGTGATGAATCGGCACCGGCATCTCCGCTCCAAGACTGCAGCCAAACTCACGTGTAATTTTGCATATGAGTCAGCCAAAGGGGAGCGAATCAGTCCTTCTAGCGGAGCGTGCAGTATCGATTATTTATTGCAACACGAACGTAGGCACACACAGGTTCGTTCTCAGCCCCACTTGATACAGGAAATCTACCATGAGGAGCGTACACTCACTGCGATTGCTCCACCTAGGGTAGACGTTGAACGTGAAGATGTGATGGAGCAAACGGAAGTCATTAGACATATAGGTCGCTAGAAGACTTTTGTTCGGCTATCATTGGACCAGTCGACCACAAAGGAAACGTGTGCGACGATCCCTATCACGTGCACTCCTCAGATTCAGCTCGCTAGCATGCACCTCACCAAGGGGAACATTGAGAAGCCGAGATATCAATCTGACTCAACTGTGGCCAACCGATCCCCTCTACATGGGATCTGGAACTGCAGGGGTTCAAGTGTAGGCTCATGAATGTTGGCATAGAAAGCTCAGACGGTGCTTGCATTGGCGCGAGACCCACCATTAAATAGTGGACCCCAATGGGCCCCTTCCAGGAACTTGAACAACGGATATTCCCTAAAGAGCCGCCCACCACTTGAGCTTCAAAAAGGACCCTTCGGTCCTCATAAACTCCATGAGACAGCTCCGCTAACAGAGCCCTTCCAACAGGAGTCCAGGGATCAAGATCCCACTTCGTCCGAAACTCTCGATCGGCGCTTGTGCTTGCGGTGGCACCTCTCGGCCTCCTTGAACGCGTAGGACGACTAGGCCCGGCCTCATCTATGGCCCCCTTTCTCTTTTCGATGATAGAAAGGACAGTGAAAATCAAGAAAATGGCGGCAATGAACTCAAAGAAGGCCATGAAAAGTGAAGATAAGGGGAATAGGGGCTGCAGCCTTTGGTTCTCCATGAATTTGAGCCTCAACAGAGGTTGTAAAGGCTCAAATAACAGGGATTGAAGAAAAAAAATGAAGAGATGGGATGGGTTGAGAGCTTACACGAATTTAAGCTTTAAATGGGGGGTGTAGAAGCTCAAATGAAAGAAAACGGAGAGGGTAGAGGGGTAGATATGGCTATAAATGATGAAGGTGTTTGGGTTGTGGCAGAAAATGACGGAATAGGTGATTGGAGGGGAGGTTTGAGAGAGAAGACAACAACTTTGAGGGAAAGAGAGAGCTTGGAGGTGCGTTTTGTGAAGGAGGGGTGACCTAGAAGGTGTTTAAATCGAAAACCCACATACCAGTGGGCCACTCTGGGCCCCAAAGGCGATCGGCCCGCCCGGGCCAGCCCGTTAACCGACGAGGGCCTCGCCACTCTCTGGAGTGTTCGGTGAGGGCTCGCCATTTCGACGAGGCCCTCCTGCCCCCTAGGTCCCAAAATGATGTGGGGTCCACCCTGGGTCCCTCTGAATTTGCGTGGGTAGGCCCCTGACTCCGTTTTGAGCCATTCCGGGTCATTTCAGGTATTTTATAATATACTGCTATACATAGGGGTTTTTGAAGGCTGGAATGGGGTGATTTACAGTCTAAGCCCATCAATAGATGGTCTAGGGTAGGTCCGGGGTTGCCTCAAGCGATCACGGAGGTGCACGGACTCGATCTCGGCGATCGATTTCGATGAACTTCGCCAATTGGCGAAACTGGAAAATCCTACTTTTGTTTCTAGATCTTCTCGCACCCACCTAAGTTGAAATGCGTCAGCGTACATCGTGTGACCATAACCCAGGTCCTGTTTAATCCAAATCATGCTCTGATACCAACTTGTAACGCCCTAAAAATCGGGGGTCGAGTAGCAACTCAACACCCGAGTTCCAAAACATCACTTATGCAACATAAATGCTTATGATTGAATGTTGTCTATGTTAGTACAATAATCATAAGTGGGATTATACCAAAACAGTAATTCATACTCCAGATCAAGTTATAAAATGCAAGCAGAAGACTAAAAGATGTATATAAATGTATATAAAGCCATAAACGGTCACAATCGGTCTCCAGAGTATGAACACCTTACTGAGTCACCATATACATGTATTAGTTTCAAAATCAAAATGCCAAAAAGAGAATGGTATAACTATGATGGTGAACCCTGTAGCCTTATCATATGAATGGCCTAAGTGAAGCCTCCAGAGAACTGCATGTAGGAGAACTCATCCTGATCATCGTAGTAATCAGTCTCAGCCTCCTGCATCTCGTCAACACCTGCATCTAAGACAGAATCTGGTTGGTGTGTACAACACTGTCCCGTAACGTGGGAGTGAGTAGCTAACTCAGTGGAATAATAAAGCAGAGGTTAACATGTTATCAATTCAGTCAAGCAGTAATGATAAAGCAGTACAATCAAACACTCCTAAATACTCTTATTAATGCAAGTATGAAATGTAGTCATGATGCATGCCCTCGCCAAACCTCCCTCGTGCGACAACATCTTACGTCCGTGGCATGCGTTCATCCCTCAGTGCTCCACAACGGCAGGCACATGCAGTGCTATGTTATGAGCGTGATTACCGAGTTGTTATTAGTCCTTTTCATATAGCAGTATTGGCAAACTAAGGTACCTCCCTTATATCATTCCCAAACAATGATCCATTTTAGGGTTGTCAGTCCTAGGTAATCTCATACAATGATGCGGTTCTAGGTTGCTGTAAAGGGTTGTCAGGGCTGTTACACGCACTTGTTGCACCGCTCCCCCATCACCTTATCAATACAGGCCTAATTTATACTCTGTTTACTACGGGAAGGCTCGTTGCCTCACCGCAGATTTAAAGTATACTCGAGGTCACTATAAAGGGTTGTTAGGGCTGTTACACGTAATCGTTATACCACTCCCCCATCACCTTATCAGTGTAGGCCGACAGTTTGAATATAATGTCCCATACCACCGTATTCGACTCACGAGTCTGGGTTGCTCACTGGTCACTACGGGGAGGCACATCGCCCCAGCGTAGGCCGACAGCTCGACCACGGTGTCCCATACCACCATGCCCAGCTCATGAGTCTTAGCGGATCGAGGTACCAAGGTTAAACGGGATTTCACTGGTGAGTTTGGTATCTTAGGTTGAAGCAAAAGTGTCCATACATGGTGAGCATACATCGGCACATCGGGTTACTTGACGAGCTCGACTAGCACAAGCGTACATTGTATCGATCGACATGAAGTGCATAAACACTTCATGTGGCCTAACCACTGTCGACGACCAACACATGACTCGGGTTTGTCAAACACGTCTTATTTGGCGAATGAATCTCAGCCACGACTTCAAGCCTGTTACCGATTGCCTGGACTATAACATAGCCCCAATCACATTCAATCCGTAACCAGAAAGCATGTATAATAGTCAAAGCAGAATTAACAAGTAATTCAAACATGTTAACAAGCATGTTATAAAGCACAATATAAACAGGAAATACAACACATATATTTCATAAGTGATTAACTTAAGCAACTTACATGAAGGAAATCATACACATCACTAAGGTAGTTGAGAATCCTATCTCAACACTTACTTAAAGCACAATCATCTAAGTACTTACTCATACAAGCATTTTCACAAACACTTAGAATACACTTATTAACATACATAACGTATATTAGCCAAAACATGTATTAGGGCGAATTCTTTCACCGATTAAGTATTACACTTATATATAGCATGTTCATACAATAATTTATCATGGCAAACATACTTTTAAAATTTGTACGTATATGGTATTTTCTATAAATATACAGAATATACTATACGTCATAATTTGAATATGTAACTGAATCGCAAAATGAACATCGCATTTTGCATGTACAATAACACCCAGATCATGAATCTATCATTATCTGACATTGAAAGCTTTGAAAACCTTAACCTATATGTCTAAAGTCCGCACCTTACGCCGTAAAAGTGTAACGAATTTAATAGAAACTCTATGCTTTCGTCAACGTCGATATGACGACCTATAATACAAGATAAGTCAGCTACTTTGCTACTTGTACCAATAGAAACCTTAAAACAAGTTAGGGTTAGGGTCTTCTTACCTAGAAATGAAGTCAGAATCGCTAGAATAGTGATTAGATCGGGGTGGTTAAGCACATATGATAACAGGGTAGAGTAACAGGATCTTTCTCCTACAACTCTCACACTTTCTCTCTCTTTCTTCTCTTCTCTCTCCTAGGGTTTTCTCAAATTCATATGGTGAGAATGAGAGAGGGTTTAAGGTCCTTATATAGGCCTAAAACTGATGGAAATGGCCCTAGGGCCAAGGTATACTTAAGTTATGTCCAAAGGGCAACTGTTTCAGCTCAACGGGGCATTTTCGGAGCCCCCCCTGAACCAAAGGTCGGACTTAAACTCACTAACTATGGATCTAGGTCAAGTTAAGTTTTCATTCCAATCAGGTTCCTAGATCACACGTGGCGAACCAGTTTCAGTCAACGGTCACTGAAACTCGATCAGGGTTACAAGTACACTGACCTGTGTATGAAATTTTCCTTGATCTGAGGGTGTATTTGGGTCAGATTCTGACGGTCTGATTGCTTATATTAGGCCCGTAAGTGACAAGTCTCAGATTACTTAAATTAGGTTACATTTCTAAAGAAATCTTCATTTTCTC
This sequence comes from Magnolia changhungtana, assembly GCA_030180095.1. Taxonomy (NCBI): domain Eukaryota; kingdom Viridiplantae; phylum Streptophyta; class Magnoliopsida; order Magnoliales; family Magnoliaceae; genus Magnolia; species Magnolia changhungtana. The sequence continues at coordinate 5,745,318 of JASAUF010000459.1, forward strand.
ACACTCCTCACTCCGGGCTCAAGCGAATAGCCCCGGGACACCATCTGGTTTTGATTTTCGATATGGTTGTCAAGCCTAGCAAGGCGGTCCTAATTCTATAACCTCGTATTATTCAGACTTTTGATGTGTGGTCTAGATCTGATACGTAGTTTCGTGATGCTCCCGAGAGCAGCCGGTAATGAGATTGATCCTAGATTTTAGGGTAACCTAGCGTCAATGATTCTACAAGTTTTGGGTCTTGCAGATCATATTTAAAGTGGATCAAACGGATTTCGTAGCTAATCTAGTTTAACACTTAGTTAACTTTGTCTAATTTCTAAAGGATTTGATCCTAAGTGATTTCTGCCTGAGGTGGTACTCGAGTCTTTTACGGGATTTTTCGAGTCGTTACAGAAGAACAGGTTTACAATAAAGGTGATTTTATTATGGGCAATACATGATTTTTCAGCTTAAGGACATCTATCTGGGTGTGGGACAGTAGGAAAGTATGCATGTCCTATTTGTAGTGAGGAGACTGACTCTGTTTAGCTAAAACATGGAAAGAAGTTTGCTTATATGGGGTACATAAGATTCCTCCCAAGAGCTCATATCTTTAGGAGCCAAAGATCTCGATTCAATGGGAATGATGAAAATCGACAGGCTCCAAAGCGTTTGTCTAGAGAATAGGTATTGGTTAAAATGAATAACATACAAGCCAAGTTTGGAAAGCATATAGGAAATAAGAGGAAGAAGACCATGGATGAGGAGTCTAACCTTACTACTTGGTCGAAGAGATCAATCTTCTTTACATTGCCGTATTGGGAGCATATGCCCATTCGTCATAATTTGGATGTGATGTATGTTGAGAAAAATGTTATTGAGAACCTTATTGTAACAATCATGAACATGAAGGACAAGTCTAAGGATGGTTTACAAGCCCGTCAGGATCTTATGGCTATGAAGATAAGATCGAAATATTGGCTAGAGGAAAAAAATATTGGCCAGAGGTTTACAAGCCCATTCGTCATAAGTTGTTATTGCCTAAGGATCCTTTCACATTATCCAGATCTGAAAGAGAACTCATTTGTCGAACCTTGAGTGATTTGAAAGTTTTCAGAGGGTATAGTGTAAACTGGAAACATCATATCAGTATGGATGACTATCACCTCAAGGGCCTTAAGTCACATGATTATCACATTCTAATGCAGCATTTACTACCCGTATTATTGATGCATTCATTCAAGAAAGAAAAGTCATTGCGTGCCGCCATTATACAATTGTTAAGATTCTTTAACATCATATGTTCTAAAGAAATTCATTGTATGGAGCTTCAAGAAATGAAAAATAAAAAGTGGAAACATTATGTGTTTTTGAAAAGTATTTTTCACCATCGTTTTTTATTTCTATGACACACCTTGTTGTGCACTTGGCGGAGGAGGCACAAGTTTGCGAACTTGTCAGATATCGATGGATGTATCCTTTTGAGAGGTAACTTTAACCGTTTTAATTTATTAACTTTTTCAAAATGGCTTATATTTTTTCATCAATACCTGATTTTAATATTTAACAGGATGATGAGAACATAAAAGAAGTATGTGATGAATCAAGCTTACCCAGAGGGCTGTATTGCGGAACGCTACATTATATAGGAATCTATGATGTACTGCATGGAATACTATCCTAATAATACAATAGGAGGTCATAAGCAAAGATTGAAAATATTCAATGATGACGAAAACGCTGGTGATTCCCAGAATGATAAGAAAGGAAAAGTTTACGATCTTACTACAGTGCAATACCAACAAGCACGCAGATGGGTTTTGTAACATTATGTTCAAAATCATCAAAGGGAGGTGTAAGTTAATGAAGTATATTATTCTTTTTTATATTTTTAAATGGCTTATGGTAATAAACATTGTTATATATATAATTAATTACTATGATTTGGAATTTGTAGGAAGTACCAAACATACATCCAGGGCCAAACACGTACGGGACAAAATCGAAAGGGTAATCTGTTAGCAGGAAAACCAATGGAATACATTCCTTGGTTAAGACATCAACTAAATAATCAAGAAATGTCTCAATTTAAGAGAATCACCGATGGTCCTGACTTCAAATGTATATCATATAATACTTACTCAGTAAATGGATATGTTTTTAACACTGTAAATTCTGAAATGAACAGAACAATACAGAACAGTGGAGTCTTAATGAAAGCGCTGACTAGCTTTAGGGCAAGTGCTAGGGATAGGAATCCTATAGAAGAAGAAGTCACTTATTATGGCATCATTAGACAAATTCTCAAATTGAACTACTTCGACTTCATAGTAGCACTCTTCTACTGCGATTGGGTGCATATTGAAGATAAATTGAATGGATGTTTCATAGATCCCGAAACAAATTTAATATTTGTCAATCTAGGAAGGTTTAGACGGAACTTAAAGGAAGACGATGAGCCGTTTATTCTTGCATCTCAGGTAGCTCAAGTCTTCTACTGTAAAGATCCAACTAGAGATGACTGGCATGTTGTACTGGATGCTCCTAAGAGATTGACGAAAGATGCATATGCATTTGAAGATCTACTTGAGTTTGAGGCCAGAAGGAATGTAGGTTCTTTAGCACTTTCATTAATCGATGATTTAAATAAAGAAGATGAAGATGTATAGGAAAAATCATGGGTAGAGAGTAAGCCGAGTACCTCACGTCATAGGAAACGGAAAAGAAACTAATAAGATTCAAATCAGTTTGAAAGTGAGTTCAATTCTATTTAGTAATGATTGTTACAATTTTTTAGCTATCAAAATATTAATAGAATGCCAATTACATAATAATGAGATATTATTTTGTTTTATAAAATTGTAGGAATTATGTCGAATTTTGGTGGTTCATCAGCTTCAGCCCAAGGAAGCAATACAAGGAAGAGGCTTGAATTAAATGAATATAAACAACTAGTCGGAGAAATGTCAGCGCCTTTCAACACATTTTTAGGGCAACTTGGCAGGACACACTGTTCAATTTCATTTGTTAATTGGCGCAAAGTGCCTGGTGCAGTTAAAGATAATATCTGGTCTATGGTTTTGGTGAGCATGTTTGTTCTTGATTTTATTTCTAATTCTTACTTTATAAGATTGTTTGATTATTAATTTAATGAAATAAGCCATGTACGACATCGATGATGAGTTAAAAGAATATGCATTTTCGAAAGTAAGCAAAGCTTGGAAGGTATGAAAATACAATCTGCGAAAGGAATATGATAAATTTGATAATGATGTAGAATGAAGAGGAAATTGTCCCATTGGTGTAAAGAAAGAGGATTGGGACATTTTCATTAATTTACAATCCACAGAATTATTAATCAATCTTTGTAAGAAGGGAAATACTTCCAGAGCACAGGTGAAATGCCATCACACGACTGGAAGACGAGGTGCTGCTAGAACATTAGAGAAAATGGTAATTTGTACTACATTTTTTAACAATTTAATTAATGAATATAAATTCTTGTTAACTAATTTGTTTATATAATTACAGCAAAAAGAAAATCCAAATATTATCATCACCAGGACCGACTTGTTTATTGTCACTCATAGCAGACCTGATGAGTCTTACCCAACACAAACACATCTTGAAACAGCGGTGAGAATAATTTTTTAGTTTTTAATCATTTTTTTATTTAAGTACAGTGAAGGATTTATTGTAACAATTATCTTCTAATAGGAAAGAATATTATTGATAGCTGGCAGTGATCCTTCCAGTAAGTATAGGGATTTAGACCACGACCCAGTTTCACAGGTTTTCCATCAATTCTACTCACTTTACATACATTATCGTTGATTTTTTTTAATAATAATATACACACATCACTAATCTTAAAAATTAATGTTTAGGTTTGTGGTCGTGATAGCAGAGGCCGGGTTAGGGGCATGGATTTGGGTATTTCTAAGACTACTCTGAAGGTTACCACCCCCTACATTATAGAAGCTCGGTCGGAGAGGAATGCACGTATGTCCATTGAGGCTAAATTTGAAACATCAATGACTCAAATGCAAGAATTTTGTACGATTGTTGAGCAACAATTTGCTGAACATAGGCAATAAATTACTCATCAAAGCCAACTACTTCACCGCTCCCCTGATACAGCTGTATCTCAGGTACTGCATTTATCACGATCAAATGATATAATTATTATTTTTAAAGATAAAAGTAGCATTATTATTTACATGAAACCATTATTTTATTTATAGGCCCACTGTCGATCTGGTGAGCCGTCAAGTATTCGAGAAGACTCTGCAACAACTCCATCGATGAAACAAATTTGCTAATTGAGAGATATTTGTGGTCGGACTGTTGCTAGTAGGCGGAGGGTGTCAGATAATATAGGCACCCCTCCAGAATGCATCAGAGTTGTAATAGATGATATCAATGTTCGCACAACAGAGTTGTTTAATGATGACAGGACATTTGAAGATATTCAATTGGGTGAAATTGTTGTTTGGCCCAAATTCCTGATGAGAATTTGAATATTCAGTAGTTTTTTTTTTAACCTTTTCAACTCTAGGACATGCTTTGGTAATTTGTATGATGAAAACTTAATTATTCATTGAAATCCTTTTTTGATCAAGTTTCCTTTTTTATTTATTTAATCTTTAGCATCCTTTTTATTAATTATGGCTTGTTGTCATTTGTTTTTTATTAACCAAGTCACTAAAGGATTTCAATTTCAAATGTAACTGAAGTATTGACAGAATGTTGTCTCTTGTTGCAGTATGAGATGTAATAAGAATATACATTGATTGTGTATTTGAATTTTTTTAAATGCACCAACCAGAAACGATTTGAGACGACGTTCAATGATACTTTGTTAAATATGAAATTTATGACCTTTAGTAACTTGGTTAATTAAAAAGAACTACGTAGTGGCTTGATCCCAATCTGACTTTTTGGGTACGTAGGCAGCCGTTCGTAATGTACTAGAATATCGGTGCAGCCACAAATCTTTTTTCTCCTTTGAATTGTAACAGAATGTATTGGTTGCATTTTTCTTTGTCATACAGGTTGTGGCTATCAAAGATATAATATCACCTCCTTATAGGGAAACATTTAATGATGTGTACAGGTAAATTTATTTTTTCTTATTCTTTATATTGTTTCCCAGTTATATTTGTGTTGGTTTCAGAGTATAGGTAGCGATAGAAATTGTTGGTCGATTGTGGCTAGTAAACAAAGGGATGAGTAACCAACAATACAAATATGGGAGGCCTTCCCCAGGTATCCAGATGCTTTTAGATATATTTATTTTATTTTTAAATGTATTAGATCGAAATTGATGGAGCAGACCCGGATGTGCGTCGGAGCTATCTGGATGTTAAGCGGGGGTCCCTGGAAGGTGGGAACCATTGTTATGACCATGATGAAGCTGTCCATTTCCTATGGATAGCGTTGGAGGGGCCTGGTCATTTGGACAGGCTGTGTTTATCTATTTGCTTAAAATTAATGGAGCAGACCCGGATGTGCGTCGAAGCTATCTGGATGAGCGGGAGTCCCTGGAAGGTGAGAACCGCTGTTATGACTATGATGAAGCTGTCCATTTCCTATGGACAATATTGGAGGGGCCTAACCATTTGTATAGGCCGTGTTTATCTGTATTTGCAGGGACCACACCCTTAACCTAAGCCACACCCTAAATCTATAACCTAAACCGATTCTCAAATACCTAAACTTATAACCTATAACCTAAACCACACCCTAAACCCTAAACCTTAACCTATTCTCAATTCCTTAAACCTTAACCTATAACCTAACCTAAACTTAAACCTATAACCTACACTTATAACCTAAACTTAAACCTAAACCTATAACCTAAACCTAAGCCTAAGCCTAAACCTAAACCTAAACATAAAACCTAAATGTATTATCAAATCCTTAGACCTAATCCTAATCTCAACTCCCTAACCTAAACATGAAAACCCAAACCTAAACCCGATCCCGAACCCGAACCCAATTTCCTAAACCTAAACCTTAACCTATTCTCAATTCCCTAAACCTATAGCTTATAACCTAAACCTAAACCTTAACCAAAACCTAAACCTAAACCTATAACCTTAACCTAAACCAAAACCTATGACCTATAACCTAAACTTATAACCTATAACCTAACCTTAAACTAAACCTAAAACCTAAACCTAAACCTAAAACCTAAAAGTATTCACAAATTCCTAAACCTAAAACTTACACCTAATTCTAATTTAACTCCCTAACCTAAACCTAAACCTAAACTTGAAAACCCAAACCTAAACCCGATCCTGAACCCGATTTCCTAAACCTAAACCTTAACCTATTCTCAATTCCCTAAGCCTATAGCTTATAACTAAAACCTAAACCTTAAACTAAACCTAAACCTAAACCTATAACCTTAACCTAAACCAAAACCTATGACCTAAAACCTTAACCTATAGCTTATAATCTAAACTTATAACTTAAAGCCTAACCTTAACCTAAACCTAAAACCTAAACCTTAACCTATAACCTAAAACCTAAATGTATTCTCAAATCCCTAAACCTAAAACCTACACCTAATCCTAATCTCAACTCCCTAGCCAAAACCTAAACCTAAACTTGAAAACCCAAACCTAAACCCGATCCCAAACCCGAACCCCATTTCTAAACCTAAACCTTAACCTATTCTCAATTCCCTAAACCTATAGCTTATAACCTAAACCTTAACCTAAACCAAACCTAAACCTATAACTTTAACCTAAACCAAAACCTATGACCTAAAACCTTAACCTATAACCTATAACCTAAACTTATAACCTATAACCTAACCTTAACCTAACCCTAAAACCTAAACCTTAACCTATAACCTATAACCTAAACCTAAATGTATTCTCAAATCCCTAAACCTAAAACCTACACCTAATCCTAATCTCAACTCCCTAACCTAAACCTAAACTAAACTTGAAAACCTAAACCTAAACCCAATCTTAAACCCGAACCGATTTCCTAAACCTAAACCTTAACCTATTCTCAATTCCTAAACCTTAACCTATAACCTAACCTAAACCTAAACCTATAACCTACATTTATAACCTAAACCTAAACCTATAACTAAAACCTAAGCCCAAAACCTAAACCTAAACCTAAACTTAAAACTTAAATGTATTCTAAAAACTTACACCTAAACCTACACCTAATCCTAATCTCAACTCCCTAACCTAAACCTAAACCTAAACGTCAAAACCCAAACCTAAACCCGATCCGAACCCGATTTCCTAAACCTAAACCTTAACCTATTCTCAATTCCCTAAACCTATAGCTTATAACCTAAACCTAAACCATAACCTAAACCTATAACCTTAACCTAAAACAAAACCTATGACCTATAACCTATAACCTAACCGTAACCTAAACCTAAACCTAAAACCTAAATGTAATCTCAAATCCCAAAACCTAAAACCTACACCTAATCCTAATCTCAACTCCCTAACCTAAACCTAAACCTAAACCTAAACTTGAAAACCCAAACCTAAACTCGATCCCAAACCCGAACCCGATTTCCTAAACATAAACCTTAACCTATTCTCAATTCCCTAAACCTATAGCGTATAACCTAAACCTAAACCTTAACCTAAACCTATAACCTTAACCTAAACCAAAACCTATGACCTAAAACCTTAACCTATAACTTATAACCTATAACCTAACCTTAACCTAACCCTAAAACCTAAACCTTAATCTATAACCTAAAACCTAAACCTAAACCTAAAACCAAAATGTATTCTCAAATCCCTAAACCTAAAACGTACACCTAATCCTAATCTCAACTCCCTAACCTAAACCTAAACCTAAACTTGAAAAACCAAACCTAAATCGGATCCCAAACCCGAACCTGAATTCCTAAACCTAAACCTTAACGTATTCTCAATTCCCTAAACCTTAACCTATAACCTAAGCTAAACCTAAACCTATAACCTACACTTATAACCTAAACCTAAACCTTTAACCTAAACCTAAGCCTAAAACCTAAACCTAAACCTAAACCTAAAACCTAAATGTATTCTCAAATCCTTAAACCTAAACCTACACCTAATCCTAATCTCAACTCCCTAACCTAAACCTAAACCTAAACATAAAAACCCAAACCTAAACCCGATCCCGATCCAGAACCCGAACCCAATTTCCTAAACCTAAACCTTAACCTATTCTCAATTCCTTAAACCTATAGCTTATAACCTAAACTTAAACCTAAACCTAAACCTATAACCTTAACCTAAACCAAAACCTATGACTGAAACCTTAACCTATAACCTATAACCTAAACTTATAACCTATAAACTAACCTTAACCTAAACCTAAAACCTAAACCTTAACCTATAACCTATAACCTAAACCTAAACCAAAAACCTAAATGTACTTTCAAATCCCTAAACCTAAAACCTACACCTAATCATAATCTCAACTCCCTAACCTAAACCTAAACCTAAACTTGAAAACCCAAACCTAAACCCGATCCCAAACCCGAACTCGATTTCCTAAATCTAAACCTTAACCTATTCTCAATTCCCTAAACCTTAACCAATAACCTAACCTAAACCTAAACCTAAACCTATAACCCGCACTTATAACCTAATCCAAAACCTATAACTTAAACCTAAACCTAAACCTAAAACCTAAATGTATTCTCAAATCCTTAAACCTAAACCTACACCTAATCCTAATCTCAACTCCTTAACCTAAACCTAAACCTAAACTTGAAAACCCAAACGTAAACCCGATCCTAAACACGAACCCGATTTCCTAAACGTAAACCTTAACCTATTCTCAATTCCCTAAACTTAAACCTATGGCTTATAACCTAAACCTAAACCTTAACTTAAACCTTAACCTAAACTTAAACCTAAACCTATAACCTTAACCTAAACTAAAACCATTGACCTAAAACCTTAACCTATAACCTATAACCTAAACTTATAACCTATAACCTAACCTTAACCTAAACCTTAACCTATAACCTATAACCTAAACCTAAACCTACAACCTAAATGTATTCTCAAATCCCTAAACCTAAAACCTATACCTAATCCAAATCTCAACTCCTTAACCTAAACCTAAACCTAAACATGAAAACTCAAACTTAAACCCGATCCGGAACCTGAACCCAATTTCCTAAACCTAAACCTTAACCTATTCTCAATTCCCTAAACCTTAACCTATAACCTAACCTAAACCTAAACCTATAACCTACACTTATAACCTAAACCTAAACCTATAATCTAAATGTATTCTCAAATCCTAAAACCTAAACCTACACCTAATCCTAATCTTAACTCCCTAACCTAAACTTAAACCTAAACTTGAAAACCCAAACGTAAACCGGATCCCGAACACAAACCCGATTTCCTAAACCTAAACCTTAACCTATTCTTAATTCCCTAAACCTATAGCTTATAACCTAAACCTAAACCTTAAGCGAAAGCTTAACCTAAACCTAAACCTAAACCTATAACCTTAACCAAAACCAAAACCTATGACCTAAAACTTTAACCTATAACCTAAACTTATAACCTATAACCTAACCTTAACCTAACCCTAAAACCTAAACCTTAACCTATAACCTAAAACCTAAACCTAAATCTAAAACCTAAATGTATTCTCAAATCCCTAAACCTAAAACCTACACCTAATCCTAATCTCAACTCCCTAACTAAAACTTAAACCTAAACTTAAAAACCCAAACCTGAACCTGATCTCGAACCTGAACCCGATTTCCTAAACTTAAACTTTAACCTATTCTCAATTCCCTAAACCTTAACATATAACCTAACCTAAGCCTAAACCTATAACCTACACTTATAACCTAAACCTATAACTTAAACTTAAGCCTAAAACCTAAACCTAAACCTAAATCCTAAATGTATTCTCAAATCCTTAAACCTAAACCTACACCTAATCCTAATCTCAACTCCCGAACCTAAACCTAAACCTAAACTTGAAAACCCAAACCTAAACCCGATCCCGAACCCGAACCCGATTTTCTAAACCTAAACCTTAACCTATTCTCAATTTCCTAAACTTATAGCTTATAACCTAAACTTAAACATTAACCTAAACCTATACCTAAACTTATAACCTTAACCTAAACTAAAACCTATGACCTAAACCTTAACCTATAACCCATAACCTAAACTTATAACCTATAACCTAAGCTTAACTTAAACCTAAAACCTAAACCTAAACCTAAACCTAAAGCCTAAATGTATTCTCAAATCCCTAAACCTAAAACCTATACCTAATCCTAATCTCAACTCCCTACTCTAAACCTAATCCTGAACTTGAAAACCCAAACCTAAACCCGATCTCGAACCCGATCCTGATTTCCTAAACCTAAACCTTTACCTATTCTCATTCCCTAAACCTTAACCTATAACCTAACCTAAACCTAAACCTATAACCTACACTTGCAACCAAAACCTAAACCTATAACCTAAACCTAAACCTAAAACCTAAATGTATTCTCAAATCCTTAAACCTAAACCTACACCTAAACCCACACCTAATCCTAATCTCAACTCCCTAACTTAAACCTAAACCTAAACTTGGAAACCCAAACGTAAACCCGATCCCGAACCCGAACCCGATTTCCTAAACCTAAACCTTAACCTATTCTCAATTCCTTAAACCTATAGCTTATAACCTAAACCTAAACCTTAACCTAAACCTATAACCTTAACCTAAACCAAAACCTATGACCTGAAACCTTAACCTATAACCTATAACCTAAACTTATAACATATAACCTAACCTTAACCTAACCCTAAAACCTAAACCTTAACCTATAACCCATAACCTAAACCTAAACCTAAAACCTAAATGTATTCTCAAATCCCTAAACCTAAAACCTACACGTAATCCTAATCTCAACTCCTAACCTAAACCTAAACCTAAACTTGAAAACCCAAACCTAAACACGATCCCGAACCCGAACCCGATTTCTAAACCTAAACCTTAACCTATTCTCAATTCCCTAAACCTAAACCTATAACCGACACTTATAACCTAAACCTAAACCTAAAACCTAAACCTAAACATAAAACCTAAATGTATTCTCAAATCCTTAAACCTAAACCTACACCTAATCCTAATCTTAACTCCCTAACATAAACCTAAACTTAAACTTCAAAACCCAAACCTAAACCCGAACCCGATTTCCTAAACCTAAACCTTAACCTATTCTCAATTCCCTAAACCCTATAGCTTATAACCTAAACCTAAACCCGAACTTAAACCTTAACCTAAACCTATAACCTTAACCTAAACCAAAACCTATGACCTAAAACCTTAACCTATAACCTATAACCTAAACTTATAACCTATAACCTAACCTTAACATATAACCTAAAACCTAAACCTAAACCTAAAACTGAAATGTATTCTCAAATCCCTAAACTTAAACCTACACTTAATCCTAATCTTAACTCTCTGACCTAAACCTAAACATAAACTTGAAAACCCAAACCTAAACTCGATCCCGAACCTGAACCCGATTTGTTAAACCTAAACCTTAACCTATTCTCAATTCTCTAAACCTTAACCTATAACCTAACCTAAACCTAAACCTAAACCTATAACCTGCACTTATAACCTAAACCTATAACCTAAACCTAAGCCTAAAACCTAAACCTAAACCTAAACCGAAATGTATTCTCAAATCCTTAAACCTAAACCTACACCTAATCCTAATCTCAACTCCCTAACCTAAACTTAAACCTAAACTTGAAAACCCAAACCTAAACCCGATCCCGAACCCGTTCTAAACCTAAACCTTAACCTTTACCTATTCTCAATTCCCTAAAGCTATAACCTATATACTATAATCTATAACCTAAAGCTAAACCTTAACCTTAATCTAAACCTAAACCAAAACATATAACCTAAACCTTAACCTATAACCTATAACCTAAACTTATAACCTATTACCTAACCTTGACCTAAACCTAAAACTTAAACCTAAACCTAAACCTATAACCCAAAACATAAACATAAACCAAAAACTTAAATGTATTCTCAAATCTCTAAACCTAGACCTACACCTAATCCTAATCTCAACTCCCTAACCTAAACTTGAAAACCTAAACCTAAACCCGATCCCGAACCCGAACCCGATTGCTGTAATAATGTAGCCCAATCACATGACAACAAACAAGAATGTTTCCCTTTTAACACATGCCCCTTTTTACAAAGCTTTAATTTTTGTTGTTGTTTCTATTAACTTGAATTGAAACACTTTTTTGCATTATTTGTTTGCATTAGTTTTATTTTAATGATCAATTTTATTTTAAAAAAGTGTCCACTTTTTTTTTTAAAGAAGTTTCTACAATTCTTCATGATTCTGAATTATAATGTTTTGTTGGTTGAATATTTTTTATTAGATGAAAGACACAAAAAGAAAATTGTTGCTGATTTTTTTCCTATTTTATTTATGATGTTAAACTTATATGTATTTATGCGTGGATGAATATAATGTGGATAAGATTGTTTGTGTTTGGATGGATGTAGTTTATGTTTGGATAAATGTAGTTTATGTTTGGATGGATTTACGTAGTTTGGGTTTAGATGTATGTGAATGTGAATATGATGAAATATATTATATAACAGGTGTATATCAGGAAGAATACGATGAAATATGTTGTACCAAGTGTATATTGACCTTCTCAAATTTGAAAATGTCCTTTTAAGGGTATAAGAGATGGTTCATAGCAATCTTTTTTAAGGACGGGTCCTTTGAAGGCTCATAAGAGACGGTTCATAGCAGTCATTTTTAAGGACAGTCCATGACCGTCCTTTTACAGGACGGTGCATAGCCGTCTTTTAAAGGCTTATAAGAGACTATCCATGATAGTCTTTTTTAAGGATGGTCTATGACTATCCTTTGAAGGCTTATAAGAGATGGTCCATGACCGTCCTTTTAAAGGACGGTCCATGGCCGTCCTTTGAAGGCTCATAAGAGACGGTCCATGACCGTCCTTTCTAAGGATGGTCTATGACCAGCCTTTTCAAGGACGGTCCATGACTGACATTTTTTTGTCAATAAGAATGACGGTTTTCAACTGTCCTTTAAGTAATAAGACGCCTCAAAATATGACGGCCCATGTGACGGTCCATGACCGTCCTTTTTTGTCATTTGAGACGGCTCTAGACCGTCCTTCTTTTGCTTTTTTGGTGTAATGTGTGGCCTACACCACATGAAAAATATGGGGAGGAGATGTCAAGCATAGCTGTTCATGGGGCCAAGAAGGAAAATTGGAGCTTTTAGTACTATTTTATGTATTTATGAAGGAAAAGCACTTTTTACAGACCAATCAGAAAGCAGGCAGTAATCAGTCCATAGCTCAAATAATTAATAGGTGATTTAAAAGAAAAAAAGAAAGAAAAAAGAAGACCTAGTATGTAGGACCAAAGTCCCCTCTAGCACACTTGGCTGATACAATAAGCTCGTACTGCGGGACCCAATGGTTGTTTAAATTATTAACAGTCAACGGTCTGAATTCAATAAATAAATGTCCATTAATCAGAGTCTACAATTGTCCAATCAATCTGAACTTACGTATATTACCTATCTACCATGGATCTCATAACTTGGACGGTTTGATTTGAGTTAAATGCATGTCATGTGTATAACTCCTGCGTGCATTTTTATAAATTGTCACACCATGCCTGTCTGTGCAAGTTTCCAAGAGGAGCCCCCTTCAAATTGGACCAATGAGCTGAATGTCTGTAGGAGACTGAAGGTCCTGGCTAGGTAACATTTGGCCTTAGCTGATTGTATTTTCTCCCTTAATCATCTATTACTGGACCACCTATTGAAGGGTTAGGATTCTTCCAATCATAGAGATTTTTGGTATACGGGCCGTCCACAGTGGAGCCTGTGAGATCAACTGTTTCGACCAATGAACCTTGGGTCCCACTGTCTTAAACTTGCACTATGCAACGTTTCTGTCCAAGCATTGTAAGTTTCTGTGCACATAACCATTGGATCTGGTGATAGAAAATGGATGGTCAAGGATCCTCCGATGGCTGATATTGTCTCACATCTGCCTGACTATATATCAAGCTAACATTCAATCTAGGGACCATAGTTTAAAAAACCCAAAACCCCACTCAACTTGATGTTCATCCAGGTTGAGTGGACTGGACCCAACTCGGCTCAATATTTAATAAATTATAAATAAAAAAAATACTTATACTAAAAAAAAATAATTAAAATAGGAGTATGATATAAGTAAGAGGAGTAACCACCATGTGTAGCATATATACCCTAATGGTTGAAAAGCTGAATGACTCACATCTAGCCGACCAGGTTTTAAATTCAACTCTAACAAGTTTTCCTGAGTCCAGGCCCAGTCAAGGACTCCGCTCCAAATTGCACAAGTTGACCCGCTAAATTCGACTCAGTGAGTTTTAGAACTATGGTATGGACCATCCATAGTAGGGCCCACAAAACATTCACCTCCTTTGATACTCTGGCAGCAAGTGATGCTTTATATACAAGCGCTCAAAATGTAGACATGGCCATATTAACTCAAACTAGACCAACTAGCTTAATCCATTGAGTCAGAGTCCCAGTCCTTTTCAGTTACACCCATAGCCGGCAGGTTTGGGAACCCACAATACATCTACACGCATTACAAGCGTGGAGTATAGCTGCTTATTTGATAAGAGTTCTCCCTAGATGGGAATGCCTAAAAATACTTTGGGATTGAATATTTCAAACCATTAATTATACGATGACCGTTAGTTTTTAATGCAAAAAGATAAAATAAAATCAAAAGGTTGAAATAATTCAATTGCGCTTTAATTTGTTCTCTCTCTCTCTCTCTCTCTCTCTCTCTCTCTCTCTCTCTCTCTCTCTCTCTCTCTATGGATCAGGTGAGATCAGTCACATAAACAGTTTGGATCATTGAAAGATGTCCCAAATTTAAAGGTCAAAGGATACCGTACGTGTGAAGTATTGGCACACCTTCATCACCCACAAAAAAGAAGAGGGGAAAATCTTATTAAAAAGCTACGTAATTGATATGTAATTTAAAATTAAGTAGCTTACATCCTTTAATGTGCAAGCAAATGGGTGGGTAGTTGAGGTGGGACCCACAATAGTGTTAATGTAAAATCCACTTCGACCACCAGGTGCATCACCCTATGCTAGAACAAGGACCTCAAAATCAGCTCCATTTATGATTTAAATGGACCACATGATTGAAAACAGGGTTGAGGACAATGCTAACCTTCTAAACTATTTCCATTAGTGTGGCTCAAGGGAATCGCGGATGGGTATGAATTTTGGTTCATAGGCCTAAATTTTCATGAAATCTAATTGATGGAGTAGATTATATATAATTATCAGGATAGACTTAATTTGTAAAAAACAATGGTAGATGTCTCTCTCTCAACTATTTCCTCGTACCGTGACCCATCGAAATCAAAGGTCAGCATGGAGTTTTCCCTTGGGCCTAATATTGAACTAAATATCAAATAGCCAAAGTAGATCTCACATAAATATCAAATGGCTGCGGTCAAAATTAAAAGTGGCATACTATACAATTTCATTTTTTTTTCTTTTTTTCCAAATATTCTCTCTATTATTGAAGGGGACAGGTCACTTATTTTTAGAGGGGCCACCATAATGTATATGTCAAATCCACTCCAACCATTGAAGGCATAGTCCGAGCTTAAGCCAAAAACAAAAAAAAAAAAAAAAAAAAAAAAGAAGATAAAGAATCATCTTCACTTAGCCACACCAAGGAAAACAATTGAGAGAAGAGCATCCATCCTTAATTTTTACAAGGCCCAACGTAATTTCTGTTGTAAAACAAATGTCTTAAATCTTGGTTCACTGCGTTGCTCGACCAGTCGAAGGTCCTTTTGATTGGTCGAAGCCTATTCGACTTGAAGTCCGGCGATGATATATTTGAGATTTCTGGATCCTTCGACCAGTCGAAGTACAGACTTGACTAGTCAAGGGTGCCCTTCGACCAGTCAAAGGTTACGCAGATGGTGCACAGATTCTGTGCGGACTGTGTAAATTGGAGACGGTTTCAGAGAGGTGCATAAGTGGAGTTTCCTAAACTATAAATAGGGGTCTCTAGGGTCTTTCTAAATAATGCTAAAGTTTTCTAAAAGGGTTCTAATAGTTTTTAAAAGAGTTTTAGAGTTTCTAAAGGGTGTAACAAGGGTGAGATTCGAGGTTGTTCGAATTGGATAAGTCCTTTCTCTTTGTAATTTCTATTTTCATAGTGGAATTCTGTCACTTTGTGCCATGATTTTTTTTTTTTCCGAAAGGGTTTTCCACGTTAAATCTATGTTTTTCTTGTGATTGCTTGGTGTCATTGGATTGCTATTGTAGATCCATATCTATGTGATTCCGCAGCACAAATCCCCAACAATTCCGACCATTAAATGTTATATTAAAATTTAGGCCAAATGCTTTTAAAAGAGTTACCTCAAGAAAATATCAAACTTTTATTACTTCGAAATTTATAGTTCAAAAATATAAAACGAATAAAGAGCAATATGAAAAGCCAAGAACTAGGTCAGGGAAGTAAAAATGAAAGAACCGATGTTAGATGAATAAAGCCAAAAAGAAAAACCGACGTCTCAGGCCAAAAACAAGCATGTGAGAAATTAAACTGGCCATCGGGATGAATTTTACGGCTGAGCCCACTCAAGCGGCCAATCAATTTTACTGGCACTCCCACCAAACTGTAGCCATTAGAATGATACTTACATCAATACCATATCCAACATCACAACGCAGAGCTAAAATGCCACGCGTTTGTAAGGAAGCCCAACTGCATGTCACAATATATGCAAACCTGAAAACGCTGAGAAGATCTAATCCGTCCATCATGTGTGTCCCACCAGTTTCTGTACTTTTCCTTATCTACCTAATTAGTCTGGCTTGACTTTTGGTGCACACTGACGTAACACCGTGAGATCAGTTCAAGGACGTTTTAGATATTGCACGTGAAGAGTATATGGGCCGCCTTATACACGTGTGAGGCTTAGCAAACCTCGCACAAAGTAAAACAATGGTGTTACCAAAACTTAAAACTACTACATTGCAAGTGTAATATCCTCACGTGTAGAAAAAGTCACACGTGCATGATATCAGATGACACAGCAGGCGATCGGTGGCTGGGCACATGTAGGGGTGTACACTAACTGAGCTAGCTCGCTTGGCTGGACTCGAAAAAATTTGATTCGATTCAGTTCGAAGCTGAGTTCAAACCGAGTCAAGCTGATTTTCTGGCTCCACTTGACTTGGATCAAATCCAACTTAAATCGAACTCGGAACGATCCAGTTTGGTGACTCGGTTACTTTGCTACTGATGTTGCTCCCAAAGTGTTTGATGAAATGACTCAACCAAGTATAGCAGGTGGCAAGGAAGGTAGGTACATGAAACAAATACTTGTTTGTATTTTTTTAATTTTTATGTTGCTTATCCGGTGTTTGATAAAATATCTGTAAAACTATTGTTTTTGTTTTACAAAACAGTGAGATTTTGAAGATACGGTCCAGATGCTCGTGAAAATGTTGCAATGTCAAACTCTTCTAACCAAACCGAGTTGAGTTGGCCAATCAGGCTCAAGGACCGAGTGAGCCGAGTTCAAGCTGAGGTCAGCTAGTTGCCGAGCGAAGTTAGACTCGAAGTGCACCCCTAGTTACATGCAATTCCACGAAATTCAATCAAATATGATCATAAAGTATGCATATGTGTGTGAAGTATATGACGGTTAAGGTGAACTGACCAATGGTCTGATTTTATGTACACTACAGATTGTCCTAGTTGATGCTCTGATGGGTCATAAGATAAGGCATGTAACAATTGGAATCACATGATGAGCGGATCCGATCCCTCACATGAATCCTCATTTACACGTGTGAGGCGAGTACACTTTCAATATGTACTCGAGCTCGAGCTAGTACGCGCGCATTTCTAGAGATTTTTCTCGTGTCCCATAATATCGCCTCTTCATCTCGTGATAAATATACGCCTTTCACGTGGGAAGAGGGGACAGAGAGAGCGAGACCACGTGGTTCCTGCACTTGCTGCTGCCAGGCGATGATATGGTGGACCGGGAAGAACCGAAATATGGTACATCTATCACTCAACAGCACACATGGCAGGGTGATATATTGATCGGGTCCACCCACATGTAGGCTCCTAGCATGTATGTTTTGTATAAAAAATCATTCCTATTTAAAAAATCCTATCTGCCTGGTATTTAGTATTAAATGGACGGTGCAAAACGGAAACGTCAATGGACAAATATGCAGTGGGATAAACCGCGGATTGCGTCCTACCCCCGTCCGTCTCCAGCTGGGAACGGGCAGGAGCTTTGAGTGTCCATCGTGATGTGTGGTTCTTATCCACACCGTCCATCCATTTTTTTCGTATCATTTCAGGCCATAGTACCAAAAATTTCGCAGATCCAGAGATCAGGTGGACTACACAATGGGGATTAAACACTTACCGTTGAAAACTTTTTGGGGCCGCAGAATTTTGAGATGGAGCTGATATTTTTGTTTTTTCTTCATCCAGGTCTATGTAACTTTATGAATAGTTTAGATGGCAAATAGAAATCAGGTGGGCCCTGAAAAAGTTTCAACGGTGAGGATCATTATCACTACTGCTTCCTGTGCTGTGGTCCAATTGAGCCTTGGATCTACCTAATTTTTTTTAAAACACCCTAAAATGATACGAAAAATTAGACGGACTACGTGGATAAGACCCTACATCACGTTGGCCACTCAAAGCTCCTGCCCGTTTCAAGCTGGAGACATGAGGGAGTAGGACGCAAACCGCGTCCCTTTTATGTTGGCCTGCATGTGGGCGTACCTGGTTGATACACACTCGGCCACGTGTCCTTGTGGGGAAGATTTCTTCGGTATATTGCGGTTTGGAATTTTTACCAGTGGCACCGAGGTATGTTTGTGAAGCCGCGGGCGCGGATGAGCTACTGACACGTTGAGCAGCGAGACTAGCTACCGAAGTGACGTCAGTAAGTTCCTTGGGTCCTACCATGACGTATGTTTTGTATCCCCACTTTTCATCTATTCGCAGGCATCATTTTTAGGTAATACCCAAAGAAAGAGTTAAATCCAAAGCTCCGGTGGACCCAGAACAAAAAACAGTGGGATAGTGATATGCACCGTTAAAAACTTCTAAATGCCCCAAAAGTTATAGATTAAGTTGATATTTGTGTTTCCCTTATTTAATGTTTTTTTTTTTAAACTTTTGGATAGGTTAGATTTCAAATAAACATTATGATGTGCCTTAGGATAGTTTTAACGGTGGGAATCACTCTCCCCACAGTTTTCTTTGGTGGGGTCTTACTGCAAATTTTTATTTGTTTCATTCTTTGTTTCATACCCAAAAATGATATCTAAAGATGGATGGACGGTTTGGATATAACACATACATCATAGTGAGCCCACATAACTTGGTGACGCCACTTAGCAGCCGACTCGCTACTCAACCTGACAGTATCTAATCCTTTACCTGACATTTTATTTTATTTTATTTTATTTATTTATTATTATTATTTTACAGACGTAAATGCGCCTTAGCCATCATAGTTATATCCGAATTCGCTTTTAAGTGCGGATAAGATACAAGGCCCACTATGATTTATGACGCGGCATATTAAGGGTTGATTAAGTTCACTGTATGGCAGATTTGATTCGAGAAGATACAGGGCCCACTATGATTTATGATGTAGCATATTAAGGGTTAATTGGATTTGCAGATTTGATTCGTTCATTCGCTTCCTGGTCTACTATTTCAATTGAAAATTTCTAACCCATTTATAATTCAAGTCCTCCGTGGCTAACAAAAATATAAGGGTGTTCGTTCAATATTAACACATTCCTATAGCATTGTTGATGCATTTTTTCGGTAGACCCTCCTTACTAGACTTCCGAGAATCTACACACGGAAAAAGAGACAAAGGAGACCCTTGCTAGTATAGGGGACCCTCCGATGCTTAAGTAAGGACTTTGGATATATTGAAGGAGATGATTTCTTTGAAAAAGAGTCACCAATCGTGTTTTAGATAGAGTATGCGTACCTTACAATGGCTAAAGACTCTTCTATCTATATGAGAGGGATGATCACATAGTAGGAAGTCTTCTCCGTTTAGGATTCCTGATACTCCGGAGATCTTCCCGCAAGGGTATTCAGATCCGCCAGGGATCTCCCCCAGATAACGGACGCCCGAGATCTACGAGACCTGATCTTATCTCCCAAAGATCTTGGGAGAGATCTTCAGGCCGTTCAAGAGATCCTCGGTCTGTTCGTTTGGGGCAAGGTCCGAGAGGTCGGATGGTGAAGGCATGCAATACCCTGGAGGTAGGTAATATTAAGTTGTTCGATAGATCAACATATGTGTGAAGTCGTTCGATAGATCAGCGTTCACCTTAGTTGACCTCTGATGGCCATTAGCCTTGTCGGAGACAGTTCTGACCTATGGCCGAGCGATAGCTGACCTATGATCAGGTCTACCTATAACCAACCTATCGCTGACCTATGATCAGGTCTACCTATAACCAACCTATCGCTGACCTATAACTATCATGTAGTTGTGCCGACCTATTAAATAGGATGGCTATTGCTTGAGTGAGCCTATGTTTGTGCCGACCTACTTTAGGTCGTCTTTTCTTGACCAGTAAATGTCTCGTAAGTAGTTTGCCCATTGGATCCATGCTGACTGTAAAGTTGGCCCCCTTTCTACAGGTCAAAATATTTTCCCCCTAGTAGTAAGCCCCCTTTACTTTTGAGTCGATTTTTATAAACTTGGGAAGTAACTTAGATGTA
Source organism: Magnolia changhungtana (assembly GCA_030180095.1). Classification (NCBI taxonomy): domain Eukaryota; kingdom Viridiplantae; phylum Streptophyta; class Magnoliopsida; order Magnoliales; family Magnoliaceae; genus Magnolia; species Magnolia changhungtana. The sequence continues at coordinate 5,766,170 of JASAUF010000459.1, forward strand.
GCTTAGGTCGGGTTATACTATCATAAATGTTGAGTATGAAGGCCAACACAGAAGTTGAGGCGTGTCGATAATCATGTACGGCGTAGACAAGGTGGCATTCCGTGGCTCGAGGTCACGTGTCTGCCAGGCCGCTATTTCAATGTCAGACCAACTAGAGATTGACACGTGGCTAATTCTCGATATTAGGGCCGACTGACGAGTAGGGTCGCGCCACGCATTAAAACAGGGTTGTCGAGGGGACGTCGTATAGAACCTGCATTGATGGGCGCACTCAAGCGCTACCACTTGACTTTCCTAAATAAGGAAAGCCCAAATGTTTTTCAAAGGGTCCATTTACATTTTTTCCATTCCAATCGTCTTCCTTAGCTTAACAGCGGCGATTTTCGGTGACTATACTCACCAGCGGTCAGGCGACTCCATTTCTTTATCCGCCCCCTCCCTTTTTTTTTTTTTTTTTTTTGCCTTCATTAGTGACTTTCAACATTTATAAAGACAGCCATGTCTGACTCCTTTAATTCATGGGAGGGGGTCTCCGACCGCGATAATGGGGTGAGTAGCCTTCACACGATGTCAAACCTACCGTCGTCATTGATGATGATGGGTGACGCCAATTTTCTGGCGATGCAGTCGTCGAGGGTGATGGAGAAGTCCCCGGTAGAGAGGCCAATAAGGGAGGAACGTAACGTATTTGACGAAGAGGATGTAGAGGGGTCGTTTGGCGAGGAGGAGACAAAGGGTCCCGTAGCCTCGACCCTTACTAAGGCCGATCTGGCTCGGATTAGGTTAGGATACCATATTCCCGAGTCAGTGAACCTCCAGGTTCCTCTGCAGGACGAACTTCCTGATCGTCCTCCGGAGGGAGCTGTTGCCATCTTTCAGGTCGCCCTTCAATGCGGCCTCAGGCTCCCTCTACAAGGTATAGTTTGGCGAGTGCTTGCTCGTCTGGACTTGGCCCTGGGATAATGATCCCTAATGGATGGAGGGCATTAATCAGCCGTGTCGTCCTATGGTCCAAGCTAGAGCAACCCAAACTCACTGTTGAGGAGTTCCTCCACTTATACCAGTTGAAGCCGAACAAATATCACCCAGGCTGGTATTATCTCTCTGCTTGGCAGGGGACAGAAGGAAGCCTTATCACCGACCCCCCATCATCCAATAAGAATTGGAGGGACAAGTGGTTTTGGGCCTCTAGATGTTGGGAAGTGGCAGACCTGACCTTTCATCAACATTTAGTCCCTTCAGCGTTCACTGAACCAGGTCAACATTCCTCGGACTTAACTCTTCCTTAGTTCTTCCTTAGTTGGTCAGTCTTTGAATGTTCTTGACTTGTTTGCACGTCTTTTCTCCTCTTGCAGCTATTCCCAAGTATCTGACTCTGCTAAACGTTGGGTCTCTTGCTCGGATCAAGGCAGCAAGATCACTAGGGAAGGAAGAGAGGTCTTGGAGAGTGCTCCTTCAGCCTAAGATTTTGCTTAAGTCGGGTTTAGATTCCACTCTCATCGATAAGAGCTTCGGTAAGGACTTTAACTGACCTATAGGACTTGGTGAAATTTCACGAAATTTCATAATTGAGTTTCCTCTTATTGTGATGCAGAAATGCCTGAAGCTCGCCCTCTGTTGAGACCCATTTCCAAATGTCAGGCGCCACCCCTTAAGGAAGTTGAGGCGCCGAAGAAGAAGAAGAAGAAGACGACCTCTAAGATTCAGGGGAGGGTCGGTCCTTCGTCTCCTACTATCATTGTAGAGGGCGGAGATGAGGAAGCGACAACGGAGCCTGCCCCTGCTGCCGTTGCTGCTGTGACGATCGAGATGACCGCTCGTGAGGAGTCTCCTTCTACGGAGGTCTAGGGAGCTACCGAGCCTTCTGTGGGGGCTTGACTTGTGGAGACTAAAGTGACTAGCCAACCTTCTACTGGTCCTTCAGAGGTTCAGGAGGGGAAGGAGAGTCGAAGCGTCTGCAGAGCCATAGAGGAGCTCCTGCCTTGGGCCAATCGGAACGTGCCCAAGAGGGAATTCCTCAACACGTTGGACTCTCCCGCAAGTGTGATCCTTGCATCTGCGATGAAGAGCCTTCTTGGGGTAAGTGCGTTTCCATAAGTAGTTTATTTTTTTCCTTGTTTATTCGACTTTGCACATTCTTTCTTTCTTTTCTTCGACAGCTTGCCCCCGTATGCTAAAGGTGCATCGCAACATCACTCAATTGGAAAGGCAAATGTGCGAGACTAATCAAAAGCTCGTGCAGAAGGAATTTGAAGTCGAACAGTTCCAAGTTGCGGCTGTTGCTGCGAAGGCTCGCACTTCTTCTTTAGAGGCCAAGCTAGACGCCACAAAGAAGCTTCTTGTGGAGGCTTTTGACAAGTCGGCTCGGTGAGAGGCTGACTTAAAGGCGAAGCTTGAGGACACTTAGGCAAAGCTTAGGGAGACCAAGGCGAAGCTCCATAAGATTAAGGCAGAAACCCAATCAGCTATCGCCCTAATTCAGGAGGATGTTTTCAAAGAATACAAGTCTTCCCAGCCGTATGCAGAAGACAAAAATTCTTTGTACCAGTTAGGCTTCTCGAAGTGCGTCGAGGAGATCAAGGAGGCCTTTCCAGAGCTAGACCTCTCTGGTTTCGAAGACGCTGACTCGGGCTTCGACGCATCTGGTGATGATGTACCTCCCGAATAGCCACCCTGAGGCTTGACGATCGGCCCCCTTTTTATACCCCCCCTTTATCTTTCAATGTAGCCTGATGTAATCATGCTCTTGGGAGTTTATAAATAGAATTTACCTTTTTATTTTTTTGAAATGGTGTGTTCATTCACAGATTTTTCCAAGTTAGGTAGATCAGACTAGGGTCGAATTCGATAAGTAGCTTGGATCCTTAAGATAGAACGGCCGTAGGTCGGATCTTATAAGTGGGTCGTCCCCAACAGAAACCATACTGTGAAATTTTTATTTACACTATCTCGAATATGATCGGTGTACAGTAAACTTCGAATTAGCTTGCTAAGGACGATAAATATTGAGATGTTCGACGATCCAGGGATGAGGCAAGAGCTGACTGTCCAGATTTTCTAGGCGGTACGATCTAGGTCGGCTTGTACTTGTTACTACGTAGGGCCCTTCCGAATTTGGGCTCAAAGTTTCCGACCCTAGATCCTTAGTGTTTTGGAAGATTCTTTGAAGGACTAAGTCACCAGCTTGAAACCTCCTGACGTTCACCCTGACATTGTAGAAACACGCCACTTGTTCTTGACGAACAATGGTTCAGATCTGATCTACTTCTCTCCTTTCCTCGAGAAGGTCGAGACTTAACGATATTTGCTCGGAGTTCAGTTGTTCTTTAAATGCTTCTATCTGAGCCATTGGTAACCCGATTTTTACTGGAGAGACTGCCTCTGCTCCATAAGCTAAAGAAAAGGGAGTTTTCCCAGTGGCCGTCTGAGCGGTAGTTTGGTATGCCCAAAGGACATTAGGGAGTTCTTCGGCCCATGCTCCCTTGGCTTTTTCAAGCTTGATTTGGAGGTGATGCTTGATGATCTTATTGACTACTTCGACTTGTCCATTGGCTTGCGCGTGTCGCGGTGTGGAGTAAACATTGCGGATTCCGAGGTTTACGCACATCCCTTGGAACTGCTTGTTATCAAACTATTTTCCATTATCGGAGATGATCATGTGAGTAATCCCGAACCTGCATATGATATTTTTCCAAATAAAGTTTGTAATCTTTTGCTCGGTTATCTTCGTCAGAGGTTCAGCTTAGCCCATTTCGTGAAGTAGTCGACGCGACCACGAAAAACTTGGTATGACCTTTGCCAGTTGGGAGAGAACCGATGATGTCAATTTTCCACTGGGAAAATGGCCGTGCCCGGTCATAGGTGTGAGTTCTTCGGGAGGCTGCTGAGGTATATTTATGAAACGCTGCCATTTGTCACATTTTTGAGCAAACTGCTGAGCATCGGTTTGGATGGTCGGCCAACAGTATTCTTATCGAGTGACCTTATGGGCTAAGGCCCGTCCTCTTGAGTGGTTTTCACAGATGCCCTCAAGGGTTTCCCTTAAAACATACTCTACTTCATTTGATCAGAGGCATCTGACATAAGGGAGATAAAATCTTTTCTTGTAGAGGATGTCGTTGACCATGGTCTAGTGAGTTGCTTTGCTCCGTAGTTTGCATGCTTCTATCTGGTCTTTGGGTAGCTTATCTTCCCTGAGGTACTTAACGATTGGATCCATCTAAGTAGGTTTCGAGCTTAGTAGAAGAGCTAAGGAGAGGTCAGCATCGTCAATGCTCGGTTTAATAAGGAATTCGATTAGGATGGATCTTAGAATATCATCTTCATCCACGGTGGCTAGCTTTGCTAACATGTCAACTTTAGAATTTTTCACTCAAGGGATCAAGGCTACGTTGCATTTTTTGAATCTTTCGATCAATTCTTTGGCTTTCTGCATATAAGCTTTCATGCGTTCCTTCGTAGCTTGGTATACTTCAACTATTTGATTGACGACCAACTGGGAGCCGCTGAAGACTTCAAGGTGTTGAGCTCCCATATTGGCTGCCAGCTTAAGTCTGACAAGCAAAGCTTCGTATTCTGTTGTATTGTTGGAGGCTTGAACTCCAAATCTTAAGGCATATTGCATGCATATATGATCGGGGGTCTTCAGGATTATTCCGACCCCACTTACCTTAGAGTTAGATGAGCCATCAACATAGAGCATCCACTTGGGTAGGTTGAGATTAACTTAGGAGTCGGATGCATGATCGGGTAAAACGTCTGTGACAGGTTCTAACCTAGGTAGATCAGTTTCTTGTCCGGATGAAGGAGTTAGTTCGACAATGAAGTCAGCCACTGCCTGAACTTTAATAGCTGCTTGGGGTTGATATTTGATATTAAACTCGCTTAACTCGATCATCCATTTGGTCAGCCTTCCCGAAGCTTCTGGCTTTTGGAGTACTTGACGGAGAGGTTGATCGGTTAAGACGATGATGGTGTAAGCTTGGAAGTACGGTCGCAAATGTCGAGAAGAGATGACCAATGCCAACGCCAATTTCTCTAGACTTGGGTATCTAGTCTCAGTTGAAACTAGGGCTTTGCTAACGTAGTATATCAGGAATTTCTTTCTTGCGTGTTCCCTAATTAAAGCCGAGTTAATTGCTGCATCGAAAATAACCAAGTAAAGCAGTAGAGATTCTCCTTACTCAGGTTTGGAGAGTAATGGAGGCGACCTTAAATATTATTTGAGCTTTTGGAAGGTTATTTTACCTTCTTCTGTCCAATGCACGACCTATTTCCCCTTCAGCTGTTTGAAGAAGGGGAGACATTTGTCTGTAGCTCGGGACACGAAGTGATTGAGTGCGGTGATTCTTCCTGTAAGCCATTTGATGTCTTTGGTCGTCTTTAGTGAATCCATGTCAAGCAGAGCTCTAATATTTTCAGGGCTTGCTTCGATCCCTCATTGACTGCCCAAGAAACTGAGAAACTTTCCCGAGCTAACCCCGAATGCGCATTTGCTCAGATTTAACTTCATCTTGTATTCATGAAGAATGAGGAACATTTTCTCGAGATCAGAAGTATGGTCCGTGGCCTTAATGCTCTTAATAAGTATATCGTCGACGTAGACTTCCATGGTTTGCCTTATTTGGTGGGCAAACATCTTGTTGACTAGCCGTTAATAAGTGGCTCTGACATTTTTCAATCCAAACGGCATAATTCGGTAACAATAAAGACCTTTGTCAGTGACAATGGTCATTTTTGTCTTATCATACGAATGCATTACAATTTAATTATAACCAGAATAATCATCCATAAAACTAAGTAGTTCATGCCCTGCAGTTCTATCGATAAGCTAATCAACTCGAGGAAGGGGAAAACTATCTTTGGGATAGGCTTTGTTCAGGTTTATGTAGTCAACACAGACCCACCATTTCCCATTAGATTTTTGACTAAAACTATGTTGGCTATCCAGTTCGGATAGTAAACTTCCTTGATGAATCCAGCTTTAAGAAGTTTGTCGACTTCTTTCCCGATCACTGCATATCGTTCGGGGCCGAGCACGTGACGCTTTTGTCGAATCGGTTGGTGGTCGGGGTCGATATTCTGGCAATGCATGATGACTTTTGGGTTGATGCCGGGCATGTCCTCATGAGAACATGCGAAAACATTTGCATAATGTCGAAGGTGGGCTATCATTCTATCCCACAATGGAGGCGTCAGGGATGACCCAACTTAGACCGTTCTTGACGGGTTAGAATCGTTGATCGGGATGAGAAAAAGATCCTCCACAGGAGACTCTCTTTCTTTAGATCCTCATGAGGGTCTAAAGAGGTGACAGATATCGTCTGGCGTGAAGCCCTTAGCGCCATCGTGTAGCATTGTCAGGCTTCATGTTGGTCTCCTTTAACTGTTCTGACGCCCTGTTCAGTTAAAAATTTCATGGCTAGGTGGTAGGTCGAGACTACAGGTCACAAGGTGTTAAGAGATGGTCGGTCAAAGATTGCATTGTAGACGAATGGACAATCTACTACCAAGAAGTTGATCATCGTAGTCACCTGGTTCTGCCCATCTTCGGTCGTTAGTGGAAGCTGTATTGATCATTCTGGTATGACCTTACCACCAGAGAAACTGAGCAGTGGAGTCTTGACAGGTCGAAGTCTAAACCGACCAACTCTCATTTTATCAAACGCCTATGCGAAGTGGATGTCTATCGACAATCCAGTGTCCGTGAGGATTCAGAACACTTTACGATTAGCTATGGTCAGGGTAACCATGAGCGCGTCATCGTGTGGATGGTGGATTCCTCGGGGGTCCTCTTCGGTAAAGGTCAGGTTGCAAGTCTCCACCTTTTGCTCTTTCGAAGGTTGATTGGTTGTGAGGATTTCATGTTCTAAGTCGGAATGAACAATTCTTCATGCATGGGCTTTCCAAGCTTAATTTGAATCTCCTCCATCCCTAGGGCCTTCGAAGATGGTGCATATTTCTCCTGTTGGTTCATTATTGATGGGCTGCACATCTTTCGTCATAGCCCGATCTTCTCAATGACTAATGTACTCTTCAAGGTGATCGCTACGAATAAGCACCTCGATTTCTTGCTTGAGGTCAAAGCAGTCGCGCGTGAAATGACCGTGATCCCGATGGAAGAAACAATATTTTCTTTTGCTCTTTTTATTAGGATCAGATTTCAACTTGCTCGGCCAAGTAAGGATGCGCTTGTCCTGAATTTCCATCAAGATTTGTTCGAACATTTTATTGAGAGGAGTGTATGTCTTGAACCTATTGTTAGGCTGTTTATTCGGTCGATGGTTGTCACGTGATTGGTCATCCTTCCTCTTTCTGTTCGTAGCGGCCGAACTTGGTTCTACCCTCGTCTGTTGTTCTTTGGTCAGGGGAGCTTTGTTCTAGATGGCCTCTTGTAGGACACGGGCTTCTTCAACATTAACATATTTCTGCAACCTATTCAGTAGATCGATCATTGTCATTGGAGGGTTTTTGTCCTATAAGAAGAAGAATTGGAGATCTCTCAGTCCTCCCATGATTGTAATTAGGGTGAGCTCTTCAGTACGCTTTCGGACTTACAACGCTTCCAGGTTGAAGCGTTCGATGTAATCTTTCAGTAGTTCGCCGTCCTTCTGAATGACATGAAGGGGGTGGGTGGCCAGTTTGAGTCTTTTCATTCCCCTGATAAAGTTTGTGACGATGACTTAGCCAAGTTGGAAGAACGAGATAATTGAGTTCGGCTTCAACTGCTTGAACCACAGCTAGGCAGCTCTAGTTAGGGTTAGGGAGAAAGCTCGGCACATTACTGTGGCAGATGTGTTGTAGAGTTCTATATAGACCCTAAAGGACTCTATATGCTCTGATGGGTCAGTATTTCCTGAGAACCGAGTGATTTGAGGTAAATGGAACTTGTCTGGAAGTCGTGCCCGTATGATGTCGGCGGTAAATGGAGGTTCGGATTCCTCCATTATTGCTTCCATCAGAGTCGGTGCATTCGTACGGTAAGCTTCTTGCATGTCCCCGATCTGGCCATGTAAATCCTTGAGCTCGACCTCCCAAGGCTCACTGCTTTCAGCAATAGCTTCGAATGGGGCTTTGCTATATTTCTTCCAATCTAGCTTGTGGCGTAGGTCGGAAGTGGGCAAAGCTGTAGTCCCAGAAACATGAGATGGAGCTAGTTTGGTTAAGCCTTATTATCGGATCCTCTGAGAGGCGGCATGTGTGCTGGAAGGCTGGAGAGGATTGTGGCCTGTTTATTCATCCTCCCTGTTGGTCTTCTGTACGTGCTGAGGCTGTAGTTGTTCTAACAATTACCTCATAAAGTTCATGTTGTTGTTCAACATTTTAACCTACTGCTTGAGGGAGTTCAATAGACCTCCTTTGATGCGAGACCACTATCCTTGCCTCCCGAGGCCAGAATCAGCCTGATGTTGGGAAGAGGAACCCTGATGACTATCAGGCTGGGGGGGGGGGGGGGGGGGATTAGGTCAGGTTCAACGGGGGAGATTCGGGTCTTCTTCTTCCCTCTGGCCATTGTAGTCTCTCTGAAAGTACAGGGGACCCTTTGATGCCTAAGTCAGGACCTTGGGTCTTTGAAGGAGATGATCTCTTTGGAAAAGAGTCACCAGTCATGTTTTAGATAGAGTATGTGTACCTTACAATGGCTAAAGGCTCTTCTATTTATATGAGAGGGATGATCACATAGTAGGAAATCTTCCCCATTCAAGATTCCTGATACTCCAGAGATCTTGCTGCACGGGTATCCAGATCTGCCAATGATCTCCCTAAGATAACGAACGCCCGAGATCCATGGGACCTGATCTTATCTCCCGAAGATATTGGGAGAGATCTTCGAGCCGTTCAAGAGATCATCGGGCTGTTCATTCAAGGCAAGGTCCAAGAGGTCGGATGGTGGAGGCATGCCATACCCTAAAGGTAGGTAATATCGATTTGTTCAGTAGATCAACATACGCCTAAAGTCATTCAACAGATCAACATTCACCTTAGTTAACCTCCGATGGCCATTAGCCTTGTCAGAGATAGTGTTGACCTATGGTTGAGCTATAGCCGACCTATGATCGGGTCGACCTATAATCGACCTATCGCTGACCTATAATCGTTGTGTAGTTGTGCCAACCTATTAAATAGGTCGGCTATTGGTTGAGTGGGCCTATGTTTGTGCCTACCTATTAAATAGGTCGGCTATTGGTTGAGTGGGCCTATGTTTGTGCCGACCTACTTTAGGTCGGCCTTTCTTGACCAGTAAATGTCTCATAAGTAGTTTGCCCATTGGGTCCGTGCTGGTTGTAAAGTTGGTCCCTTTTATAGATCGAATTATTTTTCCCCCAACAAGTATAATTCACTTTTTTTACGTGCTTTATTCTTAGGATCATGCTCTTAAATTAATTTTTGATTCTAATGATAAAAGTAAATTCAATACATACTCGATGGTGGGCTCTACAGGTAGCGTTTAAAGACCCTATAGTAGGGCCAAGTACATTGAGAGATCTCATTTCTATCTTTTATAGTTTTTTTCGAGTGCTTTTTTTTTCCTTGAAAGCTTCCTTTATGGGACCCACCACCATTCTTTGGCCTACTTCCGTCTTCGATGTTCAAGTTTCCAGCATTCAAGTCTACGGCATGCCATTCTTTGGTGTTATTTTCTCCAATGGTGTTTATTCAAAAATTCTACGTTTTCAAAGCTTCCTCCACGAGATTTGCTACTATGCATGCACACACAATTTTTCAGCAGACTTGTCTCTTGCATTCCATTCTCTGACATTTTTTTCTTTGAATGAAGGATAGTTAGAGTCTTCTATTTTCGGTCCTATTACTGTAACGCCCTGAAATTCGGGGGTAGAGCATAAACGCAACTCCCAAGTTCCAACGCATCACTTATGCAACATAGATAATGATGATTGAATGTTGTCCGTATTAGTGCATTTAAACATGAGTGGGATTATACCAAAACACCATATCATACTCCAGAGACAGTTAACTTACGCAAGCGGAAGACTGTGATACATAAATAAAGCATATAAATGGTGGTAAGTCCCCAGAGTATGATCAAATTACCAGGTTAAATGATTACAAGTAAAGTTCCAAAATTCACAGAATGATACAATATAATGTTCAACTAGTTGTATTTCTGAAATCCCGGTAATCCCCGTCGATCAGAGCACGGTTTACATAAACCCACCTGACAACTGCATGTAGGAGAACGCTTCATCATCTTCGAAGTCTGGCTCTGCCTCGTAGACATCGCTATCACCTGCAGCTAAGACAGGGTCTGGTTGGTGTTTAAAGCACTGTCCCAGAACGTGGGAGTGAGTGATCAACTCAGTGGAGCTATAAAGCAAAGGTTAACATGTTATCAATCCAGTCAAGTAGTAATGATAAGCAATACAATCAAGCATTCCTAAGTACTCTGGTTAATGCAAGGATGACATATATTAATGATGTATGCCCTCGCCTGCACTCCCTCTGCGACTTCGTCTCACGGTCGCGGCATGCATACCTTCCACTGTGCTCAACTCCAACGCCAAAGGCACATGCAATGCGGTGCATGAACGTGATTATCGAGTTCTTATTAAACCTTTTCATACAGCAGGATTGGGAAGCTAAGGTACCTCCCTTATATCATTTCCCAAATAATGATCCATTATAGGGTCGTCAGTCCTAGTAAATCTCATACGATGTTGCGGTTCTAGGTCACTATAAAGGGCTTGTCACCTGATTAGTGCAGGCCTGGCTTATACTCTAGTTACTACGGAGAGGCCCGTCGCCTCAACGTAGTCTCAGAGTATGCTCGAGGTCATTACAAAGGGTTCATCACCTGATTAGTGTAAGCCGACAGCTCGAATACAATGTCCTATACCACCGTATTCGGCTCATGAGCTTTGGTTGCTCACTGGTCATTACGAGTGGGCTCGTCGCTCGACATAGGCCAACAGCTCGATCACAGTATCCCATACCACCATGTCCGGCTCATGAGTCTTAGCGGATCGAGGTACCAAGGTTAACAGGTTTTACACTGGTAAGTTGGTACCTTAGATTCAAGCCGTAGCGTCCATAAATGGTGAACATACATCGGGTCAATCAGGTTACTTGACGAGCTCGACTGGTATAAGTGTACATCGAGTTGATCGACATGAAGTGCGTATGCACTCCGTGTGGCCTAACCACCGTCGACAACCCAAGTACAACTCGGATTCATCGAACACGTCCCGTGTGGCGAAACAACCTCGGCCACTAACTCAGAAATCATTACGGATCGCCTGGACTACGTCGTAGTCCCAAACACACTCCAAGCAATTGTATACGTATGTAGTAACCAAAAATAGCATGTAACAACTAAAATCAAATATAAATCTTATTTGAGCATTTCAACGAACACATAGTGTACATGTTAGCATACATAGGCATTTCAACAGTAAATCACATAGTAGTATGATAGGTTACATAAAGGAAACTATGTATAAGGGGATTGATGATCCTATCACAACACCCTCATTAGGTACATCACATCAAGCATTTTCTCATTTAGGCATTTTATCAAACACTTAAACAACATATATTACATACATGTAATAAGTTAGTTAAAAACACATATTATAGTGAATCCTTTCACAGAGGAGTTGCTACGTGCACAACGATCTTACATTAGCAACAAATAATCATATCAAGCACCAATCATAATTCCATATTCATTCAAAACATTTTAACAAACACTTGGAATGCATTATAATCAATATAGTTTGCATATATATGTAATATACAGGAAACAACGTATCTAAGCATATGTGATAGCAATCAAGTCAGATACAAATCATTGCTGACATTGAAAGCCTTGAAAACCATAACCTAAACGTTTATAGTCCGCACCTTTCGCCGGTAAACTCGTAATGAACTCAGTTTAAACACTAAGTCCTCGACTACGGCACAACGACAACCTATAGCATAAAATAGGTTAGATGTTTCACCCTTTACTCTATCTGAATCCCTAAAACAGATTAGATTTAGAATTTCTTACCCGAAAATGGAATCAGAATCGCTGGAATAGCGATACGGTAGCGGTGGTTAAGCACATAGAATGGTGGAATCGAATACCAGGAACGATCCTTCACTCTCTCTCTCACTTTCTCTTTCTTTCCTTCTCTTTCTTCTCTCGTCTCTCTCCTAGGGTTAGAAATTCGTATGAAATGAGAGAGGGGTGGGTAAAGGCTCTTATATAGGCCCAAAACTGATGGGAATGGCCCCAAGGCCATGGTATACTTAGGTTGTAGCCAAATAATGGCTGTTTCAGTCCAACGGAGCACTTCTGGTGACCCCTTTTCTACGTGCGGTCGAACTTAAGCTTCCTAACATTGGATCTAGGTTGAGTTAAGGTTTCGGTCACCGATCGACTGCGAAGGATCAGTTTCAGTTCAACGGTCACCGGTGTTCGATCAGGGCCACAAGTACATTGACAAGTGTATGAAAATTTTTCTGATCTGAGGATGTATTTGGTTCAGATTCTGATGGTCTAGAAGCTTAGTTTTGGCCTGCAATCGAACAACCCAAATCACTTAAATCTAAGTTTAATTTCTAAAGATATTCGCGTTTCTCACACACTTCGCTCCGAGCTCAAGTTGTGCGTTTCTGGAAACTATCTGGATTTGATTTTTGAGATGGTTGTCAAGCCTAGTAAAGCTGTCAGAAGCGTATAGTTTCATGGTCAACGGACTTTCGACGCGCGGTCCAGGTCCGATACAAAGTTTTAAGGTGTTCCCGAGAGCAAACGGGTTTAGAGATTGATCCTAGTTTTAGGGTAATATAGCATTAATGATTTTACAAGTTTTGGGTCTTGCAATTCATATTGAAAGTGATTCAAGGTAATTTTACAGATTATTTAGTTTAGTACTTAACTAAATCATGCCATAATTACGACAGAATAAGGTCCTAAGGCAGTTCTACGTCCCTTTCTGGCACTTTTAATTTGTTTATTATTTTAATTATATTTTAGTAGTTTATCATCAATTCTACTTCACCTCTACCAAATTTTATTAGATTTCATGTTGTAGAAAATTTCTAAAAATTCTAGAAGCAGCAGCTATCTAAACTGATGATTCTCAAATAGTTGTAACAATGACCTATATTTAACTATATTATATTTTTTATTATATTTTTTACTCATTTTTATATGAAACTAGAGTTATTAAGCTTCAATCTAGATTTTGAATCACCTAAATCGGACTTATAACGAGGGAGATATGACTTTTTGAATTCGGATGAACATTATAGAAAATAGGGCAGAAAATGGGTCGCCCGGCCCGCTGTGGCCCGCTGGCCGGTGATGCCATCGCCACTCACTGTACCCTAGGGTGATGACTCTCACTCTCCCCCCCTTCGGGGGTGTCGAAAATGTGCAGGACCCACCTCGGGTTCCCCCGATTTGTGTCGTTTGGCCCCCCAAGTCCGTTTGATGTGGTTTCACCACCTAATATTTGAAATGGGTGTATTTTTCAATCTGGAATGAGTTACGCAATATGCAATATATGATTTTGGGGTAGGAGAATCTGGTCTATCCAAATAACCTATTTATTTAATTATATTCTAAAAGATTAATGGTCAAAATCCTATTTTATTTATGTATTTACTATTTATAGTAAGTTTTAATTTAAGTCTTGTCCTTCATCATTTAGACTTTAGGATTAGTGTCTAATATGAAAATACTTAGAAAAATTTGAAGGACAAGGTGGTGAAAGGTGAGATTCTTAAGGAAATGGGTCGAAAAGGGGATTTGAGACTTTGGGATTGAGTTCTTAGAAGTTAATAAGGTGTTATGATTGACCTATTACCTAAGGACGTCTATTTCCAAGTTGGCAAAAATTCGGGATGTTACAACTACTCACCGACCTTATGCCTACAATATCAACATAAGAATTAAGAAAATCGATAATAGTAATAACCCATTTTTTGTGGTGTTGTATTAACCACAACCCTTATTAGATGACAAACATGACCCTTAATGGATGACAACCACGACCCTTACTACATGTTAACCTTAACCCTCTGTACATAACAAACTTTAACCTCAGTACATGACAACCACGAACCTATTGTTATTGTAAGCATAATAATCCCTCCTCCCCCTTTCAGGTACACCCAAAGTTGAAGATCATGACTATTTACTCAATCCTATGCTATTATGATGGAGAGTCTATATGAAAATAACAGTTTCTCGTATAAGGGTAGAGACTCAAAATATGTTGTTATGAGTAATTAAATTATCTACTAGGATATTATAGCTAAAATGCATAAGATTATGGACACAACATTAGATGAATAAAATGTGAGAATGAATGTTGTGTACCCCGGGCGTGTCACGGATCACTTCCTCCACTCACTATCAAAGTCGATGAAGATGTACTAATGTATATTATTTTCTTTTGACAGAATCCAAATTTTCAAATACCTCTGTATATAAAGAAGTGAGGTGTACAACTGTTGTCCAAGAGAGGAGCACACACATTCATAGTAATTCAAACATAATGTGTCATGATATCGAACCTGTTGTTTAGAGTTACCTTGAACATATTCCCATACATCCCTAAATCGGGATCCACTTTTATGTGTTACGAGCAGCCATCTTTTCGATTGTTGGATATCGAAGATTGTACAAATATGTATGGGCCATCAACCAATGCACTGAGACATGTTTAAATAGTCGATTGTTGTAGGCGACCATCCTTTCACTTACTAGATAGGGAAGACTGTACAGATAATCTTAGGCCATCAATTAACGCACCAAGACATATTCCAACCATAGACAACTTTGAGCGGAAATCTTTTCGCTTTTTGAATAACAATGAGTATATAGGTATCCCGTGCCATCAACCAATGCACCTAGATATGATCCAATGATTGATAGTTATGAGAGGCCATCTTTTCATTTGCTAGATAGCAAAGACTGTATAGATATCCATGACCCATTAACCAACTCACAGTGTTATGATCCAATGGTCGACAATTGTGAGAGGCCATCTTTTCACTTGCTAGATAGTGAGGATGTACAAATATCCCCAGCCCATCAATCAATGCACTATGTCATGATCATTTAGTTAACTTCGCTCTGTCATCTTGTAACTTGAATAGAGGCTTATCAATCAGTCATGAATATAGAGATATTCCTGTATCATCAACTCAATCGGGACATGCTTTAGTGAATATTGTGATAACGTCATCTAATATCTTGCTACTAGATATACGTCTAGCCGATGTTGCATTCGTTAACGTGGATCTTTTAAGATATTCGAATGTGGTGGATAACCCCAATGAAATAGCTATAAGATAAATGTTTAAGGATAAGTGCCAACTAAAGAATATGTTGAACAACTATGTAATGTGAAACCACTTCCAGTATAAGGTTTTGAAATCAAACAAGCAGAGATACATAGTTAGATGTCTTGTAAAAAATTATAGTTGGATGATGCACACATCAATAGTAGATGACACTACGACTTTCAAAATAAAGACATACAGGTCTAAACACATATATAACATTTATCCTGAGGCGATAAGTTATTTTTAGGCAAGTTTTGAGGAGAATCGGAATAATTATTATAAAGTAACTTCCAAGAGAATGGGGAGACATTATCGTCAAGAAAGCAGTAAGATAAGTAGTGAGTTTGTTGTAAGCCACATCAAGTCGAGTCTACTTTAAAGGCCAAGAGATATTATGAATGAAACGTATGAGAAATACATACTTGATATTGGTTATAAGAAAGAATGGAAGGATAAGGAGATTGTAATGAAAGAGAACTTGGGTTCTTACGAGGACTCAACTACGTGTTCTTTATGGACACAACTTTACACTCCCTGCCTTCCTGAACACAACCCTAAGCTCCCTATCTCGTACATAATACATTACTATGCTACTTATCTCATGCCTGGCACATCCTAATACTTATATTTCTAATTTCTCTCATTTTAATGAAAGTTTTATACTATTACTTATTGAACCATGTAAATCTTTATACCCCTTATCATTTACCAATTTGCATTAGAATGAGGAGGAAACATATAACGTTACTATAAAGGTTCCATATCCAACATTAGGTGGGCTTAGGGATTACCCCATAAGGACCCGTATACCTCTGGTTACCGATTGACCTTGAGGCCTATGCCTTTAGGGATCCACATCCTCTCAACTACAACTTACATTTCTTCAAAGGTTCCACCTTCTACAAGCTTATGGACCATTTATGCATTTAGAATATATTGATTACCCTTAAGTGATGAGTTCATTTTAGTTATTTCATTCTTATGAAGCACTTTTATTTGCCACTATTTATGGTTTGCATTAAAATTAAGGGTATCTCCCGATTAAATATGTAAGACCCGTATCCTAGTCTATACCGTTCTGTAGGCTTCCACGGTCCTCTCGGTCGAATTTCGGTAACCCTCGACCTATATCCGGCGTTTGCGCACGATCCTAAGCCGAGACCAGCATACCGAAGTCGGCTCAACCTGAAACTTATATCTTAACGACCGCACCGTCGCCGCGGTTCCAATGTCGTGACTCGACACCAATCCGATACCCGGGCTAGAAGATGTGGGCCCACGTTCATTTCAAAGAAAATGCAGTGCGTTGCAAATTTCGAGAGAATCTCTACAATATGTCTCATCAATCAATCAATCAATTAATCAATGTCAAGTACAAGTCAAGTACACTACATACCCCAAGTATAACAACCCATCCCTTCCCATTCCCAAAGTTAACTCTCTCTCTCTCTCTCTCTCCACCCATCCTTTTCTTACAACCTCACCACTCCACCCATCACCCATCACACCTCATCCCATCCCTTTTCACCCATCACTTCCATCTCTCTCTCATTCCCTCTCTTCACTCCCAAGCAACCCAAATTATCCCACGTCCAAGCCTTTCCATGCTCCCCTAAAACAACAAGTGTGGCCCACCTTCTCATTTCTCATCTCAACCTTCCAATACCCATCTACCTCCATCAAAATCGAAGGCAAGGAGCATACAAGCCTAAGGGAGCAAGGAGGCCAATAAGTGGGTGATCTACCGTCAATTTGCATTTAAGGGCCCACTTATAGGTGAGACCCATTATGATGTATGTGTTGTAATCATGAGGGGCCCATAGTGGCGGGGCCCCTCCATCACCGTCTCTCTTCTCTCTCTCTCTCTCTCTCTCTCTCCCTCTATCTCTCTCTCTTTCCTTGTTTTCTTTTTGATGATGTTGCGTGTGGCCCACCTGGATAGACCCCACCATGAAGTATGTAACCTATCCACGCCATCCACCTTCGTGGGACCCACCTAATAGATGTGTTTGATCTACACCGTCCAGCCTGTTACTGGGCCTAGACGGAAGGAAAATACAAATATGAGATCGATCCATAATGGGTGGGCCACGTCCATGTGGGACCCACCATGTTGTATCCTAAATGTCCAGCGTCCAGGGACGCTGGACGTGGCTACCATGGTGTGGCGAACAGTGAAGTGGGAACTAACGGTGTGGTGCACTGTCAGCCAACAACAAAAAATAATAATAATAATATAAATATTAGCTTAATTCAATAAGCTTTGGTGGACTGCTCATGCAGGCCCCACCTTGATGAATAGATTCAATCCACGCCGTTCATCCTATTTCTCAGCCCATTTTAGGCGTTGAGTGGAAAAATGAAGCTAATCCGATTTTTTTGGCGGGCCATAACATAGAAGCAGGGATGTCTACCATTCAAATCACCTTGATGTTTCTACCCTCCAAAACATACTGTATATTGGACTTGTTTGGTCTGTCATGAGTTGTAGAATCCAATGGTTGGGTTGGATTTTTTAGACGCAGGCCCCACCTATGAAAAGCCATGGAAGATCTATTTTTCAAAAAAAAACCCAAAGCAGGTGCTGCAGCTGACGTCCTCTGGACGCGCAGCAGCGTCCTGCTGCGATTGACGGAGGGGAGGGACGTGGGTCCCATACTGGGCCCCACCGTGATGTGTGTTGAACATCCATGACATGCATTTGGTGGGCCCCTTTAGGCAGTGGGCCCCCTCCCAAAATTAGCTGTACCTGGAGCTCAGGTGGCCCGCATCACAGGAAACAGTGTGATTGAACGTCTGCCATTGAAACCCCTTTTGGGTCCAGAAACTTTGGATCATTATGAAATTTATTTTTCCTCTTCATACGGGTCTGTGTGACCTTACCAACTGATTGGGTGGAAAATAAACATTATGGTGAGCCCCACGTGGGACCAACTGACGTATGTGTCCCACACTGATGTATGAGCTTTATTTATGTTGTCCATCCCTACGGGACCTACCATGCTGCATGTATTGCATCCAAACCGTCCAACCCTTTGGCAAGCTCATTTTAAGGCTTGAGATTAAAAAAAAAAGGCAGATCTAATATCGAGTGGACCGCACTACAGAATACAGTGGAGTTGAATGCCTGCCTTTGAAACTCCCTTTTTCAGGATTACAGAGGTTTCAGACCATTATGTTATTTATTTTTTTTCCTCCATACCCGGGTCTTTATGACCTTATGCACAGACTAGATGGAAAATAAATATTACGGCAGGCCCACTAAAAATTTAATTGTGGAAATCATTATCACCACTGTCATTTGTGGTATGGTCCAGATGATCCTTGGGATATGATTCATTTTTTTTATATGCTCTATAATGATCTCTAGCAATGGATGAATGGTGTATTGGACTCGGCCTATTTGACTCGGTCCATTCAACCCGACCCATTGATACGGCCCAATCGATTCAGCTCAATCATACCGGCCCAATTGATCCGGCCCGTTTGATTTGGCCTATTTGATTCAGCCCATTTGATGCAATTGAGGCCCATGATGATGTATATTATACCCTAGTGTGAGGCCATGGACCCACTGTATGTTTGACCTTATGTGGGCCATTCCTTGGGAGCAATTTGGTTAAAGGTCCACATTGATGGGCAATGATGGTTGGACGTTCACATTATGACCTTCCCTTAGGCCTTATTAGGCCCATCCTCATCATTCTCTGGTGGGTTAACCCAAATGCTTGGGCCCCATTGATTTTAATTGATCTATCATCGGTTGTTTATCTATGGACCCCACCTTGCGTCGAGGTCAATTATTGATGCCGATTAGCGATGCCGATTATTGGTGCCGATTGCCGATACCGGCTACCGTTACCAATTATGAGTTTGTGACAGCAGAACATCATGATACATGTACATACGCATCATCTATATGTTTGTTATGAGATGTGACTAGCAGTGCAGGTGATTTATGAGACTCCCTAATAGGCGGAGTTATCCCACATGATCGCATGATATGCGCAGGATTGATGCATGATTGGACTGCGTTACTCATGCACTTTGCATTCGTGTGATTGTGATTATTGTACGCCCTAGTGACATCAGGGCCATAGCCTTCACAAACACATCGTGGATGGCCGGATTGGATACCGAAAATACTGTTTCTAGCATCGGGGTGCCATAGATGTCCTTGGGTGAAAATCCCTAAATCTGATGGTACCAGAGGATGACTCCAACATCGAGACGGAGTGGATACATGAGCGCGTGAGGGCCGTATACCAGTAGGCTATGTCTCTCACTGTGTCGTGGTCGGTTGAAAAGGGGTGTGACCTTACTTGCCTGAGTGAGGGGTAATTTCTAGGTTGAGTTTGACCAGCTTGAGGAATCGATCCGCTATCGACAAGCAGGCTCCAATATTGGCAGACGGATAGTGAGGTTTCTTCCACTCACCCAGTTGTGCATTTGGATAGGGGCGGCAGCTGGCATAGAGTGTACTAGACCCTGGTGATTATCCAAACTGAGAACTGTACCGATATTTGAGGAGCTGCATTGATATGTGGATTTGGATGAGGTTTTGTATGCTTGAGTTGCATCTCGCATCGCATGGCCTTGGCATGGTAAATAACATTCATATCCTACACCGCATAGCCTTGGTACAGCTGATTGCATTCATGTACTCATTAGCATGATTCCGCATTACTCTGACTTTACATTTTGAGCACGCTCATATTGCGCACATACTTATACCACCCTCTAAGATTTTTATAAGTTTATACACGATTGATGCTTGCAAGTGATGCCATGACGTAGCCATAGCCTTGCTGCAGTTGGAGTGTGCAGTCGAGCTTCTAGAGTTTCTGTTATTTTCATTATCCTGAATTTCTCTTTCATATGCATTGTATTCAAAGTTTTTGATCATAGTGGATTTTATGATGGTGTTCTTGTGGTTATTGTTCGTGGGTTATGCTTATGGTTATGCTCAATACGAATCAGATTGATGTTAAAAAAACCCTCATTGCAGGATCCCAGTATCGGAACTTGGTGTATGGGTGTCGAGTGCCGAGAATGGGGTACTGCGGAGGCTGTCGGTGTCGGATTCGGCGATCAAGAATTTTATGAGCCCAGTTTTCGAGTTCGGGGCATGACAGAAGTTGGTATTAGAGCATAACTTGGGAACAACTCAGAATAACATTACATGTTTAGTATGAGTTTAGGTCAATTAGGTTTCGAGTGCGTAACCTTTCGATTTAGTCCCCTAACGTGCCTTTGAGAGTTTTCAAGGATTGATAGGCGCCTTTGTTATCTTCTATAGGACATGCCGCGTAGGAGAGTGACCCGATTGACTCCCGCTCCACCACCTAAGGGTCCCAGTTTACCACCTGCGACTCTCGTTCCATCTACAGAGATCCCTGCTCCCTAGCCTGAGGATGTCATTCCTCTACCTGAGATCGGTGCAGATCTGATCGTGCCCGTGAGTGCCTCCCAGTTACAGCAGATGTTACAAGCTGTGATGACTACACTTCAGGGACAGGGCAGGCGCCCAAATGTTTCACCAGCTCAGGCAGAGCAGGAGTGCGCGAGCACCCTTCTTCGAGAGTTCGGACAGCTCGATCCTCCGCATTTTCATGGGGAGCTAGATCCGACAGCAGCCAAGAGGTGGCGCTCTGATGTGGAGAAGATTTTTGATACTATGGCGTGTACGACTCAGCGGCGGGTCCGGTTAGTAGTATTTCTTCTACATGGTGAGGCCGAGCACTGATGGACATTCGTTACCCATGTTATAGGACCTGATTATGTCTGGACATGGAAGGATTTCATTGATCGATTTGAACAACAGTACTTCCCTGACCACATTTGTATTCAGAGAGCACTAGAGTTCGAGACCTTGGTGCAGGGAGATATGTCAGTGGCGCAATACGCGGCTCATTTTATGGTGCTATCGACGTTTACGCCATATTGGTTGATGATGAGGGGTAGAAGGCCCGCCGTTTCGAGAACGGCTTACGTTACGGTCTTCAACGCCGTGTTATTGGGCATGAGCTCCTGACTTTTCAGGCGTTAGTGCAAAGAGCATAGATTTACAAGACTGAGTGGGCCAGCACACAGAGTGATAGAGATCAGAGGAGAGGTCGGAAGAGGCAGAACCCCTCCATTAGCTCCCAGTAGCATCGACGACCGCAGAGATACAGGAGCCACCCATCCGTCAGAGCACCAGCAGCACCATCGCTACCTCCAGCAGCACCATCTTAGAGGCAGCTTTCTGATACCTGTTATGGGTGTCGTGGGATAGGACACCGTAGGTGAGAATGTCCCTGACCTCAGAAGGAGCAGCCGAGAGCACCACAGCAGCCTCCGCAGCAGCGGTGACAGCAGATCCCACCACTAGGCCCCCTCAGCAGCAGCATCAGCACCAGCCTCCGAGACCTCAACAGTCGAGGCATCAGTTTTGAGCGCCTCAGTGACATCAGCAGCAGCAGCACCCTCCGAGGGGACAGGCACCTAGTCAGTCAGCTCAGGCTAGATTCTATGTGGCTTAACAGAACCCGCAGTCATCCAGAGGAGTCATTGAGAGTATACTTCCAGTCTCTGCATGCATCGCCCAAGTAGTATTTGATTCCGGTGCTTCACACTTATTCATGTCTAAGGACTTTTGTTGATCGACTGGATTGCAGACAGAGTTTGCTAGTGAGGGATTGATCGTATCGACGCCCTTGGGGAAGACTATAGTATTGGGCCGTTTCTATTCGTCTTGCCCCATGTTAGCAGGAGAGTTTTTCTTTCCCACTAACTTGTACGTGCTGCTGATGTCAAATTTTGATGTTATCTTGGGCATGGATTGACTTACTAGTACTACGCCATATTGGACTGTTCCACAAGGACAGTTACGTTCTGCATACCCGGCTTGCCGCAGTTTTAGTTCATTGTCGAGTCCAAAGGAGAGTCATTATCTTGTTTGATGTCCTGTGTCATTGAGGAGCCTGTTGCCGCTTGTATTGATTAGTTGCCCATTGTCTGTGACTTCCCCGATATGTTCTAGGAGATTCCAAGATTGCCACCGCGCCATCATATTGAGTTCCAGATCGATCTTTTGCCCTGTATCACGCCTATTTCGAAGACCCCGTACCGTATGACACCGATGGAGTTGTGTGAGCTGCAGCCACAGTTGGACGAGTCGAGTGAGTTGGGATTCATTCGTCCGAGCAGTTCACCTTGGGGAGCGCCGGTACTCTTCGTCAGGAAGAAGGATGGCTCGTTTAGGCTCTACATGGATTACCGCGAGCTCAACCGGGTCACGATCAAGAACAAGTACCTGCTTCCAAGGATAGATGATTTGTTTGATCAGTTGCAGGGTGCACAATTCTTTTCGAAGGTTGACCTGCGTTCCAGTTATCATCAGATTCAGGTCCGAAAGGAGGACATCCCGAAGACGGCTTTCAGGATGCGTTATGGTCATTTTGAGTTTCAGGTCATGTCCTTCGGACTAACCAATGCACCCGCAGTCTTCATGTAGTTGATGAACGAGGTCTTCTGTCCATATCTCGATCAGTTTATTTTGGTCTTCATCAACGACATTCTGATATATTCGAGGACCCGTGAGGATCATATGCAGCATCTGGAGATCGCGTTGCAGACCCTCCGTACCCATCAACTGTATGCGAAGCTGGAGAAGTACGAGTTTTAACAGGAGGAGGTGAGGTTCCTCGATCACGTGGTGACGAGGGAGGGTGTCGCAGTGGACCCCTCGATGGTTGAGGCAATGAGTCAGTGGGGCCAGCTCACTATTGCGTCTGAGATCAGTAGTTTCCTTGGTTTAGCTAGATACTATCGGCGTTTCATTGAGGGCTTCTCCCGTATTGCAGCCCCATTGACCAGATTGACTTGGAAGGGCGCAGATTTTGTTTGGACTGACACATGTGAGCAGGCATTCATGGAACTGAAGGACCATCTGACGTCTGCTCCTATCCTCACTCTTCCCTCCGGGAGTGATGGATTTGTTGTATTTATTGATGTTTTGCGTATTGGCTTGGGTGTTATCCTGATGCAGCACGGGAGACCAGTGGCTTATGCATCTCGTCAACTCAAGGTCCATGAGCTGAACTACCCCATGCACGATTTGAGCTGGCTGAAGTCATCTTTGCACTGAAGGTGTGGAGGCACTATCTCTATGGGGTCAGGTTCGAGATCTTCTCCGACCACCAGAGCTTGAAGTACTTATTCTCTCAGTCCGTGTTGAACATGAGGCATAAATGCTGGATGAAGCTCTTGAAGGACTATGATTTTGACCTCAAGTACCACCCAGTCAAGAAGAACGTGGTGGCAGATGCCCTTAGCTGTCAGCCACAAGGCCCAGTGGCACACATGATGATTCAATAGTGGAGGATGCTCAAGGATGTAGTAGAGTATGACTTTGATTTTGGTCTGCAGTTTTCTATCGTTCAGCTATCGAACTTGTGGATTCAACCCTCTCTTGTCGCAAGGGTGATCGAGGCTCAGCAGGCAAACAAGTCATTATTGGATTATTGAGTAGAGGCAGTATCTGAGAGTCAGACAGATTGACAGATTGGTTCTGATGGTGGATTTCCCTTTAGAGGCCGATTATATGTCTCGGATATTTCTGAGTTGCGCAGAGATCTTATGACTGAGGCACATCGATCGCGGTTTTCTATCCACCCTGGCTCAATGAAGATGTGCCGTGACATGACAAGATAGTATTTTTGGGCGAGGATGAAGCGCCCGATCGCCAGTTTTGTGACCGAGTGTGATACATGCCAGCGTGTCAAGGCCGATCATCAGAGACCCCCTAGTCCATTACAGCCGTTGAGCTTCCTGACGTGGAAATGGGATCATGGGTTTGCCGAGAACTCAGTGCGGTCACAACACCATCTGGGTCGTCATTGATCGTCTGACGAAGTCGGCACATTTTCTTATGATTCGTGCGACTTGGCCTTTGGACCGGCTTGCGAGGTTATTCATTGAAGAGATTGTGAGACTGCATAGCGTTTCACTCTCGATCATTTCTAACCGAAACCCGAAGTTCACATCTCAGTTTTGGATGAGCTTTCAGAGAGGGATGACAATGATTTGCAGCTCAGCACTGCATATCATCCGCAGACCGATGACCAGACTGAGAGGGTCAACCAGATCCTTGAGGATATGCTTCGGGCCTGTGTGATTGACTTCGGGGGTAGCTAGGATGAGCATCCGTGATTAACTGCATACAACAACAGCTATCAGGCGACCATTGACATGACTCCTTTTGGGGCATTATATGGCAGACTGTGCAGATCTCCAAGTTATTAGACCGAGGTTGGAGAGCGATGTCTCCTAGGTCCCGAGCTTGTGCAGTAGACATCAGAGGCTATCAATATCATCAGGCAGAGGATGCGCACAGCTCATAGCCGGCAGAAGAGTTTTGTTGACCATCGGCATCCTCCCTTGGAGTTTGAAGTAGGGGACAGAGTGTATCTCAAGGTCTCACTCATGAAGGGTGTAGTTCGATTTGGAGCGAAGGGCAGCTTGCCCCGAGATTCATAGAACCTTTTGAGATCATTGGGCACGTTGGTGTCGTGGCCTATCAGCTTACCTTACCATCTCAGTTGTCTGGCGTCCATAATATTTTTCATGTCTCTATGCTGAGGAAGCATGGGTCAGACATCGTTCCTGTTATTGATTGGCAGCCGTTGGAGGTTCGTGAGGACGCTTCTTATATTGAACAGTTAGTTCGTATCCTTGATCGGAAGGAGCAGGTCCCTCTAGACCAAGGTCATTCCCTTAGTGAAAGTTCAGTGATGTCACCATTCTGTTGATGAGGCATCTTGGGAGTGTGAGGCTGAGATTCGAGAGCGCTATCCCCATCTCTTTGATAATTGATTGTATGTTGTATCATGTATGCCATCTCTGAATTTATATGACTATGGTTTGTTTTCTCTTCTATTATGAGTTATGTTTACTTGTAATGATTATGTAAATTTTGAGAATGAAATTTTTATTTGGAGGGGAGAGTTGTAAGACCCGTATCCTAGTCCGTACCGTTTCATAAGCTTCTGCAGTCCTCCCGATCGAATTTTAGCAACCCTCGACCTGTATCCGGCATTTGCGCATGATTTTAAACTGACACATGCATATTGAAGTCGGCTCGACCCGAAACTTGTATCTTAGCGACCGCACCGTCGCTGCGGTTCCAATGTCGCGACTCACGCACCGATCCGATAACCGTGCTAGAAGATGCAGGTCCACATTCATTTCGAGGAAAATGCCATGCGTTGTGAATTTTGAGAGAATCTCTATTACATGTCTCATTAATCAATCAATCAATCAATGTCAAGTACAAGTCAAGTACACTCCATACTCCAAGTACAACAACCTAGCCCTTCCTATTCCCAAAGTCAACTCTCTCCCTCTCTCTCTCTCTCTCTCTCTCTTCCCTCTCTCCACCCATCCTTTTCTTACAACCTCATCACTCCACCCATCACCCATCACAACTCATCCCATCCCTTTTCACCTACACTTTCATCTCTCTCTCATTCTCTCTTCACTCCCAAGCAACCCAAATCATCCCATGTCCAAGCCTTTCCAAGCTCCCTAAAATAATAAGTGTGGCCCACCTTCTCATCTCCCATCTCAACCTTCCAATACCCATCTACCTTCATCAAAATCGAAGGCAAGGAGCATACAAGCCTAAGGGAGCAAGAAGGAGGCCAATAGGTGGGTGATCTACCGTCAACTTGCATTTGAGGGCCCACTAATAAGTGGGACCCATTATGATGTATGTGTTGTAATCATGAGGGGCCCATAGTGGCGGGGGCCCTCCATCACTGTCACTTTTGTCTTTCTATCTCTCTCTCTCTCTCTTTCCTTGTTTTCTTTTTGTTGATGTGGTCGTGTGGCCCACTCGGATAAACCTCACCATGAAGTATGTAACCTATCCATGCCATCCACCTTCGTGAGACCCACCTGATAGATGTGTTTGATCTACACCGTCCAGCCTGTTACCGAGCTTAGACAGAAGGAAAACACAAATATGAGATCGATCCATAATGGGTGGGCCACATCCATGTGGGGCCCACCACGTTGTATCCTAAATGTCCAGTGTCCAGGGACGCTAGACGTGGCTACCGTGGTGTGGCGAACAGTGAAGTGAGAACTGACGGTGTGGTGCACTGTCAGGCAATAAAAAAAATAATAATATAAATATTAGCTTGATTCAACAAGCTTTGGTGAACTGCTCATGCAGGCCCTACCTTGATGTATAGATTCAATCCACGCCGTTCATCCTATTTCTCAGCCCATTTTAGGCGTTGAGCCGAAAAATGAAGCTAATCCGACTTATCTGGCGAGCCATAACATAAAAATAGGGATGTCTACCATTCAAATCACCTTGATGTTTTTACCCTCCAAAATATACTGTATATTAGGCTTGTTTGGTCTGTCTTGAGTTGTAGAATCCAATGGTTGGGTTGAATTTTTTGGACGTGGGCCCCACCTATGAAAAGCCACAGAGATCTATTTTTCAAAAAAAAAAAGCAACAAAGAAGCAGGTGCTACTGCTGACATCCTCTGGACGCGTAGCAGCGTCCTGCTGTAGTTGACGGAGGGCAGGGACGTGGGTCTCATACGTGGGCCCCACCGTGATGTGTGTTGAACATCCACGCCATGCATTTGGTGGGCCCCCTTAGCAGTGGGCCCCCTCCCAAAATCAGTCGTACCTGGAGCTCAGGTGGCCTGCATCACAGGAAACAGTGTGATTGAACGTCTGTCATTGAAACCCCTTTTGGGTCCAAAAGCGTTAGATCATTATAAAATTTATTTTTCCTCTTCATACGGGTCTGTGTAACCTTACCAGCTGATTAGGTGGAAAGTAAACATTATGGTGGGCCCCACGTGGGACCAACTGATGTATGTGTCCCACACTGATGTATGTGCTTTATCTATGTTGTCCATCCCTACGAGACCTACCATGATGCATGTGTTGCATCCAAACCGTCCAACCCTTTGGCAAGCTCATTTTAAGGCTTGAGATAAAAATAAAATAAAATAAGGCAGATCTAATATTAAGTGGACCACACTACAGAATACAGTAGAGTTGAACGCCTTCCTTTGAAACTCCCTTTTTCGAGATTACAAAGGTTTCAGACCATTCTGATATTTGTTTTTTTTTTCCTCCATACCCGGGTCTTTATGACCTTATGCACAGACTAGATGGAAAATAATTATTATGGCGGGCTCACTAAAAATTTAATTATGGAAATCATTATCACCACTGTCATTTGTGGTATGGTCTAGATGATCCTTGGGATATGATTCATTTTTTTGTATGCTCTATAATGATCTCTAGCAATGGATGAATGGTGTATTGGACTCGGCCTATTCGACTCGGCTTATTTGACTTGGTCCATTCGACCCGACCTATTGATACGGTCCAATCGATTCGGCCCATTCATACCGGCCCCAATTGATCCGACCCGTTTGATTCAGCCTATTTGATTCGGCCAATTTGAATTGACCCTTTTAATTCAGCACATTTGATCAGCCCATTTGATGCAGTTGAGGCCCATGATGATGTATATTAGGCCCTAGTGCGAGGCCGTGGTCCCACTCTATGTTTGGCCCAATGTGGGCCATTCCTTGGGAGCAATGTTGGTTAAAGGTCCACATTGATGGGCAATGATGGTTGGATGTCTACATTGTGACCTTCCCTTAGGCCTTGTTAGGCCCATCCTCATCATTCTCTAGTGGGTTAACCCAAACGCTTGGGCCCCATTGATTTTAAATGATCTATCATCGGCCGTCCATCTATGGACCCCATCTTGCGTCGAGGTCAATTATTGATGTCGATTATCGGTGCCGATTACCGATACCAGCTACCGTTGTCGATTACGAGTTTATGACAGCATAACATCATGATACATGCCCATACGCATCATTTGTATGTTTGTTATGAGATGTGATGGCCATTGCATATGCTATAATGCAGGTGGTTTATGGGACTCCCTAATAGGCGGAGTTATCCCACATGAGCACACGGTATGTGCAGGATTGATGCATGATTGGACAGTGTAACTCATGCACTTTGCATTTATGTGATTGTGATTACTGTACGCCCTAGTGACATCAGGGCCATATCCTCCACAGACACATCGTGGATGACTGGAATGGATACCGAAAATACTGTTTCTAGCATCGGGGCGCCATAGATGTCCCTAGGTGAAAATTCCTAAACCCGATGGCACCAGAGGATGACTCCAACGTCGAGAATGAGTGGATACATGAGCCACGAGGGCCGTATACCAGTAAGCTGTGTCTCCTACTGTGTCGTGGTCGGTTAGAAAGGGGTGTGACCTTACCCGCCTGAGTGAGGGGCTAATTTCTAGGTTGAGTTTGACCAGCTTGAGGAATCAGTCCGCTATCGACAAGCCAGGCCCGATATTGGCAGGCGGATAGTGAGGTCTCTTCCACTCACCCAGTTATGTGTTCGAATAGGGGCGGCAAGCTGATGTAGAGTGTACTAGACCCTGGTGATTATCTAGACTGAGAACTGTACCGATATTTGAGGAGCTGCATTGATATGCAGATTTGTATGAAGTTTTATATGCTTGAGTTGCATCTCGCATCACATGGCCTTGGCATGGTAAATAACATTCATATCCTGCGCCTCATAGCCTTGGTACGGCTAATTGCATTCATGTACTCATCAGCATGATTCCACATTACTCTGACTTTGCATTCTGAGCACGCTCATATTGCACACACACTTACACCACCTTCTAAGATTTTTATAAGCTTATGCACGATTGATGCATATAGGTAATGCTAGGACACAGCCATAGCCTTGCCGCGGTTGGAGTGTGCAGTCGAGCTTCTGGAGTTTTCGTTATTTTCATTATCCTGTATTTCCCTTTCATACGTATTGTATTTAAAGTTTTTTATCATAGTGGATTTCGTGATGATGTTCTTGTGGTTATTGTTCGTGGGTTATGCTTATGGTTATGCTCAATACGAATCAGATTGATGTTAAAAAAAATCCTCCTTGTAGGATCCCAGGATCAGAACCTGGTGTATGGGTGTCAGGAGCCGAGAATGGGATATTGCGGAGGCTGTCGGCGCCGGATTCGGCGATTGAGAATTTTGTGAGCCCAGTTTTCGAGTTTGGGGCGTGACAAAATATATTAAAGGCCTATGCTAGAACACAACTTAAAATGTATATTTGAACCCATATAATAAAAAGGTTCTTCAAATGAGCATACTTCTTTTCTTATATATAGTTCAGTAATGATCTACAAATGCTTATGGAAGTCATCCCAAGCTCCTAAAATTCCATGTCAACAACCTCGTACATAGGTGTGAGCTCTTTATGTATAGTGATTACCATAACTTTACAAAATAAGTGATTTTACTTACACAACTTGTCATAATAATTTATTGCATCATTACAATTTGCTAAGCTTTCATTTTCAGCCAATTTAGGTTACTCTTGAACTTCATATAGAGTATGTGAAATATTATCCTTATCTAAAAGGAATCTCATGGCACGAGACTAATTACCATAGTTGTTAGCATCAAACTTCTGACCCTTAATTTGTTCAATAACTTAACTTTTGGTGTCTATATCTACATTGTATAAATCTCACTACTTAACTATGATCAAGTATATCAGCTTTAATATTTAGCATTCTACAAGTTATACAAATCTTTATCTTACAAAACTAACTAATCTATCTTAAATAAGATTTGCAAATCCATATACCCAGATTGTCTAGTGCTAAAAAATTAAGTTATCAAGTTATGCATCATTTGGTGGTTAAGACAAGCTCTACCTAAGTTATGCACACAACCTTATATAAGAAAATAATCCTAACAATATATTTTCAAAGTTTTAATGATAACGATGTAGTGATCTAAACATATTAAGCTAAGAGATATTATCTACAATTCTTTATTATAAGAATTAATGAAAAATTGATGTTAATCTTATTAATGGAACTAATCATCACCATTGATCATCATTGTTGATGATGGATCTGATCATTAGTGTTGATGATCACCTTTGATGATGGATTTAATCATCACCATTGATGATGAATCCAATTACTAGTAGATACATGATCAATGTAACGGATTAATCACGAAGAACGTACATATTTAAATAAAATGTGCACACACATGCATCAATAATGAGGAAACATTAAATTATTATGGATCGCATATTTTAGGCATCTTGCAAATTTTGTGACCCACTATTATTAGTAGAATACGATCACGATATCAAAATCAATATAATATCTTGTTATTAAAATGACTTTACTTTAATCCATACATTAACCATCATCATGGTTAATGTAACGGATTAATCACGAAAAATGTACACATTTAAATAAAATGTGCACACACATGCGTCCATAATGAGGAAACGTTAAATTATTATGGATCATAGATTTTAGACATCTTGAAAATTTTGTGGCCCACTATTATCATTAGGATATAATCACAATATCAAAATCAATATAATATCTTATTATAAAAATGACTTTAATGCATACATTGACCATCATCATCACAGGAGATATAGATCGTTGATCATAAAAACGGGTTGCACCATTTGATAGATCAAAAAAAAAAAAAAAAAACATTTGTCACTTTTCAAGTTATAGCTTATATCATTCCACAAATGGCTGAATAAGGCCTTCAACAAGATTAATTAAATTTAAACTATTAGAAAGATAATGATCTTAGAATTATACACATATCCTTTTACGCACATATATGAGGCCCACATGTGTTGTCCAAATGCCTATGAACAACATATGACGGTCACCATATTATGGCATAGAGATAAAGAATTAATGGTATCAACAAAACCATTATAAAACCTCATTAATTATTAATAGACTAAGGCCATATTTGGGCCCACATGATTAAAGGATCATCGATAACATTTTAACAACTATTAGTGTTGTCCATAGGTTTCATCAAACTAAGCCCATGATGTAAATCAATCCCAAGTATTGACCAAAGCAAGCCCTTTTAATACCCAACTTAGGCTCATTCCTAGGCCCATTTTCATCTCTTCATTTCTCTTATTTATTTCTTAACCTTAGGGTTTATAGAAAAGCCCATCTCATTCTTGGTGGTATAGTTGTTGTTGCCACTATGCAGTCATGAAAGGAGCTAAAGGGAAGCTGTAAGACCTGTAACCTCGTGAGACCTTTCGTAAGCTTCAACTTATGCATTGACATGTTCTTGGTGGACCAGATTGATGAGTTTTGATCACGACTCTATTACAATACCGTGACACCCTGAGACTTGTACCCTAGCGACCACGCGGGCGCTACGATTCCAACGCCATGTAGCATGCCCCATTGCAACCCATAGATTAGAAGTTGTAGTTTTGGCCCAATTCGAGGTGGGTCGCGCAATGCATGCGGATCCCACGTGCATAAACCTCAATGTTGTCCAATCAATCCATCAACCCATTAATCAAGTCATCCATCACTCATGTCTCTCTCCCCATTAGTCAAAGAAGACCATGCCTCCCATCATGCAACCTATGCCTTGCTCATGCCTAGCCATCCCTCTCTCATTCTTTCTCTCCCCATTATACCTCTCCATCTTCTTCTAATTCCCTCTCCATCATAAAAGTTCTACCACAAATCCCCTAACCTCCTCTCATTTCTAACACACAATGTGGACCACCTCATGTGGCCCACCATAATGTTTATTTTCTAATCTGACATGTTGTTAGGTGTATAGAGTTTTAGATGGTGGAAAACACCAAGATCGGTTTAATCCAAAGCTCCTTAGCCCTGCCATGATTTGGCCAATCTGATGGACGAAGTGGATTTTTCTAAGTGGACCCCACTAGCCATAAAGACATAAGAGAGAAGGTAGCAACACCAACTACCATTGGACGTTACAACGTCCAAAGACGCTGCCCAGCAGCTTGCTACTGGAATTCTTGAGGAGACCACTGTGTGGGCCCACCAAACATGATGAATATGTTTCATCCACACCGTCCATCCACTTCCTCAAATAATTTTGGTCGTTGAGCCCAAAAATGAAGTTGATTCATATCACAGGTGGGCCACACCGTGTGTGGGGAAGGGGCTAGTGAGCCCAAGCATCAGGGATGCTACCTGCATGGGGCTAGCAGAGTGGGTACCCACCTTGGTGCATTTCTTTAATCCACACCACCCATATGTTTTCACAACTCATTATCGCTCTTAAGACAAAAATGAGGTTGATCCAACCATCAGGTGGACCACACTACAGGCGACGGTGGAGTTGGGAACACCCCCCTCATGTCAGCCATGCCGACGAGGGGTGGGGGTGTCCCCCACTCGTGGACCCCACCACGATGAATATGTTAAATTCACGTCATCAACCTGTTTCTCCAGATCATTTTAGGCCATGGGCTCAAAAATGAGGTAGATTTGGGTTTTGAGTAGCCTGCACCTATAAAAATAAGTTTATCTTGTCGAAAGCTTCTAAAGCCCACCATGGGGTCCCTGTTCGTCCAAACCAGTCTAATTCAGGGCCCATTGGACCTCACTCGAGCTAACTTACACGATGGACGTAGTAGATCATCCTAGTGTGCCCGCTTTGATAGTGTATCCAAACCATAATAAATAAATAAAAATTGAGGGCGACGGCTGCTGCTAACACCCTGGGCGGGCGGACGCCCAACGTGGACGTGGAGTGGGGCCCACTCGTGGATCACCCATGATGTATGTGACTTATCCACTTTGTTCATCCATGTTGCCAGATCATGTTAGGCCATGGGGCCAAATATTAGGCCGATCCAAATCTCAGGCGGACTACATCGAAGGAAAAAGTGGGCGGGTATTGCTACCCATTTTGGGCAGCACATGGGGCCCACTTGTGGGACCCACCATGATGTATGTGTTTCATCCATGCTATTCATCCGAATCTCCAGCTCGTTTTAACCATTGGACCATGAAATGAAGTTGATTCATATCTTAGGTGGGCCGCACCATAGGGAACTATGGGGGTGGAAATCCCTTGGACTTGGAATCCCCTGAATGTGGGATCCATTGGATTCGGGATCCGTTGGACTTGGGAATCCCTGAATGCGAGATCCCTTAGATTTGGGGCTCTCTTGGACCTAGGATTCTTGGATTTTTGGAATCCCTTGGCTATGTTTGGCACCTCGGATTCAAAATCCCTATAATTTTAAGTTAAATGGGTGGGGTATTTACATAGTTTGGAATTAATTCATAAATCAATTTAAAAATATCTAATTAGTGTATGTATGTAATGTTGACACTATGGTTGTATTAAATCTGTTGAGGCATATAATTTGCTTGAAATGATGAAATCCCAAGACTCAGATGGGCCACAAGCACAAGATCACATCCTAGTGACTAACCAACTATTTATAAACGCCATGATATTAACAATGTTTAAATAATGCAGATCATCCTATTGGATAAGTATAGTGATGTCGATGATAACCTGATTGTCTTGGGATATCATTAGTGGGCCATGCGCCCGATAAATTGGTAGCCTAGTGGCACACATGTTGCCCATGTGGGTGTCCATCCAGGTCATTCCTAGTAGACCTCACATTGGCATATATATATCTATTCGTGCCTTACTTTCAGTTAGGGCCTGTTTGGATTGACGTATATCAGTGTATTGTATTGTATCCAAGTACTGTTCATGTATACGTTCGAGAGAAATCATTATACATCCATGTCAACAAATGATAAATCAATGTTTGGATCAGAGTGCTTATTTGGGCAGGTATACAAATGTGTCCAGTGATCAATGTTTGGATACGACGTATTAGGGTTGCATAGTGTATATATGTATAATATTGAGAGCTGGCTATTCCCATTGCGATGCTTCTCAAGGTTGAATGTCAGTGCTATATGGGCCCCTCAATGATGTCTGCAACCCATCCACACTATCCATCTATTTCATTTGTCAGATCGCGTTTGAATTAGGGCCATGTAGCCAATCGATGTTGTCCGAGCAAAGTATTGGGACACATAGGATCTAACATGAGAAACATTTTCAGTTTTGGGAGGTGGTCTGATTACAACCGTGCATCTACTAATTGTGGGACCCATCATGATTTGGCCGACTATTTTGATCCATACAATCTCTAGAAAAACAACATGTAGAATATAGGTTGATAAATCATGAAAAATAGAAAAAAAAATATGTCAAAAATTAAAAGTTGTCAAAACCCTAAACATGTGATCGGATTGTTGATCCAATCTGATACTCACTTGAACGAGTTGAAATGTAAGTTCCAAAAAAGGCCAGTATTCACCACTCAATATTTCTATGTTCAAACAGACCCACACGTCTTTAAAAGACAATGATTCAATCATGAATCATAATCTCCCCTTCCTCACATAAACAAGGATAAAATAAACTCCCTAACAGCCGTATATAAAATGAATAGACCAAGCAGCAAACCAACAAGGGAACGATTGATGAGTTGTTGGCCTCTTTCACCAACATCTGCCACTCTTTCAAGTCTGCCATCTTCCGTGCCCATATCACCGAAAAACTGAGAGACGGTTCCCTCTGCCGAAGCACTTACACTCCAGCCAGTGTCCATCGTTGCCGCACGATGTGATTCATGAACATTGTCATGATGAGGTATCCTCCCCACCGCTCCATTGAAGACCGTAGTCTAAATGATAAAGCAATAAATCATAATTTATGTTAATTCCAGATGTAGGAAGATGTAATACTGATTATTATTAGGACTGGTGTTTGCAGCCACTGAGTCGATGAACCTATGCATTGCAATCCTCCCACCTGTCATATATTCCTGGGACTCTTTCGACAAACACCACATAATACTTTCTGTTCAATTTCCTGCAATTGGTAAACCACTATTTCATACATCCCTATGATTCAGAGTCACCAACTGTTAAGGCATAATGATATCAGTGCAAATTATCTGGGATAGAAGTGTATCAGTATAACTGAAATGAAATTCTACCCATAAATTGTATCTAAAATTAAGGAAATTAGACTTCAGTAAATGTTTTAACTTTGGGGGGTCTGTAGTATAAAACTCCCTACTGCGATATTTCAACTATATCCTGTCAAGTAAAGATATTCGATATGCATAATAATCCAAATTGAAATAGTTCAATGGGCACATATCACTGCCACAAATGTATGAGCCGTGAACCAAGGACAAACTCCACAATCAATTTTCAATATGCCCGTTCAACCTGTGGGACACTATCCATCAGTTCAAGTAACTTGAACCATTGACACCTTCTATAAACTTGCAACATTCATAGAAATATCATAATAAAGATAAACAGGTCAAATGCATGAGCCGTGAACCAAGCACAAACTCCACAATCAATTTCCTGTTTGCCCATTCAACCTGTGGGACACTGTCCACCAGTTCAAGTAACTTGAACCATCGACACCTGCTATAAACTTGCAACATTCTTAGAAATAGCATAATTAAGATAAATAGGTCAAGATTATAGAGATACAATTGCTGATCCAACAACAATTATAGCACCTAGACTATTCAGTTTTAAATTCCCCAACCGAGCCAAAACAGGCTCCCATGAAACAGTGTCCACACAAATCCCAGCAAAAAAAAAAGTTTGTCCAAAAAAATGATTGTCAACATATATCACAGCTGGCCTACTTTTATTCCGGGCCAGTGCGATCGAGGATAAGCTTCTGTATCCACTTCTTTCTCTTTTCATGTCCTATCTTCATAAAAAATCCTGCACTTACTAAGTTAGACTGTAAAACCCTTGCAGCCCGGATCTGGTCCCCGTGGCTAAGACCTTCCACCTCCTCGAGAATCTCAAGCAACCGCTGCACACGTGTCATACTCTTGCCCAATGCCATAGTTATTGCCAGGGACTTCACAGCTTTTGCCATTTACCCCATCCCATCACCTATCTGATCACTCGGCTTACCCTTTTTTTGACAGCTCATCTCACTCGCCGTTAAGCGACTGTATCAGGATCCTGATGTCGTCTCCATCGGGCTTTTGTTATAACGCTTAACCTGATGTGTAGATCCCTCCCCACAGCGAATGTGAGGAGCAGGCTCATGATCATCTTCATCATCGAATGAGAGACATACAGTCTCAGAACCATCATCAGAATTAAGTTCACTACATCCGTGGCGCTTCCTAGAAATGGGTGACGAGTAAGCCATACTTGCAAATGAACCGTGTGCACACTCATTGCCGAAGATAAACGCCAAATCATCATATCTTTCAATATGCTTTCCGCGCACTCTTTCAGCATAAGGGTGTGACTGTAGACAGGTAGATGATATATTTACTAAAAAATCTTATAAACAAGAAATATAAATAGATATACAAAACTGAGTAACAAATCTTACCCAAACATACCACAATATAACCTTCCCAGACATCGTCAGTAGCCACAACCATCTTCTCATTTGCGTCTCAACCAAAACTAGAGGCATTAAGCATGTCCTTGATTGTCCAATAGAGTCTCTTTAACATCCGTAGACGATTTGATATATGACGATTTTCCAGCAATATTTCACATTTGTCATAGATTTTCTTAATTGTTGCTTTGTATGCTTCGGGTTTAAATCCGATATCACTCTTAAGACTAAGATTTACTTGCTCAACTAAGGCATCAACCAAGGAATTATCCATTATATCAGACCACTGTATCCTAGTATTTTTGCTACTGCCGGTTAACCTTCTTTTTGGGTTAGATAGAGTCTTCGGTGAAGGTCCTTTGCACGAGGGCGTCACATTTTTTGGGTGTTACAAGCAGTTCTGTGGGTGAACCTGGACTCCGGTATGACAAACCACCCTTCTTTGTAAGAGCTGATTCCTTTTTTTTCTTGAATCCTTCAATGTGCTCCTTAAAAAATTCATATCACCTACGCCACATTAACTATTAATAAAAGCATGACAACAATAGCCAAATGATGCACCAATTTAATCATTTATAATAATAGTTTACATTTATACGATATTGATAATAATAGTCTCCTCAACATAGTTAAAATTTGTTAAAATATTCCTGCTTTAAACTAAGCAGATCAGTACATAAACCAACAAAACTAAATACGTTGTCTTGTGCGTGGAAGACTGTCATTCCATATTCTCTCAGCAATCTCGTCTCTCTTCCTTGCCCACTCATCCCTTACGTGGTCCATCACCCGAGATAATGCTCGACCTTCCTTCGCGGTAGTGACCTCTACAGGGGATGGCGAAACGTCCTTTGTACTGTCTCCATTATCCTCTACTGCTGTAGTCAGTCCATCTTCACCACTAACATGGATGAAATTATGAATGACACAGTAAACTATAACAATTTTCACTTGAGTTTTAAACTTGAACTGAAGATGAATACGTAGAATAGGAAAGCGGCCTTTCAAAAGACTAAAAGAATGCTCTATGACATTTCGCAATTGGGCGTGGAGATAATTGAAAAGTTCTTTTTTATTGGCAGACTTCTTTCTAATACGAAACTCATTCAAGTGATATCGCACACCTTGATAGGGTGCCATAAACCCGAGTGAATGTGCATATCCAGCATTAACAACATAATATTTTCCTACATATTGCAAGATATGTTTCAGACATAAATTTCTATAATGTAAACAATTACCCCCTATATATGATTACCATGAGGAATAAGAAAACAGTCAGGGCGACGGGTTAGGGCCTATTTAGATTCGCATATAAGGGTGTATTGTATTGTATCCGGCTACTGTTCATGTATACGTTCGAGCATTTTCTATTACCTCGTACTATTCTATTACCAAAAGTAGAAAGCGTGAGTGTATTTATCAGTCAGATGGACTTTTTTAAAACAAAAAAAAAGAGATCGGAACAGAGGGGATTACAAGAGAGAGGATCCTTCTTAAATAGAGAGATTCGTGTTCTTTCGATCACCGTTGATACTCGATTGGGATGAAGGTTCGACGATCTGGATGGAAGTAGGGATCCAGATCCCTGAGAGAGAAAATGCCATCTTAGCCCTGAATAAGATTTTGATAGACGGAGGAGGAGAAAGAGGTTCAGATGGAGATGGAGAAAGAAAGGCAACGACGGGTGTCCTATAAATATAAAGAAGATAGTAACCGTGACGATCCTAATAGTGTGGTTCTAAACTCATCTCTCATGGAATGCTGCTACGTGTAGGGTTTTGCATGGACAGAGAGAAACAATGGAGAGGAGAGATATTACACCATAGCCCAGTGGTATATAGATTATCAATACTAATAGAGGAAACTATTTCGTAGGTGAATGGCCACATGCACTAGGAAGAAGACGATCTTCTACGATGATGGAGTAGGATATCTCCGTTCTCCACAGTTGAAACGTATAATATCCAAAGAGATAGACGCCTACAGTGGTGTCTCAAATCAGTTTACCGCCTTTTGAAAGTTTTGGATTATTGGTGTATTCGCACGCATGGTAAACGCCAGAAGCCAGCTCCAATCTAAACGTTGTATAATGGGTATATTCGAGAATATTCGGTTATAATACCATACAACACACCCTTATATGCGAATCCAAATAGGCCTTTAGTGCATTTTGTAAGACACGAGTATCAGATGTAGAGTCATTCCAACCAGCAAGCACGCATACAAATTTCATATCAAAAGTACATGCAACCAAAACATTCTGTGACAGAAATACTTTTTCTATTTCTGAAAGTTGAGCTTGATTCTTTTGGCAAATAAGCCGGGATATAGGTACCATCTAGGGCCCCAATGCAGTCCTATAAGCAAAAGTGTGCCACATGATCAGTTCATTCCTTAACTGTGCAAAATTTTACCAATGACATCCAACATCTTTACAATATTACCTGAAAGTATGGACTCCACAAAGGTTGTCGGATATTTCTTTTAGTGTGTGTAATCCAAGAAACTTTACATATTCTGGATATCGACCAATTATAGTATTCAACACTCTAGTGAAGTGTCTGCTTACTGTCTAACCAGATCGTGTAAAGTGATGACCAATCACATGATTACATACATTTATCAGATAGTATGTAGAAACATTACAACATGCTCTTCCATACTGCACATCTTGGTATCGGCTAGGAGTTTCCGATCTCTCAACAACGAACATAATTCAAAAAATTTATCCTTGCTCATTCTCAGTTGCGCAAGACAATCAACATCGCTCTTTCTTATTATTCCATTAATAAATCTATCCCTCTCAATGTGACCATCATTGGGCTTTACCTTAATACAGTAATAGCGATAATATTCAGTGGCTCCCATTACACATGCAGAAGTTGCAATGATTGTTAAAGCAGCAGCTATTTCATTCTCAGTCCATTCACTAACAGAGGACCTTTCATCGGTATTTTCCATACTATTGGAAGCCATGAGAATATTGGAGTAGAAAATTATCTGAATGGGAGTTATAATTTTAGATAAATTTTATATATACACAAACGGAAAATGTTACGATAGCATTCATTCCAAAAACCAAGTTAATATCAGTGATGCCACTTATAAATAAAGACACACATCCATCCTCATCGAGATATTAAAAGCATGAAACTCTGTTAACAGGTATTTTTTAAACTTGCTGATATACGTATTCATTGGATATTTTTGTAAATCCTATAAGGAACATCATACACTGCATAATCATTGGAATATCACAATGACAAGTTCATGCACCTGCTGACCGAAATGAAGAATATAGAGAGGTGACTATTTTCCACAGAGTCCACAAAGGGGTCTACTGTCTGCATCGGTGTATCAAGAGTGTTTTGGTTAGGAAATGATTTAGTGAATAGAACAGAAGATTAGATGGTGGTAATTAAAAATTTGAGCTCTAGTAGTATGTCATCATAGTACGCATGTCATCTAGAAAAAATCTACACACGGATGAAAAAGGGAAAATATATTCTTATGGGAAGGTCCTCTTAAGAAAGGCCCTACCGTTTCGATTTGGACAAAAAGATAGTGTGCCAAATTAAGAAAAACTGAAGAGATGAGTAATACCTCCACCAATGATCAACTTGGATGTAGCACAACCTTACAAAAACAGATGGTTAGAAGAAGAAAAACGAGAGAGGGTTTTTTATAAACACTAGCCTTCTACAAATCAATGTCTACGACCCACACCCTTCACCTACCTTTAAATGGTTGCATGCACTCATTATATCCAATCTTCCACACTGACAGAGCGGAGATTGTAAAATCCTATGATACAACGTCTTGAGATTTACCTGAAAATCTCCTCAGTCGACGATATAGCCAGACCTGAAAAGTGAATAGGTCTTTCACAAATGGGGGTGTATACGCATACCCTATACACCCCACCAACAAGGGACTACTTGCACTCCAAGAGTCAGGTGCAACTTCTAACCTGAATCGGTTTCAAGGGAGATGCATCCCAGTAAAATCGGGAAGGTAGATATCAGTACCTGAATGATCTGCTTTCAAGCCTCCGATTTGGTAAATGAAATCCCAATTTGCCCTGATCCAACTCTCTGAGAAGAGTATCGACTGTATTATGAATCTCAAACCTTCAAAAGAGAACTGGAGGACATGAATGGACACATGCAAGAGAAGGGAGATGATTGAGAGCGATACTAGAGTAGAAAATTTTTGTCGTCCATAGATACAAAACCCTACAAAAGAAAGAAGCTTTTGCACCCGAATACTACCTCATAAATAGGCTGCAATGCATGATGCACTGTCGTCTAACATTGCATTACTGCCATTTAAAAACTTTGATTCTGTGAGGTATTCACGCGCATCGTACTCCATGGACTTCAACTCCAATTCAAACATTGTATATTCTATATTTCCACATTTAATATAATACAATTCAATCCGGACCATCAACGCAAACAGGCCCTTACTAGATTTGTATGTGCAAGCTACATGATGAGCCGATCTTAGTCTAACTTGGGCCACACCACATAGAACTCTATATTTCTAGTGGAGCTTGTCATTCAAATCTCACTCTCTGTATATGATGTGTCAATTAAGGTTGATTATCACCTGATATATCTGATAACATGCTAATGTACTTGGCTGATAGGACACACTGATAACATGCCTAGTGTAATGACATCATGCCCATTTATATGCCCATACACATCATTTGTATGTCTGTTGTGGATGACGATTGTTCATAGCATATGCCCCTCGGCCTGAGACACTTAGGGGACTCTATATGAGATATGGTCGCCCCACATGATCGCACGACACGTGTAGGTTTGGTGCATGACTTGGATAATATGATTCATGCATTTTGCATCCTGTATGTCATGAGCACTTTTACACCCTAGCAACATCGAGGTTGTGGCCTCCATAAGCATATTGCGGATGGTCGGATCAGATACTGAAAATATTTATTTTAGCACTTAGGCACTATGGATGTCCATGGGTGAAAGTCCTTAAACGCTTATGGTACCAGTAAGATACTTCAACGTCGAGACCGAGTGGATAATATGAGCGTCTAAGTGCTAAATACTAGTAGGTCGCGTCTCCCACTGTGTCGTAGTCGGTTGAAAAATAGTGTGACTTTATCCGCCCGAGGGTAAGGGGTTGTAAGCTAAGTTACGTTTGACCAACTCGTCAAATGGATCCATTATCAATGAGCCAGGTGGGCATTGCCATACCACTGATGAGGCAGATAGTGAGGTCTCTTCCACTCACTTGGTCGTGTGCCCGATGGGGCCACAGTCAGTGTTGATGTGTACTAGACCCCGGTGATATTTCTAGTGACGAATTGTTCTGATATGTGGACTAGTTGAGGATCAGCATGATTGTGTTGCATCTCTAGCATATGGCATTTGGCCACATAGGCCTTGCATTACATAGCCTTGGTATGGGTAATAGCACTCATAGACTTAGCAGCTTAGTCCTTTATCATCTTCCACATACTCTAATATCTATAT
Source organism: Magnolia changhungtana (assembly GCA_030180095.1). NCBI lineage: Eukaryota > Viridiplantae > Streptophyta > Magnoliopsida > Magnoliales > Magnoliaceae > Magnolia > Magnolia changhungtana. The sequence continues at coordinate 5,808,355 of JASAUF010000459.1, forward strand.
TATTGTCATATGCATTATGCACGCACACGCACATACTCTACTGAGCTTCGTCGGAAGCTTATGCGCGTTTGTTTATGCTATAGGTGATTTTAGGGTGTATCAGCAGCATTGAGACCAGAGCATAAGCTTGATCTTTTGAGTTTTAGTTATATCTCGTATTTTCTTTCCAACATTATACTCAAAAATTTTATTAGTGGATATGTGGTTATGATGTTTAGTAACTTGGATACATTTGTGGTTACGCTCATTTACAAATAAAAAATAAAAAATTCACTCTAAAAATCCTCCTTGTAAGATCCTAGGATCGGAACTTGGCATATACGAGTTGAGAGCCAAAAATGGGGTACTACGGAGGCTATCTGCACCAGATTCGGTGGCCGAAAATTTTGTGAGCCTGGTTCGCAAGTTTGGGGCTAATAGGAGTAATGTTAATAACGACAATGACAGCTGATGCGAATGCAGTTCTCGATAGTTGTGGCCATGGTTGTTGTTGCCGCTATGCAACCATGAAAGGATAAAGAGATAGGAGAGATAAATAAAAGAAAGGAGATTGTGAATGCAGCGCACCCATGGCGCCCCTTTAGGCTCTCTCTTTTATGTATGTTTGTAAGTGGGTCGTTGTATTGACTTGGGAATATGGCGCATTTGGTTTGGAGTTACCACTAGCCAATTTACTTGTAATTTCACAATCGACTAGACCCTACAAAATTATAGAAACAAAAGGTGTTTGAAGACTCTCTACAATGAACTAACTCCTGCAAGTGGTCTATGATTAGAGATTTTAAGAGTAAGAGACCTCGATGATGGAGAAGGAAAGGGTTAAGCAACTTCCTCCACCCGCACAAGTGTGTGATCTCTATTTTATAGAATATATGGGATTTTAGGGGATTCAAGAATGGTATTACTATCTAGTTAGTTATGAACAAGATTTCAAGCCAACTAGGGAGCTCTACTTGGCTGTAGCAATAGAGACGCACTGCTCACATAAGCTTGTATTAAGGCATACTTTATTTAATATGAAATTAAAAAACGAGTAGGTGGTCTTATGTTTCTAATATGATAACATCCAAGGAACCCAACAAGTCACAAAGCATATGTCTAAGGATTGCCTAAAAAAGCAATGAATGTAAGAGAGACGAGATGTCATGCCTTGAAATCCGACACTTGGATTGGCTCAACCTTGATCCCACATTCGGTGGCATGACGTACCAACATTCCATAAACATTGTCATGCCCCAAATGCAGTTTTCGATGCCCATTCTTCATAACCCGAATCCGGAGGTGACAGCCTCCATAGCACCCTAATTTCAACTCCTAGCTCTTATACGCCAAGTTCTAAATTCAGGATCCATAAGAAGGATTTAGGGACACACTATGAAACGAAGCAACCCAAAGAACTCCATAAGCAACACACATCTCGACTAAATAAAGGTTTAAGATACAATGTTGATAAAGCAAATACATGATATGATTAAATTCAACGAGTAGGCATACACTCCAACCTCAATACTATTGATACGCTCCAGCTTAACCTGCAATGTAAACAAAAGCATATAAGCTTCCTATGAAGCTCAGTAGAGTGTGTGTGTGTGTGTGTGTGCGCGCGCGTGCGCACTCGCATAATGCATATGACAAATATATCGCATCAATATCAACATTAATATTAGAGTGAGCAGCAAAGATGGATGGCCATCAATGCCAATGTTCATGTGTTTTACTAAGCTATACCAAGGCTATGCATATGTTCTATGAGATAATATAAGATAATATATCTAATCAACCAATTAAACAAGTTACGGGGGAAGCATGTTATGACATGATAGAAAAAAGCACATGATAAATGATCGAGTTGTAGTGCGTAGTATCGTGCATCAATAGGGGCCTCGCACGCTGGGCTACAACACATGTCAGTCCCATGTAGAGCTAGACAGAAAGGGACCGATCCGATGGATCTAACTTGATCCTACCCGAATCAATCCGAACCGAAGGCTAGAATCGGGTAGGATCGAGTTAGCCCAGTAAAATCCGACCGTAAATCTGATCGAGTTCGGATCAATGGTCAACTCGGACCGATCCGATTCGTAATTTGATCCGGTTGGATCCGATTCGATCCGATCCGATCCGATCCGCACAACGTTCATTCAACACTGTTTCCTTTAATGTTGTCCACTTAAGATTGGAATATACCTCATTTTTTATTTAATACCGTAAAACAACCTAAAAAGATAGATGAACGACATGGATGAAATAAGTACATCATAGTGGAGTCCACAGATCACCGACCACCATGGTGGCAGGGGAGTAGCCAACATCTCCTCTCGCCCGACCTAGCGCCTCGAGCACCGAGTCCCTGACAGTTTCACTGTCACACTCAAAAATGAAAATGGGGATTGCCTACTGAGTTACTTAGTACGATTCGTATCGAGTAAACTCTGTTGGGCCCACCTTGAATACATGTGGTTTATCCACGCCGTCCATCCACTTTTAAAGATCATTTTAAGCATTAAGACCAAAATTGAAGTATATTCACACCTCAACTGAACCATACCACATGAAACAGTGGAAGTATTGATTTCCACCGTTGAAACCTTTCTAACGCATGTAGTGATGTTTAATTTTCATCCAATCTCTTCATAAGATCAAACAGAAATGGATAAAGGGAAAAAAAAAAATATCAGCTTGATTTAAAACTTCCGTAGCCCCCAAGACCTTTTCAACCGTAGAAGTTCGATTCACACTATTTACGTTGGTGTGGTCCACTTGATCCTTTTATAGGCTTTATTTTTGGGCTAAAGCCCTAAAATTATCTGAAAAAATCGATGAATTGGTTGGATAAAATGCATGAATGAAGGTGGGTCCCATAGAGTTTACTGTACGCTTAGGGTACTGAGTTACTCGGTATGCAGTTAACATCCTGTCACACTGACAGTGTAGCAGGGTAGGTGTACCATGCACTTGATGGGTAGGTGTACCATGTACTATTGACTTCAGCAAGTTCTGTGGGTCCCATAATGAGGTATGTGTTATATCGAAACCATCCATCTATTTGGTGGGCTCGTCTTAAGGCTTGAGCCGAAAAATAAGACAGATCTAAAGATCAAGTGGACCACACTGGAAAAAAAAAAAAAAAAAAAAGCTGTGGGGGTTGAATGTCTACCATTGAAACTCTTTTAGGGGTCACAGAAGTTTCGGATGAATATGAAAATTGTTTTTCCTCTTCATCCGTGTGGTTGTGACCGTATTAATAGATTGGATGGAAAATAAACGTTATGGTAGCCCTATGAATTTTTTAACGGTGAAAATCATTATCCTTGGTGTGGTCCATTTGAGCTTTGGATATGATTCATTTTTTCCGTGATGCTCTAAAATGATCTCAAAAAATGGATGAATGGTATGGATATTATAAATACATCACTATGGGACTATGTAACTTTGATCTCCTTTAACCCGTTCGTACAACTGAGAGCGTTGGCAGTCTCTTTGCACGACATGTATCTGTACAAGTTTTGACTCAATCCGAACGAAGGCACACTCGATCCGACTTAGTATATCTGACCAAGTCGGACTCGGTTCGATTCAATACAATCAAGATTCGGTTCGGATCGGGTTAAGCCCACTAGACTCGGTCCCAAATCGGATCGAATTTGGATCAAGGTTCTAATGTACCGGATCGAGTCAAGCTAGACCTAACTCGGTCCGACTCGACTCGATGCCCACCTCTAGTCTCATGCCTAGCATGTGAAGTAATTTCAAGATAATAGATTCCTGTTCCCGAATAGTCTCATACCTATTGGGGCCTGTAGCCCACGATTGTACGACACTTAGATCATATTTACGCATCCACAAACCCAAATGTATGAATGTGATATGCGATACAACATGCTAATCCTGATGTCAAATCCACATCTCCATACAGTTCCCATCTGGAATCACTGGAGTCCAGTACACTCTGACACTGGCCCACCACTCCATCGAAACGCATAACCTAATGAGTGGAAAATACCTCACTATTTGCCCCGTCGCTAGTATACCAATGCTCACCCACCTCACTGATAGCGGACACATTTCATGAGCTAATTAGACTCAACCTAGCATATAGCCTTCTTCATCCTTGTGGAAGGTGACACTCCCTTCCAATCAACCCCAACACAATGGCAGATGCACCCTACTGATATTTGGAACTCGTGTGTTTATGAATTCACTCGGTCTAAATATTGGAGCATCCTGCGGCCACAAGGTTTAATGACTTTCTCCCAATGACATCCATGGTGCCTAAGTGCTGGAACATATTTTTGGTTTCCATACTCATAACTACCAACCAAGACGAACCTGTGATGGGTGCCACAACCCTGATGTTGGTAGAGTGTAGATGCAACTGCCACATACAAATGAGTAAATGCATGAATCCATTATCTGAACCACGCAACCATGTCATGCAAGCCATGTATACATGCAGGGTGGCCCTATCTCATGCAGGTCTCCTAAAACGACATAAGTCATAGGGATATCAAACAGCCTTGCCGGACATGAGCTAGCCAAAACTATGAAAGAGTCATAATTCAAGTCATGCACACATGATGTAATACAATCATACCCACTATGCATGAGGTGTGTAATACCAAGTCAAGTATAAAGGATAAAGATACATTAATCATAAGAGCAATGTTATAATCGTACAAGTAATGCTATATCTAGATAAGTGCGACATCAACGAAAAAGAAAACTCACAATTCACAAGAGTTGGGGAGGCCCACTTGGAATACAAGTCTGACGGGCCCACTAGGCTACACTTGAGTGGTCATTTCAAGCCAATGGGCCCATTCCATGCAAGCATACACACAAACACGGTGGGGTGACAATCGTAGGATCTACAAGCGATCACAATAGGCACGAGACAGATATCAAAGTAGGCCCCACAACAAGCAAGGTCCAAAAGAGTGGCCCATAATGTACAAGACAGGCCAAGTAGTCTCAAAGTAAAAAAAAAAAAAAACGGTGTGGAACGCAAACGACAGGTCCAACTAACATCAAGGGTTGGTCCCAAGCTGGGACAACGTGGCTACAACACATATATCAAACGGGCCCACGACGCTACTACAATACATACATCAAGGACAGGCCCAACTAACATCAACGGTGGGTTCCGGTGGGACAGCATGGCTACAACACATATATCAAATGGGCCATGACGCTACTACAATACATACATCAAGGTGGGCCGTGCCGCAAACACATCACACATAACATGGTTGGCCCATGGTGTGGCCACAAGTTTTGTATCAAGGTAGGTCCATGGCTCGGCCATAATACATACATCAAGAGGACTATGTAAGGTGTGGAGACAATACATACCTCATGGTAGGTACCATAAGGGCCAACAAGTTGGACTGCAAGTAAACACCTCTATAGGCCCCATACTAGGTGGGCCCAAAACAATTTGGAGGGCAATTTTCCATCTTGGTGGGCCCTAAAAAGGTTCCAATAGTGGGCCACCATCAGTCCCAATGCTTAATGAATAGTGGTCCACTTGAGCTTAAATCTTCCCAAATATGGGCCCACGGTCCAAAACTGATATGATAAAACGGATGGCAACGTGGCCCACGGCATGCAGCGCACGCTGTTTCCACGGCGAGGCCCACAGAAGTGGGCCCCAAGGATGGGTTAAAATGTTGAGCATCCAAACAGCCCTAGCATTGGGCGGTGCCGTTCACTTGACCCTCGGATCTGCCTCATTTTTGGGCCCAAGTTCTGAAATGGGCTGACAAAACAGATGGGCGGTAGGGATATACAACACATTATCAAGGTGGAACGCCGCAGTGGGTGGGCCCACCCGCTGGCGGCCCAGCAGGTGCACACCTGCTGGACCCCTGCGGGTGGCGATAAAACACATAAATGATGGTGGTCCTCCCCGGTGAACCGCCTGGAAAAAAAAACATATACATCATGGTGGGGTCCACAGCGAGCCCCACACGCTCGCCAATGTGGCCCAGCAGCCAGTGGGCCCGAGAAGGGTTTCAATGGTAGGCGTTCAATCCCCACTACATCCTGTAGCGTGGCCCATCTAATCCGGAATCCGCCCCATACAATGGGGTCGAAAAAATGGATGGATGGATGGCTGGATAAAACTCACACATCACGGTGGGACCCAGGAAGGTTTCAACTGTAGGCTCCCAAGGTCCCCAGCCACGTGTGGTTAGGTTCCACTTGATCCCCCCAGATCTGCCCCCTTTTGGGCGTCCGTGTGACCAAATCAACATGTCGGATGGCCAATATACATTGCAGTATGTCCCACAGTCTGGTGGGCCCCACCGGTTTGATCAAGCTGAGATTTGTTCTGTCCATTCATCTCGGGTTGCATGAACTTACCAACCAGTTAGATGTCATTACATAACAAAGTCGACCCAACATAGTTTCTTGTGGTGGGGTCCACCTCAGATTCTAGGGCCCCACATCTGTCCAGCGGGGGCTGGACATCACGCCTTATCCACAGGGTCCAAAGCGGGCCCCACTGTCGGGTATGGGTGGCTAACAACATCACGGGGTGGATGGAGACCCTTGAAAGTATTCCACAGTAGGCGTCCAATTTCACTATTTTCCAGAGTGGAGTCCACCTCAGATTGGGTCCCATTTCCTACCCTAGATAGGGGGCAGCGTGCCCGACACAATGGGTAAGGTGGGACCCCAAGGTGGGCCCCACAAATGGGTTGAACACATCAGGCAGAGCAGCTGTCCAGCAAGGTGTGCCCATGAACTGTTCATGCACCAAAATAAACCGCCCACAGCGGCCCATGGTTGATTGTGGTTGCCAAACTGAGGGATCCACCTAGGGACCTCTCATCTAGACATTAGCGAACGTCCATAGTGAGACCCAAGGGCCCTGAAAAGGCCTGAAAATCAGTGCAAGCAAGGCCCAATAACGGTTGCCCGAAAGACCCTTCCCTCAACAAAATAGGTCCTACCCAACAGCAGGTTGCCCGAAAGGCCCACCAAGGCCCGTTGGTGCGACCTCTAGGGCACCTAACGTGCATCACGGTGGGACGTCAGGGGTGGTCTCCACGGGTCCAGATCATGTGCCAAACGTACAAGTGGGGCCCGCGCCACACATGTGTTGCATGGCCTATTTCAAATTGCGCAAACAACAATATCTTCCAAATCGAGTATTGCAATAGGTCATGCCGCGTGGTGTTGGAATCGTAACGCTTACGAGGTCTTCAGGGTATAGGTCCCTAGTCATTGCAGTACTAAAATAGGGCATGAAAATGTTGGTATTATACTAATACCACAAAAATAGGGGTTTAGAATTATCGCAAAGTCTAGGGGTGTACACGAACCGAGTTAGCTCAGTTAGCTCACTCGACTCGACTTGAAAAAGCTCAATTCAACTCTGTTCGAAGATGAGTTCCAACCGAGTTGAGCTGCTTTTTTAAGCTCAAAAATGAGTTCGAACCGAGTTCAAGTTGGCCCCAACTTGACTCGACTCGAATCGAACCAGTTCGGTGACTCCATTACTTTGATATTGATGTTGTTCACCTAGTGTTTGATGAAATGACTCAAAGAAGTGTGACCGGTGGCAAGGAAGGTATGTATATGAAACCAACACCCTTTTTTTTTCTTGATTTTTATGTTGCTTAGAATGTATTTGATAAAATACTTGTAAAACCATTGCTGCTATCTCAAATACAATGAGATTTTGAAGGTGCAGTCTACGTGTTTGTGAAAATGCCTCAATGGCGAACTTGGCTCGATCTTGGCTCGAACTCGGCCCGAGCTGCTGACCAAACCGAGTCAAGCTGGCCAGTCAGGCTCGAGGACCAAGCCGAGCCGAGTTTGATTCGACTCGATGTACACCCCTAGTAAAGTCCTAGAGGGGGTGACTATGACCTTTTTAAAAATATTTACCAATTAATTCAATCAAGCCACATTAACTAGGTGAAATGAGTCCAAGATCATAAACTATAAAAAATTATAATTATATGTGCAAAGCAGTTTATGATGTAAAATAGAGATATCTATTATGTGCAATCAAATAAACACATTGCATACAATTTATTCATACATCCATATGAAATAAATGAATAAAATCACAAGTATAAATAGAATTGTATACACATATCAACAATCGCAAACACAATGATATATAGTGGTTCGGAAACTCGCTTACTCCACTTCTGTAGGATGAACTCAAATATTTACTATCTCACATGGTTTTTAAAGTTCACTACAAACATTTACAATCCTACACAAGGACCCACGTACACACTCGTCGGTGGCCTACACAAGGACTCACGTACACACCCGTCGGTGGCCTACACAAGGACTTACTCAATTAGTCTTATATAAGAACTAATCTACACACACACACACACACACACACACACACACACACACACACCTGTTGATGGCCTACGCAAAGGCTTATACGTACATATCTGTCGGTTGCCTACACAAGGACTTACTCACGAGTTTGGATCACAAACTCTAGATTGGTCTTATATAAAAACCAACCATGTACACACTCATCAGTGGCCTACATAAGGACTTACTCAAATCTACACAAGAAATGAGTTTATAATATACTTTAAATAAAACTCTTACTAATCGGATGAGCCCGTTGATAACACTTATCTTGAGATGCTCCTCAAACTTAAATCGGCATCTCTTTATCTCCCACCATCTTGAAGATGATCTTCGCCAGCTCCAACGATCGGCAACCTTTTAATGATTTTCCTATGAGGATACCAAGGTAAAGAGAGACTGGGATGGTGGTCAAACTCATACAACTAATGGGATAGTTTGTCTCAAATGGGATTCACCTAAATGGGATTCTAGAGAATATTAGACAAATTATTTTCCTATAGAAATAAGGTCTAACCTCTAGAGAATGTAAGAGAATATGCTTACCTTCAAATGGAGTTTGGAATGCTTAAAGAGTTATTAAACATAATAAAGTAGAATTCAAAGGCATAGTGTAGAATTTTGGATGTAGAACAATATAATATATAGGATTTCGTGTAACTTACAGAGCAAATTTTGAAATTTCTCTGCAAATTAATCTTTAGTGTAATTGGGATTATAAAACTAATTATTAAAATCTAAAATTCTAAAAATTTAATAAAAATCTCCAAAATCCGATAGTTTAATACAAACTAGCACCAAAGTTCCAATTTAAGCACATGAAAGCATCAATTTCCTACCATACTTATCTTAATGATTATAAAATTTCAAAATTCATGAAAAAAACTTAATTTAAATATTAATTTGAAAGAAAATTGAAATTTTAAGAAAAATAATTAAAAAAATCAAACTATAAAAAAAATAATTAGATAAATACATAAAGTAGAAATAGTTTTCACATCACGTAAGAGAATAGTTTCGAAAAACAAGAAAAATATCAAAGAGAACTTTTAAACTATTTGAGAGATCATTTGCCTACACTCGAAACTCTTATGAAATAGACCCGGTCTTCTTCCTTTTTTATTTCCTTCTTTCATTTTCTTTATTTTCTCTGTTTGTCTCTCTCTCTTCCTCTCTTCCTTTCTTTTTCTTACTCTTATACCCTCTTTTTTTTTTCTTCCTTCTATCTCTCTACACTTGCATTCAAAACATACTCTCTCTCTCTCTCTCTCTCTCTCTCTCTCTCTCAAGTCACGAGCCCTTAGACCTCACTCACAAGCCAAGCCCCAAAGCCCATTCACATTAAAACAACCCCCAAACCTTCACATGTTACATACTCCCCCACAACCCCCAAGCATTCACTCATGCCACCTGACCCTTCTCTCTTCTCACACTAACATTTCCTTTAAAAAGTAATCATATGCTTCTCACAACAATCTACATCCTTTATATAGCCTACACTACCGACACCTCTCCTCTCACATGTATGCACCATAGATGTGAGAAAACCAAAATACTTTCTATTCTAAATGAAGACATGAGACTCTCTTCATTTTCTAAAATAGAGAAAAAAAAAAATCTTAAAACAACAACTAAATACTTGCTTCATTGGCCTTTAAAAAAAAATAAAAATTAAGCACGTTACTGCCTCTATCTCACATTACTATTCTTTTCAGAAGAAAATCTATGCAAGATGTTATTTTATGAAGCCACTAGACATGTGTGCGGGGTGCTAGGTTGGGTGAATAAATGTACACCATACATAAGGTGGATATCTAAACGATCTTGTGGATGGAAAGTTTAAATCCTCAAATGGGTTGTTCTAAGCGAATTGTTTTGAATGGACATTTTTGGTGAACCAAAGGTATATATGGATGGTTAGACGATTTCTTAAAAAGATGAGTCGAATTTGAGATAAAATTAATTATTGGTGTGGATTTACAAATGGGTCATCCCAAACAGTCGATTGGATGGATGGTTGAAAGTATAGGTTGAAGATTAGACAGTTGGGGTTTGATGTGTGTTAATCAAAGATCAAGCTTGAACGATAAATGACTAGTTTTGGAGGGTTTGCATGCAAGAGTTGCTAGATAAATTTGAATGTTGAAGTCATTAGATCAATGGTCCAGATTGAGTGATTTCAATGATACAATTCAATGGTCATCCATGGTCCAGTTTGGTTGTAATTCTATAATCATAAATGGAAGGGTTTGAAAATCAATTTATCATCACAAATGGCTGGATTTAATGTGTTGATCGACAGTCCATATTAGTCAAACTTGATGATCAATTATTCAAATTATGCGTATTAGATGTACATGTCAATGGGCTAGGGTGAACAGACTTAACATGCACTTTAACTGTCCAAATTGGCCAAGACTTTTCTTGTATTCAAGGGTCACACATGGGCTAATTTAAGTTAAAATCTAACAATCATAATTCAGTAGATTTTGTTGTAATTCAATAGTTTTAAAGTGGGTTCATTTGGTACATAACTGATGGTCAAGGGTTGGCCTAGTTTAATGTAAAATTGATTGTTGTAATTAAACAATTTTATGGCATGGATTGATGTTCCTATTTGATAGATTTGATGCATGGATTTGATGCCACAATTTAGAAAATGTAACACATAAGCTAATGGTTAAAGTTATGGATAAAATCGAGTTGCCCTAATGTATGAGACACGAGGCAAGAAGACTATTAAAATAGACTCTTTAAACTACCAAAAGGCTAAAGAAGATGAGCCGAGCAAGAAGACTGAGTGACTGAGCTGAAACAGTGAAAACAGTTTGAAAATAAGACTCATCAAGAAACCTATAGACCTCGACCGCGAGTACTAACCTCGACCTTGACTTCGGACGACGACCTAGACCTTGGATGACAACCTCGACCTTAAATACCGACCTCAAGGTCGGATGCTGATCTCGACCTCGGATACCAACCTCAAGCTCGGAACCGAAAATATTTAGAGAAAATCTCATACCATATATGGGCGAGACTGCCCAGTAAGATCTTAGCCGAAGATCACGCCAATCGAGGCATAATTGTAAAAATATTCAAGAACATATTTTGATTCTAATACAGACCTCTCTAGCATATCTTATAGATCTACTCAGATACGAAAATTGCCTAAAAACACCTATAAATACATCGGCCTCTTCAAGGAAAAGGTACACATAACTATCCCGATTCTACTATGCCTACTATGAATTCATACACCTGACTTAGGCATCACAGGGTCCTCGGCCACAATCAGTGCCCCTAATATCTTATTGTTGTCCACTAAACTACAGGTGTCCCCAGCAACTCACAGGAGGTGGAACAAGATCGATCAGATCTGAGCAACAATAGTTATAATCTGCCTAATTTAACACTTAGATTTACGATCACAAGTGGACTAATTTTGTTACATAGTTTAATGGTTAAAACTAGGTGGATCTAAAACACATCAATGGTCACATCTTATGCCAAGTTAATACACAAACAATAGCCAAGATTAGATAGTTTCAATATACAAATCAATGGTCATACCTTAGGCTAAGTTAATACACAAACAATGGCAAAGATTAGATAGTTTCAATATACAAATCAATGGTCATCATTGTACAAATTTATGGATGCATAGTTGATCATGTACGAGTGTATGTATGTATGGATGGATGGATGCTTGTATGCATAAATGCATGGATAAATGGATGGACGTACGCATGCATGCTTGGATGAATGAGAGTGTACATGTATGCACGTACATGAATGACTACAAAAATCTTGGATCACTACATTCTACCTCCTTAAAAGGAATTTTGACTTCGAAATTTAAGTGTTCCTATCATATGTATGAATGGGGATACTCTTCTCTCATCTACGGTGTGTTTAAGTATCCTTTATGTTATACGTGGTATATGATTGTGTGTGTACAAGTGTGTATATTTGCCTACATGAATTTGAGTTATTACAAGAGATGTTCCTAATATAAAATGGAAAAATAATAAATGATGGAAGAACCCCGACGTTATTAAAGGAAAGAGACAATCGGAGCTCTTAATGACAAGTTCTACACTAAAAACTTGAAATGAGATGGCCTCTTGTAAGGTTAGATGGTTTGATTGGGTTATGTGGCTCGAGTGGCTTGGATCGATGATGTAAATGGTTAGAGCTTAGTTAGCTTAATAGGATACGACTGAGATTGAAAGTTAGGGTTTATATAGCTATTTGGGATGATGTGTATGCTAGCATTAAAAGTTAGGGTTTGGATAACTTTATGGGATGGTGTGGATGGCTACCATTAAAGGCTAGTGTTTGAATGGCTTGATTTGATGGTATGTACGGTTAGGAATGAAGGCTAGGGTTTGGATAGCTTCATGGGATGGTGTGTGTGGCTAGGATTGAAGGCTAGGGTTTGGATTACTTGATAAGATGGTGTGGACAATTGCGATTGAAGTGTATGCATATAAGAGTGGATGTTCAGAATGGACGTAGAAAATGTATAGAGAACATAAGTAGATAATAGTTATGAGGCGGATGTGGAGAGTGGATGCGAATATAAGGGTAAAGAATCAGTTTGGGCTTTGGCTAGTGGTTGAGTTTTTAAGGGTTGTGGCTAATGCAAAGGAAGTGGAGGAATTGTTTTGGGCTAGGGCTAAGCTAGGGAAGAGAGTAGAGATGGCTTGTAAGGGATATAAGAGATGTGTGTGTTGTATGGGCATGAGATGTTTTTATTATTATTATTTTAATTTTAATTTAATTTTTATTTTTTTAAGGCTATTAGGGATGGTGTGTATGAGATTTAAAGAGTTAGGAAATGATAAGATGTTGATGAGTGCTCCTTCCTCTCTTCCTCTTTATTGTGTATGTGTCTGGAGAATGAGGGGGTGTGGGGCTTTTTATAATTTTGGCCAATGAAATGTTATACTTTGTGGGTAGGTAAGGATTAAATATCTCCAATTGAAAATTTTAATTGGCTAAGAGGAGCTTGGGTGCCACATAGTATGTTCTCATTAACCCATTGAGTGGTAATTTAGGTAATCTTAAGGAAATATAGAAGGAAGTTTGATTTACAAATTTCAACTTTCTCCCTTGGATGAACCATCCCAAATGCAACATTCCCCTCAGCTAACATCCCCAATAGGTTACAACTTTATAGGCAGGTGGGCGGCACTTAGAGTGCCACATGCCACATGACACATTTCTAGCTTACTTTAGGTACTCAAGTTTGTTCAATCAAGGTTTTGAATATACCAAGTTCAAGATGGATGAAACTCTGTTTTAGGCTTTAATTTAGACTTAGTTTGAGCTTGGTTTCATGCATAGTTTTAGGTGAATGAATGCAAGGGTTCAGAGACCATTTTTGCTTCAATCGAACTTGTGCTTAGTGGGGTGTCTACAAAGATTGATAAAGGGAATGAAATGGGAAAGCTGAGAATGATTGTGGCATTAATTTTTGCTACTATCGGTGTTCAGTGGTGGAGGGGAGCATGAGAGGTGGCAACAATCAGTGGCCTCCCTCCCTTCTTACCTCAATTGTCATCCACACAAATCATAAATCCATCTTCGGCTCTCTTATGCTACTTTGTTATGCCTAGATGGATAAGCCCACAAAATATAATGGTATTCACAAGGTCTTAAGGACCTTTGCATAAAGCCAAAAATGGACAACCTATATCTAACAGTCCTCCTAAATACTATTGTAGCTAAAGGGTTTAATCACCGCTCTGATCGTACAATTATGATTACTCATATATTAACAATTTAGATCGTTTTAAAGGAGCCTCTCTCTCTCTCTATACACACACAAAATAATACTAAGGGAAACTATGTGGGACCCACCCACTAATGGTTGCCTACAAGAGGGCCCCCATGGGACCTTATACAACATATCTTTAATTATTTTATTTTAGGTCATCCGTCAGGTCAAGTAAGATCATTTGGCCTATCTCCTTGATAATTTACATGGTTTAAGTTTCAACTTTAGCCCGACATAAAATCCATATAGTTGGGCCCTAACTTGCCTTAAAAGTTTATCAGTAAGCCAACCAAACCGATTGTCACCCCTACACATGCATACATGTGCCCATGATTAAATAAGTGGTCGAGTTATAAAAATAAAAATAATAAAAATAATAATAATAATAATAATAATAATAATAATAATAAAACCCTTTTATTGGAGTTGTTATATAGAAAACCAGTTGCCTTGTAGATGTGATAAAGTTAAACTTGGCAATTAATCTCAATAACCATGAGTCCTTTGGAACAATGTGATATGCCTTAGTTGATAACTAGTTTTGTCTTAAACTTATTATAATATGAGTTATGTGAGAAGTGATTCTTCTGTGGAACTTAGGAACTTGAGATTGGACATCTTTTTAGGTTTTCTAATTTTAATTATTATTTTTAGGGTTTGTTATATTTCAAAATTTCTAACATTACTAACACCAGTTACTTGTTTTTATTTGTAAGATTATCTAGTTTTAATTCTTCCATTCCAGTAACACAATTCCCCTCTTCTACTTGTTTTCTTAATTATTATATAAAATTTATTTTAAGATTTAGGTTTAGGTTTTAGAATTAGGGTTTTATCATGTTCATGCTCAAGTAAACATGAGATTACTCTAATCAACTTTCAAGAGACAGAATATTAATTAAAGGGTTGTCAGATCATTATGTTAGGAAATACCCTATGTTTTGTAAATTAATTGGAACTATGAATGAGAGTCGATCGATATATGATGAAAACAAAGTATATGGTGTTCCATTGGTTGCGTGATTATTATATGGGTGATTATACTTTATCAACAACATTTAGTGCACCCACATATGATACATAAGATCTTAATTGGAGGAATCATCAGAATTTCAGTTGGAGAGATGGACCAAACATGGATGCTAACAACTATCCTTAAGGGCTATCTATTTATGAGCCCCCATCGACAAAGACCCTTGAAGATGAATTGCAAACATTTATAAAAGGATAATTATAAATTAATCAAAATATCTCATAGGCCATATAAGAGCTAATAAGATTGGTTTAAAAAAATCGAGTTATGCCTTCTTAGGGAGGAAGAGACTTTTTTAGCCCAACTACAGCCTAACCCAAAATCACAAAGTGAGATAAGTGATATCAATTTTTCTAACACAGTTGTTAAGCATATTGAATCTAAGGGTGATGATGAGATCAGTAATGCTAATATGATAATGAATCGGAGTATGTTTATGAGTCTATAGTCAAGTTTCCCCAAAGGTTAATCTCATCTAAGCCTTTAGTTAATGATCAAGATATACAAGACATTTTCAAACAATGTGATATTGATATGATCCACCAACTTGACATGCTTGATTCTATTGTGGAGAATTAATCCATTTTTTCTGTAAGCTCCAACTCTCTAAAAGTTTGCTTTGCACACTTTGAAAATTCAGATGATGATATCATTAAAGATATAGTGAATGCCTTGTAAGACTCTACCCTAGTAGTTGACAATGATCGAGGGAATTTTGTTTTAAAGTTCTTTATTCCACCAATCCCGAATGTTTATCATTAAAGGTGGAGGATCTGAAATTTGAATTGAAGACTGAAACTTCAAAATTTATTAAGACTACATCAATAAAAGATAAATTTTATACATATGTGTTAATTGTAGTCTCTTATTCACAGTGTTATATTGACTTTGAAAATTGTTAAGTCACGGGTGAATTTTATACAATTTGGATACCTTAATATTTTGATCGAAGAAATTTTGCTGAGGTTTATAAATTTCTCTAAATATTCATGCTCTAGGACATTCAAGTGTAATGTAAAATTGGATTTAGATGATATTGTTGAGAAGCTTGTTATGAAATTTATCAAGATATTGGCCATAGGAGGAAAACAACCATTAAAAATGAGCAATTTTCCCTTTGCTTTCCTAAATTAGGAGTTTATTGCTTTCTTAGAATTAGTATACTTTATTAGTTTAGTTTAGTTGTTGAAACACTAATTGATATATATATATATATATATATATATATATATATATATATATATATATATATATATATATATATATATATATATGTTTGTCAAATTTCAGGTACTTTTCATCTACTACTCTTTATTTTTATTGCTTTCATTTTTCACTTATTGGATATGTTGATACATTAAGGACAATGTAAAATTTAGGTTGGGGGGTAAGGTTTTCTTTTAAAGTTCTTCATTTGTGCTAAAATTTTAAATTTTTTATCTAAATTTTTTTAAAAAGTTTCCATGAATTTAATTGATTTTGAAATTAATCCAGAGCTTAGAATGATAAGATACTTAATGTTAATGATTTTTGAAGCCTAAATTCTAAATTATTTGATAGATTTCAAAGTTAAGTTTAAACTTATTAATCTTTAATTGGAACTTCTAAACATTGATTAAGTCATGAATTCATATTTCACATCTAACTTACCTCTTTAAAGTTTTGGTTAGATACCATTTTTTTTAAATTTGATGATTATTGTGAATGTTAGTAACCAAACCAAACCTGAGGAATTTGTCAAATCATGTTCAATGAAAAGAAAAGTTTTTTTTTTTTTAAAGAATACCCAATTAAAAAATAGTTGTTGAAAATGCCTACCTATTGAAGTGTCCAAGAAATAAGAAAAAGATTGAAAATAGTGTAAGAGTCGCCAATAGAAAAATCAAAACCTTAATTGATGAACTGTAAGACAAGTTTTTTTTTTTTTAAGCTTTAGTTATCCTAAATATTTTTTGATAATTAATGTTAATATGAATGTAAATAACTAAATTTTTTGTTAAGTCTAGATTTCACTACGCACCCATGAAACTCAATGTTTAGAATTTGTCTAAGTATAAGATTAACACTTTGAACTTAACTAGGATATTTACCAAGTTATAGAGTTTAGGTGAAAGTTGTGCTCTCTATTTATGTATCTTAAATTTCTATAATCTACATTATTTTTAAAATTACTTAAAATTATAGGAATTCATTAATTTATTTTCAAAATATCTTTTGCATGTTTCGCTTAGAAGTAGCAAAATATTAGTTGGGGGTGTGATAACGCCTAAATATTGCATATTTATCTTCTCAGTTGCACTAGATCTGGCTGCATTTAAGTGATTAATTTATCTAATTAGATATGTTTTGTATATGCTCCTTGATTTTGGATACAAGAATGAATACGTGCTTAAATGGATGATTTAAAGCTTTAAAAAAATGATCAACCTATATGGTAATGAAGAATTGGAGATTTTGAAGATAATATTGAAGATTTCATGTGCCAAAGATCTAAGAAAATTAAGTGCCAAAGGAGAGAAAAAAGTCTGAAAAATTACATAGTTTAAAAATAGAAATAACATATTGTTTGGTCCCACCTGTGGTTGGTTTGATCAGGCTGAAAGTGCCCAAAATAGTTCAGTAAGAAATAATGATTTTCAGACTTAATTTGGCTCGACAATTAAGTGCGACCAAAGTCAGGTTCAGTATCATCGAAGGAGAGTTCGGTCCGACCTACTGGTGACAGGGACTTCATATATATTTTGAGAAAATTCAGTTGCGACTGAAAGACCATTTTGGTGTGACCGAAGTAATGTTCAATACGACCGAAGTGTAACAAAAGTGTGAAAATTTGAAGTTGATACAATTCTTTTTCTATTTAAAGGAGTGTTTAAGGCTATTCCAAGTACGAATTAAGGCTTGGGAGAAAGATCGATGAGTGACGAAGCTTCTAAGGAGTCTTCCTTCTTCAATCATTCGATTCTAGTTTATTTTTTATGTTTTTCCTTTATTTTTATTCTAAGATGTTAGTCATGCTAACCAAATATCTTAGCTAAGACTAAGGGATGAAGCTTGCAGTTAATTATAATATTTTGCTTATTTGATTTAATAACAATAGTTTAAATCATGATATTATATTGAATTGGTTTGAATTTTCTTTATGAAAGTTTTAAATTATTTATTTCCTTGATTTGTTGTAAACTACGATAACAATGAATGTTTTGAATGAGAAATTGATTATCTTGATGAAGGAATCAGTTTGTATAATTGATTGATCTATTGTAAACCTTAGTTATAGTAGATGCTTTTGATTCCCTGCGATTGATGTCCGAATGCTTCATGAGAGAATCGTTCAACTGAATTCATGTGATATTGATTTTTTTATTTGGTTTAATATAATTATTTTCTGATTTGATAGGATATGACTTTGATTCTAAATTAGTTATGAAAGTTGAATCAATGAATTAGATATTGTGATTGCTATAAGTGAATTTTTGGGTCCTTAGTCTTTTATCATTTGATTTAAAACCCTTTTATACTTTACTGAATTAAAATCAAACAAACTGTTAGTTTTATACTAGTTTTAGTAATGTTCCCATTCCCTGTGGATTCGACCTCGATTTTACCGAGCTATTACTGCATCGCAACCCCGCACTTGGGGTTGTCAACCCCTGGGTTCAATTAATGACCCTAGAAGGTCATTATGTGTTTAATAGTAAAATCAGAAATTTAGTCGCATCTTGTACTTAATAGGTATATTTAAGGATTAAACCATATTCATCTTGATAGTTTCAGTTTTAAAGTTGTTTACTCTTGATATCATTTATTTTTTACTTAAATTATCTTTGGTCATTCCTGTTTTGATTAATATATCCTTTGAATGACTATAATAAATATACTCCTTATGTTTAAAGTTTATATGCACCATATTTCTTTATCGGTATGTGGTTATAGTAATATGTATGAATTATAGAATTTATTTAAATTTTATATTTTTATTGAAATATTCATGGAACTAACTCTTTGTCAAATACAAATAAGTATGACAAAGATTAAGTCCCACAAAAAATAAGTTTAATTATGTTTTATATGACTGATTTGTGTTGCAAGAATTGATAAAGATAGGAGGAGCAACTATGGGGGAACAATGCATGTTATGTCTTGTTGAATTGAGTTGTAAAATCTTTTATTTGACATGTTATATTTATAGTAGTTTTGGTATGTAATTGGTATAGACAATGACATTGTTTTGGTTAGGTTTTTGTCATGTAACTGACAAAGTGGAAGATTGTTAGTGTACTTATTTATACACATTGTTTGTTAATCACATGCATCTATGTGTCAGGGATTCGATTGAGCCCTTAGAAGCTGAAAATCGAAGACACACGAAGACTGGAATATCAAGTGAAGAACATATATATGAGGTGCCTTAGTGAACCTAACATTTGTTCTAAAACAACCCATGAACCTCTAAATAATCTTTTCCTTAATAAAAAACCATGTTTAATCATCCATTAGCATTAGGAGCCTAATTGAAACATGATAATGAAAATTCACTGTAGTGTAATGGGATTACCACAATTTCGCGTGCGTAAGCTTGATAGAGGGGGTAATTAGGACCAATTAAGATTTACTTCTTTTAAACTTAATTGACTACTTAAGCTAACATGTAAATTAAGCTAATTAAAGGTAATTAATTCTAAGGCTTCCAAGCCAATAGAGGTCCAATCACATATACTACAAATGATATGCCAATTAAACAATTAGTCTATAAACAATAATGTACATATGTGTATGGGATATACTAACTATTAACTCCTAGTATTCATCTAATCGTGCATACATATAATTAAGCATTCAATCATAAAAGCATAATTTTTTTTTAAATGCTAAAATAACAATCTCAAATACAAGTATGTATAGTGGTTCGGTTTCCCTACTCCACTCCCAACAGAGCATTCAATCACATAAGTAAATAAAAAGAATGCTCAGATAACAATCACAAACATAAGCATGTATAGTAGTTTGGTTTCCCTACTCCACTCCCAACAGACACTCAACCCATGAGTATATCGATTTTTACTATAGGAAGTTTTAAATCATGTGGACCTCTAACTTTTATAATCCTATATAAGGATCAGCTCCTGTAAAAGACTTTGCGTGGTTTTCTATAGGCTCGTCACGAACCTCGGTCGTACATAAAAATCTACTGACGTAAACTTCCGTCGGAGACTCCTACAAGAGACTTTAGTTGATTTTTCTTAGGCTAGCCAACAACCTCAGTCCTAATCTAAGGCCCTACATTTACTCCTGTTGAAGGCTCCCATGGAGATTGACAACAAACACTCATGCCCGGTAGCCTACACAAGGACTTGATTTAGGCCATACACATGATCCAAGGTCCTATACAAGAACTTGAATTTAGGACATACACCAGAGACATAGTCTTACAAAAGAACATGGATTTAGGCCCTACACAAAAGCCAAGATCATACACAAGAACTTAGTCAAGTTTGGGTCACAAACTCTTACGCTTAATCCTACACAAGGAAAGAATGTATACAGACTTTACAATTGACAACTTATGTATCAGATTGAGTCCCTTTGTAGCACCTTCTTGGGTTACTTGATCGATGTTTTTTCGTCTTCAATCAGCTCCCATTTGCTCACCTAATCAAGATGTTGATGCTTTGCCAATGTTTGAGCTCCAAGATTAAACACCTTACATATAATACTCCATTGAGGTGACCAAGGTGATGGGAGGTTGGTTGAATCTCCTACAACTAATGAGAAGTTGTATTTCCTAGGGAATTCACCTAGGGGCCTGTTTGTTTTTTCAAAGAGATGGTAAATACATGGTAAACGGTAATTCCCCTTATTTCACATGTTTGAAAATTCATAGGAATTTGTGTCTTTGAAATTGGTTCAAAAGAGGTAACTTTAATTTTTAAACCGCATGATAATGCATATGATATATCCATTCCGTCCATCTGTTTTACTACAATATTTTGAAGCAGATACAAAAAATGAAGTAGATCCAATACTCAAGTGGCCCACACCAAAAGAAACAGTGACCCCACAAAGTTTTTAACGGTCAGTATTCAATTTCCTTTTTCATATGACGTGGTCCACTTGAGTTTTAGATATGCCTCATTTTTTTACTCATGCTATAAATTCAACTGGAATAATGGATGAATGGTGTGGATAAGTAAAATGCATCATAATGGGACCCACGAGTATTTTGCAATATTCTTGATTTTTGTGTAAAAAAGTAAGCAATCAAATCAGGTATGATATAAATGCACAAGGAAATAATTATTATTTTTTTACACGGTATTCACCATTTCACCCAGAAATCAAACATGCCCTAGAAGGGTTTTCTAGAGGATTTAAACAATAGTATGCCTATAAAGGTTGAGTCTAATCTCTAAAAATTGGAAAAGTTCAAGCGCACCTTCAAGGTGGAGGTTGGAATCCTCATTAGAGTGTTAATCTCAAAGAAGGTGACTTAGAACTTACTGATTTAGAGGCTTGGGATGAGGGATATGATCGTGGAATATCCTAAGCTTTTATTGCATAAAAAACCTATCCAAATGCCCAAGAATCGAATGCCCTTTATAAGAAGTTCGAGTTCCAATGGGCAGATAACAGCTCTGTCGATGTTATCGAAAAAATCAGATAATATGATATATTTCTTACTGGACATAGCTGAGTTACCTATTTAATGTCATCGAGTAGCCTTCGATGCCATCTAAGTGAATCTTTGATGCCATCGAAGGAGACCTCGATGCCATTAAGTGGTCTTTGATGACATCGAAGGAGACATCGATGCCATTGAGTGGTTTTTGATGTCATTGAAGTAAACCTTCGATGCCATCGAAGGAGACCTCGATGCCATCGAGGGGATCTTCGATGCTGGGATTGAACAAACAGTCAAAAACTGATGTTTTGGGCGTATATTTTCACAGCAGCTTTGCATTGCACCTCTTCTAACCTTACATTCATATTCCAATTAGGTTTCTAAGGCTAAGGGATGATCAACAATATTTACCTATTAAGCCAATATCATTTAGAGGTTCAAGGGTTGTTTTGGGTTAAGGGTTAGGGTTACCAATGCACCTCATTTACCTGTTCTTTACTCCTTGATTATCTATCCTCTCGTGTCTTTAGTCTTTAGCTTCCAAATGATTAATCAACTACATGACACATCGACTCATGTGATTAACAAACAAGATGCAAAAATCAGTGCACTAATAGATAAGATATGTTATAAAAGTCTCGAGCTGCTGAAAAAGAAATTGCCCAAACTAGCAAATTCATTGATGTGCTCGAGTGAAGCTTGAACGATCGAGTTGATCAACCGAACCTAGTTAAAACTGTCCAACAAGTTTTCTGACAAATTTGTTGGATTTCGAGTGCTCGAGACATAAGCTCTCGATCGAGGAATCTTTGATTTCTCTCTATCAATTAAACATGGCAAAACAATCCACCGAGTTCACTAGATCATTTTCAACCTAGCTCAATCGATCGAGGGCCAACCTCAATTAATCGAGTTTATCCGTTAGAGATCTGTTTGAACCTTTTTGTTATATAAATATATATATATATATATATATATATATATATATATATATATATATATTGCATTCAGATCTTTGAAAAAATGATGGATTTTAGTATTTTAGAGACTCTCGTGCATCTCAAGCTTTATCAAACGTCCTAGTCTCTATCCCCATGAGTTTCATGATCTCTTCTCGGTGATTATTCACTCTAATGAGCATTTCAAACTCTTATACAAGAAGATAATGATCTTAAGCCTTTTATAGAGTTTAGACACTGATTCTATTGACAAATCCTAGTATCTATCAACCTCTAGATTGTCCACCATGAAGAATCCCCTACGATTTCAACTTTCCATTAGTTGTTGAAGATTCTACCCAACTTCCATCACCTTGGTCACCTCAAAGGAGTATGACATATAAGGTGTTTGATCTTATAGATAAAGCATTGGCAAAGTCAACATAACGATTAGGGGAGCAGAAGGAAAGCTGATTGAAGCATGGGAGAACATCGATCAAGCAATTTAAGAAGGTAAGTTAAATGGGTTTAATTTAACAAGTGTCATGTATGCGTCCATACTTTCTTTCCTTGTATAGGATTGAGGGTAAGAGTTTGTAACCTAAACTCGATAGGTTCTTGTGTAAGACATAAGTTCTTGTGTAGGGCCGAATTCATCGGACACGGGTGTGTATGAGTTAGTCTCTATGAGAGCATTCGATGGGAGTAAAGGTAGGTCATTTGACTAGGACCAAGGTTATTGGTTAACCGATAGAAAACTGATTAAAATCTCTTGTAGGACCCTCCAGCAGGAGTGTACACTAGGTCTTTATGTAAGGCTATAAATGTTAGAAGTGAACCTGATTTAAAATCTCCGATAGTGAATACTGGTACATTCAGGGAGAGTGCGTCCACCGGGAGTGGAGTAAGGAAACTAAACCACTATATATGTGTGTTTTGAGATCGTCAGTTGAGCACTTTTCTAATTAAGCTTATATAATTGATTAATAACTTATAAGTATGAATGATTAGATGAATGCTAAGATTTGAACGGTTACTACATCTCACACGTATGTACATTATCGTTTATAGACTGATGACTTGTTTGGCATATTTATTATAGTCTACATGATTGGACCCTCTATTGACTTGGAAGCCTTCGAGTTAGTTGTCTTACTTAGTTTAAATTAACATATTAATTTAAGTAAGCAATGGAGTTTTAATTAATTTTTTTATTTGGTCCTAATCACCTCATTTAGGATTTAACCATTCATTCCTTATCTCTGCTAAGCTTATGCGTGTCGTGGTAGACTTTACCACACAATTTTAGTGTTTAAGCCAATAATCTAAGGTTCCATTAGATTGGACTATGATGTGTGATCATGAATTTGATGTTGCACGGAAGATGATTAATCCTTAGACTTGAAGGCGTGTAAGGATCATGATCTTAACTAGGTAGCTTTGGCTTAGTTAATGAGGTTTTCTAAAGGCCACTGAAAGTGGATCATACTGGTGTAAACATCACACTCGACATAGCATGATTAATTATAGCAAGATCTAACATATATATAACTTATAACTCCAACACCTTAGAACCTAGTAGCAAACATCTTGAACCATTGGAACCTTAAAGCCCAAATACCTAAGGCCTGAAGATTAAATCCTAAAACTTGAAACCCTAAATCCTAAAAAACCTTAGAACCTGAAACCCTAAAACTAAAACCTAAATTCCAAAAACTCCCCCCAACCTAATCCATGCTAGCCTAGGACCGGCTTTGCTTATTACTCAGTCTTTTCATGTTGGCATCACAAACCAAACAACACCTAAATAAGGTGATTTATAGTTTATTGGAAATCTTATCAACTTATCTTTTCAATGAGTCTAAGATCACTCATATTCAATTAGTGTAAAGAGAGATATAGCCAATTTAATTAACAAAGTCGTGTATAGCTAAATCTGTAAGTAATGAGGGTCACACCATCAGAAACTTTGGCACAACTTCTTACGTATTATGTCATCCAAATAAGGTGATTCTAATCCTATTGGAAAGCTTATCGAACTATCTCTCTAACGAGCCCAACAGTGCTGAAAATCGACCCATAATGAGAGAGATACAGGCATCTTGGTGAGATTGCATGATACAAATAGTATGGGTACAAATTAGATTTCCACCCACCTAAAAATCAATCCATAATCTCTTGAAATATCAAGTAAACTGTTAAGTGGGGGAAAGTGCATCTAAAGAGGGAAGAACTACAGGCGTACATTAGATTTTAGCCCACACCAAATGCCCTCAGCTTTCCTCCAAATTGCAACTAATGAGGAATTGTCACATGTCCCTGGGGATTCTAATAGTCAATCAAAGCCTATTGCATAGAATTTTGCTCCTTATCCACTCGCTTATTAAAAGAATGTCATTGGCCTTAATTATAATCCTTTTAACCCTCTTATTCTCTACACAACAACCATTTTTTCAAAGGAGACTCATTCTCTTCACCTAATTGTTTACAAATCTCCTAGCCTTGTCCAGCCTAGTCATAGTTCTCCTAGCCTTAACTGTCAAATGCAATCCATCCAACCCATGCCACCCAACCTAACCTTCCCATCCAAGCTATCCAACCCATCCAACTTAATCTAACCTAGCCTTTCAACCCATCCAATCCACACAACCCAATCTAACCTTGCCATCTTACCCATCCAACCAATCTAACCCACAATCCAACCCATCCATTCTAAAATAATCTAGCTAAGCAGTTTATCCCATCCATTTAAGCCATTCATCTAAACTTTAAATCACATCCAAGCTAATCCAACATATCATAAGTTAACACAAGCTATCTTAACAGTCTAAATCATGTAGACTAAGATTAGGATTAAATATATATGACCATCTCTCCATAAAAAGTATCAAGTCATTTCTTCCCCTTCTCATATCTTTATTTGACGGTCATTCTCGCTCAACATCATTTACTACTTTTTACTCTTTTATAATTATTTATGACATTTCCCTTTTCATATTCGTCATGTTTTTCACTAGACAACTTTTAGGCGTATGATATCTCTTACAGAACTTTTAGATCCCGACAAATCAGAAACATGGGATTGTCTAATCTTTGTCTATTTTTAATAATCCATTTCCCAATTATGGTCTATGTAAGCGAAACTGTCTCAACGCATAACTAAATTGGGTTTTTTTTTTTTTAAAGTATTTCTCTTTCCTTTATAATCCTCACCTGAATAGTCTCCCTAGTCGATCCATTGTGATCGCCTAGGTGGTGTTTAGAATCGAGTATTTAGTTTTCCTATTCATTTTTAGACCTTGTCCACGATTGATTAGCAATAAAATCATTCTAGAACTTAAAATTTTCAAAAAATAAAATAAAATCCCACAAAGTATAGACTGAATTTTATGCTAGTAAAGAAGGGTGCCTCATACCTTCCTTCTACCTTACCAAAGCCCCTCACATGGAATTCTGCTCGCAGGCCAATAAAAAAGGCAAATCTTTTAAGTGAGTCTTCAAAATCCTTGGCCTATCATGATTCTATGAAATCTAATTGATCGTGCAATTCTAAGCTAATTGACTAGTGGCAACTCTAAGTCAAATGCACAAAATTCTTGAGTCAACACCACACTCTCAAACAAAAGGAAAGCAGGGTTGTGGGTAGGGGTGTACACGAACCGAGCTACCTCGGTTAGCTCGCTCAACTCGACTCGGAAAAACTCGATTCGACTCGGTTCGAAGCTGAGTTCGAGCCGAGTCGAGCTAATTTTTTAAGCTCGAAAATGAGTTTGAGCCGAGTTCGAGCAGGCCCCAGCTCGACTCGACTCGGATTGAATCTGGCTCGAATTGAACTCGGATTGAACCAGTTTAGTGACTCGGTTACCTTGCCATTGATGTTGCTCACCAAGTGTTTGATAAAATGACTCAACAAAGTGTGGCTTGTGGCAAGGAAGGTATGTACATGATATGTATGTGTATCACACATGAATGATAGGCTGTATGGGTTCATATGGGCCTAAAAAAGCCTGTTATTGGGGCGATAACACCGATACTAAAGGCATAAACAGGTTTAAAATTGAGGTCTTAGCCGAGCACCGCTGTATCCCATATTAAGTCTCTTTGGCTACAGAAGAGGGCTGCTCAAAATCAAGGTCTTAGCCAAGCACCGCTGTATCCCATATCGAGTCTCTTTGGCTACAGAAGAGAAGAGGGCTGCTGCATCATTGAATTACTTTACAACCAAGCAATGTACGGCTATCTCAATAAAGGGTGTTTGCCTGCATTGGAAGCGGATTGGCTAGTGTACCACACGGCAGCTATATAACTGTTGTATTGATTTTATGTTGTTTAGAAGGTATCTTATATTGATTTTATGTTGTTTAGAAGGTATTGATAAAATACCTATAAAACCATTGCTTCTGTTTCACATACAGAGGTATTTTGAAGGTGCAGTCTAGGTGTTTGTGGAAATGCCTCAACGGCAAACTCGGCTCGATCTTGTCTCAAACTCGGCCCGAGCTGCTGACCGAACCGAGCCAAGCTAGCCAGTCAAGATCGAGGACCGAGTCGAGCCGAGTTCGAGCTGAGGCCAGCTTGACTCGGTTCAACTCGATGTACACCCCTAGTCATGGGAGCAATGCATGGCGGGGGCATTCACAAATTCAACCATTTCACCAAGGATTTCACTTTTACTAAGTGATGCCCTACTTGCAACATAATTTTTTATTTTTTTGAAGTTTGGGGATTTTTTTTATTTTTTTTTAGTTTGTTAGTACACCCACTGTCAATTCACACTTCACTAGGGAATCGATACCAAGACCTCAGTGTTGAAATGAGGTATCTTTCACTCACTCTACCACTTGAGCTATGGATCAGGGTGTCTAGACCATTTACTTATCTATATTTATTTTCCACCATTTACATTCAATCATTTACTTTTTGTTCCAATAATTTACTGGTCATGCAATTTACATTGCGATCATTTTCTTTGATGGTGATTTGATGAAATAGTAATTGGTGAAACAGGAAAGGAAGTAATAGTAAAGCTCAACTACAGCAATGATGTACTTGCTCACATCAACCATAATTGAGTAGGTTATTATTATAAAAGAGATCGGATTTCTAATGTGCGAGGATCGAAAAGCTCAATAAGACAAAAGAGCATACGCCAAATAATCACCCAAAAAGAACCATGGGGTTTATACGAAGGAACTTGTGCAATAAAGAAAGCAAAGTAAATTGCAATATAGGTACCGTTGTACACGTGGGAGATTTGAGAAGAAAAATGAGAGTAATTACTCCTCAAAAGAAGATTATGGATCTCAAATCCCAACTCTACTTTAATCAACTTGAATTGTTACGATAGCTTCAATGGATGTATAAGTTTAAAGCTTGATGGTTGAGATAAAATTGATAGCTTGAATTGGATAGATGCCTCTCTCTCTAGAGAGGCGTGTGAGGAATTGCTTGAGATAAAGAGGATGATGAAATATTTATAAATTAGTTGGCGGTATTCTGGAAAATAGTTAAAGGTCAAGAGACGGCAGTGCTCCGTGGAATGGTTTTGAGCACGTACAATCCCACCTTTTGAGTAGGCCTCGCAATGAGCAATGCCAGGCCTGACTTTTTAATTAGGAAGGCTGGGCCTTCAGTATGGATCTATTCGATTTTGCTAGACAAACACATCTTAACCAATCGGTTAAATGCTGTCGCAAGATGGCAAGTGCAATGCACGTCTCTGCATCCAAACCCAAACCACCTCTTAGCATTGTTGTAATTCTCCGATTTTTTATTCATCTTTTCTTTGCTTCCTGCCTATAAATATTGGCCACAGGGTTCTCTTCCTATTTAATAATAACTGGCTTGCTACAACCTCCAGAAGGAGCTTTGGATCTCCGCCTATCCCTGAAAGGACAGGCCCTTGGAGGGCTCCAAGTGGTAAGCCGGCTGCTGCAGCAACTCTGCACCATTCTGTGATGCAAACCATTTGACTGATGGGATCCACTATGATCGGATTTCATCAAAAGGTACCATTATGGCACTCTCTCGAGTCTTGAACCATCTTATCTGTACACCATGTATGAAGGATCACAACCGCATCCCATCAAGATAATTTTCAACGTATCATCATCTTACATTGGTGTATAGAATCCAGAATGTATATGTGTGCTCGAGGAAAAAAAAAAAAAAACACCTACAAATTCCGAGTATGGCACCCTCTTCTCACGTGGCCCGCCAAGTCAATCAAAGCCCAAGCAGCACTGTTCTACAATGGTGCTGCTTGGGCTTTTTGATAGGTACTCTGCCAAAACAAGATTAAAAAGAGAAGATGAATGACATTACAATACCCGAGAAAACTACAATATATTTTAAACGGAGCTCATTTCTGCAAACCCCACCCAGGTTAAAATACACCAAACACATCATCATCACCATCTTTCTAAATGGCTACAGTCGCATTGCATCCCCGCTAGGATGAACCCAAAAACAGAAAACCTACCAGATTCTGGTTGGCCGGGCAATGGCCCACTACACAACTCTATATTAGCAAATTTCCTACCTTGATCAAGAGCCATCCCTCCTACTTCAACCGACAGCTAACAGTCCTTCGAGTATCACCAGCAGTCTACAGAACAGCTCTTGCACTAGGGTGTCACACCTTCGCTATCCCTCCAACCTAATAAGAGACATGTAATGGAAAAATAAAGAGAAAAATGGGCGCTGATCTCGTTACCTCGAGAGAAAATCTGATGGTCATGGCAGAGCGCTCTGAGATTTCACAGGAGTGAAAATCTGATGAAATTAGCATTGGGAGGTCGTTCCGGTTACGAATCCACCATCTCGTCTTGTAGCTCACTCGGGGCAATAAGACCCGGGATAGTAAGCATCCGTTGCCGTTCCCTTTCCCTCTGAGCTGCTGCTTCTTCCGCATAAAGATCCTTGTTGTCCTGCAGGTGGTGGGTTTTCGCATTAAAACCAGATCGAAGACAATGGGATGAGGACTAGCATACCAGAATTTCCTAGCTATTCATCTGGTGGGCTCCATCATGTATACTGTGGCAAAAAATCAGGAAGGTCTGCTCATCAGGTGGGCTACACATGCAAGTTGAAGGCCTGGTCATGTTTTTAACCAACATTTTTCAAAAGATGTGTGGCACACCTGAGGACAGGATAAGCCTGATGATTGGGATACAGTGCATAAACAGCGAGGCACTTGATATGTACAGCCCAGCTTGCACACTTCAGACAGGAATGATCGGAACATCTACCATGGCAAGTAGATACTGCCTTGGCGTTACCCTTTCAGAAAACTTTCTACACAATTCTAGCACCAATGTAGACAACAGAAAGATAACCTGAGCTGAAAATTCTTTTGATTGCACCAGGAAGTCACGGATATGGTTCTTGAATGTGGAGAGGTCATTTCTTGACTCAAACAGCCCATTCACGAATTGTGTGACCTGCGAGGGTACCGAAATTCAGACAAGTTTCAAAGAAGAGAGCAAAAGGACAAGGGGATCTGAAAGCTGATCCTAACCTCTGCTGTTATCATGTTTGGAAATGATGTACCCAATAGTTTTATAATGTACTCTCGAACAAACATCATATTATTTGGATAGGGGTAAGGAACCGTCGCAGCATCCCACAAAGGCTCAGTCAATGAGCCCGAGTCCACCTGAAAATGCAACACATTCAAATATCTGCCCCTCAAGAATGAGCATGCAACCGAAGAAGCATTATAAAATGATGGATCAAACGAAATGGCTGTCTCATCTGTGCCAAGATGCAGGTAGCTGAGCCACCTTCCACCTAAAGCTATGGGTCTGGTGGGACCCATCATGTGATGGCCATGGCCATATATCTCCCCTGCCAGACAATTAGTTGACAAACAGTACAAAGTTGATGGAAGAATAATCAGACACCTGGATCATCTGAAGGAGAGATTTTGGGTATTAACATCCACCAAGTGGCACAGCAAATGAACAACTTGGGTGGGGCTCATCTGTATAGGAATATAAATTATTCTGGAAATGTAATATCATCTAATTATATGTGCATACAATACAGAATTTCTTCCTAGAACCAATTCCATTTAACGGTGGCGACCTGGGTATCGAGGGTTCATGTCAGACTGCACCGAATTGGAGGGTTCATAGCAAGCAGAGAACCAGTTGTCCAAATAGGAATGAATCCTGATTCGTATATAACACTTTGAAAACCCAATTATGGCAAAATGTGAGCAGGTATCAGGTGTTTCGAAGAAGCAACATGCCACAATTTCAAGCCCAGTTGTGGTGGAAAATAGGGGTTCTCACACCAGAGCCCAGGCTGGACAGTTCTGAGCAAAGAAGCAAGTCCAGACAATGAAAAT
This sequence comes from Magnolia changhungtana, assembly GCA_030180095.1. Taxonomy (NCBI): domain Eukaryota; kingdom Viridiplantae; phylum Streptophyta; class Magnoliopsida; order Magnoliales; family Magnoliaceae; genus Magnolia; species Magnolia changhungtana. The sequence goes on from JASAUF010000459.1 coordinate 5,839,435, forward strand.
CCATCTCACCACTTCAAATGTGGGAACTTTGACAGGTAAAAGAATGGCATCAGTGGATACCATGAAAAAGAGAAGGTTTGAAATAGCATGCTTGTGAGTGGCAAGGTTAGAAGGAGCAAAAGAAGAGATTAGTGATGGCTACAAATTGTTGCACACTAAGAAAGACATTATGAATGGTGCAGAGATAGTGGTAGGACTTGAAGGTTAAAATAGTGGAGGTTAGGGAAGATAGATCCACAACTAGCAAAAGTGAGACAAACAAGATGGCATAAATCAGATAGGATAAGTCAAGGGTGTAGATCAGGACATGGTGAAAGATATAGTACTGAGGAGAGATGGAGATGCCACTTCGAGATGTTGAATGAAGATGTGAACATTGAAATTTTATTAGGAGAGGCCACATTTCCTGAAGGATTGGGAAGAAGTTCATTATCACAAAACTCAGATTGGACTGGAGACGTAAAGGTTGTGAGGACGGATGACATCCATACAAGTGCGGAAGATATTTGTGCAAAATCAGATTACTTTGGTTAAACAGTCTTTCTAATAATTTCTTGTAGGAAAAGAAATGGCCAAATGAGAAGTCAATATGCACCCTGGAATATTTGCAAGAACCGAAAAAAAAAAAAAAAAAAACAAATGACGTACACAAAATGATGCAATATGAGGGGACCTAATTTATGAGACACCATAAATCTCTAGGAGAAGGCTCTAGGTGAGGATAGTGGAATGAACAATATCAGTACAGTACATCAGTTTCATTTCACAACTTGGAGATCAACAACTGTAGCTATTTTCTACTTAAGAAGACAAATCCACGCATGGTGTTCATAAACCTAAAGAAAGCATAGAATAGAGTACCTAGGGAGGTAACGAGGTGGGTTATAAGGAAAGGGATTGCAAGAGGATATATTAACAGCCTTAAAGACATTGATGAGGGTACTTTCACTGTTTCACATGGTTGAAAGCAAAGCGACCTATGATGAAACTGAAGAGTACCTATTACCGATGGCCCTCATCAAGGGTCAGCACTAAGCCTTTACCTTTTTGCACATGCTATGAGTAAATTAACCTAAATGTCCCAAAAAGAAAAAAAGAAGAAGAATAAATTGACCTAGCATTCAAGATGAGGTCCCTCAATGTATGTTCTTACAGATGATCTGGTGTTGGTTAACAATAATATAGAAGGGTTAACCTAGATGTTAAAAAATTAGCAAGGGTCAGCAAACCCTTGCCTTTTTGCAAATTCAAAACCCTAGCAATCACGACAAGGTGTCCCATAATGGTAATAGTGGCCGTAACGGCTACTACCGTTATGATATGTGCCGTAACTGCCATTATGGCACACGTATCGGCCATTACACACACACCCCCCCCCCCCTTTAAATAAAAAAAAATTAAAAATTAAAAAAACACTCTTACAGGAGCGCGAACGGGACTGTTGCAGGCCGTTACGGCCTGTTCTTTCTGTAACGGCCGTTGCAGTCGTTTCGGCCCTATAACACGTAACGGTTATGACTGTTACCATTACATATAGGCCGTTAAGTAACCGATTTGGGATACCTTGATCCACGACAAGGTCCCTTGGTCTATGTTTCCACAAATGACGGGGAATTGTTCAACACTAGAGGGTACCATATGCTACATAGGATGTTTGGGGGAAGGCTCTATAGTCTAAAAGTTCAAAACTTAGCAGAATGTAGATGGATTATTTAAAATGCAACTTTGGTAGGAACAATTATAGAGAATTTTTAGTTAAAAGTTGAAAAGTCAAGAAATTCACCAAAGTGATTTGTTTCTTTAACTTGGCTCTATTATTCGAAAGGACAGGGAGAACTGTAGATATGCCTTCCAAGTGTCATGTGATCGCAACATGGCTATAATTTCTGAAAGTTTTTCATACAACAACTATTAGACGGACAACACTAGGTGGCAGACAGAAGGCAGAATGAGCATCCATTAGGCATTGCATAGATGAGGATGTTGAGATGTGTAGGAAGACTAGGAAGGTAAAATTAGGAATGAGATCATATGAAGCTGCCAAGGAGAGGTCTGAAAAAGAGAATGATGGAGAGTAGGTTGAGATGGTTCTGTCATGTGCAACGAAGACAGGAGACAGCTTCAGTAGAAGGGGAACATTGATGAGGGTTGAAGGGACTGAAAGAGGATGAGAGGTAGACCAAAAAAGGCCTTGTATCCAGGTGGTGAGAAGAGATATGAAGGCTCCTTCACTCACCAAGGATAGGGACTTGAATAGGATTGACTAGAGAATTGGAATCGTAAAGCCGAACCCAAATAGCTAGGAAAAGGCTATTTTATCTGAAAAGCTAAAACATCCATTCAACTATATAAGAGTTTACAAATGCCACTAAATACAAAAAGAAAAGAACCTAATGATGAGTCTGACATGTGTCTAACACGGCATTGTTGGGCACAACCAATGTTGTAAAAAACAGTATCATATCACAAATCATAAAAGGGGTTGAATCGTATCGAATCACAAATAGTATTGTAAATCATAAGATTTTTTCTGATTTTAAAACTATACATACAAAAAACAAATGAAAAAAATATAAGTAAATCAGAAAATATTAAAAACTGATTAATCATCCATTTCCCATCAACATGTACCAAAAAAGTAATACATATCATAAAATTATCAATTGAGAAAATGTATATGGTATACATATCATGATATTAAAGGATTCTTGTCATTTTCCTTTGTTTTCTTTTGTTGCCTTTCGAAATATTTATCTTAAAAAACATACAAGAGTCGTGTAATAATTTTGTTCATTTGTACATTTCTTGAGTGTAGAATCATGTTAGAAAAAATGGCATTCAAATCCATTGTGAATAGTATCTTGATTTCTTTGCTTTGGGTTTTTGAATATCAAAACCCCTAAATCTCTCTCAAAAGAAAAGAAAAAAACAAAAAAGAAAAAGAGAGGATATATTTAATATGGGAGGCCTTTTTCATGTTTTATGAGCAAAAGGGTACAAAGAAAGAAGAAAAAATTGAATAAAAAATATTTTCTATTTTTTAAGTAATTGTTGGCCCATTTATGTAATCTATGATTATTGTACAATTCATATGATTCGATACAAGTATAGTACAATTCGTACAATTATTTGGGATTTGGGTGTACAATTCAAATCTTACACCCATGTGATACAATATGAATCATATCATTCATATTGCGAATCGTATGATTCTGATAACAATGGGCACAACAACAATCTCAAAAATAGTTTCCTTGTAACATAGATTTACTCTAAACAGAAAAAGATGAAATGATTTATTACCAGGCAAAACAAGTGCTGCAGCACTAACACATGCAGCTTGAAACCAGGTTTATGGAATGTGTCTGCTAAGACAGCAAAAATCTCTTGCACAATTGTTAGAAAGTAGGTCCTGTGGAATTGATTACAGAACTCTGAAACCTGGCAACAGACAACATCAACAAATAAGAAAACTGAATAGAAACTAAGATCCAAAGGACAGAAGTGATTTGCACCTGAAAGTTCTTCAGCATCTCCAACAAAAGGTTGAGACCGGTTTCAGCAATATTCCTTTCAGTGTGCCGAAATGCCCAGATGATAGAATCCATGACAAGCTTCAATTGCTGGTCCAGACCAAAAATAGAAACATAAAAGCACCGTACTTAAAATTAAAAGTACCTCGTCATAAAAGCATCTAATCTACAAACAAATATTCAAACAAGGGTGTGTGCATCCCGATGAGCAGATATGCATAAATGCAGCACTGAGGTTAAGTTCTATACTAACCTGACTAGACAAGTGAATCAAAGCATGGAAGCAATGTGTGGCAATAGCACGTAACAAAGAAAAAAATTTCAGGCGATGCTCTGGGTAATCTTCAAAATTCTTTGTAATCATCTGCATAAAATAAACGATTATTTTGCACCGCCCATTTGTTGGAAAACCAGCAGATACATACAAAGGCATATGCCCAATTTAAGATCTAAATATTTGCATTATCCATAAAAATATAAAATAATAAATTAAATAAGATTTTAAGATTTAAATCATCACCTGAAGTGTGCATTCAAAAACAGCTTCAAATATCCGAGGCACATCCTCTGTCATTACACCCTTATACCTATATGCACCAAGTCCAAAAAATAAGAAGACAATCAAACAACCATGACAGGGAACCAATTTGCTGCCAAAAAGCTTTAAATGAATGACATGGAGTTGGATTAGCTGCAAGTCTGCCAAAAGCATACATTGGGCTGCCTCACAGACCTTCAGGCATGCGGTTATAACAAATGACGAAGTACAGAGTCCTAATGCACCAGGACGTGAATTAGTGCCAAGAGGCTGGAAGCTTTTAAGTGGGGCCCACAGTTTGCTGATCCACACCATTGATACGACACCCCTCTGCCAATGGGGGGTGTCCCAAAATTCTTCAAGATTGGAAGATCACAGGCATAACTTATGCCGTATTTTTCTCTCAACCATCCACTTATCTGCTACAGGTAGAATGAGATAACTCCAGAGTGGAATAATTTTAGGGTATTCCACATCGACAATGGATCCAAACAGTTTAGAGCACCCAACCACTAACCCAACTTATAGAAACTAGTACATCAGACCCTACACTTATTTATCATATATTACGAAACTGAATCTCTCACAAGTGAATTCCGAAAATAACATTAAAAAAATAAATAATCAGCACTTCATACATCTCCAAATTTACTACAGACAAATATCAAACTTCAAAAGCATTAGAAGTATCAAGTGCTACCTCATCATCATCATCATCTGAGCTTTAATCCCAATTAATTGGAGTTTGCTACATGAAACATGTTCCTCTCTATCAGGAGCTATAACTCTCTACTCTATCAAGAGCCATAACTTCGGTTACAAGTCAAGTCTTTTCTTACTACCTCCACCTATGTCCTTTTGGGCATTCTCCATGCTCTTTTAGAACCTTCAACTTATACCAACTCACTCCTAACTGACGCAGTTCTTGGTCCCCGTTGCACATGACAAAACCATCTACGTCTATGAGGATAAGTCCATTTCCATTTTAAACCTAAAGGGTTCATGTAAACTATTCCAACTCCAAAAATGGGTGTAAATTAATCAATAGGGAGCTGGGCATCATTTCCCTCAACCCCAAAAATTCTGCTAGGGGGGAAGCAAATGAAGAGTTGAAGGATTAACTAAAAGAGTTATTCGCTTCACCCAGATGTCCAGTTGAGGCCTATCGAGGATTGTTTTGAGGAAGAGAACTGATCACCAACAGACATTTGTATGCTAAACGGCCATGCAGCCCATCTTTCCACAAACATGCTAGTTGCGTACGAGTCATACTTTGCAAAAGGTAGGCCCCACAATGAGGATCACCAGCCTCAGGCCACACCTGTATGTTGAGTCAGACCACCAGTTTATTTCCCTTTTTTTTTTCCCCCTATGAATGGCTCTTTTATTAAACTGAACAAACAAAAGTCCGGATGGCTCACAAACAACACCCTCTAGCACATAAAAATACCCTCTGTACAAAAAGACGATTACATACACAACTACAGGCACGCCAAGCACAGCTAAAACTTCAACAAACCCTAGATCGCTATGACAAAATGAAGCTGATCCCGATTCGGGAGTGAATGGCACAAGCATAAACCACTTGCCTAGTCATCCATGATCATCAGATCCCTGTGACTGATTCCCTCCTTGGCCAATGAATCAGCCTCGTCATTCAAAGATCAAAGAACATGGACAAATTCCACCTTGATAGATTCCCTAAATCAGTGATTAAGGAAAAAACTGGCCATCAATCTCCAAGGCAGCTGCCATTATTTACCCATTTAATGGCATTCTGTGAGTCCCACTCGAAGACTATAGAGCTGAACTGCTTGGACTTGCAATTTTTACGCATTGCAGGACCATGTAAGCTTCTTCGCAAAATTGGGATCGTCTAATCCAGCCGGACCCAATAGCTGCAGAAGCACTGGCCCTTAGTTGTCCCTAGACGCACTGCCAATCACAGTTGGCCCGGGATTCTAAATTGAGCACCATCGAAATTACATACGAAATTCCCCCCAGGGGGACATCGCCAACCCTCCACCTCTTTTGCATGCAAGCCACTTGATAAAGCCTCCTCCATCTAGCTAAAGTCAGCCCAGGTTGCAAACCAGAGCGACTGATTTGCACATTACCCCACTCTACTGCCAATGATAATGATGAGCTCATCTAACCAAAATGTCCACAAGGCAGCCTTGAGGATTAATCTCCACAATAGCTTACGGCTAGGGCCCCGAGCCGAAACCTCCCATGAACACAATGATCGCCAACTGAGGCTGGAAGCACCCACTGGATCCTGAACTTCAAACAGATGGTGTTCCAAATACTTGACAACATCACACTACAACAATAAGTGATCTAATGTCTCCTCCGTGTACATCTCACATCTATTTGGAAAATTCATACCCATGTTCTTCAGATGATCCAATGAGAGAATCTTGTTGCAGCAGGCCCTCCAACAGAATGTGTTGATTTTTAAAGGTGTCTCACTGTCCCAAACATTTGAAAAGCCAATCCAATCAATTCTCCAGCCCCTGATCTCCAAGCTTTGTAGTAAGATTGGACCGAGAACCAACTGGATGGTTCCAAGATCCAAATTCTGCAATCCATCCCAGACCTTGCAATGTACCATGACTCCAGAATGCTCATCATGTGAACCAGACAGAATTTCTTCATCCTTGAGGTGTCTTCTGAACTTCAGTTCCCATACCATACCCCGTTTTTTATATCCTCCAGAATGCTCTACATCTTTGTCACCTCCTACCCAATACAGAGACCCAAAGAGTTGTTGGAAAGGAAAGGCAGAATGCCAGCATTCTCTCCAGAGCCTTATTCTTGAATAATCGCCTATTGTGTATCCGTTTATTAGGGAAATAGCCTCCATCCCTTTAAGATCTCTCTCCAGGCAGCTGATTCTCTGTTTTGACTGCATGTTCTGATGTCCCACCCATTCCCTTGGACACCCTATTTGGATAACAGCACGCCCCTCAGAAACAACAATTCCCTGCAACTGATACGCCATCACCATTTGGCCAGCACGACAACTCTCCACAGCTGCCCACTAAACTGATTGGCTTGAAGTCCCTTATATTTTCCACATCCTGCTTCTTGGGAATTAAGAGTGATAAACATGGAGTTAATACATCTCTACAAATCCTTGACTCTTGGTGCCATTCATCAAACGCTTTTAGAATATCATCTTGCAGCATACTGCAGTAATGATGGCAAAACACCACTGAGAACCCATCTGTTGTGGGGGCTGTATCACCACTCATACTGTTGATAGCAGCCTCAGTACAAATCCTTGCCTCTTGGTGGAATTCTTCAAACGTTTTTACAATATCATCTTGCAGAATATCGCAGTAATGATGGCAAAACATCAGTGAGAACCCGTCCATTGTGGGGGCTGTATCACTGCTCATACTGTTGATAGCTGCCTCAGTCTCTTCATTTGAAAAGGCTCCTTCCAGCAGACTAGCTTCTTCCTCTGACATTCTTTCGACTTAAATCCCATTAAGGCCTGGTCTTAACTGGAATTCCACAGAATATAATCTCTGTAGAAATCTAAAATACTTTGGCAAATCGCATCTTTCTTCGAGGCCACAACCTCCCCAAATCTTATAGCTTCTATTTGATTTGATCTCCTCCTGCTGGTAATCTTGAGGAAATCTTGAAATTCCTTTCTCCCTCCTTAATCCACTTCACTCTTGACTTTTGCCTCCAATGAATTTCCTCTTTGTGAATCACTGCATTCAGCTCCGCCTTTAACTTGATGATTCCAAAATTTTTGTCCAAAGACAACCCTTGACTTTCTCAGCTCTGTTCAAATCAGCTAGCTCTTGAAGTATACTTGCTTTTGCTTCCTTGATATCACCAAAAACTTCCTTGTTCCAGACCAGCGGCTTGGCTCTCAAACTGCTCAGATTCGCAATGAACATTCTCCTGACTCCCACCACAGTATCAATAACCATAGAATACCACTAACTATTAATCTGCTCCATGAAATCTGGGTAAGACGGCCACATATTTTCATACCTAAAGGGTTGAGGACCCAAACTCTACAACACCGAAGAAAGGCAAATTGGTCAACAATCAAAGATTGGCCTCGGGAGAGCTTTGAGATTCAATTCTAGGAATATCTCCTCCCAAAAGCTATTCACCAAAATCCTGTCCAATCTACTCATGATACTGTCATTGGACCCTGTGAACGCTGCCCATTGCAAAGGCAGATCTATCAACTCCCACCAGTCAATGAATTCCAGAAATCCCCTCATGTTAGTCGTGATCCAGGATCCCCATTTATTCTCGTGTGAAAATTGGATGTTGCAGTCACCTCCGATGCACCATGGAATGTTCCATCTGCACATGATCTCATCCAACTCCAACCACAACTCTGGACGTTGCCTCAGGTTGTTAGGCCCGTAGAAACTGTTGTGATAACCCAGCAAGCCCCTGACTACTACAAATTAAGCATCACTGACAATGACCACAAACCTTCCACCACTTCCTCCTCAGATTATGATTGGGAATTCCAAATCAATAGAATCCCTCCTGACCTTCCAACAGCAGCTTGATCACCCAGCCATAATGTGGATTGCTCCAAAGGATCCTAATCTGGGGAACCTGAACTTCTTTTTCCTTTGCTACTTGGATCACAATAATATCTTTTTGCAATCTCACCATCTCTTTCACCGTGCGCTTCCTGTCATCACTCCCCACACCTCTAATACTCTAAGAAATGACAACATTGGGAGTATGATGGCTAGCTTGGACCCTACCCTCTCCTCCTTGGCCTCTCCTGCAATTGCAGTTGATTGAGGACTGAAGGCCTCTAAGCTCCCACATGCCTCTCAGTTTCTTGATTGTGCTCATAGACCGCCCTTCGTGCAGTATGCTTACTTGGCCTCAATACAACTAACAGAAGTGATGAAATATTGCCCCTCCCCATTGAAGCCCACACCAAGCATCTTTGCTATATTCAACATTCTTTTCCTAACAAAGGAAGACATACCTCCCTGCTTCCTAAGCTGGAGCATGTAATGCCACCCCTGATCTCTTTCGGTCCAACTCCACTGCCAGCTGCTTCCTCTGCTTTGTCAATATGACCCCTTCCACTGGCTGAAGCTCCAAGGATCCCTGTTTGGAGCTTCTTCATCTTGATCATGGATAAGGGATCTCCAACTTCTATGTCCTCCCCCTCAATTCCTAGCATGTTCTGGATTGCATACTCCGAATAAATAGAACTCGCCGTTGGCTTCTCTGATGATTTGGCCAAAAGCTCTAAACCACCTCAGCAAGAGTGGTTGGTGGGATACACGACACAACTTGGCCAAAAGAATCCACAGTAAGGCCCAAGGAGTGAACTGTATAGACAACACTTACAGAGACCAGCTAACTGCCTGAGAGCTGTCCCGATAACCACAGAAAGACAAAACCTCTAGGGAGACCATACTCAAACCCACCAAACTACCCATACAGCCCACGGCTTCTACAAAACGATTATCAAATAACAGGAAGGAAAGCCTAGATGATAGAGGCTGCCATAGATTCTTTGGACACAATGTCCGAAAGGGTATGTCCGGACCTGGGAACCTGAACATGCATCGTATCATCATCAGTTGCCACCTCAGTGTGATTAGGACACTTGTCAACCTATGCTTGTTTCACCACAGCCACTATCAAGAACCTTTCAGCCTAAGGTATAGCTGGATGAAACAACATTTCTTTGACCCGTTTCGATTGCGTTGATAAGCAACGGACACATGGCACAATGCACTCCCCAACTGTTGAACAACTTGAATTCCCTACTGGCTGAAGTAGCATCTGATGGTTCGATGGGAGACACTTGTTTATCGCTTTCCTTGAGTTCAACCCGACAGATGGGCCACATGGCCAATCTCCTGGTTGACGTGTATTCCTACTTCCAAGTTTCGTGGCACCACTGCTGAGACCACCATAGCAATCATGTGGTTGGTTCCTTGCCTATTCGGGTGCTGGATTCCGGTTAACAGATCTTGAACACCTTTCATCTCAAATTCCTCCCTCTTAATCAGGTTGGTAATTGACAGGTGTTCGAGCTCTGTAAGAGTGAAAAACGACAATCCCGCCACCTCCAAGTCTAGAGGAATTCTGATCAAAGCACCAGCTTCCAGGAGAATCTTCACCCCAACAAACAACGTACATTTCTTCTCCCTGCGATCTCTATCAACATGAAATCTACCCAACATGGGTAATGATGCCAAAAATCCTCGACCACTCCTAGGCTAGTAGCAACTGCTGGAGGGCTACATCTTGCTGCTTGAGCCATCACTAGCTTGCATGAGACCTGTTGTCTAGAAGGAATTGGTCCACAACCTCCGGCAATGGGAATGATACAATGTATTGTCTAGGATTAATCTAGCTGTTGATGCCCTCCATTTGCAATGCCCAGCCATCTCGATGCCTCGAAGTAAACTGATCCAACCGGAATCACATCATCAAATCGTGTGGTTGTGCGAACCTTCTACTACTTACCAGGTCATGGACACCAATGCCTACGAAGCAAGCAACCAAGTTTGCCATCCAACTCACAGGGGCAGAGAAGCATGAGACTTCTAGATAGGATTTATCAGCCCGAGGTGGTGCTTCCCTTGGAGCCCATCCTGAACCTGACCTCAATCTATCCAAGGAAGGTCTCCAGACTGTTCTCCATGTCTCCATGTTCCCTTTTTGGTGTAGAGAAAGAACTTCCTGCCATCCACTTTCCTTCGTTCATAACTTGAATGGCATTCCTAGCCATGTTCTCATACCTGAATCTGACAAATGCAAATCCCATGTTCTTCCCAGAATTCGGATCCCATGGACTATAGATTTTATTTTATTTTATCAGAACAAATCTGTCAAAAATTTCCACCAGCCTTTCTGTTGCTTCCATGTAATCAATATCCCAATGAACACAAGGTCATACCATCAATTATCCATTGATTCTAGCAATGTGACCAACCCTATTAGTGAACCAGAATAATTTTTGAGCCGAGTGATCCTCATAGTGGGGCCTAACAGTTGCATTGCATGGCTGTCCTACAAAAGTAGCATTTTAGCAAGAAAGATGGGGTTGCATGAAAAGTTAGCAAACATCTAGTTGTAGGTCATAAGCTCTCTTGATGCATTATGAAATTGGTAGAAGACTATGAGATTAAGATATTGAAATTGGGATTTTCTATTATAAATAACAAGTTCATCAAAGGAAGAAAGAAAGATACAAACTCAAGGGACATGCACAGATTGCCAATGCACTGAGTATCACACAACAAACCCTTTAGCACAAAGACGTCAAGGGTGTCAATAGGTCCAGGCCTGGGCCTTCATGGGCTAGGTACCAGACTAGACTATCAGACCCAGTTGGTATGGGCCCACTGGGTTGGCTTCCACAAGGACAGGATAGAAAAGCACGAATTGGATTTCCTCCATACTGCAAGGATCAATTATAGTAGATCCTTCAAATCCCACATTAAGCAAGGATTGGGGAGAACTCATAAAATCATCATATTGAAGTGCTTCTCTTTTCTTCACTTTCTGGTGTTTTCCTTAATAATATTATCAATATTCCAAAAAGAAAGAAAGAAAGAAAAAAGTGCTTCCCTAGAAACAACAAGATTGTTCTTGTAACACAGTTGGTAGTATTTGGTAAAAATTCTAAATAGCTAGTCAGTATGGAGTCCAAAATTATAGCAGATATTGAGTTCAATTCTCAGAGAAGAGGATAAATTAAGATCTAAGTATCCGATTTGGGTACTTCATTTTATGAAGGGCCCAAGCAAGGTATTAAAGCATGATTATATAAGGTAGTGCCCGTTATGCAATTTAGGGCCATAATGCCTGATTTGAATGTTACAGGCAACGTTGTCAAACCACATGTGGTTCAGTGCAATCGCATATGCGGTGGCATTTTTTTAATTTTTTTTTTTTTTTAAATGTAGAAAAATATAAGAGCTTAGGAGAAACTTTCCTAGGTTAATAGATAACTAATATAGTAATTTTACGTATATAAAATTAGTTTTGTGACTTGTTAGAAAAATGAATGAAGTACATCAAATTCAACATTCAACAATACAGTCAAGTAACAAAACAATCAATAAGCTATTTATTGTACAAATACATTTTTGAAGTTACATCTTAATGTTTATTATTTATACACTATAACACTAACACTACTTACAAGTTTCAAGTTACAACTTTTTTTTTAACACACGCACACACACCACCACATACTCACGCCATGGTGGGATTTCACCACCTGTGGGTACTCGAACCCTCAACTAGGTCTTGAAACTCCTAAGAGTCTACCACCAGAGTAAGAGTAAGGACCCAACTTAGTTATGCTAAGTTACACTACAATAAGTTATAACTTTTACACTAACACCAAGTTACATTCAACAATATACTTACACAACTTACAGTTACAAGTTACACTACTTACTCAAGTTCGATTTTTTGCAAAAATAAATAAAATAATGTGCCAACAGTTAGCAGATATGCGATCACATATCCTTGCACATTTGGTATATGTGATCGCATATGTGATATGCATACCGGAATTCGCACATGCGAATATGCGGTTGCATTTAGCAACATTGGTTACATGCAACGTTGTCATGTGCGATCGCACATTCACATATGCGCACACATGTGCACAGATCGTATATGCAATCACTGCACATGCGATCGCATATGCCACATGTGCGATGATATGCGATCGCATATGTGATGCATGCGATCGCATAGTTGCCAACGGTCAGAAATCTGACCATTTTCTGACCATTGGAAAATTTTATTTTATTTTAAATCCTGATTTTTTTTCTCTATAAAAAGGAATTTTAAACACTCCTACATGCACTCAAAGCTCAAACTCTCTCTATCTCTATTTTGGTCTCTTACTATTCCAAGCCCCAAACTCCACTCCATTCATATTTCTTTCAAGATTGAAGTTTCAATCAAGGGACAAGTACATACATTTACAAGGATTCAAGAATCAAGATTTAAGAGACATTACAAGACAATCAAGCTTTCCATCATTCATTGAATTGAACTCTCTTTCTAGTTTCTAATTTTTCCAAGTTATAAATATTCACACAACACACCCACCACTCTCTCTTTCTATCTCATTCTCTCTTAAAGTTTCATAATCATATCTAAGTTCTAAGTTTTCTAACAACTTTTAACATTTTTTTATTTTTTTTTTTTAGTTTGTTACTTTGTTACAAGTTAGTGTTGTGTTAGTGACTTAGTATTACAACTTACAACTTACAACAACACAACTTTACAAGTCTACATTCTACATAATTCTAGAATGAAGATCAAGACTCAAGGATCAAGGACTCGAGGAAAAAGTGAAGACAACTTAGACAAGAAGTGAAGATTGAAGAATTTGGAACCTCTTTTTAAATTTGTAATTGTAATTTTGTTTGTGTAAATCTCTCTCTCCCTCTCTTTCACTACAAGTCTAAAAGTGTAACTCATCTCTCTCTCTCTCTCTCTCTCTCTCTCTCTCTCTCTCTCTCTCTCTTTCTAGTTTCTACTACTAGTGTAAGTGCGTGTGTGTAACTCTATCTCTAATAATCTACTACTAGTGTAAGTGCGTGTGTAACTCTCTCTCTCTCTCTCTCTCTCTCTCTCTAGTCTCTTTACTCTTAGTCTCTTACTTTACTTTTTAGTACTAGGCTACCAGCAATCAATACACACACCACCAACGTAATTTCTTCCCAATCTTCCTCTTTGAAACCCAAGTCGAATGACCCGGGTTGGAAATATGGGTACTATCGTAGTGTTTCGGATAAGACTCATATAGTATGTGAGTTATGCGGGTATGTGGGTTCCAGTGGAACACATTGCATATTTACCGGGGTCAAATGCAAAAGCATGCGACGTAATTACGCCAGAAATCTGAAGGGAGATCATGGAGTATATGGAAAAATAGTCAAGAAAGAGATGTAATAGTGTCTTACGTTAGGAGGAATATTTGGAAGAAGATGCATATGAAGATATAAACGTAGTTAATGTAGATGAATTTAGTCTCACTCCCCCTACTTCGCCAAGCCGGTTTAGACCACAAGTACAACCAACGGTCTCGAAAAGACCCAGAGGGCATGGGCACATGGATAGATGGTGTAGACCACACCCTGAGAATGTGATCGACCAAAAGGGTCGAGGTAAAGGGCCAGCTCAAACAACTTTAGAGAACCGGTATAAACAAAAAATAAATAAATAGGAAAACCACTATTCAATGTATTGTTAATTAGTTTTACCAAACTGGCATTGCTTTCAACGCCGTTAAATCGAGAAACTTCAAAGTAATGGTTGAGGCTATAGGTCAATTTGGACCTGCGCTTAAACCCCCTTCATATCATGAAATGAGAGAGACATGCCTGAAAACTGAAGTTGAATACACAATCCTTTATAACTGAATATAAGAAATCGTGAAAAATATATGGGTGTTCACTAATGGCCGCTGGATGGACCGATAGATCCGGTCGGTCTCTCATTAATTTTTTGGTAAATTGTTTAACTGGGACAATGTTCTTGAAGTCCGTGGATGCATCAGGTCATTCACACACAGGAGAATACTTGTTTAGTTTACTAGATAATATAGTTGAAAAGTAGGTGAGGAATATGTTATACAAGTAATTACAGACAACGCAGCGTCGTATGTAATGATCGGACGTCTTCTTATGGAGAAGAGGTATGGTTTATTTTGGACCTCTTGTGCGGCCATTATGTTGATCTTATGTTAGAAGATATAGATAGGTTATTTATAAGTGTGATTGGAAGGGCTAGAAGAATCATGACCTTTATGTACAAACACGCCCTTCTTCTCAGTCGAATGAGAAAACACATTAGGGGTAACTTGTTATGTCCAACAATCACCCGTTTCGTTACAACCTTTTTAACACTACAAAGATTACATGCAAAAAAATTAGAACTCAGAAGCTTTGTAGTGTCGGCCAATTTTACAAGTGGGCCTTGGTCAAAGAAGGCTGAGAGGAAATAAGTTCAACAAACAATCCTTTTGCAAAGCTTTTGGACCAAGTGATAAAGGCACTAAAAGCATCCGAGCACTTAGTCACTATGTTGCAATTGGTCGACGGGGACGAGAAGCCTGCAATAGGCTACATATATGATGTGATGGAGAGGACGAAAAATAAGATCATGGACCATTTTAATTATAGAGACCGTGATTACGAGCCAATTTTAGATATTATAGATAGAAAATGGGGAAGCCAAATGTCATCTCCATTGTATTCGGCCGCTTACATCCTTAACCCGACTTGTTTATTCACTTCTGATGATCCAGCAGAAGCACTTACTATGCATATGGTTGGATTTATTGATGTCTTGGAAAGAATGATTGCAGATAGAGAAGAACAGGACAAGATCTCGACTTTGTTGGACTTCTATACAAAGAGTGAGGGGATATTCTCAAGGGATATCGTAATCAGGCATCGGACAATGAAATTACCAAGTGCTACTATGAATGTCAGTCTTAGTGTCTTACAAATAGTTTTTCTACAAAGTGTCTCTAACCTACTCAAATTATTTTTCTCAGCTGACCGGTGGGCTGCCTATGGAGTGAACCCGAACAGGAAGGATTCAGCTCTAAAAAAGCTGGCTATGAGGATTCTTGGACTCACGTGTTCTGTCAGTGGTTGCGAGCGCAATTGGAGCACATTTGAAGCGAAAAGTTTAGACTGTTTAGTAATTATAAACTTCAATTTTTTAGTGTAAGGCCTAAGCTAAATTAATTACTTAAATAGCTAATGCCAAATACACTTTCTTGCATACAGATTCATACCAAGAAAAGGAATCGCCTTGAGTAAAAAAAGCTTAACGACTTGGTTTTCGTTCAATATAGTAAAAAATTGCGAGAACAATTTCAAACTAGGAAAGAAAAGCCTGGTTTCTTTGACCTTATCTGCTTAGATGAGTTGGATGCAGATAACGAGTGGCTCATAAAGACGGAGGACCCGGTATTTGCCGGAGAGGACCTGACATGGGCGCAAGTTGAAGATGCTGCATACGGATTGACACCTGGTGAAGGTACCACTCAAAGGCGAATGATGGGGGGAGCCAGGGGGCGAATAGTAGCCATCAACCCGTTGAAGAGATTGAGGAGATGGTGATAATGATCAAGCTGAAGATCCACCATTGGATGTTGATAAAGTATTAGTACATACAGATGAAGAAGAAACGGAAGAAGAAGAAGTGTATGTGGAAGGAGGAGATGACTCGAATAATGACGGTGATAATGGTGGTGGTGGTGATATGCCACAATGGCAATTAGATCATTGTATATAGTACATGATTAGATGAATAATAAATAAATAACTTCTTCATTTTGTTTACTAAGTATGTTGATGTTGATTGTTGATGTAGTGTTGAATGTGGATATTTCATTTTTGTTAAATGTTAACTATTTTGTAGAATGTAGAATTGTTGATGAATGATGACTTAATATTTAATTCATTATGTAACTGGTTTTATTTTACTTAAATTAAATGTATTGCAAGAGCCAATGGCATATAATAATTTATTCAATTTTTTCTTAATTTATCCCTATTTTTCTGATTTACAAAAAAAATTTGAAAAATTATATATATATAAAAAAAATAAAAAATGTGCGATCGCATATGCGCAAAGGCATATACAATCGCACACGATCGCATATGCGATTTAACAACATTGGTTACAGGGTTTTAACAACCGTTATGACCGTATCATAATAGTCATAAGCCTGTTCATTACTATTATTGGATACCTTGAGCTGAAGTATATAGGATAAAATTGCAGATGAACCATGATCATCTTCATAGAGATAGAATTTGGGTATGAGAGACCTACCAGCTCAAAAGAATTTTCGACTTCCATTAGCCATTAAACTAGACTTCCCAAACTATTTCTATCACTCAAAGACAAATGAATCAAGACTTGAGCAACTCTTAGGACCTGCTGGATTGGTGGGAAACAAGGTGAAGGAAGTAAAATTTGGGTTTACCTGATTGGACGTTTTGCACTAATTGGCAAGAAGAGAAAGGAAAGTAAACATTGTTTCCCTTCCTTACCCCTCCTCAAGAAGCGCACAAATCCATTCCCTTCAATTTGGCAGGAAGAAAAGAGGCTTGCCTCTGATTTAACATTTTAAATTTAAATTTTATTTTATTTTATTTTTTTTTAAAAGGAGGGAAAAGAGATTTCCCTAACCTTCCCTTAGTTTGGCTCAATCCAAACAAATGCATAGGAAAAGCTTTTTCAGGACTTTCCTTAAACAAACAAGTACGAAGGATTTCCTTTCCCTAGAGCTGATGTCAGCTTACCATCCGCTTACATCACAATTTCACTTTCCCATGCCTTCACCAAGTTTACCCCCAATCCAAACAGGCCCTGATAGAATGGCCTGCTAAATAAACATATACTAAGACATTCTCTTCCTATCTATATAGAGAATGAGGATAACCATAAAACGGCCCAAGCTTACTTGTTTATAATTGTGGCAAAGAGTGACAAAACTTCAGACTCCCTGGCATCTGGCAGATTCCTAGCATAGTCACCTAGAACAGGATCCATCATAGGTGGCACAAACTGCTTTCCAATTTGTGGTTGATCTTCGGCCTTGTCAACAAATGTTTCGATTAGCTTGAGAGTCTCCCTCTTAACAGATCTGTTTCGAGAAACATCTTTAGTACTACCAGAAAAAATTTCTCCTTTAATCATTGTAAATGTCATTATATATGGTGAGAACAAGACTCAATTACCATATCATTATATCTTACCGCAGAAGCTTTACAACAGATGTTTTGGAGGCATAGGGGCCCCCTCCTGCTATAGTATTTGATATAAGCTCGCTATACATTCTGTGTCAGGAAACAGATGGTAATGGAAAAGAAAACCCTTATTACTTGACAAGCACCCAACAATTAATCAAAACATAGTATTATGTAAGCCTACAGAAGCAATCGAAAAAAGGAGGAAAGAAAAAGAAAAGGGAAAAGATTATACCTGTACACATTAAGCATGTCCAAAAAGATCAATGTTATTTGTGGTAAGAAATATGTTCCAAGAGAACTAGCTACACTGGTGTTTGTCTGCCAAGTAGCCACAATTTATGTTACCCCATTCAAAATTGAACAGGCAGAAGATATAACAGGCAAGAAACAATAAATTCAAACTTATGGGACACTGCTAGACACAATATATGCTAAACAAGAAAAACTAGTGTACAAGAATATAGTGGAAGGCTTCCATATTTACCATATTCAATGGAATTTTGAAAGTGAAAGAACACTAACGCCATAATCCCTAACAAGAAATCGGGTTATTTGCAATGAAAATTTCAATAGAAATAATCCAAAAGCAATTTCCGCAATGAATTAGTAAATGCACAGTTCAAAACCTAGAAACTGGATGTCTGGGCAATCATAAATAGTTTTTTTTTTTTTTTTTTTTTGGATAGTTAAAAGATGGTATTTGAAGAAAGACACAACAAGACAAACATCCAGAAAAGTGATACTCAATGCCACACCATATGATGCAGTTACAGCAAAGTATGGTTTTTACACATTGAAAGTGGATATGGATACTGCCTATGCTACTTGTGTGACCGGGAATATCGATTAGAGTAAGGGCAGGTACGAAGGATCCTCTAAAGCCTACACAGCAAGCAGCAAGGACTTATTATAATCACAATAAAACATTTACCCAATCATACTACTAGGTGGACCATTCAAAATTCGTGTATGTCTAGAGATCAAGAGTACTACATCAAGATTTCTCGTCCCAAAGTATGGAGATATCTAAACCCTTACCTACCTTGGATACTCCAGTTCTTCTAGCCAAAGTTTTTGCCTCAAGATTTTGGAGAATTCTTTCAAAGAACAATTTCTGAGAACCAGGGGGCCTTCATTGTAAGCAATGTAGCCAACAGATTCGGGATAGTGCATACATTGCTCACAAATGGATCAACTCTAGGAATAGGGAAAGGAAAAGAAGGTTAGTCTGCAAGCTCGGCATTGAAAAGGCTTATATCACGTAGAGTCGTAGATTGGAAGACTTGGACTACATGATCAGGAGATTGGGTTGCCATTGGAAATGGAGGGGTTAGATGTGTTCCCACATGCAATCAACTACTTTCTCCATACTGGTCAATGGGTCACCAAAAGGTTTTTTAAGGCGTCCAAAGATATCAGGCAGGGTGATCCACTAAATCCCCTTACCTCTTCATAGTGACTGGGGAGGCGCTTAATAAGATGCTTCATAAAGGGGAGACTGGTTTAATTAGCAGATTCAAAGATACAAATGTGGGATTCAAATTAGCCATCTTCAAGGAAACAAAATGCAGACAATACTCTCGTTTTGTGATGCAGATATGGCCTTAGTGGATAAACCTTTGGAAAATAGTTTTTATTAGCAATTTTGGTGGTGAAACATTAATGATGCTAATATTAAATGTTGGGAGTCCATGAGGACAATGAAGACGGATCTATTTTTTGTTGTAACCCCCTATTTTTTGGGCTTGAATCTGCTATAATTTTTTCGCTTTTTGGCATGTTTTCTTCCAAATTCATTCCTAAACTATTCTACTAGAAATTACATCTACTCTTAGCTTGAATTTGAGAATCAAAACAAGTTATTGCAAGGATTTGGGTGAATTGAAGCTCCAGGAGCCATTTTTCGGAAAAATTTTGAAAATAGGTATTTATACCATCTTTTTTTTTTTTTTTTTAATCTCTATTGTTATGGTTGAATATGATGTGTAATTCAAATTAGAACATATCAATATGTATTTTACAGATTATACAACTGATTTTCGATTTTTTTGGATTTTGTTTTATTTTTGAACTATTTTTTTTACCTATTTTAAAAAATTATGAAAAATCGTTTTTGTTTTTTTCATTATTTTTCTGTTTTAATGGTTGCATATGATATGTTAATCATATTAAAACATGTAAATGTAATTTTAACAGATTACGCAATTGATTTTCTTCTCTCTTTTTTTAATCTCTATTGTTATGGTTGAATATGATGTGTAATTCAAATTAGAACATATCAATATGCATTTTATAGATTATACAACTGATTTCCGATTTTTGATTTTTATGGATTTTTTTTATTTTTGGACTATTTTTTACCTATTTTTAAAAATTATGAAATTTTGGTTTTGTTTTTTTCATTCTTTTTTTGTTTTAATGATTGAATATGATATGTTAATCATATTAAAACATATAAATGTATTTTTAATAGATTATGCAATTGATTTTCTTCTCCTTTTTTCGACTATTTTCGGTCGATTTTTAAAAATTATGGAAAATCATTTTGTTCAATCTTTTTTTGTTTTAACTCCTCTTCGTAGGTTCTTCATTTCCTATGAAAGTATGCTGCCCCTCCAAAATTAATCATGTTTGGGTGGTTGGCTGGGAACAGAAAAATCCTCACTATTGATAACCTTAGAAGAAAAGGCATGGTTTTACCCAATGTTTGCATCTGCTGCCTGAAAGCGGAAGAATCTGTGGACCATTTGTTGATCCACTGCCCGTTTGTTCGATCCATTTGGTCAAACATCATCTCTTGCTTCAAGGTCAGTTGGTGTTTCCCTAGGAATGTAGAAGCGCTTCTAAAGGCTTGGCATGGCGTTAGAATAGGTAAGTTGAAATCTCGTCTATGGCGTATGGCAATTTGGTGGGCGGTGTGGACAGAAAGAAACAACTGCTGTTTTCGCAACGATTCGAAGCCTTCTCTCGTCGTGGCTTCCTCCGTCAAGTGTCTGATTGCGGAATGGGTTTCCCATATGGATGGGCCGGATGTAGATCTAGCCTTCCTTGAGGCTTAGTTTTTCTTCTGCTATCTCAGCAGTGTCCTGTGTTTCTTTCTGTTTTTTTTTTTCTCTTAATACAAGTTATCTTTCCAAAAAAAAAAAAAAAAAAGATAGGTTAATCATAGTATAACATATAAATCTGCTTTTTACAAATAATGCAACTGACTATTAGTGGTAGAAAGGGAGAAGGTAAAGAACAGGAGAAAGAGAGAGAGTTACACTTACACTAGTAATATAATGGGAGAGGGAATAGAAAAGGAGATAAAGGGAGAGGGAATAGAAAAGGAGAGAGAGAGAGAGAGAGAGAGAGAGAGAGTTACACTGAAACTTACACTAATAGTAGAAAGGGAGAGGGAAAAGAAAAGGAGAAAGAGAGAGAGAGTTACACACTTAGTAGTAGAAACTGGGGGAGAGAGAGAGAGAGAGAGAGAGTTACACACTTACACTTGTAGTAAAAGAGCGGCGGGGGGGGGGGAGAGAGAGAGAGAGAGTGTTACACAACACAATTACAAAATCTAAAATTCGGAAATATATTCTTCACTTGACTTCTTGTCTTGACTCGAGTCTTGAGAATGTTGTAGACTTTTACTCTTGTAACTTGTAAGTAACAAACTAACAATAAATAATAAAAATTAATAATAAATTGTTTCGAGTCTCTTGACTCTTGAATATAAAGAAAGATAAAGATAGAAAGAGAGAGTGGTAAGAGTATGAATATGATTATGACATTTAGAATTTAGAAGAAACTAGAAAGAGATAGAATAGAAGTAGAATTAGAAAATATAATGTGAGACTTAAGTTGACTTGAATTCAATTTCGATGTATTCTTGAATCTTGCTTGCATTACTTTATTGATTCTTGATTCTTGAATCCTTAATTGAAACTTCAAACTTGAAAGAAATATGGGAGTTTGGGCCTTGGAATTATGTAAGAGAGTATGAGAGATTTAAGACATTGAAAGTGTAAGAGAGTAGAGAGAGTTTGAGTGCAAATAGGAGTGTTTTGAATGCCTTTTTATAGGAAAAAAGGAAGATTAAAAAATAATAAATAAAAAAAAACCCTCCAACGGTCAGATTTCTGATCGTTGCTGAATATGCGATCGCATATTCTCGCACACGTGGCATATGCGATCACATATGTGCAGAAATCGCATATGCCACTGTAGCATATGTGATTTCTGTTGCACTGTGCGCATATGCGAATGTGCGATCGAACATGACAACATTGATCTTGATTTTATCATTTTAATGATTTTATAATAATTTTTAAAATAGTATTTTTTTTAAAAAATCATATAACTTGACTCGACTTGACTCGAATAGCTCGCTTGACCTGACTCGATCCCAACGAGACTCGGCTCGAACCCCCAGCTCGTCTCGGCTCGAACCAGCGAGTCGAGGCAAGCTAGAGAGGGGTGAGCTCAAAGACTGAGTCGAGCTGAGCTCGGGTCATGGTGCGGTCAAGATGAGCCGAGCTTGGCCTAGCTCGACTCAAACTCGACTCGTGTTCAGCTCTACGGATCGGTACATCAATATGGATTGCTGTTATTCCATTTATAGTGGTCAATGTTTGTAGTATCAGTATCATCACAAGTTTCACTAGCCAGGGATATGGAAACAAGTATTGACATTGCCAATAATATCGTGCATTCCCATAGATTTATCATTGACTGAGGGCCTATTTGGTTGCCGGTAATTATTGTTAAACAATGGTAGAAGCATAATGAAGGTAAGTGTTGGCAGTTTGACATAAAGGTGAAATTTCACCTTGAAAAATGAGTATTTTCCAAGCAAAAACTCTGTGGGCCCCACCATGATGTATACACGTCGTCCATTCTTTTCTTTTTTTTAAAAGATATTCTAGGGTATGAGCCCAAAAACAAGACAAATCCAAAGCTTTAGTGAAACACACCACAGAAAACAGTGGGTTCAATGATAGGCATCATTATTCCCACTATTTCATGTGGTGTGGTCCACTTGGGCATTGGATCTACCCCACTTTTGGGCTCATGCCTTAAAATGATCTAGCAAAACGAATGGGCGACATGGATAAAACACATACATCATGGTGGGGCCCATGGATTTTTGCCACACAGAAACCAAGTTTTCTTGAGACGTTGTAGCTGTCAACATTATACTAGGATGAAATATCAAGGTAAATAATTATTACTTACTTACATAAAAGTCCTTGTATTTACAATAAATCAAACAGGCCTTGAGGGAAACATTGGAGAAACATGAGGAACATGGTGGAATTTTTCAGTAAAACTTCAAGAGATGCTAAAATATACATATTTGCATATTTAAGTATCAAAAAATTGTGAAAGAAGATGCACACATAATGACTTTCCATTTAACAGGGGCTTAGAAGGTTGTGTTGCCGTAAACAATCAGTGCAACAGTAACCAAAATGAGTTCATTTCATACCAATAATATAATTAGGAACAAAATAACCACTTAAAGTTGTTTCTAAATCAAAACAAAAGGACCATACATCCAGCCATCCATGCATGCACACATACATACATGTCTATCCATCCATACATTAAGACATCCATTCATCTATCCATGCATGCATACGCTAATATATCCATCCATCCATGCATACAAACATGTATCCAATAATCCACCCATGCAGACATAGATATATACATACACACATGCACATATACAGACATCCATCCCTCCATCCAACCATCCATGCAAGCAAGCAAGCATGCATACATGCATGATGATCCATCCATCCAACTGATTTACACCAATAAATGCAATCATTGGAACCATAAAAAAGAAGAAACAAAAATATAACAAAAATATAACAAAAAAATAACTTGAATTTATTTTTTTTAACAGAAGGTTTTTATTTCATTTTTTGAAATTTTAAATAATTAAAAAAAAAAATTAATAGAAGACTGATCAAAATCCACTCCCCAATCTAATCCCTAAAAAATTCCTCAAAAAATCGAGTTTTCTACTCTTTATTTTTTAATGTTCAACTATATTTATGCACGTTCCCCCCTTCTCGATTTTTCCCCAAAATTAGGGATTTGATTCTCAAAAATTGGAGAGGAGAGTGGTCAAAATCCCCTCCCTAAAAAAATCCAAAAAAAAAAAAAAAAAAAAATTTGAATTTCCTATTTTTTCGCAATTCTGACCCAGCGAGTTTTCGATTAGTGATCCCAAAAATCTAATAGATGAGGACATTGTGGATTTGGTCAGCTTCTAGATCGCCTAAAGAATATTGTTCCCTCGACTTAAGAGGAGGATTCAACACATGCTCATTAGTTCGGGTAGCTTCTCTATTCGCACGTTCTACATATTGATTTGTGAGCCACCTCGTATCTCTAGTCCTTCCTATCCGATCCATCATTGGTTTTATGGAGTCCATCCTAGAGTCGCGACCTTTGGATGGTTAGTGGGAAGAAAGAGAGTGCTAACTATTGACAGTCTACAAAGAGATCCCGTGTCCTTCCTAATATCTATTTGAAGTGTATGGGGAACATGGAGACGATTGATCACCTTTTTATTCATTGCCCTTTTGTTTGAAAGGTGTGGGAGCACTTTCTTGACCTTTTCCATACCACTTGAGTGATTCCAAAGTCTGTTGCGGACCTCTTGTGAGCTTGGCACAAGGGTGGGGTGAGGAAAACTAGGAAAGCGATGTGAAGACTTCTTATTATGGCAAGATATCAGAGGATCGGAATAGCCATAGCTTTCAGAACAACAGCTCTTGATGGGGACATCACATCATGCAAGCCTTTACGCACATATCAGGAGAAGGCAAGCCCTAGTCTCACTATGGCTAGGTGATTACCCGCTCGAGTCTAGAGGTGGAGTTGAAGACCTCACATAGCATGTACGAGCATCATCGAAGACCTCACATAGCATGTACGAGCATCATCGAAGACCTCACATAGGGAAGATGCTTGTGGGTTGCAGGGAGGAAAAGCTTGGTCGAGTTTTGACCATTAGATTGTGAGGACTACATGATTGGACCATTGGATGCAACTTAATCATGTGGCCTGTCTTGATCATGGACATCGTTGGGACCCATCGGGCTCTTAGGATGGTTTAGATTATTTTATGCTTGTGTACTTTGGTTAGTTAGTTGATTGATTGGACTATATTTTCATCTCTCTTTTACTAGGGGGTATTTTGAAATAACTGACTTGGGGGTATAAAGCAACCCATATTTTACTTAAGCTGTTTTTTGTAAAACTCCAAATCTAGAGCTATAAAGGGGATTGGACGTCCAACCCTAATGGAGATGGTATTTTGAATGAAATTTTTGACAATTTTCTCTTATAAACGTGTGAATGGAGTTCTTTTAATGGTGTGAGGCCATCCCCTTGGCGCGACATCAAGAGGAAACTACCTTGGAGTGAATCCAAGACTATTCTCTCACTTCTTTCTCAAAGGTATCATCTTTAACTCATCTCCCTTGTCATTTTTCCCCTCTCCAATCTCAAACCCTAGCATCCAAAACCCAAATCCATTAACCCAAGCCCTTTCTACTCCCAAACCCCACCCGATTGTCTACGAATCCGACCCTCCGTACGACCATACAGACTGTCGTACAACCACACGTGTGTGGCCCATCTAGCACGTGGATTTGGTCCCCTTTGCTTCCTCTCTCATCGCATCACAACTCCTTCACAAAACCATAATCCTAGTTCATAGTTTTCCCCTTCTCTAATAACCCTAAATTCCCTTTTTCATCCATAAAATCTAATGCCCCTCAAAACCAAAATTCTCCTCAATCCCCTTTGGATGCAAGTGATTTCCCTTGATTGATATCCTATCCCTATGTTAATTTGGGGGTTTCTTAATCCCAGTGAGACCGATTTTAAAATCACTTTAGGATAGAAAATTCCATCCTGCATAAGCTCTTTAGTGGAAGAGATTATTAGCAAAGTTAAGGGTAGTGTTTTGGGCTGGGCATCTTATATAAAAGCAGCAAAGTCTGCTAATCTCTCTCTCCCTCCCTCCCTCTCTCTTCTTTTTCTTTTTT
Organism: Magnolia changhungtana; assembly: GCA_030180095.1. Lineage (NCBI taxonomy): Eukaryota > Viridiplantae > Streptophyta > Magnoliopsida > Magnoliales > Magnoliaceae > Magnolia > Magnolia changhungtana. Next base: position 5,865,338 of record JASAUF010000459.1, read on the forward strand.
ACCTTTTTTTGTTTCTTGCCTTTGGGCAGACATTTTAATACAATTCAACTCTCTCAAAATATATATATATATATATATATATATATATATATATATATATATATATATATATATATATATATATATCAGCATCCGATACATGCTGTGAGATCTCTAAGCTTTAAAATTTTTGTTCCCCAGCATGAGGAAGCTAACAAAATCTACGATCTAATTGTGCTTAGACAGGAGTACCTGCAATATGTTAAGTACAGTTCTGATTACATCTGGATCCTTCAGAATGTTCAAATCCTGGCGTGCCTGTCCAATAATTTCTGCCCATTTCTGCAGATTAGACAACAAGCTTATCAGTAGCAACTTATTGATGATTGTGCTTGACACTAATGAAAACTAGGGGAAGGGAACAAATGAAAGAAAAGACGAACTTTGAAGTTCTAACATCAAGCAAATCCCAACACTTGAAATCTAATCCAAACAAAATTCAGTGACCTGATTCGGAAGTTCCATCAACCTCTGGAGATACTCATCCCTCTTCTGTGGATCCGATTCTGCTTGAATCATATGACCCACCTGAAAACAAGCAAAGCAATAAGTACTAAAGACTAGATTAGATAGCTGCCTTACTCCAAACATATATTCACAAAGAAAATGACAATGCCTAACACCAACGAGCACAAGACTTATGTAATGGCAACATACCGACTCATAAAATGAATGAATCTGGTGTGGCTCAAGATCTATAATCGTTGTTGGGAGGCCAGATAAAAGTTCAGATACAAATGGTTCACTTTCACCTACCTGTAAAATAAGACAAGTGAACCAAATCTAAAATTTTGTGTGCAGAACAGAAAATGGACTCTGAGGAAATAGAATAAAAATATCCAATGTGTTCAGAAACACAGATCCAATTGTGGTTTCCCAATAACAATGTATTTAAAAGAATATAGACACACGTTGCAATAGATTATTTTTTTTTTAAAGGACCTTATTTGCAGCTGGTTTTTCAGATCAGCTAACTCAACTATGGTAGGTTCAACAACATGCAACACAGATGCTTTGATATTAAATTTTTTAAATGGTTTTAAATGGCAGTTTTCGAGTGCTGACTTGCTTGTAGTAAACCAAATCCAAAATGAGTCACGTGGAGTCATTCTGCTTCGATTTGGTGAAACACCGAAAACTGAGACAAGTCGACTGAGTCAACTCAGTTATGGATGATGTTTAGAACCCTGGTTTAAAAGCCTCATAATTGACTCAGCCATGCTGTGCTTGTCTAATCACTCTGGTAAGACAGAATTGTAGCAGTTACCGTGATCAAATGAATATTATAAGGAAGGTTCCTTCATGTTACATGATATTATCAATTAGACATTGCACTTCCAACCATAAAGAGGGAGCAGGAGTAATTTAAGGCATCTCTGGTCTCTTCTTGTGTCCAGACTAAATTTGAGCAGCTTAGCTCAAAGGCAGTTAAGGGCAGTGAATAAAGTTCTAATACCTGGTGCTCAGAAAACAAAATGATAACAATGAAACCAGGTGATCAGCATGCCAACATCAACCCATTGAAATTTTGGAGTCTCCAAAAAAGATGACGCAATCCAGTCATGAACTGCATACCATTGAAGAAGCGAAACCCTTTCATAGTAAAGGTTATGAGAAATTTGTCTTTATGTGGCACTTTCTCATTGCACAGCTACCAATAAGGAAAACCAGAAGTTGACTGCAAGAGTTAATGCGAATAAGCAGACTTTGAAGGTTCTGATGGCAAAGGAAAAGGTATATTTGATGACCAGCCAGTTATCCTAGTACAGAACATTCAAATAGGGCTCAGAATGGGTCGGATCAACCCAACAAAAATGGCTCAGAAAAATGTATACTTGATAACAAGCCAGTTACCCTAGAACAAAACATTCAAATAAGGCTTGGAATGGGTCAGATCATCCGACCCAACTCACTTAAAGGCTGGGCTCGAGGGGAGTTTACTTGCTTTCTGGTTGGGCTAGGCCAACATGACCCATTTAAGGAAACATATCATGCTCAAGGTGATGCGGACATCAGGTCATTCAAAGTATATCAACGCAGGAGGCGTGCGTTACCCGTGTCAATGTGGTTAGATGACGGATACGAATCAGGTCTCTAGAGGTTGAAGACCTTACACACATTTTCGTAACATGTGTAAGTTGCTTAAATGAGACATTTGGACCGTTGGATCGCGAGGATGGTGTGATTAGACCATTGGATCGTCACGACCCACTTTCATTACCCCACCTTCACGGCGCTATCATCGGGGCCCATCGGGCATTTTAAATTTGAATTTAGTTTATGAACATTTGGTTTATTTAAGTTTTGAGACAGTTTACGCACAATTTTTGTGCGAATTTCTTTTTTTAGTAGGGGTATTTTGGTGATTTCATGTAATTACGAATTTATAAAGGTTCCCTTAAGCCTAAAGCATGTTATGTTATGTTTATGAAAGAAAAAATTGAGCTTTTTGCTTCTGACGATTTCATCTTCGACTTCAAGTGATGGGAAGAGGGTGTGAGGCCTAGGGAAGTGATTTCTCATCCTCTACTTCATTTTCCTTCTTTCTTTTTTCTCAAGGTACTCTTTTTCTTTAACCTTATTCTCTTCCTTTTCTCCTAAAATCTTTAGATCTAGAAGCCGATCTTGTTTCTTTTTATCTAAATCATTAGATCTCAAAAGATTTTCATCCCCACATAAAACTCATCACCCAAATCTAAATTTGAAGAACCACCAATTCTTTTCTGAATTTTCCAGATTTTCCAATCTAGGAAATTCATATTTTTCTGGATTAGAAAATCCACTTGGATCGTTTGACGGGCCTATTGCAAGACGAAAGTCCTATCTTTCGCCGAATCCAACTACATTCAGATTTTAAGATTCAATACTTCGTGTTTGTGATGGATGGTCATAATCAATGCCATATTAAATTTATTTCTTTCTAGTGTTTATGATGTATAAGGCAGGCTGATATTTTATTTGTTTTTTTTAAGATTGCATGAATCTGCCCCTTTCAAATACCATGCTCATTTAAGGTTGGATTAGGCCATCCTACATCAATTTTTGGTATCAAAGCTTAGGTTCTTGCATTGGGTCGTCTTAGATCGAGTTATCAAGAGTCTAGATTTTTATTTTATTTTATTTTCTATGGTTTCATGCATCGCATATAGAGTCTAGATCTGAAATTTTCAGATTTGCATTAAAAATAATAATAATAAATCTAGATCTGAATTTTTCCACATTTGCATCATTCTAAAAGTTAGGATCGTCAGTGTCAATAGTCTTGTGTCGAAACAATCTCTTGGAGTCGTGTTTTAGAAAACCTAAGTTGAGTCTTATTGTGTATGCCCACTCAGACTGGTAAAGGATTTGGTCTACACCCGATTTTCAATATGGAACAGTTGACTGAGATGATGAACACGATCAACCAACCTTTGGCCGTCATTGAGGCACAATCTAGAAACACGAATACCCGTATGGATCAGATAAAAGCGTCCCTAAGAGAAATCTCCGACATTGGAGGGGATGAACAGTCTCACGTAAGGAGAGTAATTGAGGAACAGGTAGGAAATCGTGGTAGAAGTCGTGGAGCACGTGGCCAAGGGGTAGGATGTGGAAGGGCGCAATATCCGCAGCCCGCTGTTGAGTATCAAGACCATTATGATGCCGATGAGAAGGCCTTAAAGAGTGTTAAAGTAGATGCTCCTAATTTTGATGGGCGTCTTGACCCAAAAGCATTCCTTGATTGGTTAGCGGACATGGACCATTATTTCGAATGGTATGAGATGTCTGAGAACCGACAAGTGCGGTTTGCAAAGATGAAACTTGTGGGTCAAGCTAAATTATTTTGGACAAATACGGAGTGTAGGATCAAGAGATCAAGAGATGTCCCAATCGCACATTGGGTAGAGATGGAATTATTAAAGGAAAAATATCTTCCTCTCTCTTACCGTCAAAAGCTCCTAGATCAATGGCAAGCATTACGCCAAGGATCTATGTTGGTTGCAGATTACATCGCAAAATTTGAGTATATGATGCGGTGTGATATTCAGGAGGATCCCTTAGTGACGTTGGGGCGTTTCAAGGTGGGTCTTCGCATGTATCTGCAGCGTGAGCTTATGACCCATGCAGTGGATGACTTGGATCAGGCTTACCAAGTTATACAGGTTAGAGCTTTACCTAAAGTTTCCTGTCCCGAGGCGCTTTAAGTCCCGAGACTCTACTGTTAGATCTGGTTTTCAAGGAACCAAACCTAACATTGGAAGTCAGCCTAGGGCGCAGGCTAGTGCACCACCTAAGCCTAAGGATGATAAGGGCAAAGGTGTCCTTGGTGCCAATCCTGGCAGTGGTAGTCACTTGAGATGTTACGAGTGCGGAGGTACAGGTCATTTCACATACCAGTGCACGGCAAAGACTCACGGGAAACCCTTAGTCATAGACGAGTCAAATGAAAATGCAGATGACATGGGTGATTATGAAGTTGAGGAATATCACCCAGAGATAGGTGTTAGTGATTATAAAGAAGAAGAACCAGAGATTGCACCACTAGTTGTAGTTAGATGTGCTTTAGCGCAGGCCAAAGAGAGTGATGATTGGCGCAGAAGCACAATTTTCGACACGTTTATCAAGAGCGGTGACAACAATTGCAAAGTCATCATGGATAGTGGTAGTTGCACCAACGTGGTCTCAGCTAGCACAATCACTTATTTGGGTTTGAAGCCCATCCCTCATCCCCAACTCTGCAAGGTTTCTTAGGTTGACACGTCTTCTATGTCTGTGTCCCAACAGTGTTTAGTCCCCATCCAAATCGGTTCATATAAAGACATGTTGTGGTGTGATGTTTTACCTATGGATGTGGGTCGCATCATTCTAGGGAGGCCGTGGTTTTATGATAGAGATGTCACGATTTTTGGTTACTCGAATGTATGTACATTCACACATGAGGCCAAGAAAATCAAGATTAATCTGTTGCCACCCAAGAGCCACACGAACAAGGCTAGGGATGTGAACACGAGTGAGTCAAGGAAGGATGTGAGGAAATCTATTCTGAAGTCTCTACATATCATAAATGCAAAAGAATTTGAGAAAGAGACAGAAGATGATTCGACGGTGTATGCCCTAATGGCTAGGGAAGTTACGCCTGAGGTTCATGTAGAGTTACCCCCTGAGGTGACTTCGGTTCTTGAGTACAGTGATGTATTCCCTGAGGATTTACCAGATGAGCTTTCACCTATGCGGGACATCCAGCATGCCATTGATTTCGTCCCGGGGTCTTCTTTACCGAACATTAGTCATTTCAGGATGAACCTTGCAGAGCATGCAGAATTGCATAGGCAGGTAAATGAGCTCCTGCGAAAGGGTTTCATCCGTGAGAGCATGAGTCGGTGTGTCATACCAGCGCTATTAACACTTAAGAAAGATGGTACGTGGGGGATGTGTGTGGATAGTAGAGCCATTAATAAGATCAAGATCAAGTATCGATTTCCGATATCGAGACTTGATGATACGTTAGACATGATGGCCAGATCCACCATTTTTTCCAAGATAGACCTCAGGAGCGGGTATCACCAGATACACATATGCCCAGGAGATGAGTGGAAGACAACCTTCAAGACGAAGGATGGGTTGTACGAGTGGTTGGTCATGCCCTTTAGCTTGACTAATGCACCAGTACTTTTATGCGTGTGATGACCCAGGTTTTGAGGCCCTTTATAGGGAAGTTCTTAGTGGTTTATTTCGATGACATACTCATATATAGTACCACTAAAGAACTGCATCTCGACCACTTGAGGCAGTCTGCAGTATCATGAGGGCGGAGAGGTTATGTGCGAACCTTAAGAAATGTTCATTCCTGTCTAATAGGGTTGTCTTATTCGGGTTCATAGTGTCGTCTGTAGGGATGCGAGCAGATCCAGAAAAAAGTCAAGACCATAGTTGACTAACCTGAACCGCGGAACATACATGAAGTGAGAAGCTTTCATGGCTTAGCCACATTTTATCATCGGTTCATTTAAGGGTTTAGCACTATTATGGCTCCTATTACTGATTGCATTAAAAAGGGAGAGTTCATATGGTCTAAGGCCGCAGCTAAGGCATTCAAAGATATTAAGGGCAAGATGACAGAGGCTCCCGTCACACGTCTTCTAGATTTTTCTAAAGTCTTTGAAGTAGCATGTGATGCTTCAGGCGTAGGTATAGGAGGAGTACTAAGCCAAGAAGGTCATCCAGTTGCCTAATTCAGTGAGAAACTGAATGAGGCAAAACAAAAGTATTCCACCTATGGCAAAGAATTTTATGCGGTACTGCAATCGCTACGTCATTGGCGTCATTATCTTTTACCACAAGAATTTGTCATGTTTTCTGATCACGAGGCTTTGAGGTATTTGAATTCTCAAAAGAAACTTAACCCAAGGCATGCTAAGTGGGCAGCGTTTCTTCAGGAATATTCATTTGTCCTGAAACATAAAGCCGGGATCGGAAACAAACCAACCGATGCCCTTAGTAGGAGAGTGACATTGCTCAACTCCTTGTGTAGAAGTTGTCGGGTTTGAGCAATTGAAAGACGAGTATTCCATGTGTCTAAATTTTGGGGGAACATACGTGTCACTCTTAGGTGCCCAGCATAGTTCGGGTGAGTTCGTGCTAAAAGATGGTTTCCTTTTCAAAGGAGATCGACTTTGTATTCCCCGCACTTCCCTCCGGGATTTCCTTGTTTGGGAGCTTCATGCTAGAGGTATTGCTGGCTATTTTGGTCGAGATAAGACCATCGCCCTAGTGGAGGATTGATTTTATTCGCCAAGTCTCAAGCGAGACGTAACCAAAATTTTAGGGCAATGTCGAACATGTCAACTGGCAAAACGGAAGAAGCAGAATACTGGATTGTACACGCCATTGCCAATGCCACACGTACCGTGGCAAGACATCAGTATGGATTTCGTGCTTGGACTTCCCACGACAATTAAAAAGCACGATTCCATTTTTGTGGTCGTGGACCATTTCTAAAAAATGGCCCACTTTCTCTCTTGTTCTAAAACCTCAAATGCGTCCAACATAGCTAAGATTTTCTTTGAGGGGGTGGTTCGATTATATGGTTTGCCTAAGACCATAGTGTCTGACAGGGATGTCCGGTTTACTAGTTATTTTTTAAAGACATTATGGCATATGATGGGTACGAGACTCCAATTCTCGTCTGCCTACCATCCTCAAACTGATGGCCAAACTGAGGTTGTGAATCGAAGTCTCAGAAATCTACTACGATATTTGGTGGGTGAACACATTAAAACTTGGGACTTAGTCCTGCCAGTCGCCGAGTTTGTATATAACAGTTCAGCTAATAGTTCTATGGGTATGAGTGCATTCGAGATTGTTAGTGGTTATAAACATAGACTACCCATAAATTTGTTACCTATGTTAGTCACCTAGAGGACCTCAAAGTCAGCCGATGCATTTTCTCATCACATTCATGAGTTACATGCAAAGATTAGGAAGCGGATAAATGCTAGTAATGAACGATACAAAATTTCAACTAACTTACATTATAGAATTCAAGAATTTCATGAGGGTGATTATGTAATGGTTAGGATGAGGCCAAAACGGTTCTCACAAGGTACCGTTAAGAAGTTACAAGCACGCAGTGCTGGACCATTTAAGATTCTGAAAAAGATTGGGTCCAATGCGTATGTGATAGATCTTCCACCTCGCATGGGGATTAGTTCAACATTCAATGTGGAGGATCTAATGCCTTGTTCAAGCCATCCCATAGACCCTAATTTTGTTCCAAACCATTGATCAATTTCTGAAATTTTTTTCCCAACCCACACCACATATGCCTACTATACCTGAAAAAAGAGAAGAAATTGAAGGAATTGTGGATGAGCAAATTGTTTCCACTCGAGATGGTGGATTTCAGAAGTACTTGGTGAAGTGGACGAACAGACCATCATCCGACTGTACATGGTTAACGGAAGCAAAGTTGCAGCGATTATATCCAAATTTGTTAGAAAAGCACAAGAGTTTTATCTCGCCGGAGTCAAGATCTTCTCAGCCGAGGGGGGTTGATGCGGACATCAGGCCATTCAAAATATATCAACGCAGGAGGCGTGCGTTACCCGTGTCAATGCGGTTAGATGACAGATACGAGTCGGGTCTCTAAAGGTTGAAGACCTTACACGTGTTCGTTACTGATGCGGACACAAGCGCATTCAAGGTGTACCAACGAAGAAAGCGTCAACCACAAGTGCCGTCCTTATGGATAGGCGACTATTGAGGAGCTGAAGACCTTTCACATGTGATTGGACATATAGAAGACCCCACTCAGGGAAGACACATGTGAAGGAAGATTGGAGAAAGAAGACCGAGCGCCCGAACTTTCCCGCACTGATGTTATTTGCGCGTTTTTGCTTAGTTAGGGGTCTTTTAGTAATTTTATGTCTTTATTAGGGGTCTTTTAGTAATGTTATGTCTTTACTTGCTTATTCTAGGAGTATTTTAGTACTTTTATGTTTTTATTTGCTTATTTAAGTGGGTTAAAGCCCTAGATACGAATTTGAACTATTGATTAATGAAAAGCAAACCCTTTGGTTGCCTCCTTCCTCTCTTCTCTCTAATGGTGCTTCTTCTCTTCCCTTGATCTTCCTCTTCTAATTTCTTCTTGTGCCCCTCCAACTTCCTCAAGGTAATTATTTCCTTCTTTCTCTTTTCTAGTTTTGGCTAATCCTTCTTCGATCAAAACTTTGAGAATCGATCTAAACCCTAAACCCTCAAATTCTCAAATCCCTAATCCGAGAAACTTCTTGGTTCTTCGGACTAGTGATCTTCATTGATCGATTGGGTGTGACCATGCAAGATCGGGAGGTCTCATCCCTCGCCGGATCCAACCTAAGTAATAATTGAATTCCATACTCCATGGTTGTGATGATGGCCCGCTCCATTGCATGTTTCCTTTATGATTTTCTCAGTTATAATGATTACTGCTAGAATATTAGATCATTTATTCCTTTTATTTCCGCTGTTTAATTATGTTCATGAGCATGCATCATAATTAGGGCTGTCCTGCGTCAAATTTGGTATCAAAGCATAGGTTTGTATGGTTTTGTCTAGATCGAGTTATCAAATTAGGGTTTAGGTTTGCAACAAATTTCAGATTTGCAGATTTCAGATTTCCAGATTTCAGATTTGCGATTTATAGATTTGAGATTTCAGATTTTCAGATTTGCAGATTTCCTGATTTCCAGATTTGCAGATTTCCAGCTTTGCAGATTTCCAGATTTCCAGATTTGCAGATTTCCAGATTTGAGACTTCCAAATTTCCAGATTTCCAGATTTCCAGATTTAGGAAGTTCCAGATTTAGAAACTTTCCAATTTAGAAAATTTTCAGATTTGGAAAATTTCTAGATTCAGAAAGTTCCAGATTTAGAAACTTTCCAATTTAGAAAATTTCCAGATTTAGAAAGTTCCAGATTTAGAAACTTTCCAAATTTAGAAACTTTCCAATTTAGAAAATTTCCAAATTTGAGTTGTTTCCTGTTTCAACTTAATTATGTCAGTTCATAGTAGTTTTGCATTCATCACATTCATCTTGAAAGTCATAACACCTAGTAGTCTAGTTGGGTAGAGTTTGGTTCAAGTCTTCATTGTATGCCCACGAGAAGAGGTAGAGGTTTCGGACTTCAACCTACCATGAATAACGAGCAGTTATCTGAGCAACTTGCTCAATTGATACAAAAGATAACCGCCCTAGAAGCGGGTCAAAAGCGCGAGTTTGCCCGCCTTGAGAACCAAATTACCACTACCATGACTAAGGTCGAGCAACTAGAGGCGTCCCAAAAGGAAAATCCCGCTGTAGGGGATGATGCGTACTCCCAAGTGGGAGGAATCATTGAAGAACGCGCTGCCACACGTGGTGGTAATGAAGATAGAGATCGTGGTAACGGTCGTGGTGTGGTGCGAGAGGCACGAGCCACATGTGATCATCAAGACCGTTATGATCCAGATGAGCGTGCGATGAAGAGTGTGAGAGTTGAGGCCCCGAGTTTTGATGGGCGCTTGGATCCCAAGGCATTCCTTGGTGGTTGTTGACATGGACCACTACTTTGAGTGGTATGGCATGTCGGAAAACCGTCAAATGCGGTTTGCTAAGATGAAACTTGTGGGTCAAGCCAAGCTCTTCTGGACCAACACCGAGCGTAGGATAGAGAGAGTTGGTAGAGCCCCTATCATGCATTGGTATGAGATGAAAGAGAAGTTGAAGGAGAAGTACCTTCCTCTCTCATACCGCCAGAAGCTCCTTGACCAATGGCAATCCTTACGTCAAGGGTCAATGTTTGTCGCTGACTACATCGCTAAATTTGAAGAATATGTGATGCGATGTGATATCCGAGAAGACCCTCTAGTAACGCTCTCGCGTTTCAAGATGGGCCTTCGTGCGGATCTTCAGCGCGAGCTTATGACTCGGCCCTTAACGGACTTGGATGAAGCATATCAAGTCGTGCAGGAGTTAGAGCAATATCTGAAGGCTCCTGTCGTTGGTCGTTTTGAGTCCCGAGATTCCAGTGCTAGATCTAGTTCCCAGGGAGCTAGACCTAATATTGGTAGTCAACCTAGGGCACAGGCGACCATTTCGCTTAGGCCTAGGGAGGACAAGGGTAAAGGGGTTCTTGGTGCCGGTCCTAGTAACATGAACCAAGTGAGGTGCTATGAGTGTGGCAATCTTGGCCACATGTCTAATCAGTGTCCTACGAAGAGCCGTGGGAGAGCCTTAGTTATAGGCGAGTCTCACGAGGGTGGAGATGACCAGGGTGATTATGAAGTTGAAGAGTATCACCCTGAAGGAGGACTTACTGATGAAGAAGAAGTGGATGGAGAAGCAACGCTTGCAGTAGTCAGGCGTGTGCTAGCTCAGTCTAGAAGTAGTGCTGACTGGCGTCGAAACACTATCTTCTACACTATTGCCAAGTGTGGTGAAAAGAATTGTAAGGTGATAGTGGACAGTGGAAGTTGTCAGAATGTGATTTCCACTAGCACCTTAGATCGCTTAAAACTGAAATCCACACCTCATCCAGACCCGTATAAAGTTTCTTGGGTTGACAAGACATCCCTACCTGTCACCCAGCAATGTCTAGTCCCCATCGAGTTTGGGTCATACAAAGAGTCCCTGTGGTGTGATGTTTTACCTATGGATGTGGGACATGTTATCCTAGGTAGATCGTGGCTATTCGATAATGATGTCACGATCTTTGGCCGTTCGAATGCGTGTACTTTTATGTATAACGGTAAAAAGATCAAACTTAATCCCATGCCACCTGAGAATACACTAGGGAAGAAGAAGGATGAGAAGACAAGTGAGCCTCAGAGGAATGGGAAATTCAAACCTAAGTCTCTACATATAATCAGCGCAAGAGAGTTTGAAAAAGAGGCTAAGGAGGATTCTATGGTGTATGCCCTTGTGGCTAGAGAGATTACACCTGAGGTTCCATCAGAGTTGCCCCGTGAGGTGACCTCGGTCCGAAGGAATACAATGATGTATTTCCGAAGACTTACCGAATGAGTTGCCACCTATGAGGGACATACAAGACATGCCATTGATCTTGTCCTGGGTCTACTCTACCGAACTTCCTCACTACAGGATGAACCCTGCAGAGCATGCAGAGTTGAAGAAGCAAGTTGATGAGCTTCTGCAAAAGGGTTTCATCCAAGAGAGTATGAGCCCGTGTGCCGTGCCCGCATTGTTGACGCCTAAAGAAAGATGGCACGTGGCGCATGTGTGTGGACAAATCGTGCCATAAACAAAATTATCTTGTCAAGTATAGGTTCCCTATACCTAGACTTGATGATATGCTTGACATGATGGCGGGTCCACTATATTCTCTAAGATAGACCTCAAGAGTGGATATCACCAAATCGTATACGCCCATGAGATGAGTGGAAGACGGCGTTTAAGACGAAAGATGGGTCATGTATGAGTGGTTGGTCATGCCCTTCGGCTTGACTAACGCACCTAGTACTTTCATGCGGGTGATGACACAAGCTTTGAGGCCGTTCATGGAAAAATTCCTAGTGGTGTACTTTGACGATATTCTTATTTATAGTACCACTAAGGAATCACACCTTGAACATTTAAAGAAGGTTTGTAGTGTCCTTAGGAAGGAAAAGTTGTACGCTAATCTTAAGAAATGTGCATTCATGTCTAGCCAAGTTGTGTTCTTAGGATTTATAGTGTCATCTGAAGGGATGCGCGCAGACCCTGAAAAAGTCAGTGCCATAGTTGAGTGGCTAGAACCAAGGAACATTCATGAGGTGGCCTAGTAACTTTTTATCGTCGGTTCATTAGGGGTTTTAGCACGATCATGGCTCCCATTACCGAGTGCATGAAAAAGAGAGAGTTCGTGTGGTCTAAAGCCGCAGTCAAGGCTTTTAAAGAAATTAAGGGCAAGATGGTGGAAGCTCCTGTCATGCGTCTACCTGACTTTTCTAAAGTCTTTGAAGTAGCGTGTGATGCGTCTGGTGTCGGTATAGGTGGAGTGTTGAGTCAAGAAGGACACCCAGTGGCCTATTTCAGTGAGAAACTGAATGAGGCAAAACAAAAATACTCCACTTACGACAAAGAATTTTATGCGGTAGTGCAATCCCTGAGACATTGGCGACACTATCTCCTACCGCAAGAATTCGTTTTGTTTTCTGACCATGAGGCTTTGAGATATTTGCATTCTCAGAAGAAACTCAACCCAAGGCATGCCAAGTGGGTAGCGTTTCTTCAGGAATATTCGTTTGTTTTGAAACACAAGGTCGGGGTTGAAAACAAACCAGTGGATGCCCTTAGTAGGAGAGTGGCGTTGCTCAACTCTTTGAGTGTAGAGGTAGTCGGATTTGAGCAACTGAAAGATGAGTACCCCATATGTCCTGATTTTGGGAGTACTTACGCGTCGCTCTCTAGTGACCAGCATATTATGGGTGAATATGTTCTTAAAGATGGCTTTCTTTTCAAGGGAGACAGACTTTGTATTCCCCGTATGTCCCTTCGTGAATTCCTCATCTGGGAACTTCATTCAGGAGGGATAGCTGGCCATTTTGGTCGTGATAAGACCATTGCCCTCGTGGAAGATCGTTTCTATTGGCCAAGTCTCAAGCGAGACTAGCCAAAGTTTTAGGGCAGTGTCGAACATGTCAGCTGGCAAAGCAAAGAAAGCAAAATACCGGGCTGTACACGCCATTGCCAATGCCACATGCTCCGTGGCAGGACATTAGTATGGACTTCGTGCTTGGGCTTCCCAAGACTATAAAAAAGCACGATTCCGTTTTTGTCGTGGTGGACCGTTTTTCTAAAATGGCGCATTTCCTCCCATGTTCGAAGACGTCGGATGCGTCTCATGTTGCTGGTCTCTTTTTTGATGGTGTGATGCGTCTCCATGGATTACCTAAAACCATAGTGTCTGATCGTGATGTTCGATTTACTAGCTATTTTTGGAAGACACCGTGGCACATTATGGGAACTCGTTTGCAATTTTCTACTGCTTACCACCCACAAACAGATGGTCAAACTGAAGTGGTAAACCGTAGCCTTGGAAATCTTCTACGTTGTCTAGTGGGTGAACATGTTAAGACTTGGGACCTAATTTTACCAACTGTTGAACTTGCTTATAATGGGTCAGTTAATAGATCTACAGGGTTGAGTCCTTTTGAAATTGTAAGTGGTTATAAACCTAGAATGCCCATAGATCTCTTACCCATGTCTGTTACCCAAAGGTCTTCTGAGTCAGCCGATGCACTTGCACGCCATATTCATGATTTGCATACACATATTAGACAGCGGTTAAATAAGAGCAATGATGATTATAAAGTTTCAGCTGATTCTCATCGTAGAATGCAAGAATTTCAAGAATGAGACTGTAATGGTGCGAATAAGGCCATATCGATTCCCTCAAGGATCTGCTAAAAAATTACAAGCGCGTAGTGCTGGACCATTCAAGATATTACAAAAGGTTGGGTCCAACGCGTATGGGATTGACCTTCCACCTGAAATGAGCATTAATCCAACTTTTAATGTGGAAGATCTAGTCCGTACTCATACTCCCATTGTTGATACATCGTCCCTTTCATGGCCTTTTTCTGAGTTTGCTACTCAACCCCTTCCACCACTTCCTCCACCCATTACCCATAAAGAAGAAATTGAGGAAATCTTGGATGACGAGATAGTATCCACGAGAGATAGAGGTTTCCAAAGGTATCTTGTCAAGTGGAAGAACAAACCATCGTCTGAATCTACGTGGTTGTCGGGCGACGCATTACATGGTATTGATCCAGACTGCTAGAGCGCTACAAAAGTTTCAACTCGTCGGAGTCGAGTTTTTCTCACCCGAGGGGAATTGATGCGGACACAAGCGCATTCAAGGTGTACCAACGAAGAAAGCGTCAACCACAAGTGCCGTCCTTGTGGATAGGCGACTATTGAGGAGCTGAAGACCTTTCACATGTGATTGGACATATAGAAGACCCCACTCAGGGAAGACACATGTGAAGGAAGATTGGAGAAAGAAGACCGAGCGCCCGAACTTTCCCGCACTTATGTTATTTGCGCGTTTTTGCTTACTTAGGGGTCTTTTAGTAATTTTATGTCTTTATTAGGGATCTTTTAGTAATGTTATGTCTTTACTTGCTTATTCTAGGGGTATTTTAGTACTTTTATGTCTTTATTTGCTTATTTAAGTGGGTTAAAGCCCTAGATACGAATTTGAATTATTGATTAATGAAAAGCAAACCCTTTGGTTGCCTCCTTCCTCTCTTCTCTCTAATGGTGCTTCTTCTCTTCCCTTGATCTTCCTCTTCTAATTTCTTGTGCCCCTCCAACTTCCTCAAGGTAATTATTTCCTTCTTTCTCTTTTCTAGTTTTGGTTAATCCTTCTTCGATCAAAACATTGAGAATCGATCTAAACCCTAAACCCTCAAATTCTCAAATCCCTAATCCGAGAAACTTTTTGGTTCTTCGGACTAGTGATCTTCATTGATCGATTGGGTGTGACCATGCAAGATCGGGAGGTCTCATCCCTCGCCGGATCCAACCTAAGTAATAATTGAATTCCATACTCCATGGTTGTGATGATGGCCCGCTCCATTGCATGTTTCCCTTATGATTTTCTCAGTTATGATGATTACTGCTAGAATTTTAGATCATTTATTCCTTTTATTTCCGTTGTTTAATTATGTTCATGAGCATGCATCATAATTAGGGTTGTCCTGCGTCAGTTACATGTGCAAGTTGCTTAAAGGAGACATTTGGACCGTTGGATCGCGAGGATGGTGCGATCGGACCGTTGGATCGTCACAGCCCACCTTCATGTCACCTTTACAGCGCTATCGTCGAGACCCATCGAACATCTTAAATTTAAATTTAGTTTATGAACATTTGGTTTATTTAAGTTTTGAGACATTTTGCGCACAATTGTTGTGCGAATTTCTTTTTTAAAAAAACTTTTTTTAGCAGGGGTATTTTGGTAATTTCATGTAATTACGAATTTATAAAGGTTGCCCTAAGCCTAAAGCATGTTATGTTATGTTATGTTTATGAAAAAAAAAATTGAGCTTTTTGCTTCTGACAATTTCGTCTTCGCCTTCCAGTGATTGGAAGAGGGCGTGAGGCCCAGGGAAGTAATTTCTCATCCTCTACTTCATTCTCCTTCTTTTCTCAAGGTACTCTTTTTCTTTAACCCTATTCTCTTCCTTTTCTCATAAAATCTTTAGATCTTGAAGCCGATCTTGTTTCTTTTTATCAAAATCATTAGATCTTAAAAGATTTTCATCTCCACATAAAACCCATCACCCAAATCTAAATTCGAAGAACCACCAATTCTTTTCTGAATTTTCCAGATTTCCCAATCTAGGAAATTCCTATTTTTCTGGATTAGAAAATCCACTTGGATCGTTAGACGGGCCTATTGCAAGACGAAAGTTCTATCTTTCGCCGAATCTAACTAAATTCAGATTTTAAGATTCAATACTTCATGTTTGTGATGAATGGCCATAATCAATGCTACATTAACCTTATTTCTTTCTTGTGTTTATGATGTATAAGGCAGGCTGATATTTTATTTATTTTTTTTAAGATTGCATGAATTTGCCCCTTTCAAATACCATGCTCATTTAAGGTTGGATTAGGTCGTCCTACATCACAAGGTATTCTGTATCGGTAACGGTGGCCATAATGATCACCACCATTACCGATACGGAGACGTAACAACCGTTACGACTCCCGTAACAGTTGAAAATTTTCTTTTGCCCAAAAAATTCTGAAAAAATATCTAGAAAATTCAAGAATAATGTAAATATTTCATATATATTCATTTTTTGTTTTGAACATGTTTTATGGTAGTGTAACAGTCCAGTCTTTGGTGAGAGTGTTGTATCGGGTTGTCTAGTAAATTGTTTAATATGATTGTCTCTAATGTTTACGCATCACGATCAGGCATCAGAACTAGAATTTTACAAAAAAAAAAAAAAACCGAAGGCATATAAATACTGCTTTTTCAATTTTTTGAAAAAAGGCCCTCGGAGATTCTATTTGCTCAAATAACTTCAATCCACAATTTTAATCTTAGAAGTTATAGTAAGAGTGGTCAAAATCTATTGTAAAATGATATGGGAGAGATTTTGGAATGAGAAAAGTGAAAAGAGGGAGAAAAGTGAATTTAAATAGAAAAAAAAAAAAAAAGTGATCGTTTTTCGACCATTACGGGTGTGTGTCGTAAAGGCCATTACGTAAAGGTAACGATGGCAACCGTAACACGTTATGGGGTCATAACGGCCGTAACAACCATTATGGCAAAAATTGACTCGTAATTGTTGTTAATGGCACTTTACATCCCCTATAAAGGGCATAATAGCCCCGTAATGGTCTATTATGAGACATACATATTTTTCATACTTTTTAATCAACATTACGGGGCAGATACAGGTTTTTCGGGAGTTTTTTCAATAAATAAAAGAGAGAGACCGTAACGACCGTTATGTGGCTGTAACAGCCGTTATGGCCCGTATCGTAATGGTAACGGTGGTGGCCGTTACAACCACCATTACCGTTACGGAACACCTTGATTACGGGAGTAATGGTCGTTATGCCCTGTAACGGCCTTTGCGGCCACCGTAACGGATGATATGGTCTAAAAAAAACTAACTGCCCCTTTTCACCCACGTATCGCGTAACAGTCATGGCCGTTACCTATACATATCGACCTTTACAGGCGTATCGTAACGGATACGGAACACCTTGGTCATGCTTGAGTTGTTATTGGCCAACTAACCCACCCATATATTATAATTATGTACAAAACATTAACTATTTTACAAACAAGTGTTTGCCTACTTCAGCAGTGCAGGTGCATGAATAAATATAGGTGATATCAAGTTTGAACCTTCCCAATAGCTTTCTTCTTTTCTTTTCTTGTGAGTGCGTTAGACTCAGGTCACCCGGGCTTGCACTTAGGAGTCTGCTTAGTAGCATGGCCTGGTAACCTCATTTGAGGTGACGAGTTGGGCTCAGGCCTCGATTATAGAAAGCAAAGAGGTGGGACTCGGGCTGATCTTGACCCACGCATTGCCACCCCTACTTTCAAAGAGTCCATAATACATTAACAGCTATGATCAACCACTCTTCCAATCTGCAAAGGTGTGTTATGGTCCTTCCCAATATATACTTTCTCTGTATGGTTGATGTGGAAACTATAGACCATTTATTCATGCACTGTCCTTGCATTCATCGGGTGTGGACGTCCATTTTAAAAGCTTCTGGAGTAAGCTGGGTAAACCCAAACTCAATAGTATCGGTATTACGGTCCTGGCACGGCTCGCTAAAGGAATCCGTTCGATCTGGTGCCATTCTCTCCTAGCTCTTCTTTGGAAATTTTGGGGCGAGAACAATGCCCGACGTTTTCATAACAAATTAGGGCCATGAGAGGAAGTTGTTTGGAAAATCAAAAGGGATGTGTTGGAATGGTCAGCGAGGGCATATGGTGTCAAGTCTTTTCCCTCCCAGGTCTGACCAATGCTTTTATTTCTCATTTCTTATTTGTATTCTTTGCTGGTTCTAGCTATTGCTGGGCAGCTTATTAATAAATTTTCATTTACCCTTCAAAAAAAAAAAAAAAAACACCATTGCACATGAAACAAATAAGGTGTGATTAGAACAGATTATTATCCAGTGGCCCTTCTCCAAGTATTTATGGATCTCCTTTAAGTAGAGTTGCTGATAGTTGAACAATTTTAGGGCCTGTTTGGAATCATGAAAAGGAAAAGAAAGGAAACACCAATTCCCATGAAACTAACTTTCTATTGTTTGTGAAGCCTTTCTTTGTAGGAATTTATGGGAAACACAATCTCCTGCTTTTCTTTTTTGGAAAATCAATGAATTTATTTTCCCACCTCCTTGCCTAATAAATCCATTTTCCCAAGACGGAAGGAAAATGAGTTTTTCAATAGTTAAACCCAAATATGCCAACATCCACCTTTAATAGCCTCACCTATACTACATTTGCCAATGTAACCCCAAATGTGATGTGGCTCCTGTGTCTTGGACAATGCTATTACAGTGTCATGTGCACCAATTGTGTCATCTAGTCCTTGCAAACCCTAAATTTGCCACATTTTGTCCCTGTAACCCCGTATTTGATTCATATAACCCAAATGTGCCACCATCCACCTTCGATAACCTCACATGTGCCACATATTGTAATGTAAGCCCCAAGACGATTTGGTCCCCATGATTACGACAATGCCATTGCCTTAACATGTGCGCCAACGTGCCATTTGGTCCATGTAACCCCTGCATGTGGCAGTCCCTATACTGAAACAAAGATGAACCTAGACATTACAGGACACATGATTTGGACAATGGCATTGCACCCTCATGTGCATGCGTCAAATGTGGGCCCCACTGTGAAAAGGACAGCATGGTCATTTCACATAGGGGAAACTCTCTTTCGCACTACCATCCCTACGTCTAATACGAACGTATGTTGAGTTTTCATTGCGTCACATTGGGGGTTATAAGGGGCCCCTTTAACCAGGGATTACTAGAAATTCACATCCATTGCACCCCACATGTGCAAAACAGCCCATGTGTGCCAATGTGAGACATGTGCCTTTGCCCATCTTCAATTACTCCATATATGCCATATGTACGAATGTGCCAATGGACACAAATGTGCCAATGTGTCTCTTGTGCCACATGTGGCACCATAAAGCTTCAAGCACCTCACATGTGACGCACATGCCACAATTCAACTTCAAGTGCCCCACAGAAGTTGTGTATGCCACATGTGCAGTTGTTCATTTTCTAGTGTCCCATATGTGCTAAATGTGATAATCTGACACATGCCAATAACTGTTACAAAACTGTTTTTAAGAAAAAATATATATTTCTTGCCAAACAGCAAATTCGAAAATAGGTCCAAATTTTCTAGGAAAGTCTTGTGAAAAAACAAACAAGGAAATAACTATTAGAAAAAAATAATAATAATAAGAAAATTTTTGTTTTGCCAAACAACAAATTTGAAAATAGGTCCAAAATTTCTAGGAAAATTTTGTGAAAGAAGCAAACAAGGAAACAACTATTAGGAAACTTTTTTAGGAAAATTTTTGTTTTGCCAAACAACAAATTCAAAAATAGGTCAAAATTTTCTGGAAAAATCATGTGAAAAACAAACAACAAAAACTATGTTTATTTTCCCACAATTTCCTAGAAATAAGATTTCCTGAGAAACACTATTTACTTTCCCATGCTTTTTACAAACCTAAAAAGGCCCTTAGGGAAAAGCTGAAATCCAGCCCATAGGATGTGTCACTACAGAACAACAACCATCAATGGCAGATAGATGTCAATCCAACCTACCAAATCATGGACCTCAATTCTGGATGGAGCAAGGTGACAGCCTAACAGGGCAATTGTAACTCATCTGTAGGTGACCGTAAAAGGACGGTTAGAAAGAATATTTACAGCAGTTCAAATTCAAAAAGGTTAAATGGGACAGTCAAGTCATCAAAATCTTCCGAATAAAATTATGAGAAACCTTCAAAGCCCTCTTTTCTAGAAGAATTCCCTATCAAGTTCATTCTCCTTGACAAAATTTCCCAGCCAAGGCATCAGCAACATACAACAGCATCCCTCAGATTACTAACAATTCAAGTTTATTTGAGTCCATAATGACACATTCAAAAGAACCCTCAAGTCTTTGAAATCCCAGATGTCATCATCCTATGGAGTCTGAGAAAGCACAATAATCCACAGCACCACCACCCAAGGATCTCATAGCAATCCTTGGTCTACACTCCTTGAAGAAGGATTAAGCAGTAAATAGTAGGATAGCCAAATGCAAGGGCCTCCTTCCATTACCAAATATGGTCCAAAACCACACTATCTCCAACCCAATCCTTGTAGCAAACAGCTTCACTTAACATACTACCTGCACTCCAAGAGATGTCCCTACTCTCCCCATTGGCCATTTGGAAGGCTCCATAATTTAGTAGTCACTATTCACACATCATACTTCATACCTCTCGCTGTTGAAACCAAAAGCCATTTCTATCAGATTTCCAATATTTTCTAGCAATCAGTCATGTCCATCCAGCACATTTCGTAGCTCCCAAAGTTGTACCTTCATTTTCTGAGGGCCAGATTCTTAGTGCAACACTTATCGACATTTTGGGCTTTTGAACCACCTTCCAAATCATTAGATGAAATTTCTACCTCCAACAAAACTAATCAACCTCAAGTCCTTGAATTCAAGGCCCCTTCAATCATCATGATGAGAGTTTGAAAATTGAGTTACACCTCTATTCAATCTTTTTTTTTTTTTTCTTTTTGCCAAGGCATATTCCTATTCAATCTTGCCCTTTCATAAATTTTTTTTAAATGCCACATTTAACCACCTCCCAACAATCTTGAATGCAATAGTGAAGATAATCGATCTTGGGGCATGATCCCATCCATCCAAAGCACCACCACTCTGAACCCCTTTCCATCAAACTTCATCTCTAATCAAGCTTTCTATCACCTACGTACCTCTTAAAAACAAAACATTCTTCCGTAAACTGATATTTGAAGGTATGAAGTTTCCTTAGCCCTCAGTGTGTTACGTTGTGGTTGTCTAATTCGACTTGTCATATGTTTTCTTACCCTTCACCTAATATTCTTTTTTAATTAAGGGCAATCAGCAATCTGCAAAGACGAGGCATGCTTCTGCCTAACAAGTAACATTTGCCTGCTTTGTATGAAGAACGCATAATCAATCAGTCACGTCTTCATTCATTGCCCTTTTGTTGCTGAAATCTGGTTGGCCACTCTGAGTCACTGGTCTGAATAATTCTTGGGTTATGCCTTCTTTGGTCTTCAGCCTCCTCTTTGCTTGGCACGGTAATGCAGGGGCATTTTCACACCTAGCTCAAGCAGAGTAGCCTGTGGGATGCGGGGGACACACTTGGGGCGGGCAGGCCATGTGATGCAGGTGGCTAGTGTGAGGGGGTACTCATGTGATGATGGGCCCACAATGGGGGTTCGGCCGAGGTCCTAACTCATGCGATGTGGGGCCTAGGGTATGAGATAAAGGGATTAATTCTCTATGCTATATCAGTTCGAGCTTTTAGAGCAAGTGGTTAATTGTCCTGCATCAAAGTGGTATTAGAGTAGGAGGTCTCGTGTTCGAGACTCCTCACTGAGAGTGATTAATGTAGGGGCATTTTCACACTAAGCTCGAGTAGGGTAGCCTGTGTGATGCGGGGACACACTTGAGGTGGGCGGCCCGTGTGAGGCGGGTGGCTCCTGTGAGGTGGGCCCCACCCATGTGAGGCGGGTGGCTCTATCAGTTCGAGCTTTTAGAGCAAGTGATTAATTGTCCTGCATCACACAATGGTAGCAAAGGTGCTGCTTCGAGATCCTGCCAGCACATTTTCATCCATGCTATCGTCTAGTCATGCAGGACAAATAACAACTTGCTCTAAAAGTTCAAACTAATGGTGTGGCAAATTAATCCCTTTATCTCATATAGCCCATGCCCCAAATCTATGGGCTAGGTCCTCTGTCGAAACCTCCCCGTGGGCCCCAAATCCATGGGTTCCGCCCTCTCGTGACCCCCAAATCCATGGGCTCTACCTCACACGAGCCACCCGTCTCCACGGGCCCCAAATCCATATGTTATGCGGGCCACCACCCCGAGTGTGCCCCTGTATCCCACAGGCCACCCCACTCGAGCCCGGTGTGAAAATGCCCGAAAGAAGCATAACTCACACACCTTTCGAGACTCTCGTTCTTCTCCAAATTGAGTCTTACCTCAAATGTTGTGAGATGTCGATGAGTGGGCTTCTAGCATCTCGCCCTTGGACCAGCATGTTCTCGCTCATTAGAGCTCCTTTGGGGGCTTTTGCCCCTATCTCGAACTGTATAGTCCATTTTTTTAAGGTCCCCTCAAGCTGTTTAGTCCTTTAGGGTTTTCTATTTTCTTTGTTCTCTTCTTGTTTTTTGGCTTCTATTAATTTATTTGCAATTTTTTTTAAATGAATTTTATTAAGAAGAAAAGAGCAAGAAACGACAAAGACAGCTATACCGCAAGTGACCCTTGTCCAATAATTTCGTTTCTTGTTCCCAATCCCATGACTCTTTGGTATTCATAGTATTATCCACATAGAGACAAGAGAGTAGTAATCAATTCATCACATAATGAGCACACAAGTACAAGTCACTGAGGACTCCTACAAATCATGAAGTACGAGCTCTGAAAGTTCTTACTTATAAAGCATGCTTCCACATTTACTTTTCATGCTTACACTTTTTAAGGTTAGAATCGTCATATATTGTCTAAGTCAATGACTTGGTTGCATGATGTGAGGGTAGGAAGGGGAGGGTTCAAGAGCAAAAAAGTTGCAGTTCACAAAAGATCCTGAAGCATTTGGACATATGAAGCAGTCAAACACCTAACATTTAAACGATTTAAATATGCACCTTTATCTAATAACATACAGATATTATCTTATATAGTAATGGTTCACATGAAATTAAAACAACTAGATGAAATCAGCATAGTTAATGGTAACGTTGATGGAGCTATATTACAAAAATTAAAAAAGTTTCTGGGTTCCAAAGGTGCAGTACTGAAGGCAGAGGCTTCCTAAAACAAGGTCTAAGTCACAAGGATACACAAGTTGCATTAAGCAAAGAATTTAAATGCTCAATTTCTGTTACTGTTATCTTAACAGAAATTGCATATATGATTTAGTTTGCACTTATAATGGGGGTCTTAATGAGAGAATGTAGTAATCGCTATCAATTGAAACAAAATAAAATCATCTCATCGACTAAAAGAAAGAAATGTCGATGGATATCATGCAAGTTGAAATTAAAAGCTCATTTAATTTCTAACGACTTGATGGAATCCAACTATATACAGACATGCAACAAGAACATTCAAAAGCATCAAGAAAATTTCCCCGAGTGCAATTCTAGCCACAAGCTAGCAATCAAGGAAAAAAGAATAAACTATTCATTTAACCTATCTTTCAATTTTAGCATTCAGCTTTTAGAAAATACAAAAACAAACATGGAACAAATATTACCTGTACGATTACAAATTTGCGCTTGCACTTCTGAACAATCTTTAAGAATGTATCACACGCCATATCCTGAAAGCGAAACAAAGCATGAATACCATAAAACAAAGTGTGCATGCTATAAGTTCCAGCAATTGTGCCTGTTTGGATTTGTGGAAATTTTTTTGAGGAAAATGGTGTTTTTCAGGAAACGCCATTTCTAGAAAACAACGAGAAAGGAAAAGTCGTTTCCCTCTATTCTTTTCAACAAAATTTTAAAAATAAAAAATCATCATTTACAAATTTGTTATTTGGGAAAGAATAAATTTTTTTATGAAAAATTTACTAGGAGACGGAAGGTGACATGTTTGTGCTGAAGATGGATGGTGACATGAGTATGTTGTCACGCGTGACACATTAGCACGTGGGATGCTTGAAGATAGATAGTGGCACATGGCATTCTGACATGTGTGATGCATGTGGAGAGCTTAAAATGAATGATGGCACATGTAGTACATTTGCACGTGGGATGCTTGAAGATGAAGGTGGCACATGTGACACATGAGGCATGTTGGCACACATGACAATAGGTGGTGTACATGTTGCACATGTGGCACATTGGCACGTGTGTGGTGCTCAAAATTGGATTGTGGCACATGGGAAACTTGAATAGATGTTCGAACATGTGGGGCACATGAAAGTGGTGGTTGGGCCATGTTGCATATGTCGCACATTGTCACGTGTGGTGCATAATGAAACGCTTAAAGATGGATGGCAGTCATATGACACGTGCCTTGATAAAACATGGCACATGTAGGGCATTTGAAGATGAGGGTGGCACATGTTGCACATGGCACATTGAAACATGGGTCACTAAAAGATGTGAGATGGCATATGTTGTACATGTAGCACAATAGCACGGGTGGCGCTTTAAGATGAATGGTGGTACATACTACACAAGTGCCACATTGGCATATGTCAGGTGCTTGAAGATAAACAGTTGCACATGCAGGCCATGTAGAAGATCGGCAATGGCACATGTTGCTACCATGTGGCATGCTTTATAAAAAGATGGGGCATTGGGCATTACCTTTCATTTCCCTCAATTTCTTGGAAATAAGGTTTCCCAAGTCTAGGCAAGGAAATGAAACGGGTATTTTTTCAGGAAACTAGAGGCAAATGGAGACAAAATTTCCCTAAATTTTATAAAAACAAACAACGGAAATGCCATTTTCATGGAACATTTCATCAATTTATAGTTCAACAAATCCAGACAGGCCCTTAAAGATCTCCCACGTGAAATAGGGGAATTGTTACTCCTAAAGGGGAACAAAGCTAAAACAGGAGGGGGGGGTTAGTTACAGCAAACAACTACTAAATTTTTCTTCAAACACATGTAGTAGGGCTGCCAACAGGTCGGGTTGTATAATATCCATAACCAATTCAGGTTTTTCCAGGTCTGCAGTCCTTTTGGATTCGGTCTAGTTCTTGAAGACCGGGATATGGAATCGATAAGGTTCGGGTACCCATCGGGTCTTTAGGTCTAAGTCTCAAGTTGGTTTTGGGACAAATAAGATCACTTACATGGTTGGGGCCACTTGATGGATGTATTAGATCGCACATGCATGTACCTCTTTGACTCTTGGATGAATTGTAAATGGGCCCTCTTACAAGTGTGTGGCCTACTAACGAAACCTCGTTCCTTTTGCTAGAATAATCAAAGATATATATATATAATGTACATAGTTTTACAATAAAAACCAACTAGACCCGACTAAACACGACCTGATACGACTTTAATAGAGTCCTTCACATGGACCCGACCCAAACCCAACCATAACCGATTTCAAACAAATCCAAAAGGTGAGACCTGAACCCGACCCGATTCATTGACAGGTCCAATTAGAGCTGTACACGAGCAGACTATGGCTCGAGCACTCGCTCGACTCAACTCGGAATACTCAACTCATACTCGACTCGCCTGAGTTAGAGCCGAGTACGAGCGGGTTTTCACTGCTCATTTAGATTACAAGTAGAGTACGAGTCTATCGGAACTCGACTCGTACAAGTGTATATAACCGCTTAAAAAAAAAAAAAACCTTGCCCCCACACCCGTCATTTTCCATAAGCACTCGCTCACCCAAACCCTACCCCACCCCACCCGTCCTTTTCATAGCAGCGCCCGACCCCTTCCCTCCCAGCGAGCTTTCAAAAATCTCTCTCTCTCTCTCTCTCTCTCTCTCTCTCTCTCTCTCTCTCTCTCGGCCGTCTGTCGGCTCGTCGCGCCACTCGTCCGTCGTCCGTCATCGCCCTGCCCTACACGCAATTGCCAGTCGTCCCTCTTCTGCTCGCCCGGTAAGGCCTGGGGTTGATTTTTTATTTTTAATTGCTAATATATATAGTATAAATTGCTAATATAGTTGTGGGATTAAGATCGTTGGAGAGGGATTGAACGCCCAGTCGGTACGATTGAACTTTCTAGGGCCCAATGTACTGTTTACTTGCCATCCAATTTTAGGGCCTGTTTGGCCGGGTGAACGCCCAGTCGCCCACCATTAAAAACTTTCTAGGGCCCACTGTACTGTTTACTTGCCATCCAATTTTAGGGCCTGTTTGGCCAGGCAGACTGGATGGGATTAGATTCAATTTTAGGGCTGTTGGCGGCGAACGCCCAGTCGCCCACCATTAAAAACTTTCTAGGGCCCACTGTACTGTTTACTTGCCATCCAATTTTAGGGCCTGTTTGGTCGGGCAGACTGGATGGGATTAGATTGTATTGGAAAGGATTGGAAGGAGCAATCCCGGGATTGGCTGGGCGTGCCAAACAAGCACGTTGAAATTCTGCATGGATTAGATTTGGTCAGGTGGAGTAATACCCAGTTGGGTCAGGCTGTGAACTAATTTATTTTAAGAATGGGCTTAAAAATAAACTATATCTAATCTTGAGTGAACCATACTATAAAAAATAATGATGATTGAATGCTCACCATTCAAAACTTTGAATGGGTTATTAGCTCATTTTAAGGCAGAAGCATAAAAATAAAGTAAATCCAAATCTCATGTCTCATGTGAACCACTTCACAGGAACAGTGGTTAATGGCCATAAAAAACTTTTTTGTGAGCCACAAAAGTTTTGGATCAAGATGATATTTGCATTTTTCCTTGATACATGCCTATGTGACCTTATCAATCAGTTTGATGGCAAATAATCATTATAGGGATCCTAAGAAGTTTTTAATGGTAAGAGTTAAATGATAATTGTTTCGGCGTGTTTACTTAGATTTGGATATGCTTCATTTTTTTGGCACACATTAAAATGAGAGGGAAAAATAGATGGATATACAATACATACATTGAATTGAGGTGACCATGGAGCCCCATGGTCCTAACCCGACGGAATCTGTGCCAGTTGTTTTCCCTTGATACCGTGCCCTAAAATAATTATGTTTTCCATGTTTCTTAATTTACTTTATAAATGACAGTTTACTTGTTACTTTGTTAGTGTTAAATGCCACTACTTTAAGATGCCTTTGGCTTTTCATTTGACATTTTGTTATTAGTTAGCTAGATGATAAATGTCAATTTCAACATGCTCCTTTGTTTGCATAGATATGAATTATTTGTATTGTTCTAGTTGTAGACTTGTAGTATAGGATAATCAGTTGCCCATTTGAGGATTTCTATGTTGCCAGACATAGATTCAGTGTGTTCTTGGATGCATAGAAATTGCTCAAATTGTCCCTTTTTGGACAGTTCAGGGTTAAATATATTGTAATGTCATCATTTATTCCAATTTAAATGCATATGTCTGTTCTGGTTTCGTCTCTCCTTTTTCTCTCTGGATATATTTCATGTATTTATTTCTGTCGTCAAATGTCCACACTTTATGTTGATGATTGACATGGGAATCAAATACAAGATTAATATATTCTGGAGAGATAAGGGGAGATGCTACCGGAATTTCGGCGTAGCATTTAAATTGAAAAATGAAGCATTACAATCCATCTAACTTTGAATGGGTGACTGATTTAGACAGTTAAGTAATTATGCCCGTCTAGCGGTCTAGCCATCTAGGACCCTAGCCCCTAGATATAGCTGTATAACATATCGAGAACTTTATTTTATAGATGGCTAGTCAAGACGAAAGCCCAAATACCCCTGGAATGGGTGCATCGGCCACATCTCCTCTAATAGTAGAGGGAGACACAGACACGTCAACCGCATGCAAAGGGAAGAAGAAGAGATCAGCAGTATGGGATGATTTCAAAGATGTGACAGGTAACGGTGTACAGAAGATAAAAGTGTAATAACTGCAAAGGGTTATTCAGCAAGATTCTAGAAGGATCTACGACACATTTAATTAGACATTTGAAGACGTGTCCTAAGAAAGCAAGACTCCCTCCTCACGGCCAACAGACGCTATCATTTACGAAGTCAGAAGGGGACGACTCCCAAGGCGTAGTGTCCACTCATAAGTTTGACAAGGAGAAGTTGAATGAGTGGTTTGCTAGATTAGTGATTTTGGAAGAAAAACCTTTCAGAATGATTGAAAGTAAAGGGTTTAGGGCTTTCTGTCAATTCCTTAACCCTCGGGCCGAGAATGTCTCCCGCATCACAGTGCAAAGAAAAAGCATGAAGATGTACGCAAAAGAGAAGATGAAACTGAAAGAAGTTTTAGCTTCAGTGACCAGAATAGATTTTGACTTCTGATTTATGGACGGCGTCCAATCAAAGAAAATGATACATTTCATTAACCGCTCACTATATCGATAAGGATTGGAAACTATGCAAGAGAATTTTGAACTTCAAACACCTTCCTCCTCCACATAATGGTTTACTTATTTCAGATTGCATCTACAGTTGTCTAGAAGGCTGGGGCATTGAGAAAAAAATTTCAGCAATAACTTTAAACAATGCTTCAGCAAATGACAGTATCATTTCATGCTTACGTAACCAGTTCAGGGCTACAGGAAATTTTTTTTTTGAAGGAAAAATATTTCAGGTTAGATGTTGTGCCCATATTGTAAATTTGATTGTACAAGAAGGGCTGAAAGCAATCGACGACACTATAGAGAACATAAGAGAGAAATATATAAGGGGGTCGCCATCGAGACTGAGTGTATGGAATGACATCATCCAACATTTGAATGTGTCATCTAAAAAAACGTTGAAGTTGGATGTCTGTACACGTTGGAACTCGACCTATGAAATGTTAGATGCGGCAATGGAATTACAGCTTGCATTTTCTGAATACGTGGCGTGTAACAGAACGTATTCTTGGTTGTCGAGCATAGATGATTGGGCCAAAGCATAACAAGTTCACACATTTCTCCAAGTTTTCTACGAGTGCACGAAGATTTTTTCTGGGAATCAGTATCCAACCGCGAATCTGTTTCTTCCATCTCTTTGGAAAATTAAGGATGCTCTGCAGAAAAATGTCAGTGCGGGTCCAGATTTCATACACCAGATGACATTTGATATGAAGACGAAGTTCGATAAATACTGGGACGAATGTCATCTGTTGATGTCCTTGGCAATTGTTCTTGATCCCCGTTGTAATATGGGATTGGTTAGCTTTATTTTCATGAAGCTTTATTCTACTGAAAGAGCGGCAGCAGAGACGTCTAAGGTTCGTGAAGCCCTTGAAGATCTGTATAAATCGTATGTTAATACTTTACCCGCAGCGGGTGTTGAAGAAAGTAGATATGCGAATATTTCTGTACCTGGTAATCCGGATGTGTTAAATGAATATATATCATATTTGGCACAAGCACGAATGGGAGTTGATACTAAGGAATCAGAGTTAGAAATATACCTCAAGGAGCCAATCGTAGTGCGAGCTGAATTTGATGTGTTGGAATGGTGGAAGATGAGGGTTAGTGAATCAAAATACCCTACATTATCTGTGATGGCACGGGACATATTATCAATACCAATTTCAACAGTGGCATCAGAATCCGCATTCAGCACAGGGAGCAGGGTTGTGAGCAAATATCGAAGCTCACTTTCGCCAAACACAGTTGAAGCGTTGATTTCAACGCAAGATTGGTTGCGCCCGATATGGGGAGGAGATATGAATGATGATGATGATGATGATGAGATTGAGATTCATGACGAGTCTCTACCTACAGATCAGTAATTATTTTCGATTTTTCAAATTTTTTTGGCTGAATGTTGAATGATCTGTAATATTATTCCACTGCAACTGCAAACACAAAAGTATAGGTTCTTTTGGAATGTGGTTTGGAAGACTTTGAATCATTGATATTTATTTACATATGCCTGTTCATTTGCTTTTATTTTTGAATTTTGATACATTTATATTGCTTTCTTTTGTTGTTATATCAAGTTCAATTTATTTATCAATATTCTGATTTTTTTATTAAAAATTGAATGTAGAAATGTCGTCATCTGAGCCATCGACAAACATTTGGGACTATGCTTCCCTAGTTGAATCACCGCCACGGTCTGGAAAAACAAAGATTAAGTGTGGTTTGTGTGGCACAAAGTTTGTAAACAAGACTAATCGCTTTCGCATACACTTGTCATGTCGAGGTGGTGATGCAAAACCATGCCCCAATGCGCCTAAGGATGTCCAAATTCTTTTTCAAGCCCTGTTAGATTTGAATAGAAAGTCTTCCACTCCATCCAAACCTTCTGCTTCTGGATCTTGTACACAAATGACATCCACAAAAGATTCAGAGGAGGAAGCCAGATTAAAAGCTTTGGAGGAAGAACAATTTCAAATCGCCATAAAACGCAGTATGGAAGATGCTTATAGACTTCAGCGATATTCGAGTCAAAGACAACACGATGTTGAAGCAGGGTCGAGTTACTCGTCGAGTACGACAAACAAAAACAAGAAAAAGAGTAACAAATTGAAATTCCTGACTCGTCTCGGTGAATTTTATAGGGCATTGGGTACTACATACAATTCTTCACATAAAGCAAGTTTGAAAAATCTAGTTGAAAGTGTAAAAGAGCACGAAGGAAAAATCTCTTCGCCTTCTGACTCAGAGGAAGTGAATCAATTTGTATATGAAAAAATAGATAGCAGTTCCGATAAATCAGATGACAATACAGGAACAGGAAGGCACTCATCTTATAGAGGTTATTAGTTATAAATTGTCATTATGAACAATATAATGTAATTATGTAAAGACGTTAATGTAATTATGTAACAATGTAATGTAATTATGTGCAATTTATATATTTTATTGTTTCGTTACTCGAAAACCCTACTCGAATTGGCCTCAAATTCAGACTCGAACTCGCCTCGAAAACTCGTACTCGGTACTCAACTCGTGTGCTCGTACTCGGACTCGACTCTACTCGTTTACTACTCGTACTCGGGCGAGTAGAGTACGAGCAGGGGGTCCCTGCTCGTTGGCCGAGTAGAGTCGAGTACGAGCATCACTCGGGCGTTAAGAGCCGAGTACGAGTAGGGTGATACTCGACTTGTGTACAGCTCTAGGTCCAATAGGTGGGACCTAGATCTGTCAAACTCCAGTCGGGTCCATCGAGTACTTGCAGTGCGGGTACCCATTGAGCCCTAACATGCAACTCACTTGATTCAACTACTTCTTCACGCAACTGAGTCAAAATAATTATGTGACTTGGGGCTTTAAGGAAATCACGTGGACAAGTCAGTCTACATACACTTTAAAAAGAAAGGGGTCCACAAATAGCATTCATCGCCGGACATAAATCAGCTGAGCCCCCACAAAACTCAACCATGCAGCACATGCAATTTTATTTTCATACAAAATACAAGTAGGCAATTCCATTTTTCTTCCACTTTCTTGGGTATTCTGAGAGAAGATGTTTCTTTTTTATGAGAGAAGATGTTTCTTTTTTAATAGGATCTAAATGAGAAATGAAAACCATCATTGAATAGCACGATCATAATTGGGAAACACTTCCTCAAGGGTAGATGTCATAAATTTTGCCAATTTAACCAAAGTTTACGTGATGAAAACATGCTAAATAAACAACCCCCATTCGTAAGTGTACCCAAATGGGCCATGCCCCGTAAGCATTTTCAAAAGATAATGCACACAATTCACATCAGTGCTAGTAGTTAAGTTAAATCAATTTGCTTTGTTTAATATGTATGAGTGTCATATATCACTAGAAAAAGTTGAAGATTTTTCATGCAAGAAATGAGGAAAAAAAACCTGGACTCCTGGATGTGTTTCGTGCATGAACTCGAACAACTTATTCACAACAGTTTTCAGAAACTTCCAATGGGCCCTTAGAAACTTCGGGTATTGCCCCACAACATACCTGCCAATTCACCCAACAAAATCGATAACATAGAAAACCAAATTTGTAGAGGCAAAAGACCCATAGTGCCTTTTAGTAAATCTTACATGATGTTACTCGCAATAACAGCTTTGTTGTCTTTTCCCTTAGTGATCTCACACAAGTTCAGCAAGTCACGAATTACCATCACCAGAAACCTATTTTCCTGCCAAATTACAGAGCACAAACCAACAAAACAAAAGGCATAAGCACACATAATAAAAGAAATCATACAAAGTATAAGTGGAACATGAAGAGAGAGAAAAAACTGTCATAGTGACTTGAACATAATTCCAAATAAAACCAGAAGCAACATTTCAAGATGGTGCCATTTCATTAAATCAAGACTTGCGTAAACAAGATGCCAAATGAGCATCTATCATCTAACTGAGAACACTACCCATCTTCTGCTACTTACAAAATAGCAAATTCAAATGAAGTAATATGTAGTTCAAAATCAAATTGATCACCAGCGTCCATGTCAATAGAGAAGTATCGAACCTTCAACACAGCTGACACAACATGAGGATGTTCGAACTTCTATCTCATATAATTACTTAAATATTCAAAAGGATTGAGCAATGTTGTCATGTGTGACCACATCTGTGCACATGTGATCGCATGTGCGCATATCCATATGCAGATCGCATATGCGATCATGGCATATGCGAAAATATGCAAATCTCATATTGGCCATGGCACATTAAATTTTTTATTTTTATTTTTCCAAAAAAAAAAAAAAAAAACCAATTTTTTTGCATATAAAAAGGAAGATACCTTGTTGATTTTCTACAATAATAAACAAATACCTTGTTGATTTTCTACAATAATAAATAAATAGCTTCTTTATTTTGTTGTTACTTCTTAGTTGTTAACTATATGTTGAATGTTGATGCCTTGATGTTTAATTAATTTTATTTCTCTCAAATGTATTTTAAATATATAAAATTAGTTGTCTACAAACTTAGGAAAGTTCCCCTTAGTTGTTTTTTGTTTTTTTTTTTTTTTTTTTTTGAATTTTTCCTCTCTTTTTTTAATTTTTCAAAAAAAATAAATATGCGGTCACATATGCGATTGTGCGATCGCATATGCACATAGTCATATCCGATCGCACATGATCACATATGCAATTCAACAACAATGGGATTAAGTGACAGATGATTAAATTTTCCGAAAGGCATAGCTGGCCATAAAACCATGCCCTAATTCATAATGGGCAAATGTATAAAGATCCACTTAGACTTAGTTGCACAAAGTAAGAAAGGAAGCAGCAACAGATTCAGGTGCATAAGTAGGGAGCATCTATTCAAAATATTATGAAGCATAAATAGTTAGGAAGCGGAAGCACAAAATAAGAAAGGAAGCAGCAACAGATTCAGGTGCATGAGTAGGGAGCATCTATTCAAAATATTATGAAGCATAAACAGTTAGGAAGCGGAAGCACAAATCCAATGCATGATTGAAAGTAGGAAAGGTGGCTGGGAAGAAAGTTCATGCAACCAATCCATAAATACATCAGAATACATGGTTTGAACCAAGAATCAGCTCCGATACTCCCTGAGTTTGTCCAGGTTTCTTTCAAATCTGTGGCATTGTATAATTGTCAGCATCATCATCATCTTAGCCTTTCTCCCAGCCATTGGAGTTGACCTTTAAGTATAAAGTTCTACAATCGACTGCCCACTGCACATCAACCTTCCTCATTTACTTGGGATTGGAACTGGAAATGGCAATGCTCACAACAATTTGTGGGCTGATGAAGGGAGCAGGTCATTGAACTTCTGCAAAGTAATTACTGGAATTCTTGTTTCGAATCTTCAAAATAAGAGGATAAAAAGGAACCCTTCAGCAGGAAAAAAAAAATGGATAAAAGGATTGGGAAAGCCTACCCCAAACATCTTGACAAGACTAATGACTCTTATATGAAAGCCACTCTAACGAGTCATCAGCATCATCAATATTAACCACCATCATCGCCACTATTGCCGTGTTCACGGTGTTGACACCAAATAGTTAGGACAAGGTTCTATCAAGTAATCATTATATCACCACCACGAACACAACCACAGCCTTGTCCCAAATATTTGGGATCAGCTTTACAAGTCATGTGTCACCAACATATCAAGGCCCTATTCTCAGTACGTGAGCAAGCATTTGTATTTCTCACTAGCTCAATCCAAGTCCTTCTAGGAGTTCCTCTCATCTGTATCCAAGCCCTTCAACCATAATTGAGATTCTCTCCTTACAGAAGCTGTCTCCAATTGCACACATGACCGAACCATCTCAATCTACTCTCCATCCACTTATCTCTATTGAGACTACTCCTACGCTACTTTCGATGAGGTTATTCTTAATTCCATCCCTCCCAATTTTCTCACACATCCATTTTATTCTCAACATTCCCTTATCTATAACACTCATACTCTATTCATTTTGCCTTACCTATAGCACTCATGGACACTCAACGATTGGACCAAAATCAGTTATTGCTCACCGGACTCGGAACCAACACGTCCAGATAAGGAAAAACTCATTCTGATTCGGAACAAGTCGGACCGAGTCGCATACATTATGCATAGCAGACGTCCACCTCAGACTGGTTCCTAGGCTTCCAATTGAAACTGCTCAGGGGACACCTTGTTGTATGGGACAATTTTTCAAACCATGGTCATGTGGCAGTCACGCAGCAATCCATGGGTATGTCCCCACTTCTCCCACCACCAACTTGAATTCCAGTGGGAGCATCCTCATCAATCTCTCCATTTTTTAAATAATAGAATCAAGGTAACAAATCAGGTCAGTTTGAGGAATTTCATGGTCATCATTTTTAACCAAACCTTCCCCTCTACTACTCCTAATGAAGTTGCATTCCAATTAATCAATCTTACTTCTACTAATTTTTAAGCCTCTAGATTCTTAAACCTTCTTCCAAACCACCAATTTAGCATTTTCCCGCTGTCAAGTCTCGTCAACCAATATGTCATCTGCCAACAACATGAACCAATTACCTAATTGTGAAAACAAGCAATTAATTCATCTATAAGAAGTGCAAAAACAAACATGGTTTACCAGTCCCTCATGAAGATCTACTATTGGGAACACATCAGTCTCACCACAAGGTGTTCTCATTCTTGTAATATGCACACAATTCTTTGATGTTGTCGATATATCTTCGCATGGCCCCCTCCTCCTCACTAGCCCCCACATAACTTCCCAACCTACTATTTATGCTTTTTACAGATCTATAAAAACTAGATATAGATTTTTCTACATCAATCTATACTTTTCCATCAATTGTCTTAGCGGGTAAAAAACTTTGATTTTTTACCTCAGTGTCATTGAGGCAACCTGATTTTCTAGTATCATTGTTTCATGTTTTAGTTGTTCCACCACCTCCCAAAGCTTCAAAGTGCGACCCCCAAGTTTGAACCCTTGATAGTTATCAGTTGGTGAAGCTTTGGCCTCCTTTTTCTTCTTGCAAAAAGGAAAAATGATGTTTTTCTCCACTCACTGTGCATTTTCTGTCTGCAGAATTTGTTAAGGACCAATTATCCAAACTAATATCGTTTCACCCAGTCTTTCACATCTCTATTGGTATATCATCTATCCCTGCAGCATTTAAATTTTCCATACTTGCTAAAGCTATCTCTACTTCCCTTTCTGAGTTCTAATATTCTGCCTTTTCCAAACATATTCTGATGACAAAGTATGGCAGAAATCAAGGTAGGTAAAAAAAAAATGTCATTCTCCTAATTTGGCATGCCCACATGAGAAATTTTTCCATACAAACTGAAAGGAGAAGAAACAACAATTTCAATGGATTTAAGTGAGAGCTAACCATCCCTTGACAAACATATAAAGAAAGAAACCAAAAATTTCAACAAATAACAATGGCTGTCCACAAAGATAGGATCAGCCAACCAAGAATCAACTTAAGAACAGCTAAAACTACAGTACAGAAGTTTCGCTGAAATTAACAATACAAAAAGTGAGAACCATGTTTAGCAAGTCACTAACCAACCAATCATCAGTAACAAAAACAGGTCAAAATCATCCAGTAAATGAATAAAGATACTTTTCTTTTCTATTTTTATAAAGTCCAATAAGAAAACACCAAAGCACAAAAATATATGTATTTTTCATGCGCTCATGCTAAAGCCATAACAAAGAATACCTGCTCCTCCATCATGGACCCAGATATCGATCCTATCGCCCAGCATAAAGTATTCAAATTGTTCCATGTCCAATCCTCGCCATGCAACTGTTTGCTTAACTTCTTCAGCATCTGAAATTATCAAGATTAAAAGTAGGTTAAAGAAGTCTTAAGACCCTAACCAGTTAATTCTACAATCATAAAAATAAAGTTAAATGGATGAAATTTTAAGGACATCCAGATAGAAATTAAGAATGTAATCAAAAGTTGATCTCTTTGGCAAAGTGGCAAGAACAAGATGAAAATAATGTCAAATTTCAACAAAAACATGTCATTCCACTCCAATCATCAGGTACGCCTTCCCTAGAATGGCCATGTCACATGAATTTATAGGTCTTATGCATGATGTTACGTTGCTCCCTCTATTGCTACCTACCTGTGTTTTAGATCGGCCTGACTTTCGGGCTATATAGTGAACATGAGGGACGCACATGATGGAGAAGTAGATCCCATACACACATGAGGGGGATTATCCAATTCAGTTGACCATATGGATAGTTCCCATGTATTCGAGCTTGTGGGGCCAACCATGATGTGTTTGTGAAACCCATACTGTGAATCAAGTGCACCCCCTCATGTTCACCATATAGCCCAAAAACTGAGGCCAATCCAAAATTCAGGTGGGACTTATTTTACATTGCCAGAAAGTATGGGAGGCTCCAACACAGTTGAATGTATTGGAAATTTGGAATATTACCCCATATGCAGGTAGCCTTGTATACAAAATCATAATTAAAGTCAAAGAAGCTGAGGCTTATTTCATATGGGCTCCTACTTCATATTGCCTAAATTAACTCAGGAATATTGCAATAAAAAGGAAACGAAAATAAGGGAACCAAATTAAAGAGTCAAGATACTTTCTTCTACTTCTTCATCATCATCATCTAAGCCTCATCCTAATTTGGGGTCGGCTGGATGAATCTTGTTCCGCCATTCCACTCTATCAAGGGCCAAACCTTCAGTTAGACCATAGGTCAAGTCTTTTCTCACTACACCCATCCATGTCCTTTTGGCCTTCCACTTGCCCCTTTAGAACCTCCAACTTGTACCAACTCACTCCTAACTGGTGTGGTTCTTGGTCTTTGTTGCACATGACCAACTCACTCCTAATTGGCGTAGTTCTTGGTCTTCATTGCACATGACCAAACCATCTAAGTACACTTCCCCTCATCATATTACCCATTGGAACTACTCCTCGGTTCCCTAGAATGTGTTCATTTCTAATTATGTCCTTTCTCATCTTGCCCCTCATCCATCTCAACATCCTCATTTCAACTACACTCATCCTATGAATGCATTGTGTTGTTCTTTAACTACCCAACATTTTGTCTCATAAAGCATGGCTGGTCTTATAGCTATCCTATAAAATTTCCTTTGTGTGTGTGGTACTTGACAGTCACATAAAACACCAGCGGCACATCTCCATTTCTTCCACCCAGCCTAAATTCCATGGGCAACATCTTTATCAATCTTTCCACTCTGAGGAATTATTGGCCCAAGGTACCAAAATTGGTCATTTTAGGAAACTTCTTGGCCGGCAATCTTAATGAATTCCTTGTTTTCATGATCATTATTACTAAAATTGCACTCCATATAGTTTTTTGCACTCCGCATACTCTATTTAAGTGCAACTAATTTTAAATCCTTTATATTCTAAAGCATCCCTCCATAAATCTAGCTTTGTGTTCATGCCCTCCCTCGTATTGTCAATCAAAAACTATATCATCTGCAAACAACATATACCATGGGATCTATTGCTATAAATGCCTTGTTAACTCAT
Source organism: Magnolia changhungtana (assembly GCA_030180095.1). Lineage (NCBI taxonomy): Eukaryota > Viridiplantae > Streptophyta > Magnoliopsida > Magnoliales > Magnoliaceae > Magnolia > Magnolia changhungtana. The sequence continues at coordinate 5,903,213 of JASAUF010000459.1, forward strand.
CCATAACAAATGTGAAAAGGTACGTGCTTAATACTATCCCCTACTATAAGCCTACAGTAAATAGGAACTTATGTCTCTCCACTAGCGGTCCTCACATTTGTTACCACTCCCTCGTACATATCCTTAATGATGTCAATATATCCGCTTGAGACTCCTTTCTTTCCTAATACCCACCAAATTAACTTTCTAGGGACCCTATTGTATGCTTTCTCTAATTCAATAAGGACCATGTGGAGATCCTCCTCTCCCCATATTTTGTCTAAGTAGGAAAATAGCTTCAGTGGTGAACCTCCCATGCATGGAACAAAACTGATCATTTGATGAATCTGTCTCATGCCTCGGTCTTCGCTCAATCACTCTCTCCTAAGGTTTCAAAGTATGGCTCATAAGTTCAATCCCGTGATAGTTAGTGCAACTCTATCTACTTTGTTCTTATAAATAGGTATTTTTCCTCCATTCGCCAGGCATTTTCTTTAAGCTTGCAATCTTTTTTAGCAACTTTGTCCACCAAAATAACCCACTCTCTCACACACTTCCATACCTTTATTGGTATACCATCTAATCGAATGGCCTTCAGTTTTTTTCACTGCAGGTATCCTAATCCTTGGAAAGTATTTATGTCATCCAATGCCATTTGAGTTTACAGTTCCTCCTATCCCTATGCGCTCAGAGTGGTTACCATTTAACTAATTCTGAAAATAGCTTCTCCATCTTTCGTTGATCTCATTGTTTTTTACTAGTACCCTCTAGTTATCGCTCTTAATATATCTAACATGATCTAGGTTCATACCCTTCTTGTCTCTCATTTTTTTTAAGTTTAAAGACATTATTTAATTTGTCCCTAATTTGCTGTAAAAATTATCATAAGCCTTACATTTAACCTTGCATACTACTTTCTTAGCAGTCTTTTTGGCATTTCTATATTGTTCAAAATTTTCATCATTTCTAGTCCCTTGCCAGGCTTTGAAACATGAATGTTTCTCGTGAATAGCTTTTTGTACATCGTCATTCCACCACCAAGTTTCCTTATATGATTAGTGTTTCCATCTATAAACTCTTCAAACATCTTTTGCCACTTTTCTAATGCACTTGGCCATCTCATTCCACATTACATTTACTTCTTCCTCAACATTCCACTTTCCTTCTTCCATCAATTTATTTCTAAATAACATTTTTCTCTCCTTTTAAATTCCACCACCTACTTTTCAGATACCCAATTAATTTCACTACTTTCTTCCATCTCTTAATGTTGACATCCATAATCATAAACCTATGTTGCATAGTAAGTTTTTTTCCTAATAAACCTAGCAATCCTCACATATTGATTTTTTTTTTTCTCAAGTAGAATGAAACCTATATAATTCACTTTTGAATGTAAATAATTGTTCATTTCCCTTTAAAAGTATGCGTTTGCATGAGCTAGATTGTACACCATAGCAGAATCAAGGATGGCATCCCTCAATCTCATTTCTTCTCTCAAAACCATATCATCCATGTATGCTCTCATATCCTCAACTTTTTTCTAGATGACCATTTAAGTCTCCTACTACAAATTTCTCCTCTTTGTCTAGAATTCCTTGCATTTAGTCTATCTCCATCCATATCCTCCCATAACTATATTTTGATTTTATCTTCTAACCCTACCAGCGCCACATGCATTAATAACATTGACTTCTCCCTTCCAAACACACTTTATTAATAAAAACCTATCACTTACTAGGAGCGCACACAGGTCGGTTCAGTCCGGTTCTGGGGTGAAACCGGAACCGAACTGTTCCTAACGGTTCTAGGATTTTCGAAACCGGAACCGGACCATTAGCACCCTAAAACCGAACCGGAACTGGACCGTGAAAACCGGTTCGGTTCCAGATCGGGTCCACAGTTATGGGCTTTTTAAAATCCAGCCCAATTGATATGAATTGCTAGGGGGCCATCATGATGCATAAAATCCATTCCTGTTTACGTACAGGAAACAGTGGAGACGGCGAGAGAGAGGGCCAAGGAGAAAGGGACGACAAGAGAGAGAGAGAGAGAGAGACGGAGAAAAAGAGAGAGAGAGCGAGAGAGACACGAACGACGAGAGAGAGGGCAGGGGACCTAGGCAGCCGCACGCAAACGAGAGAGAGAGAGAGACTTAGGGTTTCTTTTTCTTTTTTGTTTTAAACTATAGTTCGGTTCCTAGTTCGGTTCTAGGTTCGGTTCCATGGTTCAGTTCGGATCTACATGCCCCTAAACCGGAACCGAACTGTATCCAACGGTTCTTTGAAATTTGGAACCGGAACCGGTGCAGTTAATAACCGGACCAAACCGGACCGTTTAATCGGTTCCAGTCCGGTTCCACGGTTTTACCGGTTCGATGTGCACCCCTATCACTTACTCACTTAACATCTATGAATTTTATCCCTTAAATCTTTATCTACCATTATCCATACCCCATTTCTGTTATTGTCCTTTCCTATATAACCAAGGTGTTTCATATCCGTTACAATACGCCCATAAAGGCCGATACGTATAGGTAACAGCCATGATCGTTATGCGATACAGTGGTGAAATGGGGTAGTTGTGATGGATACATTAGAGGACCTACTTAAGTGTACCAGAGACGGAGGCGACCACCCACATCAGCGCATCTTTCCTTATAGATGGGAGATGAGTTCTAGATGGGGCTCGTCGGGCCATTTTGAAGACCACATGCGTTGGACGTGCATAAGGAATACCCCACTTTGGAATGATGCATGTGGATTGCTTAGGAGACCATTTTAGTCATAGGATTTTTATTTCGTATCGTTCTAACAGTTAGATTTTGTCGATCAGGCCATTGGGCCACCAGATCTTCCAGATCTGGGCCCTTTGGACTCTGATCTTGCTTCCTTTATTATTTTTTTTTGTTATTTTTAGGATTTATTTGAAGGATGATATTGATAATAAGTGTTTTAGTTTTCTTATTTTGAATGATGGGCCATTTCACTTAAGTGAGTGGCATAGTTGTAATTATTCCAAATTTTTAATTATAAAAGCACAGGAGGGGTGAACGTCCAACCCTAGTGGACTTATTGAGAAGAAAAAAGAGAAACTCTCTTATGTGAAGGAATTTTCCTACTTGTGTTTTAAGGTTTGTAAGAAACTCTCCCTTCCAATTGAATTGTTAAAGGGTAAAGGCTTGTTTGGTGATGGATTCCCCAAGGTGCATTAATGCAGGGGCATTTTCACACCGAGCTCGAGTGGGGTAGCCTGTGGGATGCGGGGACAAACTTGGGGTGAGTGGCCCATGTGAGGCTGGTGGCTCATGAGAAGCGATACCCATGTGAATTGGGGCCCACGAGTGGGGTTTAGCCGAGGTCTTAACCCATGAGATGTGGGGCCTAGGCCATGAGATAAAGGGATTGATTCACCATGCTCTAACAGTTCGAGCTTTTAGAGCAAGTGGTTAATTGTCCTGCATCAAAGTGGTATCAAAGCGGGAGGACTCGTGTTCGAGACTCCTCACCAGGGGTGATTAATGCATGGGCGTTTTCACACAGGGCTCGAGTGAGGTAGCCTGCGGGATGCGGGGACACACTCGAGGCGGGTGGCCCATGTGAGGCGGGTGGCTCATGAGAGGCGGGCCCCACCCATGTGAAGTGGGTGGCTCATGAGAAGCGGTACCCATGTGATTTGGGGCCCACGAGGGGAGTTAGGCCAAGGTTCTAACCCATGAGATATGGGGCCTGGGCTATGAAATAAAGGGATTAATTCGCCATGCTTTAACAGTTCGAGCCTTTAGAGCAAGTGGTTAACTGTCCTGCATCATGCGTCCTTCATCTTTCTCTTCTTCAAAAGATATTCTTCTTCTCGTCTTCCTCATTTTCCTTCCATTACAACCTTCTAAACCCATCAAAACCCTACTCGATCCTTCCTCACTTTCTTCCCTTTTACCCAGCCACGTTTGGACTCGCACGAGCACACGCATGCACGTGTGTCCGTACAAGTAGCCACATGTGGGCCCCCAATTGGGGTTTTCTCTCTTTGATTTCCCTTCCAAAACTCCCTAAACCCTAGATCCTTTGAATCCCTAAAAACCCCATTCCTAAATCTCCATCCATGAATATAAAACACTAATGAAAATTTGAATTTTTTTGTGAAACTTTCCCCAATCCAGCAGTGTACTTGCATCATTATCTAACCACATGGTTGTTGCACTACCCACACTAGATTGGAAGTCCCTACTTCCAAGTGGGCCACTGTTGAATTATTTTATATTTTCGTACACTGCACACGTGATAACCTAGGACTATCGTGTTATAAATCTGAATTTCCAAATCTATTATGTGGATATGTTTGATTTTACATGTTGATTGCCGAAATTAATGTGTAAATTGCTCTCATCTTGCATCATAGGATAGTTTCCATCATCCTACATCAAGTTGGTTTTTTGGGACCGTATCGACCGATACAGTAGTCGTAAAGGCCGTTCCGGGGCATAACAATCGTTACCCCTATAAGAGTCGAAAAATAACCACTTTTTTATTTTTATTTAAATCTATTTTCTTTTCTTTTTTTCACTTTTCTCATTTCAAAAACTCTCCTAGATCATTTTATAATAGATTTCGACCTCTCTTCCTAGAGTTTTTAAGATTAAAACTGTAAATTGAAGTGATTTGAGCGATTAAAGCTCCGAGGGCCTATTTTCAAAAAAAAAAAAGAGTAGTATTTATGCCTTTTTCATGATTTCTAGTTCTAATGCTTGATTGTGATGTGTAAATATTAGAGATATAATCATGTTCACAAATTCACTAGACAACTCGGCACAACACTCTCACCAAAGAGTGGGCCGTTACACTACCATAAACATATCCAAAACAAAACAAAAAACTTGAATACTTATTTGGAATATTTACATTATTCTGGACTTTCTAGATATTTTTTCAGAATTTTTCGGGCAAAACAAAATTTTCAACTGTTACGAGGGACATAATGGTCGTTACACCCCCGTATCGATAATGGTGGTGACCATTGTGGCCACCATTACCGATACGGAATACCTTGTATATACCAAAGTTTATATCCATCAATTTCTGTAGTTTTGCCAAATTACATTTGGTATCCTAAATTCAAGTTATGTTAACTATCCTTTATGTCATCGAATCTACTAACTCCATACTCTTACCAGTAAATATTCATATATTCCATGCGGCAAGACGAATCCTATTCTCCAGGAATAGCTTTTTTACCTGCGAGCATCCAAAATGGCACGGGAACCCTTGCCCACTTCTCACAGCAACCGGGTGTTGCGTCACTTCTGGATGCCCTAGCCAACCCTTGCCCATTTTCGCTACATTTAGGTTCCGATGCAGGGCGTCGCTTGTAGGGAACACACTAGCATGAGTTCAAAATGCAATATTGTTAGGATTAATGACGGAAGTTTTGGCATAAGTTTTTATCCGACCTTGCAACTGGCAATAGGAGCACTAAACTCCCATGAGCACAATATAATAGACTATTACATAGGTAGATTACAATAAAGCGCTATCTAATAGTCCAGTATATAGGTCAACGAGCTGGTCAAAATAGTATTCAAACTCCATATATGGATAATCACATAGCACTTTATAGGGTTATATTGTTGCTTCTCAACATATTTTTGTGCATACAATTGTACTTAAACCCTAAAATACCCGACAAATTGGACTTGCGGGCTTTCATAGTCCACTCGAATCTTCTATTGGGGCTATCCAATTAGATTTCTGGGTCTTAAGAGTCCAGTTGGACCATTTACTTGGTCCAGATCTTACGTCAAGACCATAGAGGTCCAGATCTTTAATTAGGCCAGTTTGAACCCTTGGTGTCTTACAGATCTTCAATTGGGACAATCAGAAATGGATCTGATCCTCAATCAGGACCTCTGATGAGTCTGATCATCAATCAGGTCACTTTACCTTCAAAAGGCCAGCAAAGGGGCCATCCTTCGACCCTTCTTTGTTGATCAGATGATCCTACTTGAAGAGGAAGGAACTCTCGAAAGTCACAAGTAAAACTAAGATACCGAATGGAAAAGAGTCGCTTAAAGTTAGAGCAAAAATAGATTGAATTGTAACTTGACATTGGTCATAATGGTGGAAGAAATAAAGCAAATGACAGGAAAGCTGCAATATAATGCAGTTCAATCCATATGATGATATCTAGCTTCTCAAAACAAAGACATGAGTGCCCCTTGTTACAAAAGGCTATCATAAAGTGCAACATATAAAGATTTGAAAAAATATTGGTAGGAGGATAACCCTTCCATCAAGTTCGTACCTGTTGTTCGGTGTCCTCGTGATCAAGGTGTGATAAGTAGATCAGTGTTTCCCGCATGATCTGCAATATTGAACATGTGTTAGCATAGGCAAGTGGATTAAAGTGAAAGTCAGTGTCAGAACCCTAGACCTCCAGTTAAGATGAAATGGTTTGTGTGGATAGCAGGACTCCCCTCTGTTTCAAAACAATAATATAATCCACAGGACCAGTGAAGTTGGGGAGGACATCCAGAAAAGGACTTAACAACGTCAGCAAACATTGATCTCTCTTGCAAATTGGAGGCAACCAGATCACGACAATATCAAATTCAACCAAAAAGTTAATTCATCTGCTCCATGTATTTATTATATACTAAATGTTGCACAAAATAATTTGGTCCTGTATCTAACCATATTTAATATGATGGGAAGAAAGTGGAAGATATTGATGAACTAAATAGAAAAGATGAAACAATTTGAAGGCAGAGATGCTTGCAAATAACAGTGTCATTTGTATTTCTCTTATGATTTGCAACTGGGTGCCCAATATGTAATCGAGGTAATATGCAATGCTCAGCCCAAGAGTTTAAACCGTATATTATGATTTTCAGTTTGTACAAGCAGAGGCATTCTCCAATGATTCACACCATAGATATGACTGGACTCACCCTGCACAAACCATGCACCAAAAATCCCCAGATTAGAAAATACAATCGGTTGAATATTTAGTTTTTTGGTTAAATGTGAACCGTTGTCTTTCTTAACCATTACAAGTAAGATACTAGATCAACTACTGGAGGGTTGGGATTTTTTCCAATTACGAGTTTTCAGTGCGAGCCATCCAGTGTGGCCAATCATATCAATTATATGGCCCACCAAACCACAGGAGCCACTCATCCCAATTGAAAGCACGGATGGTAGTCTATGAACATTCGACCCAAGCATTGTATAATTCCTCTATGCAGATCTCCTTTGTCCCCCTTCATCTTAATAAAATTTTCAATTCAGCAAGTTGCAAAGAAGACAGCAGCACCACTTATTCATTAAAAATAAATAAAGAAAGCAAAAATAATACAAAACACCACTTGTTCATGCATCAAAGAGGACATCCAACCAAAAAGGATATGTGTTGCAGACATATCATAAAGTTACCAATAATTAATAAACGAAACTTTATTTATCAAAATTAAAATTTAGAAATAAATAAATAAATTTTCCTTTCGATGCAGAAGTACAATGTCTATTGATCTTATCAGTAAGAATGCAATACGAACCTTGTATTGAACAAGGACATCATTGTCTTTCATCGTCTCCCGCACAATATTGCCATTTTCATCTTCTACAATTAAAACCTCTTCAGGCTTAGCCATGCGACAAATCATTAGCATTCTTAACTTTGACATTGGACCAGAGTAGAGTTGTCGCCTTTGTGAAAGTTGTGAACCAAGGCCATCAACCATGCCAGAAAGCAATGGCATCTGCAGTTGGTATGTAACAAGTTAACCAAGAGTCCACAATGGTGAAACCCAGAAATAGTGTACTCTATAAAAAGCAATACTATGTAATAGAAATTCCACATTAGTTTAACAGGAACAAACAATAAGATTCCCCTCCAAAAAGAAAAAATTTTTAAAAAGAACAGAAAAAGGAAACAAGGCTTAACCATGATAACTTTGGGGAAATAATATAACATCACATCCACTGTATGAATGTTTAAAGAAAAGATGCTACAGGCACATATCAGTGATGAAGGCCACAATATATCTCACAGGCACAAGCATTGGGCAGGCTCATGAAAAAAAGATGCAGTGAAGGAACACAAGCTTCTGACCTTTTGTACAGACATTATGCAAGAAAAGCAGTCTAACGTCATATTTGAAAGCAGGAAAGAACTATTCTTAGCAGGATTTTTTTTTAATGAACAGTAATCTATTTATTAAAAGACAGAAACCTCAAATAGAAAGGGAAAAAAGAAGAGGAATACAAAGAGTGTGGAGAGACTGCTCCCTACAGCCACAACCAACCCACTTACCCCTTTCTTTGAAGCAAGTGTTCACATAGCATTGCAGGATGCATTAGTGGATATAGAAGAATTGGCCTTTTGTTGGTTGAACGGAAACCATTGTTGTATTTTGCTAGGAAACCATTCCTTCACTCACCGCCTATTGAAAGGCTTAGGATTCTACCATCTAGGAGATTTTGGTTGCATAAAAATTATACACTGGGGCCAATAATATCAATGAGATTTTTTGGATTGAATCTATAGATCTTTGTGGATTGATAATATGCAAGCAGGACCTCATGCTCACATGTGCACAAGAAAAGGAGGGCCAGGGTGGCCCCCACATGATGACACGTGTGGGCTCTACTATAACAATATGAGTGATGGTCATTACTGTTATTTACTTTGGTATTGTGACCAATATACCCCTACTTATGGCCATTTGTAAAACAACCATAGTTGAGATTATTTTTGTCATTTCACTTGCTATAAGCACTTCCTTTTGTTTTAAAACCTATATAAGACTAGCTTATTAGTCAGCTTGTGTGTTTTGCTTCTTGTTAGAAGAGAAAAGGAGGGGAATTTAGATCATCATCATCATCATCTAAGCCTTATCCCAATTAAATGTGGTTGACCAATATGAATCATGTTCTACTATTCCACTCCACCAAGTGCCATAACTTCAGTTAGACCATTGGTCATCGATGTCATATTGTTCAGATTCATGATGGGAAGTTATGGCATAAATTTGATGTCAGCTGCCAACTTGACGCAACCCTCCTTTATCCAGGGGCTTGGGATAAGCAACAAAAGCACAGAGGTGCAATGTAATAGACTATCGCATATGTTGATTGCAATCAACTGATATCTAATAGTTTATTACATAGGTTGATTACAATCAAGTTGATTGCAAATTTGCAATCAACAATTTAAAGGAGGGGAATTTAGATCACTAGTTTTAAACTAGTAGAGTTGTAGGGATTCATCCCACACCATTGAGATTGCATTCATTCCTTTTTGGGTGAATTTATAAAAGGGTTTTCATCTCAAATCTGGATTATTTTTTTTTAAGTTTCTCAAAATAGTCTCAGAGGCCTGGACTGGAGAATTGGGTTAGGAAAATCTGGATTTTACATGATCCGATGTTTTCAGTTTGTCAATTGAATCTGTGAATCTTTATTTGATGTGTGAGAATGGATTGTCATTGGAGGTGGGGATGGACTTTTTGGGTCCAATCATTGAATCTTTTCTGAATCCAATCTGTGGATCTTTATTATGGAGCAGTAAATTAGGGGTTGCATGGAGCTGTGTCTGAAGGTGTCAGTGGAGTGTGGATGGACTTTCAAATCCTCTTATTTCCCCTTTTTGGTTTCAATATCTGAATCTTTATTTGGGTGGTACTCTTCTCACATAAGTCTTTCTTTCAGGTACTCCACAAAATCTCAATTATCCCAGCATAACAAACATTCAGATAAAACAGAAACCCAACTAGGTAGCTTTGGTGGTTGATAGGAAGTTTGTTTTTTTACAATAGGGACAGAAATCCTATGGTCTCAGCTATCTGCCCATATTCAATAAAATAGAATTCTGGTTCATTAGGTGAAAATTTGGTTGTAGATGTGATTGTATGGTCCAGCATAAGGGTTGAAGACTCCGCAACAGAGTACGACAAGATCACAGCCTCCAATACTTACCCTCATCTGTGGGCCATTGTCATTTGACTTGTTTCTTAATTTTTTTAAACAGGTTTTCCATGCTTCAAGTTGTAACTACGCAGCCAATGTGGAAATGAAACATTTTCCATGGGAATTTGCACTCCAAAGTCCAAACCAAATAGCAGAAATATGCTTGGAATCCAACATTTTCCCCTTCCACAGGACTCCATGGACATTTGAGCTTTACTCATTTGAATAGGGATTTTTTTTTTTTTACAATAGGGACAGAAATCCTATGGTTTCAGCTCCCTGCCCATAGTCAATAAAATAGAATTTTGGTTCATTAGGTGCAAATTTGGATGTAGACGTGATTGTAAGGGTTGAAGATTCCACAACAGAGTATGATAAGATCACAGCCTCCAATATTTACCCTCATCTTGTTTCTTTTTTTTTTAAAACAGATTCTCCAAGCTTCAAGTTGTAACTAAGCAGCCAATGAAATGAAATCCATTTTCCATGGAAAATTGCAATCCAAAACAAACAGCAGAAATATACTTGGAATCCAAAGTTTTCCCCTTCCACAGGACTCTGTGGGCATTTGAGCTTTACTCATTTGAATTCCACCAATCCAAACACCTCCGGAAGTGTTCAAAATTCATCGTGCCATTTAGTAACTGCGAACTTTTATTCGAGTCAAGAGAGTATGAGAAACAAACTGATACTTGGAATCCAAACTTTGAAAGATAAAACATGTAAACAATCTTGCCCTAGATATTCAGATTACAGGCCTCTAGGCAATTGGTAATAGCAGTAAGAAACATCATGTCTGAAATACCTGAAGTCCCATCATGCTTGCGGCAGCTGCCGGATTGTCCAGATTATGGTGTGCTTCAAACAGCTCCAGGACCAGTGCATTCCAATAGTCTAAGCAGACCTGTCCATCCATTCAATGTAACCAACATTTTGAGTGTCACTCATTATCATCATAAAAACTCATTTTTTTCAAAAGAGAAAGCAAAGCATACCTATCAAATGAAGAAAAAAAAATATGCAAGTCTGAAGCAATATCAATACCTTGAAAACTTCGGTGTCATCAACATATGAAATACCAATTAGATATTCGAGACCCATGAGAAGTGCGGCTCTGTTCTCCGGAGTGGATTCAAGTATTCGAATATGACACTGCATAACCAAAGACACTATCAGAGATCCAATGCAAGTTCTATCAGATTTATTTGTGTGCTAAACCTGTGAACAGAAAATGACAGGCAAAAGTAGTTCCAGTATGGTTTTGAACAGAAAATGACGCACGCACGCACGCGCATGTATCAACAGAACAAGACACTCTCTGTCAGAAGTTATAGAAGATATTGCTACTATAAGGACGTGCAATCAGTATCGCTTCATATACATCATGAACTCTTCACCTTTCTAAACCTTGGCATTCATATAAGCTATTCACTATAGAGCCAAGGACGTACTTGCCTTGTAAAATGAAGTGAAAAAGAGGGCCAGATTCTGAATAAATGCCTGAATGAACAACCAAAAGAAGAATATCAGGCATGCTCAATGGCACGTCAGAATCTCAATATGAAGATGCAGACAAAGGCATCATGAGTTTACAAGCATGCAGCAATTCCATGCAATGAAAAAGTACCTGCTCTTCACTGGAACCATTTGCATAAGCATCAGGAATATTTGTTCCAGTTGGGAGAATACTCTATGGAACATCAGATGATCCCAGCAATGGATACAGATGCAAAACAAAGTGAAACAAAAAAAAAAAAAATTGTGAAAGATCAAGTCAGTGATTGAGTGACAAGGCCAGAAATAGCACATTCAAGGAAACAAATAGCAAGTTTGGACTTTGGATATAGAACTAATGCATATGTAAATATGCAATGATAACAGAACAATACCTGTAGTTGCACCATGAAAATAGTGTACATTTTGATATATTGCATGTCATAGTAATCTCCAAATTGAAGGGACGCAACCTGTGAACAACATTACATTAGGAAGCATAGAATAATCACTACTTACAAAGCAAAATGCTAAAATATGCATTTTTATTGAACCATGAAATGGATCCTTACCTCTGTTAAACACTGCAGAGTAAGATTCCTATATGATGCAATGGGAAAGAACTTTAGGAGTGTTTCCAGCTATCACATCCACAAAACATTAACAAATGCATAAGAGTAATGGGTGATAAGAAAGTCAAATATAGAGAGAAAAAAATTGTTACGAAAAAAATTATAGAAACCACAAGTAACTTAGCACCAATAATTCTTTAGCTCCATAGTTGTTAAAGCACAAACCAGCGGGGATTCAAATATATAGCCCAGAGGAATCCATGATAGAAAAGCATGCAATGTTGCCAGTGTTGCTCTTATAAGTTCTGTCCTTTGTGATGCAGATAGTACATATAAGCACAACTCGTGAATGAGTTGAAATTCACTGTAGACAAACCAAACAGGATGTTAGTAACATGGGCACTTTAACTAACTAGAAATAGTAAGAACACGAACTACAGTTGGTGGTTTGCATCTTGAGACTATAAAAAGATAGTGGGATAAGGGAATAATTCGTTTAATTAATTCGAAAAAAAAAAAAAAAAAGACAGTTGGAAAAGTGAAAGATGACAGGAGAAACAATTTGAAACTGCAAGAGATTTGAAAACCGGTGAAAGAACTCAAACATTGTCACCTAGGCATCCACCCCAGTACATAGAAAGATTAAGTCTAAACATGCATGCAAATTCAACCTTGGGATTACACTCAAATGCTGTACTACGAGAATAACCAGTACCAGCACAACTTTCATACATCCTGAAAATCCATCCCGGTGTGAGAGGTCTCTTACACATAAAACTAGGGATGGCTGCATGACTAAAATGAAGACAGAAAAAAACACTGCTAACAATTTTATCTTAGTTAACAGCGACTTTTGTTTCTTGCAAAAGGTAGGTTTATTGCAGAAAAAAGGCACCATTTCATCTTTCCAGATACGTATACATTTCACTATTCCCATCTTGTCCAAACAACAGAAACCACATCAATTCATAAGTAATGAGTGAAACTGGAACCCCATGTATCATTTTCTGCAATATTAGAAGCTAATCTTCTTTCTTTCTGGAAATAAATCAGAATTCGGAATTTTAAAAAAAAAAAAAAAAAAAAAATTCTGGAAGCTGAATCTTTCAGCAACATGTTGCGACTTGCAGGACACAAAAACTAGACCAATGTACAGTTCTTAAATAATGGCTCCAACATCAACTAATAAAATCCATTTATGTTTTATGTAAGAACCCATCAACCAGCAACCAAGGGATGATATGGCGAAACAACTATGTTTCAGCCATTCGGCTTCTAGATACCAAACCATAGGATGCATTTTCAAAATCAAAAGTCGAAACTAACTGACAAGCTTCATCACAAACAACTAAATAATTAGCATCAGCAAATAATATAGATCAAAGGAAATAATGGCAGAGGTCTAAATTACCACAACCATATTTACCTGTTTAATGATTGTTTAAGCTCTTTGATCTTCTGTTGTGTCATCTCCCCTCTTGAAAAATCAAAAACCTCTTCACTAAGAAGCTGGGTATCACTAGGTTGGTGTTACTACGATATAAAAATTTTAATCAAAAGGATACAAAATAAATCCAAAATGATGATTCAGAGAATAAAAATTAAAAGGCACCCAATAAAAGGAACCTTTAATATAGCCATGCAATTTTCACATATTGTTTCACTACTCTTTGCAGCTGAAACAAGATCAGGAATGAAGGTCCGCCATCTGGTTGGCCACTCATGCTTCAAAACCTGTATTTTCAGAGGGTAGCTAGTCAATCCAAGCAGAGGGAGCTCACTAGTTTTAAACTTCATAATGAAGTTTTATTATCAATTATATGTAAGATAAGTGAAGCCACCCTGACAACATGAAAAGAGACCATGATTGCATAGTCATTAAGTATCTTGAGTTCCAAATTCCTCGAAGCTGGAATTAGTAAAAAATGTCCAGATAGAAAAACAGAATTCAAAAAGGAGACTGCAGGCAACACAACCAGCAGTTTAAGGCATTACCTGAACCAATATAATATTGAGTTTATTGACGTAAAGTCTTTCCCTCCGAAAAGAGACTTCATTACTTGAAAGCTATAGGAGAGAGAAGAATAGGCAAAGGATAAAAATTATAACATCGTCCCTGGTATATATTAACAAAAGATGATAAATTTAAGCGATCAAGCTCAAATTACTTACCTGTACAATAACATCTGAAATATAATTTTTAATTCCATCCCGTTGTTCAACTGGTAATGCATTCCACCGATACTTGATGACCCCTTCGAGGACCTGCATATAGAAGCCAGGCACCCTCAACAAAACTCAGAAACACTTGAAAGGCAAGCAAGAACTCAGTTGAGTAGAAATTTCTTATGGAACAGTTGAAGAAACAAACAACAAGAAAAGGTCAAGAAATAGCGGAGGACTGAAAGAAAAAGGAAAAAAAACAAAAAAACAAAATGCTAATACAGCACTTAATTTTCACAGAGGCATAATTACCCATGTATCCACACAAAAATGTTAATGAAACAAACCATAGATACGGATTTGGGGTAAAGGACAACTGGCACCTAAAAGACCTCATGGGCATGGGCCATTAGATAGGATGACGTAGACCAAATCTTAAGGACGTGGTTAAACAAAAGAGTAAAGACCCACTCAAACAACACTAGAAAGCCATTATAAAAATAAGGATAGGAAAACTACAATCCAATGTATTGTTAAATGGTTATACCAAGTCTGTGTTAATTTCAACACCGTTAAATTGAAATGCTTCAAAGCAATTGTTGAAGCTTCAAAGCCCTCTTCATATCATGAAATTGGAGGGACTGGCCTAAAAACAAAAGTTGTGTTTGCTAGAAACTTTATCACCGAATTTTTTTTTTTTTTAAGGCGTGAAAAATCTTTGGATGTACTCTAATGGTTAATGGATGGACCAATAGGTCCGGTCGGATCTTGATTAACTTTTCGTGAATTGTCAGGTTGGGACTATATTTTTTAAGTCCATAAATGCATCGGCCCATTCTCAAACGGATGAATATTTGTTTAAATTATTATATAGAGTAGTTGAGGAAATGGAAGAAGAATATGTTAGCCATGTTATAACGGACAATATAGTCTACCATGTAGCCGCCAGTCGCCTTCTTATGGAGAAGCGGCACCATTTATTTTAGACTCCATGCACGACATATTGTATAGATTTAATATTAAAAGATATACGTAGGTTACATATTAAAGTGGTTGCTAGGGCTAGAAGAATAATTGTACTCATGTACAAACATGCCCTTCTACTTCATAACATGAGAAACCACATTGGTTGTGATTTGTTTCCGCCCACAATCATTTCATTTGCAATGACCTTTTAACACTATAAAAGTTATATGCAATAATAATAATAATAATAATAATTTGAGCTTAGAAGTTTTGTACTATTAACCAATTGGAATAACGGGCCTTGGTTCGAGAAGGCCGAAAGAAAGTTAGTGCAACAAACCATCTTTTCACAATCATTTTGGAAATGAATATTGAGGGCATTAAAATCTTCAAAACCTAAGAATGTGATTATAAGCATGTATTAGATTGGTGGACAACAATGAGAAGCCAGCAATGGAATTCATTTATGATACAATGGAGGGGACTAGCTTAGAATTTATGGTACACTTAAATTATAAAGAATGTGATTATAAGCATTTATTAGATATAATACATATAGGATGGGGCAACCAAATGTCATCTCATTTGCATTTGGTTGCCTTCATCCTTAATCTTGACGTATTTTTCACTTAAGCCAATCAAAGTGAGGCAGAATCAACACATATGATAGGATTTGTTGACATTTTGGAGAGAACAATTCCAGGTAAGGATTAACAGAATAGGATATCTGAACTTCTAGACTTTTACTTGGAGCACGGGGATTTTCTCAAATAAAATGGTCATCCAACATAGAACTATAAAACTGCCAAGTATAAACATCTTCGAAAGTTACTCTAACTTAGAATAACTTCTCTACAAACTACAAAGTCTAATTTAGTCTAATTGTTATTTAAATGACTGGAGAGGAATGTACGAAGTGGACCAAAATAGGATCCAGGATTGAAAAAGTTGACCATGAAAATTTCCAGCCTCACTTGTTCTGCAAGTGGTTACAAGTGCACCATTCGATGCAGTAATTTTTGGAATTCACTTTTCCAATGTTGAATATAGAATGAATATATAAAGTATCTAAAATAATCACTAATTCAGTTTCAATTCAAATCTTACACAGATTCACACCAAAAAAGAGGGGGGGGTGGGGGTGTGGGGGGGTGGGAGGAGATAAATTCAAGGCAAGCAATAAGTGGCTTGTAAAGACAAACAACCCAGTCTTTGTAGGCAAGGACCTAACATGAGTCCAATTAAAAGATGTCGCATTTGGATCAACACCTAGAGAAAGTTCTGGTCAAAGGTCGAGAAGAAAAGGAAGGCCTAGTAGTAGTCAAGGCTAATAAAAAGACGAGATAAAAGAGAAACAAGAAAAAGATTATCAGCCACTAGATGTGGATGAGCAAAAAGTGGGAACAGATGACAAAAAATCAGAAGAAGAGGAAGGAGATAACTCTGATGACGATGTTGATGCCAGTAATGGTGGAGATGTGCCACAATAGATTTAGGATCAATGTGTATAGCCTAATTTAAATTTTGATCATGTAGTTTGTAGGTACACTAGTTTTGTATTTCTACATCAAGTCATAAAATTTCTATGTTGTTTTTTTCTCAATTTTGAGTATATGTATCATATGAATACGTATTATTTCATTAATTAACTTGTTATAGTCTAATAGTCTAATAGATGTAATGTAATAAATATAACAAAATATGAAAATATTAATAAAATAGGTGAAAATTTTTCCAAATAATTGTAGTAATTTTACACATTTTTCACAACTTTTTATAATTTTTTTCTATTTTCCTTTTATTTTTTGGTATTTTTTGAATTTCAAAGAAAAAATCAGGGGGGGTTGTGCAATGCCATAAGCGATTATGCAATCACATATGCGCACAACCACCCTAGATCCTGAGGATGGCTTATGGGATTTGACAACACAGGATACAAACAAAGAAAAAAGTCAAAAAATAAGATTTGAGTATATTAAAATTAAATTAAAATTTTTACAAAAGTTGTCCCTTACAATAGTTGAAGGCCATGTTACAAACTGTGCAACTTAGAAAATTACATAAAGCTGTGCAAATTTCCCTAATAATGCATTAGAATTTTATCAACTCCCAGGGTTCATGTTTTGATAGGACAGTTTGATATTCCTCAGAAACCTGCTCAAACATTTTATATTTTTAATGCATGACAAATTTATCATAGGGTTCACATAAGTGGGTGTGTGTGTGTAGAGAGAGAGAGAGAGAGAGAGAGAGAGAGAGAGAGAGCACTTAATTCTATTACTGAATAATCAAAAGCTGCAACTGCATTATTAATACCTTTATTTGCAACCCCCAACTCCCACAGAGAGAGAGCTCCTAATTCTATAATTGTATAATCAAAAGCTGCAAGTGCATTATCAACACCTTTATTTGCAACCGGCAACTCCTAAACAAATAAGGAATCATACTAAAATGAACAGCAGACCCGAACATTATTCTACAAAATTTAAACCCAAAATTAAACCAACTAAAACTGTAGAATGACAAAATGACATGAATATACCTGCTTAAGTAACTGAAATAAACCCACAAAATCAATGTTGCATGCAGTTTGTGAAACTGACATAGGTCATATAGTAGATGTTTGTGTGTTTGTGTTTGTGCGTGTGAACTGACATAGCTCATAGGTTAGACCATAGCTAAATCAAAATCAACAAGAGCTGTTTCTGTTCCCCCCTTGAAGTCTAGCTTCCAAAAAGCCCATCTTGATCCATACCGTAGTTCGTAAACCAAGACATGGACCCAGACTTGGTGGTCACCAGGTCAAGCCAACCCAGGACTCAATGGTTAACCAAGTAGGTCACGAAATTTTTATTAATGACATATATAATGGTAGAGGATTCTATAAGCTCCCCCCATTCACGGTGGAACCTATATGCATTCTTACCTAGACCCTAGTTCTTTTTGGGGTTTCATCGTGCCAAGTTGGGGACACTTGCAATTCATTGAAACGTTGAAATCTATGGACAAAGGTCTAGACAATACTCAAAGCCTTATTCTACCACTGCCACACCCCCACCCCCATTTTGTGCTTGTGCCGATCTCTTCAAACTTGAGAATTGTCGCACTCAAGTTCAAAGCACAGTGCTCTTGGTAGTGTGTCTTCTTCTCTTGTAGCCACTTGCCGTCATGGTTAACCTTCCTTCGGCATCCAAGGCAAGGTAATATCAGTATAATTTGGGCCCAAAAACGATACAATATGAGGCATATTGGACCTTAATGGACCCGCATTGGATGATCTTGGTCGTATTGGCCAAAGTTTTTTCGTCTTTTTTTTTTACCCAAAAAAAAGAAAGAAAATTTGTGAGGAAAAAAAAAAAATTTGTGAGAAAATAGGGAAAAAAAATATAAAGAGCCATAATGTATTACTTTTTTGTGCTTTTAATATGTATTTAGTGGTGTATTAGACTATTGTTTGATAAGAATGCTTTTTTCTAGACATGACCCCCTAAAAGTCAACTAATTACCTAATCAAACACATTCAAGTATTATTTGGCGGAGTCTGCCCATTGCATTGAAACACACAAAAAGGAGGATGAAGAAAATGGGGAAAAAAGTGTGTGTGTGTGTGTGTGTGTGGGGGGGGGGGGGGGGGGGAACAAGAAAAGAGAACCTTTTGACCATGTCAGCCCATATTGCGTTTGTACCGGCCCTGTATTATGGTGAAATAGCTCATATCAGCCGATACGGCCCATATTTCCAGTCGGCCGATTCACCCCATATCATGTAGTAGTGGGGACGATACAATTTTTTTAGAATCATGATGCAAGGCTCTCAAAGTTAACCATGTCCACCATCCATAAGAAGAGCATTCTGGTTCTTTATTTTAACACTTGACAAGATGAAGAACCATCAAAAGGCCACCTTCTGCAACCTTTTCTTTAAGGCAACAAAAAAAATACTAAAGTAGAAACAAAGATTCACCTCATAAAGTATCCATTGAGATAGTAGATAAGCATCTCCAGCATAAGATTCGATCTATTAAGCCCCACCTTAGCAAGAGAATCAGCTATCAAGTTGGCCTCACAAGGAACATGGCGAAGGATACAACGAGAGAGAAAAGAAGTCCTTATGTTCAATTGGCTTAAAGCTCCATTTCCAAGGTGGGAAGCATGACCCAAGAGTCCCAAGCAATAGTCTCATGGGAGTATGTTGATCATGAGAGGGTTTTTGAATCGATAACGAGAAGCTTAATTCCTTATCTCACTCGATTAGAGGGGATTTGCCACACCCCTGTTGGAACAAAGAAAACTAATTTGATCTCCCTTTTATCATATCTAACAACTCCACCAACCAACAAGAAGGCATCCCCAAGAGGCATTTGTCATAGAAGAGCTCTTCTTCCCAACCACACCCCAATTTCTAGTAATGTCTGCTATGGGCACTCCTCCAAATCTTTAGCAATGAGGCCCCAAGAGTGAGTTTTATCCTCTCAACTCCACAAAAGGATGGAACACCATCAAATATTCAATATCATGCTCCAAATTCCTCATAACAACAAAAAGTGGAGCAAGGTCCACGAATTTCTGTCTTTCAAGGGGAAAGGGCCATGGTTTAAAGACTAGGAGAGTCAGAACTACTCATTTGACCTCAGGTCTAGTCAACTGTCAACCCGGATGTGTCGAGCCAAGTCACCCCCTATGTCCCAATTTAGACATCATGGGGCCAACCACTCCAGCCATTGCGCCAGCTCATGTTATGACATGATCTCAAAAATCAGGCAAGTCAGGTGGGCTATACCACAAGAAACAGTGAGATTCAACATCTCCATTGAAACCTTCTTGGGGCCCACAAAAAACATTGTATCAAGCTGATAATTCTGTGTATCCATCTTCTTGCAGGGAATAACCTTACCAACTATCGTATGCAAACATCACAGTGGGCCCTAGGAAGATTTCAACAATGGGTGTTTGTCCCCACTGTTTCCTGTGGTGTCCTATTTGAGTTTTGAATATGCCTCATTTTTTTGGCCCATGTCCTGAGTCCTTGCCTGAGCTTGTGAAATTGATTGGCAGAGTGGATGTCACATAGACATCATGTTGGGCGCCACAAAGCTACCTAGGAAAGAGATGAAAGAAATGGAGATTAAAGGAGAGCTTGAGATGATATTATAGAAGAGATTTAGGAGAGAGATTAGAAAGAGAAAGTGTCACCAGCCAAACAAGTCCGTCGGGCGGACTCGGGTGTATCGACGGAGTCACATACGACTAACTCTCCTAATAAAGTAAAAAGAGGAGATACAGAAGGGCTGAGAAGTAGCAGTATGATTCACATCAACTATCCACATGAGGTAGCAGTCCGATTCCATCAGTAAGTGCGGCAGAAATTTAAAGGGATTTGCCACATGGCATCCCATGTAGAGCAATCTGTCTTACACATGTGCATACCAATATGTCGACATGGCATGGCCACAACACACTCCAAAATGCCCAACACATGATCATGCCTGTGCCTGGCAATATATCACACTTAGGGTGTTACAATTCCCATCCACCACTTCGATCAAAGTGCAATCATTACCCCCATAACCTGGCAACTGTGTCAACCGGAGCCAAACTGTAAGAAATAGCCTCCCCGCATGACTGCACTCCATAGTCAATAGCCTTGTCTGCTCCCTCAAGCAGAAGTTATCCAGGTGTCTACCACACCGGTGCTCTCCAATGGACTGTTGCAACCAGAGTTGCCAAACTTTGATGCATTCATAAAATGTAATAATGTATATAAAAGAAATCTGGCACATTATTGTACCTGAAAGGATCAATAAATCCTAGAAATTACAATGGCGAACTGACAACGATGGCGACGACGAAGGGGACGTCAAAGGGGACAAAGCGAGACTCTCAACAGTGCTGGGGTGACTCCTCCACAAGCGATTCGAGTCGAAGTAACGATAGTAGAAATCCTTGCAGCAGTAGAATATCTACGAATGACCAGCCTGAAGGATCTAAGCCGGATGAGGAGTGGACTGACCAGGGTGAGAAAGGCTGGCAAGTGGCCAGTCGTCGGAATGCATCCCACAACACCTCTTCATTATGAAATCGTACTCCTTTTCCTACCCTGTTTGTTAAAGGCTATCCTAAAGGGTGGGTTCCCCTCAATATTGAACGTATTTTTAGGCGAGCTGGCGCAGTGATGGACATTGTGATGCCACGAGATTGTTATTCCAGGGAATACAGAGGCTTCACTCGGGTGAGAATGTCATCTGAGGAGGAATTAGCTCGAGCTGTAGGTATGCTCCATGGCGTCAAGTTTGCCGGCTGTCCGATGCTGGTGCAACGTGCGAGGTTTGGTCCTGCAGCTGCCAACACCCTCAAACCTCGCCCCGCACCCTCTAAGATATATTGTCCCAAACATTCCATCCCTCCACCTCCTCCGCCCCCACTCACTACCTCACCCCTTTCCTCCCCTACGCTACCCCTGTTGAAGGAAGCTCCCTCATTTAAGGACACCCTCCTACAACACATCCCCAACTATCCCTCATCAAGCAACCCTCCTCAAATATCCCTTAGCCGCCCCACATCGCCCTCCGTCTACCCCCACCCCATATCTCAACCGGTCATCCCTGACCCTCCCTTTTCCAAGGTCGGTGTCCCCATTGTTGTCGACAAGGAACATTTTCACAGAGCTCGGGGTAACCTCAAGGACTCCATTGCTATCCTCTACAAGGAGGGTGCTTCCATCTCACAGGTGTGAGATTGGATATTAGAGACTACAGGCTTCTGTCTGGGAAACTATCAAGTTAAACCTTTGGGCTACAACAAGTTATGGGTGAAAGTCTATCTGGGCATCAACTAGGAAATGCTACTGATGGCTGGACACCTCCACTCCGGTGATCCGGTGGCCCGTGTTATGAAGTGGGAGGACTTTTCCATCTTTGGGATGGAGAACGTCTGGTTTCAGATCTAGGGGATCCCTTTGGAGCTTTGGTTCGAGGAATTTTTCATTTCGATGGCAGCTTACGTCGGAAATTACCTCGAGCTGGATCTGAAGATGAAGTTAGGGGAGGAGATCGATGTCATCCGAGTCCAAGTCAGACGGAAGAAAGGCGTGGAGCCACCTTCATCGCTGAAGGTGATTGTCGACGATCGGACTCTAGAATTTCCGGTGATTAAGGAGTTGCCAGATGATTTGTTTCCTAGGCGGGGCGACCTGTGGCGCTCTAGAGAAGGTCCTCTGCCACCATCGGGGCTGGAATTCCAGCCGCCCTCCATTGGTGAGCGAGCACAAGCGCAGTGCTCCCGCGGAACTCCTCCATGCGATCCCGCCAACGCTGCAGTCGATGCCCATCATCGCGTTGGCAGTTCTGTGCCACGTGGCGCGCCTCAAGTTACGCGGTCGTCTTGTCCCGCTGACGCAGTGCATCGAGCGGCATGAGCGTAGACTTTTATCGTCTTCCTAGAAACACATGGCGAGTGGGCTCGGGACTCGGAGCCGAAAGACAGCAAGGGGCCTCTTTACCCTGGAGTCCTTATGGTGAGTCCTTCAGCCCTGCAGTCTCTCAGCTGCCCCCTGTCAGAAGCTCTTAATAGCCATCAGACGTCTCCCTCCCCTTCACGCTATGCTGGACACGTGTCTCCCCAGCCTGTCCGTCTGACACCTCCCTTACGCTACGATCGACGAGTCTCGTCCTCTGCTTCTCCTCAGTTGGGACACGTGGCTGACCTACTGCCTTCCTTCTCGCCCTCATACCAAATGTGCGATCCTGTTTCGGGTGTGGATCCACCTCCTACGATAACATCCTCATCCCTCCTCGCTCCCTCTCCCTTCCCTCCCCGCTCCGTCCTATCCTCACACCTAGACTCCCCCGCCTTCAACTGGAAAACCCCGAACCTTGCTTTACCCTCTCCATTCTCGGACCCCGAAGACGAGTTGGGGGAGAGGGATTCATCCATCTGCAGCCTCTCTGAGTCTCATTCTCACTCGCCTTCCTTTACCTCGCCTCCCACCTCTTGCCCTGTATCCATCAACTCTATGGATCTTGAACCGCTCACCATCTTCGACGAGAACTTATCCGGCGAAGTCTTAATGGCGAAACCTCTTCAGATGATCGCCGACCCTCAATCATCGCCCTCGACCTCGGGTCGAGTAAGAGAGGACTTAATTACCAAGCTTCAGAACAAAAGATGGATCAAGAAATCCATTGGGAAAGTTGGTAGGTCCCTGGGCCTGTCCTTTGGTGATCGGTTGGAAGACTATGTAGCATTATTCCAGTGTATTGAAAACAGGGGTAGACCAATTGAAAGGTGTAGATCGCCAGCTAAACAGTTATCAAGACAGCCCAACAACCACGAGCTCCAGCGTCTTGAAGCGAGTCCGGGGTACATCACGGCTTCTAAAGAATCCTCTAAAAGGCAGGCTATCCGGGGAAGCATCGTTGTCCAATGAAGATAGTCTCTTGGAACGTCAGGGGGGTCGGCTCCAAGCATAAGAGGAGTCTGATCAAAGCTACGATTTCGAAAAGAAATCCGGACATTGTGTGCTTTCAAGAGACCAAGGTCGCTACCTTCAAGAACAGCCTGCTCGCTTCCTTATGGGGGGTGGCTGACGCGAAGTGGTTTGCCTTAGACGCCGATGGCTCTTCGGGAGGAATTCTGATTGCGTGGAAATCCTCTTCCTGGGACCTCCGTGACTCATCTCGAGGGACTTATTCAGTGTCTGTTAAACTCAAAGATAAGTGCTCTTCTTTTCAATGCCTCATTTCTGTGGTTTACGGTCCCAATTCTGACTCTGATAGGCCATCCTTCTGAAAAGAGTTAACTCTAGCTAGACTTTCCTTCGCAGGGCCTTATTGTGTGATGGGCAATTTCAACGCCACCTACTCCGCGGACGATCACTCTAGAAGAAGACGCCCGCCCCCCGCAATGTCGCAGTTCTCGAATTGGATCCAGCTTCACCAGCTCATTGACCTTCCTCTATCAGGAGCTAGGTACGCCTGGACCAACGGTCATGCTAACCCAGTCCTATCCCGCTTGGACAGATTTCTTATCTCCCCAAACTGGTTCGACGCTTTCCCCAATGTTCAGCAAATCGCGCTGCCAAGAACAACCTCTGACCACTGCCCGATTTTCCTTTCGATGGAAGAGGAGAATTGTGGCCCGATACCTTTCAAGTTCAATTCCTCTTGGCTCCGGTCAGAGGCTTACGGCAGAACATTAAAGATTGGTGGGCCAAATTCAGGGTAGAGGGGTTCGCTGGCCATAAGCTTATGTCTAAACTTAGATATCTTAAATCCAAGTTGAAGGAGTGGCGTCAGTAGGAGGTGAAGAAGAAAGAAGCCAAGGTGATGGCTCTTCAACAGGAACTCCAGCGCATCGATTCTGAGGCGGAATCCACTCCTTTGACGCCTGATTTTCTTTCTAGGCGAGTCGCTATTATTCAGTCTCTTTCGAATAGAGCCCTGGAAGATGAAGCCTCGTGGAGGATTAAGTCCAGAGCCAAATGGATTGCCGAGGGCGATAAGAACACTAAGTTCTTCCACAACATGGCTAATATACATGCTCACTCAAAGGCCATCCGCAGCATCTTCGACAAATGTAGCAGAGTTGCGAAATGGGGGAAAGGGGTTTTGAAATTTCACTAATTTGAACAAATTTGGTACCCTATAATTGAATGTGTAGTGTGCATGTATTTTTAATTAGTTACGTTATATGATGCTTAGCTTGTTTGTTTCTTAATTTTGGACTAATTTTGAACTAATTTGGCACTTGTGTTTTTTTTTAATATTGAATGAATTTTGTACTCTATATTTGAACGTATTTATATTCTTAGGGTCCATTTGGTCATCACATTAGTATTTATGAAAACATTAAAAAAAAAAAAAAAAAAAAAAAAAAAAAAAAAACAACCAAATGGAGCCTAAGCCCTTTTTTAACTCCAATGCAACTCCTTGCATTGCCTGTCCCAAGCCCGGGTAAAGGAGGAGGGAGAAGGGCCTTAGAATGAGATCATTAACTATGGAGGAGATCTTGAAAATGCAGTGAGTATCTCTAGTTTTATGGTTTTACTTGAACATTCCTGTATTGATTACTCAAGCATAATGGTTATGCGCATTCTTTCAGGTGGATGTTGCATGTGGGAGGATTGGAGCTACATATTTCAAGGACCTTCTGACGGCCGAGAAGTGGATCAGACCGCATCTGGACAACGCCCCTCTCTCCTCCCTGAATGCCACCGACGCTGACTTGTTGGAAGCCCAGTTCTCTGCGGAGGAGCTGAGAGTTGCGGTCGATGCCTTGGGAGGGGATAAGTCACCGGGCCCTGATGGCTTCCCGCTCAGCTTTTTTCAAACCTTCTGGGACTCGGTCCGCCCGGACCTTCTCCTCTTCGTCCAAGAGTTTCATGATCGGGGCAAGCTTTCTAAAGGGCTTGGAGCATCATTCATCTCCCTTATCCCCAAGGTGGCTGGAGCCAATTCTTTCTCTGAATTCCGTCCTATCAGTCTCATTGGGAGACCTTATAAGATTCTTGCCAAAATCCTATCTACAAGGCTTTCCAAAGTTATGGGTCAGCTGATCTCTCCCAGCCAAAATACCTACATCAAAGGAAGACAGATTACTGATGGAGCGCTGATTGCTAATGAAGTCCTCCATTTGTGTCACAGGTCTAAATCAATGGAGATTTTCTGCAAATTGGACATGGCCAAGGCTTATGATCATGTTAACTGGAGTTTCCTGCAATATATGATGATTCGGATGGGCTTCGGGGTGAAGTGGAGACAGTGGATTGCGGCTTGCATTGGATCCACTCACTTCTCAATTCTCCTCAATGGATCCCCCAAAGGTTTCTTCAAGAACTCCAGAGGCCTACGCCAGGGCGATCCCCTTTCCCCCCTTCTCTTTCTTATAATCGCAGAGGCGCTCTCGGTCTTACTTCTTCGGGGTCAGGACCACGGTCTTCTGCGTGGAATTGTTGTTCCTGGTCTGTCCGATCCCCTTACGCACATCCAGTTTGCAGATGACACGCTGATCTTCTCGGAAGCCTCTGCGGAGCGCATCGATAATCTCCTCATCACCCTTCGCTGCTTTGAAGTTGTCTCTGGTCTGCACATCAACATGTCCAAATCAAGATTGCTAGGTATCAATGTCCCAGCCCTTTCGCTTCAGACCTACGCTAACTCTCTCGAGTGTCAGCTCGGGTCTTTCCCCACCCTCTTTGTGGGCCTCCATCTATTAGTGGGACGACCACTTCTCTCTATGTGGGATAAAATCATAGCCAAATTCCACAAGTTCCTTGCCTCCTGGAAATGTCGATACTTGTCCCTCGGTAGTCACCTAACGCTCATCAAAGCCGCTCTGTCCAGCCTCCCTCTCTATTTTATGTCGCTATTCAGGTGCCCCGAGAAGGTGCTCAGCGTGGTCGATAAAATCAGAAGAGATTTTAATGCAGGGGCATTTTCACACTGGGCTCGAGTGGGGTTGCTTGTGGGATGCAGAGGCACACTCGGGGTGGGTACAGCCCACGGAGGTCTCATGTTCGAGACTCCTCACTAAGAGTGATTAATGCGGATTTCACACCGGGCTCGAGTGGGGTAGCCCGTGGGATGTAGGGACACACTTGGGGTAGGCGGCCCATGTGATTTGGGGCCCACGAAGGGGGTTCGGCCGAGGTCTTAAAACCCATGAGATGTGGGGCCTGGGCTATGAGATAAAGGGATTAATTCGCCATACTCTAACAGTTCGAGCTTTTAGAGCAAGTGGTTGATTGTCCTACATCAAATTGGTATCAGAGCATAGAGCTGTACACGAGCAGACAAAGGCTCGAGTACTCGCTCGACTCGACTCGGAATACTCGACTCGCCTGAGTTAGAGTCGAGTACGAGCGGGTTTTCACTACTCGTTTAGAGTACGAGTCTAGAGGTACTCGACTCAGTACTCGACTCGTACCAGTGTATATAAACGCCCGAAAACAAAAACCCTACTACCCCACCCGTCTGTCATTTTCCATTCCAGCCGCGCCCAAACCCTACCCCACCCGTCCTTTTCAGAAGCAGCGCCCGAACCCTTCCCTCCCAGCGAGCGTTCGAAAAAAACTCTCTCCCCTCCCTCTCCCAACGCCCGTTCAGCCGTCCCTCTTCTTCCCTCTCTCTCTCTCTCACTCGCCCATGTCCCCTATCCGGCGGTGTCCGGTGCCGCTCGTCCCTGCGTCCTGTCCGGTGACGGAGCTCGTCCCTGCCACTCGTCCGGTGCCGCAGCTCATCCCTCCCAGGCTGCCACTCATCCCGTCATCCTTCATCGCCCTACCCTGCACGCAGCTGCCAGTCGTCCCTCTTCTGCTCGCCTGGTAAGTCCACTGTACTGTTTACTTGCCATACGATTGAACACACACATCATGGTGGGGCCCACACAGATAACAATCTCAAGTTCCATAGTTGTACGAATGTGAAATGGGGGGTCCAATGCCCATGAAATTTTATCTACAGGATCCTCTCATAGGGCCAATCAACCCCTAAAATCTTTTTCAAATGGTAATATGCACAGGGAGAATTGAATCGATGAAAATTTTGGGGCCGGAAGGGTATTTGTGTTGGAACCATAGGGCTTTGAAAAGTTGAAAGAAAGAAATGCCATTTACCAAAAGCATGCTAATTCAACTATACTAAGATGTTATATATATTATGCGGGCATGTACACATGGAACCCACGTTACCACAAACCACCCACTATGGGGCACACCTAATTAACAGCCCAGACCTTGCAAAAAAATGGGTGAATGGGCCAGGTTGGTCCAGGCATATTCATCTAGGGCTAGACTTGCTCTTAAATTTTACTCTGCAGGCCAGGCTTTGGACATACCTCGGCATCAAATATGGGACGTTCATCTATGTGTCCTGACGGTCTTGCTTAGCCCAAACTTTCTAGGACCATCCATTGTAAGTCCCGCCATATTAACATTTTGGATCACCAAACTATGACTCCTAATGGTAGATTTGGCTTTTCATTTGACATTTTGTTATTAGTTAGGTAGATGATAAATTTCAATTTCAGCATGCTCCTTTATTTGCATAGATATACATTATTTGTATTGTTCTAATTGTAGACTTGTAGTATAAGATAATCAGTTGCCCATTTGAGGATTTCTATGTTGCTAGACATAGATTCAGTGTGTTCTTAGATGCATAAAAATTGCTCAAATTGTCCCTTTTTAGACAGTTCAGGGTTAGATAGATTGTAATGTCTTCATTTATTCTAATTTAAATGCATATGCCTATTCTGGTTACATCTCTCCTTTTTCTCTCTGGATATATTTCATGTATTTATTTCCGTCGTCAAATGTCCACACTTTGTGTTGATGATTGACATGGGAATCAAATACAAGATTAATAAATTCTGGAGAAATAAGGAGAGATGCTGCGGGAATGTCGGCGTAGCATTTAAATTGGAAAATGAAGCATTACAATCCATCTAACTTTGAATGGGTGACTGATTTAGACAGTTAAGTAATTATGCCCGTCTAGCGGTCTAGCGGTCTAGCCGTCTAGGACCCTAGGTAATAGTTAACATATCGAGAACTTAATTTTATAGATGGCTAGTCAAGACAAAAGCCCAAATACCCCTAGAATGGGTGCATCAGCCATATCTTCTCTAATCGTAGAGGGAGATACAGATACGTCAACTGCATGCAAAGGGAAGAAGAAGAGATCAGCAGTGTGGGATGATTTCGAAGATGTGACAGTTAAAGGCGTACAGAAGATAAAGTGTAATCACTGCAAAGGGTTATTCAGCAAGATTCCAGGAGGATCTACGACACATCTAATTAGACATTTGAAGACGTGTCCTAAGAAAGCAAGACTCCCTCCTCCCGGCCAACAGACGTTATTTACGAGGTCAGAAGGGGATGACTCCCAAGGCGTAGTGTCTACTCATAAGTTTGACAGAGAGAAGTTGAATGAGTGGTTTGCTAGATTAGTGATTTTGGAAGAAAAACCTTTCAGAATGATTGAAAGTAAAGGGTTTAGGGCTTTCTATCAATTCCTTAACCCTCGGGCCGAGAATGTCTCCCGCGTCACAGTGCAGAGAGAAAGCATGAAGATGTACGCAAAGGAGAAGATGAAACTGAAAGAAGTTTTGGCTTCAATTTCCAGAATAGCTTTGACTTCTGATTTATGGACGGCGTCCAATCAAAGAAAAAGATACATTTCACTAACCGCTCACTATGTTGATAAAGATTAGAAACTATGCAAGAAAATTTTGAACTTCAAACACCTTCCTCCTCCACATACTGGTTTACTTATTTTGGATTGCATCTATAGTTGTCTAGAAGGCTGGGGCATTGAGAAGAAAATTTCAGCAATAACTTTAGACAATGCTTCAGCAAATAACAGTGTCATTTCATGCTTACGTAACCAGTTCAGGGCTACAGGAAATTTATTTTTTGAAGGAAAAATATTCCAGGTCAGATGTTGTGCCCATATTGTAAATTTGATTGTACAAGAAGGGTTGAAAGCAATTGACAACACTATAGACAACATAAGAGAAAGTGTGAAATATATAAGGGGGTCGCCATCGAGACTGAGTGTATGGAATGACATCATCCAACGTTTGAATGTGCCATCTAAAAAAACGTTGAAGTTGGATGTCTGTACACGTTGGAACTCGACCTATGAAATGTTAAATGCGGCAATGGAATTACAGCTTGCATTTCCTGAATACGCGGCACGTGACAGAACCTATTCTTGGTTGCCGAGCACAGATGATTTGGCCAAAGCACAACAAGTTCACACATTTCTCAAAGTTTCTACGATTGCACGAAGATTTTTTAGGAATCAGTATCCAACCGCGAATCTGTTTCTTCCGTCTCTTTGGAAGATTAAGGATGCTCTGCAGAAAAATGTCAATACAGGTCCAGATTTCATACGCCAGATGACAGTTGGTATGAAGAAGAAGTTCGATAAATACTGGGACGAATGTCATCTGTTGATGTCCTTGGCAGTTGTTCTTGTTCCTCATTGTAATATGCGGTTGGTTAGCTTTATTTTTATGAAGCTTAGAGACGTCTAAGGTTCGCCAAGCCCTTGAAGATTTGTACATATCGTATGTTAATACTTTACCTGCAGCCGGTGTTGAAGAAAGTAGAGATGCAGATATTTCTGTACCTGGTAATCCGAATGTGCTAAATGAATACATATCATACTTGGCACAAGCACGAATGGGAGTTGATACTAAAGAATCAGAGTTAGATATGTACCTCAAGGAGCCAATCGTAGTGCGATCCGAATTTGATGTGTTGGAATGGTGGAAGATGAGGGTTAGTGAATCAAAATACCCTACATTATCTGTGATGGCACGGGACATATTATCAATACCAATTTCAACAGTGGCATCAGAATCTGCATTCAGCACAGGGAGCAAGGTTGTGAGCAAGTATCGAAGCTCACTTTCGCCAAATACAGTTGAAGCGTTGATTTGTACACAAGATTGGTTGCGCCCAATATGGGGAGATGAATGATAATGATGATGAAGAAGAAGAGATTGAGATTCGTGACGAGTCTCTACCTACAGATCAGTAATTATTTTCGGTTTTTCAATTTTTTTGGTTGAATGATGAATGATCTGTAATATTATTTCACTACAACTGCAAACACGTAAGTGTTGGGACTTTTAATCTTTAATATTTATTTACATATGCCTGTTCATTTGCTTTTATTTTTTACTTTTGATACATTTATATTGCTTTCAGGTTCCTAATTCAAGTTCAATTTATTTATTAATATTCTGATTTTTTTATTAACAATTGAATGTAGATATGTCGTCATCTGAGCCATCGACAAACATTTGCGACTATGCTTCCCTAGTTGAATCACCACCAAGGTCTTGAAAAACAAAGATTAAGTGTGGTTTGTGTGGCACAAAGTTAGTAAACAAGACTAATCGCTTTCGCTTACACTTGTCATGCCGAGGTGGTGATGCAAAACCATGCCCCAATGCCCCTAAGGATGTCCAAATTCTTTTTCAAGCTCTGTTAGATTCGAATAGAAAACCATCCACTCCATCTAAACCTTCTGCTCCTGGATCTAGTACACGAATGACATCCACAGAAGATGCAGAGGAGGAAGCCAGATTAAAAGCTTTGGAGGAATAACAATTCCAAATCGCCTTAAAACGGAGTATGGAAGATGTTTTTAGACTTCAGCGATATTCGAGTCAAAGACAACACGATGTTGAAGCAGGATCGAGTTACTCGAGTACG
Organism: Magnolia changhungtana; assembly: GCA_030180095.1. Taxonomy (NCBI): domain Eukaryota; kingdom Viridiplantae; phylum Streptophyta; class Magnoliopsida; order Magnoliales; family Magnoliaceae; genus Magnolia; species Magnolia changhungtana. The sequence goes on from JASAUF010000459.1 coordinate 5,934,573, forward strand.
ACAAACAAGAAGAAGAAAAAGAGTAACAAATTGAAATTCCTGACTCGTCTCGGTGAATTTTATAGGGCATTGGGTACTACATACAATTCTTCACATAAAGCAAGTTTGAAAAATCTAGTTGAAAGTGTAGAAGAGCACAAAGGAAAAATCTCTTCGCCTTTTGACTCAGAGAAAGTGAATCAATTTGTATATGAAAAAATAGATAGCAGTTCCGATGGATAAGAAGACAATACAAGATGACACTCCTCTTATAGAGGTTATTAGTTATAAATTGTCATTTTGAAGTGAACAATGTAATGTAAATATGCTAATGTAATTAACGAAATTTTTTAATCATAAATTATGTGCATTTTATATATCTTATTGTTTAGTTTAACTTCAAATTCCAATTGACTCGAACTCGCCTCGAAAACTCGCACTCTACTCGACTCGATTTCTGCTCGCACTCGAACTCGCCTCGAAAACTCAGACTCGACTTGACTCGTTTACTACTCATACTCGGCTCGTACTCGGGCGAGTAGAGTACGAGCAGGGAGTCCCTGCTCGTTGGCCGAGTAGAGTCGAGTACGAGCAGCACTCGGGCGTTAAGAGCCGAATACGAGTAGGGCGATACTCGACTCGACTCGACTCGTGTACAGCTCTATCAGAGCGGGAGGTCTCAGGTTTGAGACTCCTCACCGGGGGTGATTAATGCAGGGGCATTTTCACACTGGGCTCGAGTGAGGTCGCTTGTGGGATGCAGGGGTACGCTCGGGGTGGGTGCGGCCCACGGAGGTCTCGTGTTCGAGACTCCTCACCAGGGGTGATTAATGCGCATTTCACACCGGGCTCGAGTGGGGTAGCCCGTGGGATGCGGGGACACACTTGGAGTAGGCGGCCCATGTAATTTGGGGCCCACGAAGGGGGTTCGGCCGAGGTCTTAAAACCCATGAGATGTGGGGCCTGGGCTATGAGATAAAAGGATTAATTCGCCATACTCTAACAGTTAAAGCAAGTGGTTGATTGTCCTGCATCAGATTTCCTTTGGTTTGGTTCGGACAGCCAAAAGAAATTTCGCCTTCTTGACTGGAATGAAGTCTGCCAGAATTTTAGGGAAGGAGGAGCGAATGTGAAGAACTTAAAAGCGATGAACTATGCCTTGCTAGGGAAATGGACGTGGAGACTTGCTACTGAGAAGGACGCGTTGTGGGCTAGAATCATCAAAGGAAAGTATGGGTCTTCTATTGGGGACTGGTGGCCTAAAACCTCCTACTATAAGGCATCACATATTTGGAAAGGGATCCTCAAATCTAGGGATCCGGTCATTCAGAACAGCTCTTTCGAGCTGGGAAATGGCACGTCAATCCGTTTTTGGGAAGATCCGTGGATTGGTAATAAGCCTCTGATGTTTCAATTCCCGTTCATCTACCACCTTTCCCCTAAAAAAGAGATCTTCATCAACGATTGCTATTCCGTTTCTTCGGCCCAAATTGTTTGGGACATCAAAACTTTTAGAAATCTCTTGGACAACGAAACTGAGGAGTTTCAAGCCCTCATGGAGTGTATCCTAAAATCTGCCCCCAACACCAATCACCCCGATGGGCTCATCTGGCAACTTGAGAAGTCAGGCCTCTTCTCCATTAAATCCCTCTACAGTGCTACGCGCTTTAGACAACAGCACCTACATCAGGCTTTGCCTTTTATCTAGAAATTCCCAGCTCCTCCTAAGTATATTTGCTTTGCCTGGTTAGCAGGGTGAAACAGAATTTTGACGATCGATAACCTCATCAAGCGTGGCATGCATCTCGTGAACATCTGCTTGTGTTGTATGAGTGATGCAGAATCGGCTAATCACCTGTTGATCCATTGCTCATTTACGTCAAAAATTACGGCCGATTTCTGTCAGATCTTTTCAGTTCCCTGGTGTAATCTTGAGTCGACTTCTAGTTTATTGCAGGCTTGGAATGGGCTCATCTTGGGAAGGGTTAAGTCTGCTATCTAGCGTCTAGCTATAATCGCAATCTGGTGGGCCGTCTGGGAGGAAAGGAATGATCGATGCTTTAATAATGTTTATTCGTCTGTTTTAGCGGTGGGGTCCACGGCTAAAAGACTAGTGATTGAATGGGCTTCTAATGTAAACGATCTTATGTCTTTCGATTTTAGCTCCCTAAGTTTTTAGGGGCTGTCTGCTACCTCAGCAGTGGTGTCCTCTTTTCTCTTTGCCTTGTTTTTTAATTTTTCTTTTGTAGCTCTCCTCCTTTCAATGAATTTCTTAGTTGCTTTTTTTAAAAAAAAAAATTAGTAGGGAGACTTCTAATTGTTTTACACCAATGCACAGATATTGAGGAGAAATCATGGTTGGAGAGGGATTTTGGAGCATAGTTCTGTCTAAACAGACTTGCTTTTTCCCCTAAACAATGGAAAACAATTGTGCTTAGTTTTCTTGACAAGTTTTGAGTTCCAAATGTTTAATCAAGTGTGTTTTGACATCTTCCAAACTATCACTGAAAAATTCTGCCATTTTCCTAAACTTTCCCCAAATATTTCCCTCAGACTGATACAAAACGCATGCGATATTTCCCAATGTTTACATGATATTTTTGCATCCAAAGTGCGTGATATTGATGCTTCAAACACTGATTGGAACATCAAAACATCAGATGCTCCTTCAGGTTGTTTGCACCAAATATTTATGACATGAAGTATGGTCTCTAACGATCTCATCCACTCTCTTTGTCTAGGCTTGTTGACTCGCTAATCTTTCCCAGAGCATTTCAATAAATAGGGATCATGGAAGACTGTTAGAACAAAAATATTTTCTTTCTTGAGAAATGACAAATTTTATTGAAATTGAGAAACAAACATGGTGGTGATAGAGAAAATATCAAAGCTGTTCAAAATAGAAGGCATTTGAGTAGACAATTAAAACCAAAGTATCTATATCAGAAGTTCTGTTTAACCACATGTGAGATATATATCGATGTTTCAAGTGCACTTCAATCTTGATGTAACGGAAGTTACGGAACATGAAAACTTACTTGCAGTGCAAAGAACTTGGTGTTCAGGTTCTGTGAGTTCTGCAGAATGTGAACTACTTGCAGCCATGTATCTTGGTTATTCTGCAACTCCCGCAATATCTGATCTGCAGCTGTCCTCTGCCACCATAAAACGATAACATGAACAGTTAGCTATTGACGTGGTCATACAGATTAATAAAAGAAAGAGGATGGTATATTCTTCATTCCAATGAGATAACATCAACACAGTGGATGAACCTATGGCCAGCACCGAATGACGATAGAAGTTTAATGACTTATCTCCAGCACGCCGTAATGAACCAATCATAGGTCACTGTGACTGACCATCATTTATTTAGATAGTCAATCTGGTGATCCTTAACATGGATGGTCGCATGGTATGAAACCAACAACAGTCAGGCAATTATAGCTGTCTGACATGCTGCCTTTAGGTGGAGACTAAACATCAAAGATGATCAGCAGTCCAAACTCAAAAGGGAAAATTTCCCTTGAATAGGATAACTAGGATCCTCCGGTTGGTACGATCTATTTACCATCAGGTCAAACGTTGATTGGAGGATTCAATTTTTTGGTTAACGGTGATGAATCAGTTTGTTTCTGGGAAGGTGAATGGATAGAGAATCGTCCTCTTACATCCACCTTCCTAGATTGAATGGACTTGTTCGCAAAAGGCACGTTGCAGTCAAAGAGCGTTCAAAAATTATCGGGGAAAGTTGTCTCCAAACATCATTCGTAGGAGAAACTTTAAAGAAAAATGAATAGAAGAGTTTCAAGCCTTGATCAACATCCGGGAAGGAATCCACCTTGAGCCCTTAGTCATAGTCTCGCAAATGAAAGAAAATGGAAAAGAGATCCACCAGGTAAATTTTCAGCAAACTCACTCTTTCATTCACTAAAGGTAGAATAGAAGACAGTTGATTATGCAGGCTCTTTATGTAAGGGCCTGTTTGGTTTTCCAATTACGGAGGTAATTCCAGGTAAATGGGTAATAATTATTTACCTGCTGTGTTACCGGTTGGATTTCCAACGTGATTTGACCCTCTCATTTATAGCATTCTTCACATCACCCAATGAGAAAAAAGTTAAATCGTGGGGCCCACTTTGATGTTTGTGTATTATCCACACCGTCCATCCCTTTAGCCAAATCATTTTAGGGCATGAGCAAAAAAAAGAGGCAGATCCAAAGATCAAGTGGACCACACAGCTGTAAACAATGGTAATTGAACTCCTACCATTGAAAGCATCTTGAAGGCCCCAGAAGTTTTGGATCAAACTGATATTTTTGTTTCCACTTTATCGATGACTGTGTGACCTTATTAACGGGTTGGATGACAAATAAAAATCACTGTGGGCCCTAGGGAGAAAACAACTTTCAACCATTGACATTTTAATGCTCATTGTTTCCTAAGGTGTGGTCCACTTGAGCTTTTGATTTTCCTCATTTTTGGGCTCATGCCTTAAAATGTATTTTTTAAAAGGATGGATGGTGTGGATAACTCATATATATATCGTGGTGAGGCCCACATATTAAAATCAGCACAAACAACGTTTGTATGGCCCGATTTTCGAAACATAATTCCTGGCGACTTTCAAACAGGTGTAGTAAGTAATGATAAGGTAATTCCATGTATTTACCATGTAATTCGAAAATCAAACAGGCCCTAAGTTGAAGATACCTCACAGTCTTAACTTTTCTATGGATAGCAATCAGAGGTAAAATTCCAGAGCATAGACACTCTGGTTCGGCATAGCATTACTCTCCCCAAAAAATGCTCGATATGCAAGGCTGATGAAGAAAATGGGCCCCATTTATTCCTCCACTTCATGGTGGCATCACGGGTATGGAATCTCTCTCTCTCTCTCAATTCCAAATCTGTTGGATGAGAAGTTGATCCCTCGTGGAGGTATTTTCTAGGCGGGGAAGCAGGCTGTCAAGCAAAAAGGGAAGGGTCTTACAGAAGCTCATCCCATTCAGGATTTGTTGGGAGATTCGGACAGAATAGAACCATTGACTCTTCAAAGATACACAAATTTGCACAGAATTTCTTATAGATAAGACAAAAGGACCACTTATTGAATGGGCAATGCTGGACTTCAGATTTAGTGGATGCTCCTCAGCAGATAGCCAGGTATTCTTCCAGAAATTGTAAAGAATTTTGATCCCCTCCTCTTCTCCTGCCTCATGGGAAGTCCCTCCCCCGGGTGTGTTTAAACTAAACAATGAAGGCTGCAAGAAAGTTGCTCACAATCCAGCAGGGATGGGAGGCATCTAAAGGGATGCTTCAGGGGAATCATTTTTTGTCTTTCCAGGCCCCATTGCGTCATGCTCAATGTTGTAGCTATGAGAGAAGCTCTTCACCTTCTAGCATCGCATGAGTGTAGACCAATGATTATTGAATGTCACAACCCCTACCCCATTCGATTGCTACAAAAGGGAGTGGCACCATGGTCGCTGCACTATATTCTCAATGAGATCAGGTGTAATGCTTCCAAATTAAACACTTTGTTTATTCTGGTGGGAAAAAGCCTTTGAGGGCTCTAATCACCCAATTTTCTACTTTGGAGCTTCAGTTTCCTCCTAATTTGAATAAGATTTTTCTACCGTTGCTTGATGACGTATGGTCTAACTGAAGGTCTAGCCCTTTGATAGAGAGGAATGGCAAAATAGGATTCATGTAGCCAACCCCAATTAGTTGGGACAAGGCTTAGGATGCATTTGGATGCCTGTAAGTTCTATAAGTTATGACTTATAGGTAAGTCACTTACAAGTAAAAGTCACTTACAGGTAAGTTGGTTTTTGTGTATGGTCACCTGTTAGTTACAAGTAAAAGGTTGTATATTCACACCAAGCAGGGCTTGGAGTATGGAATCATTCTAAAATCTAATTGACATATAAGAAAACATTGCAAAAAGTACGCCATTTTCTTAAGCTCATATAGATGAATATTTGAGCCAATTCTTAGGCTAAACCAATTATCAAGTGAGCCATAAAAGCAGGACCACAGATTCAAAAACATCCTGACATGGTCCAGCTACTGTTGGGTACAAAACATTGAAGATAATGTGCAGAAAGCAACTAAGTGAAACAAGTGATCAAACAACATTAACAGGGAATCAGTTACAAATTAACTAAATAAATAGAGAAGAACACAGAAACATAGTTGTGGGAAAATGCATGTTAGTGGTGAGCTCACGCCATCTACTATAAGGCAAGGAAGATTGAGGAGGCCATTTGCAGTATATGTGCCAGCGCATTACGTATGTGAAATCTGGACCATTCATTGGGAAGGGCATCCCACGAACGTACTAGTGCCATCAGGTGATCCATCATATATGTATGAAGAATTTGGACCAATGTTCAACTTCTCTTCACCATTCATTTATATCATATATGTACGTAGAATTGACAGCAGACACTAATTATAAGAGGTCCAACCATCAGTCTGCACAAACCAACAAAAGGACCAGACGTTTGATTGCTTATGGCCTACAGCTCATCCACAATGGGGCCCATATTTTCAATAGTCTGATAAATGGAAAAGAAATAAAAATTAATAAAAATAGAAAGAGCAATGGTCGTGACTGTGGGACCCACCTTGATGTATGTTTTATATATCCACACCATTCATCAGTTTTGCCAGCTCATTTAGGGCATTAGCCCAAAAATGAAGAACATCGAAATCTCTGATGGGCCAGACAACAGGAAACAGTGGTGACTAAATGCCCACCAATAAAAGCTTCTTGCGGGCCACAAAAGTTTTGGATCAAGTTAATATTTGTGTTTTCCCTTCATCCTGGTCTATGTGACCTTATCAATGCGTTGGATGGCAAATAAACATTATGATGGGCCCTAGGAAATTTTTAATGATGCGCACTAAATCAACTTTGGTGTGGCCCACCTGAAATTTGGATCTGCTTTCATTTTTTTGGCCCATGCCCTAAAATGAAGTCACAAATCTGATGGACGGCGTGGATATACAAAACATGTTTTACGTGTGCCCATGAAGCAAGGCCAAAATCAAATGCAAGAATAGACCCAAAAAAAAAAAAAAAACTAACACCCCAACCGACTGCAAGGGGGGAGAACCAATTGCAGAGAGGAAGAGAGCCGATTGCAGAAGGGGATATATATATATATAGAGAGAGAGAGAGAGACAGAGAGAGAGAGAGAGAGAGAGCTTGAAGCTTCTTCAATGGCCAGTAATGGAGGTGCGTTTCCCCCCTCTTCTCCTTGATGGAATCATCCCACATCCCATATGCGCACGCTCTGCACGTGTGTACAAGAAAACGACCACCTTCCTTTTTTAGCACATCACTACCTTCCTTTTTCTTTCAAATCTCTAGATTAGGAAATTTCCTCTTTCTTTCATAGCTTTATTTTACGCATGGAATAATTTAGATATTTTATTATCTAAGTATATTCTTATTTTAAGCATTTTCTTAATTAGAATGCTTTGTTATTTAGGTGTTTTCTTATTTTCACATATTTTTAGATTCTATAGCCTTTATTACAAATTGTACGGTTTGATTATAAATAGCGCCTATGGCCTATGGAATAAAACAAGTTGATTAATATTCTCTTTATGAAATTCTCTTATTTTCTCTACAGTGGTTGTTGAAGGGACGGGGAGTGGTCTCTAGTTCAAGACTAGAGGATTGTTGAGCTTGCTCACAGTCTTGCATTTGTGATCTCTAACATTCGGCTAGAGGATTGTTGGGTCTTTTCCCGCAATCCCTTTCTTTTCTTATTGATCAATTTGCTTCCCCATTCCGGTTTGCATTAAATTGGTATCAGAGCAAGTCCTGCTTTTGGGAAAACTAGAAGAAGGTAATTTCTCATCTCAATCTAACCTCTGATCTTTCCCCTTCATCCACCCACCATCTTTCATATTCTTTTCTTTCCTTTTTTTTCCCATCTCAAATCACCAAACCCTAACCGTACAAACAAAAAATAATAATAATAATAAAACTCATCCAACCCTACCACATCCTAATCCCGTTACAACATATCAATTCCTTGCCCTTCCTCTCTTTCCTTACCCAAAAAAAATCTCACATGCTTTGCGAAAGACTGTTGTCTTATGCGCCGCACTAGAAAAGGGACAATTTACAATCCTGAGATGGCTATGCAACCTCAAGATGAAACTGTCACAACCTTGCAACAAGTGGTCAATTTGATCACAAAACAGGTGGATGATCTAGAGGCCTGTTCCACAGCCAGAATGAATGCTTTGGAAGCACATATTATTGTTAACAAAAACGCAAATAAAGGAATCAACCCAGACCGCCAAGCATCTATGAATGACCTTGATGGAGAATTGGAGTCCGGAAATGTTAATGTTGAGAGTCAAATATTGCATATCAAACCTAGTTATTGCCTGAATTTATGAACATGGTACCATTTAATAGCCCAATTTAATCATGTTTGTGTTGCAAGGTGTAATTACAAGTGTGGACTGGATCAAGATGCTAAAAGCATGGATTAAACGCTCAGAATTCACCAAGGCAAGGGACGGACTTCAGGAGACCAAGATCGACGGATTTATACGCCAGTGATCCGAGAAATTTGAGAAATTGAAGCTCAAGTGGCCTGAAAGTCAGCCAGAATGCAAGATCACAGGATTTCCACCATCTGTTCAAACTGGAAACTTCATAGATGGCCTCAAGACCATAAATTAACCATTCACGTCGAAATTCATCCATTAGATCCTTCTGAAAGTGTCCGAACGGACAGATTAGACCCTAAAATCCGGATTATGGGCCCACCTGCAAGGTGGATATGCCTCAATTTTGGTCCCAACTGTTAAAATGATATAACAGATCTGATGGACGGAATGGATATTTCATACGCATCACGGTGGACCCCACGTGCAACGTGCGTATACATAGCACGTCCGCACGCGAGCCACACTAGACTGGGAGTCCCGGTCAAAGTCGGCTGACCCGACTCCTTGCGCAAGAACGGACAGCATCCTTCGCTGTCCGTCCGTTTTTCAGTTGTGAGGCCCGTTCATCATCCAGATCAATGATCTGGACCGTCCATTCATCTCTTGGGGCAGCCACAACCCACGCCTAGGTATCGGAATTCCAGATAACAACATAGATCGGTTTTCAACTGTTCAAACACAGGTTGGACGGCAAAATGGAAAAGCAAGTGGGCCACGTCAGCAGCAATCCAAAATCGACCATCTTAAAACGATTTTTCGAGCTGAATCTACTGGACGGTGTAGATTTTCAAAACAAAAGCGAAGTGGGCCCCACCGAACACGTCAGCGCAGGTTGCAGCCAAGATCGCGCGTCCGGGAAATCCGAATATTCCAGGGAGTTGTGTGACCCAGAACGTGATCGGATCAGCGATCTGAACCGTCCAAGTGAAGCCCCAGACAGGTTTGACCCTAGCCGTGATGGCAGATGCAATAATCAGGACGATCAATGTCCTGATCTTCAATCCAAACGCAGTCTTTTGTGCGTTTCTTGCTGCGAGAAACAGAGTTTGCGCATGAAGCCTTTTCTGCGTAAAGAGGAGTGCGTAACTCCTTCTCACCGCCCAGGCCATCTAACCGACCTTCCTACCTCTATAAAAGAAAGAAAAGAGAAGGGAGAGAGGATCCAATCTTGGGCTCGGCTTGAACGTGGATAGAGAGAGAGAAAGGGAGTAGAGTTTGTATTTTTTTCCTTCTTGTTTCTGCTTTATTTTTCTAAGAGATAAGCCTCATTATGTCTATGTGTGGCTTCACCTCTTAGCTAGGGCTAAGAGGTGAAGCTTGTAGCGTAACGGGAGACTTTACTTTATGCCTTTGATTTAATTTTAATTTGTGAACTGAACTTGATATTAGTTTGATTATTAAGGGAATGTTTTTAGTTTTAATGGTCTGTTGTAACTAAAATTACAATAGGTCTGTCATAGCTTTGAGCATGTTCCTTTTCTTTTTTATGATTATGACGTCAAGAAGCCCTGTTGTTCACCATCGTCTCCTGGGCATGATCGGATGACGGTACCCTTCCTAACCTTCATACATTATTGATTGGTTGGTAATTAGTTTAATTCTGTTGTTTACTTTGTCTCCTAGGCATGGTTTGGTGATGGAATCCATTCTAATTCATATATCTTTCATCTATTGAAAACAATATCAAAGAAAGTTCAGTTCGATTTTCATGATGGGACTCTTAAGTCTAGTTGAGTTCTTGAAACAGGCATAAGATCTCCCTGATCTCTACAAGTGGATCCTCTAAATCCCTAGTTTCCTTTCCTTGAATTCTTTAAGTTTAGATAATTATTTCATCACTATTCCTTAAATTATAGTCGGTTTAGATTTCATCTTAGTCTAGTTCTAGTTCTACTTAGTTTTAGATTACGTACAAGTTTCAGTCCCTTGGGATTCGACCTCGGTCTCACCGAGTTTATTACTACATCACAACCCTATACTTGGGGAGTGAACAGTTAACTTAAAGCATCCTGGTCGAAATGGTAATTTCCAAGCAGAAGAATATGAGCTTAGCTATGGGACCCAACAACACCACTATGCAGTGTTGTCATGTGCGATCGCATATGCACATACTCAAGCCCAGATCGCATATGCGCCAGTGGCATATGCGATCACTGCACATATGCGATCGCATATGCCACATGTGCAAGTATATGCAATAGCATATGCGATATATGCGATCGCATACAGCATATGTGATCGCATATTGGCCAACGATCATATTTCTGACCTTTTTTTTTTTAATCCGGATTTTTTCTCTATAAAAATGGATTCTAAGCACTCCTAAATGCATTCTAAGCTCAAACTCTCTCTCTCTCTCTCTCTCTCTCTCTCTCTCTCTCTCTCTCTCTCTATTTTGCTCTCTTACATATTTCTAAGCACTCTACATCCACTCCTCTCCATCCGTATTCCATATTTCTTTCAACTTTCAAGAATCAAGAATCAAGATTGAGATTGAAGTTTCAATCAAGGAAGGGTACATACATGATACATCCACATTCAAGAATCAAGAAGATTCAAGACTCTTCAAGAGACATTACTACATCTACAAGACAACCAAGCTCTCCATCCATTGAATTGAACTCTCTTTCTACTTTCTAGTTCAAGCAAGGGAACATACACCACTCTCTCTTTCTCTCTTTCTATCTCATTTTCTCTTAGAGTTTCATAATATCCAAGTTCTAAGTTTTCTAAGTTCTAACAACTTCTATCATTTTTTTTTTAGTTTGTTTGTTACTTTGTTACAACTTACAACTTACAAGTTTGAAGTTACTTACAACTTACAAGTTACAACAAGAATTCAAGATCAATACTCAAGTCAAGGGGCAAAGGTGAAGAGAAGACAACTTAGACAAGAAGTGACGATTGAAGAATTTAGAAGTTGGAACCTCTTTTAAATTTATAATTTTAATTTTGTTTGTGTGTAAATCTCTCTCTCTCCCTCTCTTTTCTACAAGTGTAACTCAACTCTCTCTCTCTCTCTTTCTCATTTTTTTTCCCTCTTCTCCCTTTCTACAAGTGTAACTCAACTCTCTCTCTCTCTCTCTCTCTCTCTCTCTCTCTCTCTCTCTCTCTCTCTCTCTCTCTCTCTCTCTCTCTCTCTCTCTATCTCCTTTTCTTTTCCCTCTCCTTTTCTACTAGACTACTACTAGTGTAAAGTGTGTAAGTGTGTGTGTAACTCTCTCCTTCTCTCTCTCTCTCCCAAGTCCCATCTCTTTAGTCTCTTTACTCTTAGATCTTAGTCTCTTACTTTTCTTTAGTTTACTTTTTAGTTTACTTTCTAATTTCTAGTTACTTTTTAGTACTAGGCTACTAGCAATCAATAATACACACACCACCATCATAATGTCTTCTTCCCAATCTTCCTCTTTGAAACCCAAGTCGAATTACCCGGGTTGAAAGTATGGGCACTACCGTAGTGCTACGGAAAAGACTCACATAGTATGTGAGTTATGTAGGTATGTGGTTCCGGTGGCATTGTAAGGCACAAGCAACACCTTGCACATTTATCGGCGGTCAAATGCAAAAGCATGCGACCAAATTACTCCAGAAATTCGAAGGGAGATCGTGGAATATATGGAAAAACAATCAAGAAAGAGATGCGATAGTGCCCTACATCAGGAGGAATATCTGGAACAGGATGCATATGAAGATATAAATGTAATTAATGTAAATGAAGCTAGTCTCACTCCCCCTACTTCAACAGGCCGGTCTAGACCACAAGTACAACCAACGGTCTCGAAAAGAGCCCGAGGGCATAGGCACGTGGATAGATGGTGTAAACCACACCCCGAGGATGTGATCGACCAAAGGGGTAGAGGGAAAAGGCCAGCTCAAACAACTTTAGAGAACCGGTATAAACAAAAAGATAGGAAAACCATTATTCAATATATTGCTAAGTGGTTTTACCAAACCGGCATTGCTTTCAACGCCGTTAAATCGAGAAGCTTCAAAGTAATGGTTGAGGCTATAGGTCAATATGGACCTGGGCTTAAACCTCCTTCATATCATTAAATGAGGGAGACATGCCTAAAAACTGAAGTTGAATATACACAATCCTTCATAACTAAATATAAGGAATCGTGGAAAACATGTACTTGTTCACTAATGGCCGATGGATGAACCGATAGATCCGGTCGATCTCTCATTAACTTTTTGGTAAATTGTCCAGCTGGGACAATGTTCTTGAAGTCCGTGGATGCGTTGGGCCATTCACACAGGGGAATATTTGTTTAACTAACTAGATAGTGTAGTTGAAGAAATAAGTGAGGAATATGTTGTACAAGTAATTACAGATAACGCAGTCTTGAATGTAATGGTCAGCCTTCTTATGAAGAAGAGGCGACGTTTATTTTGGACCCCCTGTGCGGCCCATTGTGTTGATCTTATGTTAGAAGATATAGGTAGATTATTTATAAATGTGATTGTTAAGGCTAGAAAAATCACGGTCTTTATGTACAAACACGCCATTCTTCTTAGACGAATGAGAAAACGCATTGGCGGTAACTTGCTATGTCCAGCAGTCACCCGTTTCGCTACAGCCTTTCTAACACTACAAAGGCTACATGCAAAGAAATCAAAACTTAGAAGCTTTGTAGTGTCGGCCGATTTTACAAGTGGGCCTTGGTCAAAGAAGGCTAAAGGGAAACGAGCTCAACAAACAATTCTTTCTCAAAGTTTTTGGACTCAAGTGGTAAAGGCGTTAAAAGCATCCGAGCCCTTAGTCACTGTGTTGCGATTGGTGGACGGGGATGAGAAGCCTACAATGAGATACATATATGATACGATGGAGAGGGCGAAAAATAAGATCATGGACAATTTTAACTATAAAGACCGTGATTACAAGCCAATTTTAGATATTATAGATAGAAGACGGGGTAACTAAATGTCATCCCCATTGCATTCGGCTGCTTACATCCTTAACCTAACCTTTGTATTCGGCTGCTTACATCCTTAACCCAACCTTTTTATTCACTAGCTATGCATATGGTTGGATTATTGATGACTTGGAAAGAATGATTCCAAATAAAGGAGAACAGGACAAGATCTCAACTTTGATAGACTTCTACATAAAAAGTGAAGGGATATTCTCAAGGGATATCGTAATAAGGCATCGGACAATGAAATTACCCAGTAAGTACTTCTATTAATGTTAGTGTACTGTGTACTCTTACAAATAGTTTTTCTACAAAGTATCTCTAACCTACTTAAATTGTTTTTCTCAGCTGACTGGTGGGCTGCCTATGGAGTCAACTCGAACAGGAAGGATCCAGCACTAAAAAAGCTGGCTACGAAAATTCTTGGACTCACATGTTCTGTCAGTGGTTGTGAGCGCAATTGGAGCACGTTCGAGGCGGCAAGTTTAGACTGTTAAGTAATTGTTTGTAAACTTTATTTTTTTAGTGGCCTAATCTAAATTAATTACCTAAATAACTAATGTCAAATGCGCTTTCTTTCTTACAGATTCATACCAAGAAAAGGAATCGCCTTGAGCAAAAAAAGCTCAACAACTTGATTTTCATTCAATACAATCAAAAATTACGAGAACGATTCCAAACTAAGAAAGAAAAGCCCGGTTTCTTTGACCATATTTGCTTAGATGAGTTGGATGCAGATAACGAGTAGCTCGTAGAGACGGAAGACACAGTATTTGCTGAAGAGGAGCTGACACGGGCACAAGTTGAAGATGCCACATACGGATCGACACCTGGTGAAGGTAGTACCATTCGAAGGCGAAGGACGGGGGGGAGCCGGGGGGCCAGTAGTAGCCGTCAACTCATTGAAGAGATTGAGGAGATTGAAGAATAAGATGGTGATAATGATGATCAAGCTGAAGATCATCCACCATTGGATGTTGATGAAGTATTGGTACATACAGATGATGAAGAAACGGAAGAAGAAGTGTATATGGAAGAAGGAGATGACTCGAATAATGATGATGATGATGATGGTGGTGGTGGTGGTGGTGGACCTGGTGGTGATATGCCACAATGGCTACTAGATCAATGTATATGATTATTAATTAGAATCATTGGATAAATTATAAATAAATACCTTCTTCATTTTGTTTACTAAGTGTGTTGAGTTGATGTTGATTGTTCATGTATATCATGTAGTGTTGAATGTTGAATATTGATATTTCATATTTGTTAAATATTAATTGTTAAGAAGTTAACTACATTGTAGAATGTAGTAGAATTGTTGATGAATGATGACTTAACTTAATATTTAATTCATTATGTAAAATTGTAAATGTAATTGGTTTTATTTTACTTAAATTAAATGTATTTCAAGGGCCTATGACATATAATAAATTATTCTGATTTTTTCTAATTTTTCTTATTTTTTTTAAATTTTTTGAAAAATGCGACCACATATGCGATTGTGCGATTGCATATGCTATTTGACAACATTGCCGCTATGCACAACCGAGAGTCAGAGGGATGAACAACCTCCAACGGGATCATCCAATTTATCCCCAAGGAGGAAGGAATATTCGCACTTCGGATTCTGCCAAGCATGTTAAGATTGATATTCCAAATTATAATGGTAATTTGGATCCCAAAGTGTTCAATGACTAATTGAAGTCAATGGAGCGATATTTTCGTTGGTACAAAATGGAAGAAGTTGTCAAGTTGCATTTTGCTATCTAGAAACTTAAGGCGCGGCTCAAGACTGGTGGTATGCCTTTGAAGAAAATCTATAACAGTGTGGCCTTCCTCCCGTAAGCAATTGGGAGAAAATGAAGGCAAGAATAAAGCGAAGGTTTCTGCCGGTTGGATTACGAAACGACCTCTTTTAAAGAGCTCATCACACTTCGACAGGACAATCTAACCGTGAAGGAGTACACAGTGTTATTATGACTTAGTCGTTCAATGCCACTTAACAAAAACTAGAAGACAGCAAGTGGTGCATTATTGCAATGGGCTACTGTTCGAAATTCAAAGAGAGTTGGTAACTGTCTGGCTCAATAGCATAGACGAGGTGTATCAAATGTCCTGAAAAGTGCGGGAACAGAAGCTGGTGATAAGGTGCGAAAACCCTCAAGGCGAAGGTTATGCATCCGCCCGGCCCACTACTAGTGGCTCCACTTCGCGCCCACAACCATTCGTGCCCCGCACTAACTTACCTCGGGATTACAAAATTGGCCAGAACTCCACCCAATCTGTTTCCAATCACCTTCCCTAAAACGGTAATACGAAGGGAAAGTCCGTTGCAGTAATGCAAGGGAGGTTGACCAAACAATTGCTTTAAGTATGGTGGTCGTGGACATTACGCGACCAAATGTCCCTCTCGCAATCTCCAATTTTGCGAAACAGAAGACTTCATTACAAGCCTAGTGAAAGATGAACACGTGAATGATCCAGAAGATAATGAGCAGGAACTTGAGGAAGGCATCGATGGCCTAAATGAAAACAAGTTATTATTGGTGGTCGGAAGGATTCTAACAACACCAAAAGAAGAGGCCCAAGAAGATTGGTTACGAACCAATATCTTCCATACATGAGTATCGAGTGGTGGAAAGGCTGTCAAGGTCATTATTGACGAAGGCTGCAGCATGAACGTGGTCTCACAAAGCATAGTACACAAGTTGAAACTGAAACCTCAAACACATCCTAAGCCATACAAGATTGGGTGGGTAAATGACACATTCATCCCTATGACTAAGAGGTGCTTAGTCAACTTCTCTCTAGGTCGTTATGAAGAATAGCTTTGATGTGACATCATTCTAATGAACGTCACACATATATTACTAGGACGCCCGTGGATATACGACAAGGATCGCAAGAATACATACAGCTTTATATATAAGGGAAAGCTTATTACTCTTTAACCCTATGAAGGATGACGAATTTGAAGAGGCAAAGCCGGCTTCCACAGTTTTGAGTATGGCCCGATTCGTGGAGGAGAGTTGTGAACGGAGAATCATGTATGCTCTGGTAGGACCGTAGGATGCAAGACCGATCCAATTGATAATGGTGTTGTTCAACACCTGAGATTCTGGACATTCTATCCCAATTTCAAGATTTGGTCCCTAATGAACTACCAAGTGAGCTTCCACCCATGCGTGACATTCAACATGCAATTGATTTGGTACCTGGAATGCCATTACCAAATCTTCTAGTATATCAAATGAACCCGAGAGCTTCGT
Source organism: Magnolia changhungtana (assembly GCA_030180095.1). Classification (NCBI taxonomy): domain Eukaryota; kingdom Viridiplantae; phylum Streptophyta; class Magnoliopsida; order Magnoliales; family Magnoliaceae; genus Magnolia; species Magnolia changhungtana. The sequence goes on from JASAUF010000459.1 coordinate 5,951,228, forward strand.
CGACAGGTGGAATAATTGTTAACAAAGGGCTTCATTCGTGGTAGCCTCAGCCCGTGTGCCACGCCAACATTGCTGACACCAAAGCAGGATGGCAGCCGGCAAATGTGTATTGATGGTTGTGCCATCAACAAGATAATAGTTAAGTACAGCTTTCCCATTTCGCGCCTAGATGACATGCAGGACATATTGGCGAATGCTACAATCTTTTCAAAGATTGATTTGAGAAGCGGGTACCACTAAATAAAAATTCATTCTGGAGATGAATGGAAAACAACTTTCAAGACAGAGGATGGATTGTATAAATGGCTAGTTATACCCTTCAGCTTGACGAAGAGCCTAATAACACATTCATGTGGGTGATGACTCAAATTCTACGGCCATTCATTAGCAAGTTTGTCGTCGTATACTTCGATAATATCTTCATCTATAGCCATTCACGAGAAGATCATCTAGACCATCTTCGCCAAGTGATGAAAGTACTACACCAAGAGAAACTCTACATCAATTTGAAGAAGTGTACCTTTATGAGTTCTAGCGTGGTCTTTTTAGGGTTTGTCGTTTCAGCAGAAAGCGTGAAGGCTTATTCAAAAAAGATAAGGGTCATTGTTGAATGGTCTACTCCCATAAACATTCATGAGGTTCGCAGTTTTCATGGGCTTGCGACATTCTATCGAAGGTTTATTCGAAACTTTAGTTCCATCATGGCCTCAATTACTGAACGTATGAAGTCCAGTCCATTTGAGTGGACTAAAGCAGAAACAAAGGCATTTCAAGAAATCAAGCAGAAAATGACAGAAGCCCTAGTTCTTAGACTTCCTAATTTCAAAAAAGTGTTCATAGTTGCCTGTGATGTACGTAGGCATAGGCATCCTTAGCCAGGAAGGGCATCCGATGGCCTTTTTCAGTGAGAAACTCAATGAGACACGAAAGAAGTATTCTATATATGATGTGGAGTTTTATGCTATTGTACAAGCTCTGAAGCATTAGCATCATTACCTCATTATCGAGAATTTGTGCTTTATTCTGATCACGAGTTATTACATTACTTGAATTCTCAGAAGAAGCTGAGCACTAAGCATGCTAAGTAGAGTGCTTATCTTCAAGAGTTCACATTCAACCTAAAACATCACGCCAATATTTAAAATAAGGTAGCGGATGCCCTTAGCCGAAAATCACACATTATCTACCTTATCAATTTCTGTTGTTGGGTTTAAAGAACTTAAACGAGGTTATGCTACAGATGATGATTTTGGGAAGGTAATTTCAGCACTCATTTCCGGTGCAAGCACCGAGTAACCAAGGTATAGCTTGCACGATGGGTACTTATTCTTCAATATGATGTTGTGTCTAGAGGTGTACACAAGTCGATCCAAGTCGAGCTTGGCACGGCTCAACTCGGCTCGGCCACTGGCTGACCCCAGCTCGAACTCGGCTCAGCTCGGTCGTCAAGCCTAGTTGGCCAGCTCGGGTCGACTTGGTCAACAGCTCGAGCCAGTTCGAGCCAAGTTCGCCTGTGCAGCATTTCCACAAACACATGGACTGCGACTTTAAAATCTCACTGCATGTAAAATGGCAGCAGCGGTTTTACAGGCATTTCATCAAACACCTTGTAGGCACCTTGTAGGCAACATCAAAATCAAGAAAAAATGTATTTGTTTCATATACATACCTTCCTTGCCACCAGCCGACACTTCGTTGAGTCATTTTGTCAAACACTTGGTGAGCAACATAAATATGAAAGTAAACGAGTCACCGAACTGGATCGATTCGAGTTCGATTCAAGCTGGGGTTCAATTCGAGTCAAGTCAAGCTCGGCCAAGCTTGAACTCAGTTCAAAAAAAATTTCGACCTCAAAAAATCGGCTCGAGTCGGCTCGAACTCAATTTCGAACCGAGTCAAATCGAGCTTTTTTGAGTCGAGTCGAGTCAAACGAGATAAATCAATTCGTGTACAGCCCTAGTTGTGTCTTCCTAAGAGTTCCTTACAAGAGCTTGTTATACAAGAGTTTCATTAAGGTGGCCTGGGTGGTCACTTTGGATTCGATAAAACAACAACCCTGGTCGAGGACCGTTTCTACTGGCCAAGTCTGAAGAAAGACATTGGGATCGTTATTCGTCAATGTCGAGCATGTTAGCTGGGTAAAGATAGCAAGTAGAATACTTGTCTTCATATGCCATTACCTGTGCCAGATGCTCCATGGGAAGACATTAGTATGGATTTCATCTTGAGATTACCTAAGACTCAATGTGGCTATGACTCTATTTATGTTGTGGTTGACAGGTTTTCGAAGATGGCTTATTTTATCCCTTTTAAAAAGACATCAGATGCCATGCACATCACCAATGTTTTCTTTAAAGAGGCGGTTCATCTACATGGTGTTCCCAAAACTATTGTATCTGATCGTAACATCAAGTTTATGAGCTACTTCTGACGCACCTTGTGGTCTAAGATGGGAACTAAGTAGAAATTCTCAAGTGCTTATCATCCGCAAACGGATGAGCAGACTAAAATCGTAAACCATAGCCTTGGGAATCTACTTAGATGTCTGGTTGGTGATCATATCAACTCATGGGACATCGTATTACCACAAGCTGAGTTCACTTATAACAGTTCTGTGAACTGCACTACGGGACTCTCTCCTTTCGAAATTGCAAACGGAATGCAACCCCAACAACCTATCGATTTAGTCTCACTTCCTAGTGAGATTCAATCGAGCCAAGACGTTGAAGCTTTTGCACAACATGTTAAGGAGATACATGAAGAAGTTAGGCAAAATATCACATTTAGTAATGAATATTACAAGGGACATGCAAATGTTCGACAACGTTCTGCACAATTCCAAGCACAAGATAAGAGTGATGGTGCGACTTAAGCCTGAGTGGGTTCCAATAGGCTCTTATACAAAGCTCCACTCCAGAAAGGCAAGTCCTTAACACATTTTTAAGAAGCTAGGTGATAATGGATACCTAATCGAGTTGCCACCTGAAATGAAAATCAGCCGCATTTTTAATGTGGAAGACATTACAGATTATCTTAGACATCACGCAAACAAGAGCATGGAAAAATGGGTTGTCCAAATACCTGAGGTACCACGCCAGCTCGAAGAAATCATTGAGGACGTGTTGGATGATCAGATAGTTTCCACATGCCAAAAAGGGTATCAGAAGTTTCTTATTAAATGGAAGGGCCAACCAAAGTCTGACAGCATATGGATTTCAGCATATGATTTCAAGCGCATCAACCCAAAACTCTAAGAGGAGTACATTGCTATCAACTCGACGGAGCTGAGTTTTTTCAAGTTGGGGGGGAATTGATGCAATTGTTTCACATCCTATACGTGCATGCTCTGCACGTGTGTACAAGAAAAGGACCACCTTCCTTTTTTAGTCCATCATTACCTTCCTTTTTCTTTCAAATCTCTAAATTAGAAAATTTCCTCTTTCCTTCATATCTTTATTTTAGGCAGGGAATAATTTTAGATATTTTCTTATCTAAGTATCTTCTTATTTTAGACATTTTCTTAATTAGAATGCTTTGTTATTTAGGTGCGTTCTTATTTTCATAGATTTTTAGATTATATAGCTATTATTACAGATTGTAAGGTCTGATTATAAATAGGGCCTATGGCCCATGGAATAAGACAAGCTGATTAATATTTTCTTTATGAAATTCTCTTATTTCCTCTACAGTGGATGTTGAAGGGATGCGGATTGGTCTCTCGTTCAAGACTAGAGGATTGTTGAGCTTGCTCATAGTCTTGCATTTGTAATCTCTAGCATTTGGCTAGAGGATTGTTGGGTTTTTTCCCGCAATCTCTTTCTTTTCTTATTGATCCATTTGCTTCCCCATCCGGGTTTGCATTACTCATCTTTCCAAAAATCAGATTGTTGGCATGTAACCAAATTACAGTTACTTGAAAACGTAGCTCACATCCATGTAACTTTCCTATAAGATTTGCCTGCAACTTACAGGTTAAAAGTGACTTACGGGTAAGTTTCCTCCCCCCAAACACCACCTGTAAGTAAGTCACTTACATCTTACAGAAGTTTCAGGCATTCAAACGACCCTTTAGATGATGATGATGTTCTCTCATTGCTTGTTCAATGTTTTATAACATTTTTTTGCCAAGGGCAATCAATGGTATGGCTACTACTTGGATGGTCCAGATTCACAATGTACATACATGCGTACAGTGGTGAGTAACAGTAAACCAAGAAATAAAAGCTCCTCACAAAAATGTATTTCTTCTCCTCAAACGCTTAAAATTAAACACGTGATGATACGTGTTAGGATAACCACTAAAATATTCAAACAATCAAACCACCAAGAATGTGATGGCAAGACATTCAAGATATAAAAACGGCCTTTCAGTATACAATTCTAAAATACAGATTGGAGAACTTAGAAGGATACTGTCGTACCACTTGCAATAATTAATATGTTCGTTTGCTTTAGCAAGAAATGCATGTGTTTTCCTCCATTTCAAGACTACAATAACCCAACTTCAAATCCAAACTCAAAAATCGACAATAAATATGCCCGAAATCAGCATACATTCAAATATCTCCCTCGAATAAATTCACCAAAAAAAAACAAAAGCAAAACAAAACTGCGGTGCAAAAACCCAAACACAAGCTGCGAAAGCACTGAAAAAAAAAAAAAAAAATCGAGCTTGACTGTAAGGAAACAAGAACATGAATTCCCCGGAAAAATAATCACGAGTATAAAACAAGAGAGAGAGAAATCGAGGGCTGACCTCCTCCTTGGATCCAGTGCCGTAAAAGGCAGCGACCGTGGCGTCGAGGAGGGGGACGTCGATCGGCTGGCTCAAATCCCTCAGCTTCTCTGCCGCCATCGAATCGAGAGATCGACAGAGAGAGAGATAGCGGGAATTCAGGGTGTAAGCTTCCAATCAAGCTCGAATCAAAACCCTAGCAAATGTACGGATAGGATTACAGATGGAAGTGAGCGAGAAAAACCCTAGTTTGGAGAGAGAGAGAGAGAGAGAGAGAGAGAGGAACAGAGAGACTTTGAAGCGGTTTTGGGACTTTTCCCCCCTTTTTTTCCCTCTCTCTCTTATATATTGCTGTTGTTGCGTTTGCCTTTCCTGCTCTTTCTACCTCACCCTCTCTCGCTCTCTGGTAGCGAAGTATTAGGTTTGCGAGTCCCACACGCATGATCTCCTTGCATACTTCACACGCGGCACGCATGCCAAGCGAGCTCATATATTGCACATCTCATCCGTTCAAACACTGGGCCCCACATTAAGTATACATCAGGAAGATGATACGGTCACCAACTTTTCAGGAGGCATATGTCTCTATTGAGATTTTTTCTAAACCGTCTTTTGTTTTCGTGTCAGAGTCGACCGTGATGATTTTGCGACTCGTCACTTGCAAGGTGGTCCCATCTTTTGCAGGGTTTGGATGAGATCAACACGTGTTATATTCCGTGTGGAGAGAAGCGCGTGCGGAGAGCGTGCGAGTGGGCTAACGAACCACAACACGTTGGAGTGTTGAAATCTCGGGAGTACTCGAACGTAGCAGAGATTGGGCGAAATTGGAGGGGGACGGAAAAGGAAATAGGTCAGGGTTTTGGACTAAATTGCAAAAATAACACTGTATCTAGAAGGATTGCCGACTATCATGTACGCTTACACCATTCCTAAGGTGGTGGTAACTGGTCCACTGTACACTTATGACATGTTTTACATCGACACATGCTTGTCAGTCGTGGGCACAATTATCTACGGTTCACTTTCCAAAAGTGAAACCGATCGGATGATCTTAACCGTTCATAATGGCAATTGTATTCATTCGATGATGTAACACTTTGACCGTTTGGATTTGAGTGGATGCTCGGCGTATGTTTTATGGATAAGTTATAAAGTTTAGCATGTCGTGGCAAAAGCATACTGGAGTCCTTTTCCGTCTGCTTCGAAGCGAGGAGCGTTCAATGTTCATGGACGTGAGGTTTTGCTTGAATGCATCCCGACTTATTCTAATAAGATTCGCTGGTACTCTATCAGTTTGAATTGGGTTTATTTCAATGATCTAAACCGTTCATTTGAGAAAACTCCCCTTGGATGGGATTCTCCTCTAAAAACTTTAAGATTGAATATTTCAACCCTTTAATTAAACAAAGGTTACGATTACCGTTCATTATTTGGAGCAAAATGGCCAAATTACTGAACGATTAAAATAATCCGATTTTTGGAATATATTTGTTTTATTTCCACCATCAAAAGTGAGGAACGTCATATAAAATATAAACGGTCAGGATCATTGAAAGATTTTTCAATGGCTCAGATTCAAAGGCTAGAGTCTCGGGATGTATTCGAGCAAACATCCAGGGGTGTTTTCGTCATTTTAAGGAAGCGTTTTTTTCAAGCATCAGATAGCGGTAATAAAGGTGAAACAAAATGACACTCGACCCAAGGATACAAATAGTATCCTAGAGTTTCAGTTCGTACAAGTAGAGTCATTGCTTCAATGGTCATGACCGTTGATTCATGGGCCATGGATCAAACTCTTCAATTGGAATATCTCATCGATCCAATCTTCCCTTTTAAGTTGAGTGTACCATTGTTCTATGTCTTTTCTTAACCACCTATTTTCTGGCCACTGATGGGACGGTAATAAAATTTTCAATGAGATTTTTGGGTCATGCTCTATCCAGCGGATGGTCAATCAAATGAACGGTTTGGATTACGGATCTATGGACCCAGATGCATGTATACTCTCGGATGATATTTCTCTACTTAGCTGTGCACCATTTAAACGGTGGTGGTGACTCAACCACGCTGTCGATCTAATGTACAGCTATCCAGGCCGTCCAAATTATGGGCCCCATTGTGGTGAGCAAATACATAAAAGTACACTTAGCAAGAAGTCCTATCGATCCAATTAATGGCTATCGAATGGATGGTTGTTGAATTAGTGATTGGTCCAAATTTGAAGAAAAATCAGATCTTTATTATTATTATTATTTTCCTAGTATTATTTTTGGTTGTTAGCCATCCATGGTTGGGTCAGTTATATGGACGGTCGGGATTTCTGCACAACTACGCGAGTCGCTGCCACTTTTGAATTGGTGCAGAACTAACATAGGAGCATTGAGTTCGTAACTCATTAGAGGGACGGAACATGAATTTCGATTTCAAAGATGATACCGTTGTGCTCGAATATCTCGAGGAAGTGATGAACGCGTGTCAGCGTGTCATACTTGTACAAGACGGGCGATGAAGTTGAGCAGACGAGAATTTTATTTTATTTTTTTATAGAACACCCACAGCCGGTGCACGCTTCACTGTTAGCAAGGGGGAATTGATACCAGGATCTCATTGTTGAAACTAGGGGCGTGTTTGGGCAGTGGGATTAGAAGGGATTAGCTGGGATGGGATCATCTGGTCCCGGGCCAATTCCACTCCATGTTTGGACAAGCTTAAAAGTGGATCAGATGGAATTGCATTGGGTCCTGTGCCAATTTCACTCAATGCTGGCAAGTTGTATAGGTCCCACCATGATGTGTGGGCTATATCCACACCGCTCACCCATTTTTCGAGATTATTTTAGAGCATGGACCAAAAAATCAGGTAAATCTAAAGCTCAAGTGGACCCACCATAGAAAGCAATGGGGATTGAATACTTGCCGTTGTAAACTTCTTTAGGGCCACATAAGTTTTGGATCTACCTCATTTTTAGGCCCATGCCATAAAATGAGGTTACAAAACAAATGAACGGTTTAGATATAACATATGTGTGTCATTTTGGTAATTTCAAATGATGGTGGGTATATCCATTCAATGTACCACCGTATTACCAATAAAGCGGGCATTAATCTTATCCCGTGGAAATAAGGGACAATCCCACCCATGGGTAATAATGATGTTTTTTTGAATCCTATCCCATCTAATACCGTGGAATCGGTCCGGCCAAACAAGCCCTAGGTATCTTTCACACGGTGTACCACTTAATTAGACGAAGAGTTCACACTTAGAGTTGTAGACAAGTCAAGTTAGTGAGTTAGCTAGATTGGAGAAAAGCTTGAATGGACTCGAATCGAAACTGTGTTCGAACTGAGTTAAGCCTTTTTTGGGAGCTTAGGATATTTTGAGTCGAGTCTGAGCTAAACCTAGCAGAGAATAGATACAAAACACCTTTATGAGTAAAGAATTGAATCCAAAATGTGAACTTATACTCAAATTACAGTTAAGAATACCAGCTATTTGATTAGCATTATAGATTACAATATGAAATGTAAACAGCAAGCTGAAAATAAAGGATTACACTAAGGGCTTGTTTGGCCAGGCAGATCCCACGGTATTAGGAAGGATGGGATCGGCAATATCTTGGGATAGGCATGACGTGCCAAACAGACCCAGTGAACTTGTCCCGGGATATGAGCAATCCCATGGATCTTAAGACAATCCACTGATATTACCATCATTACCTTAAAATTGATCCTATCCCTTGGTTGGATGGATTGGAAGGTAAAATCCCAGGATATGCAGGGCGTGCCAAACAGACCTAGTGAACTTGTCCCGGGATATAAGTAATCCCATGGATCTTAAGACAATCCACTGACACCACCATCATTACCTTAAAATTGATCCCATCCCTAAGAAATGTAATTTGTTTGACATGAAAAGTAAATTATTACATTATGAAATGTAAATTGATTGGTAATTGAAAGGATATTTGAAATATAATGTTTGGCTTGATTTGATTGGTATGAGACGAATTCTTCCTGCTGACTTTAATCCTACTATTTGGATCATTCCCAAGTTTTGACGATTGTTGGATGCTTCTCACATTCTAACAGTTGTTGTAATCATTTAGCACTACACAATCTTTTGGAGACTTCTTGCCACCTGTCCGAGTAACCACTCCAGGCCTTCTTGCTAACTTGATCGCATTCCGCTTGACCCCTCGATCGAGCTCCTGGATGACCATTTGTTGCTTGATCGAGCTCCTGGATGACCATCGGGCACTTGATCGAGCTCCTGGATGACATCGGGCGCTTGGTCGAAATCCTAAATGACCATCGATTGCTTACTCCAGCTCTTGTATGACCATCGGGCCCTTGTTCGACCTCCTGGATGGCTATCAGCCGCTTAGTCGATTGCTTAGTTTGTTTTTGAATTCCTCTCAACTATTCCTTGTCATGTCATCCTATTAATTATGATTCTATAAAAAAGCAATCCAAGCATCCTTAAAGATCTTTAACTGCAATATTTTTCCATTTCTATAACACATGTCTTTTCCAATTAGGTTTCCCAAAAACGGGCAGGAATATTGTACAACAAGGACGGGATTCTAAAAATGGACAAATCCAAAACTCAAGTGAGGCATACCACATGAAATAGCGGGGATTGAACACCTGGAGATGACAGAAGTTTTATATATGGATTATATTTGTTCCTATAGTTTATCTTAGTAATAACTCTGAATGGTTTAGATGGCATATAAACATCATGATCAGCTACAAGAAGGTTTCAGCGATGGATGTTATTGTTCCCACTATTTTATCAGTATGGCCTACTAGAGTTTTGGATATGCCTACTTTTAGAATCATGTCCTATTACTTTGTCTTCATTAAGCCTTCGTTAAACCTATATAAATATGAAATTTCAACTTCTCTACGGGAACTACCTTTGTGAGCATGTCCGCTGGATTGATTCTTGTATGGATCTTCTCAAGAATTATATCACTTTCCTCAGGCACCCGTCGAATAAAATGATGACAAATATCAGTATGTTTAATACATGAGTGATAAACCAAGTTTTTAGCCAAATTGATTGCGATTTCGCTATCACATTTAATCAGCATGGCCTCATGCTGAATCCTAAGCTAATATATTAATCTTCTCAACTAAATACCTTCTTTGAAAGCTTTCATCACCACCATATATTCGAGTTCAGTTGTGGAAAGAGCTACCACAGAATGAAGCTTTGACATTCAACTAATCGCACCACCCACCATAACAAACGAGTATCCAGAAGTCGACCTTCTATTATCCACATTACCAGCGTAATCAGCATCCACATAACTTATTAACTCGTCTTTGACTTGTCAAATGTCAAGACGTAGTACACGGTACCTCAAATATACTGAAGTAGCCATTTCACTACTTTTCCATTGTTGCTTATCGGGGTTAGCAATGGATCTGCTCACAACACCCACAGCGTGTAAAATATCTAGTCTCGTAGAGACCATGGTATGCATCAAATTGCTAACAATGCTTAAATAGGGCACACAAGACATTGCTCGCTTTCTTCATCTGTAGTAGAACATTATTCTTAAGAAAAGTCTAAAGTGAGCAACATGGGGTGTGTTAACCGATTTCATCATGTCCATACCGAACTTGACCAATACTCATGGACACTGGATCCCGAGTGAGGGGATTAGCTCTCTTTCCATGTGTTGCCTCTCTTGAGGGCTCTTTTTCTTCTTTTTTTTTTGTAGGGGGGTTAATAAGGTGTTATGTTTGACTAGAGTCACTACTAACCAATTATTTTGATCCTACAATCGGTTAGACCCTGTAGAAATGCTTAGGATTGAGAACCCAAATATCCTTAATCTTAAGATGAGTATTGAGTTTGTATTCCAGAGATTTTGAGTAAGGGACCACAGTTATAGGGAGGGAAGGTGTTAGGCACCCGCTCTGCCAGTACAAATGTAAGGTTCCTACTTCATAAGATCTGACTAATTTTCGAGGAATAAGATTAATTCTTGTGCACAAAAGATGTAATATAATGTAATGATAATGATGGCTAATTGATGAAAAATTTCGATGGGTATGATCTGATTATATCAGCAAGTCGCAAAAAGCATATGTTCAAACTGACCAAGTGCGGGGTGCTAAGTATGTTGAAATGTGATGCGTGGGATGCTCGATGTTATTCTTATGCTTATGATAAAATGATGACTAACTGGATAGGTTTCTAGTGGGTAGGCTCTAATTATATTGGTAAGTCACAGAGCATATGCCCACCAATTAGATATGAGAAATTGATGAAATGCAATGTAGTGATGATGTATTTGAGAAGCAAGGGGGTTGAGAAGGGAATAAGTATTGCACGATGCTAATGCTCAGGCTTAGATGAAACTAATTGAAGCGTGAATGATTGGATGAATGGTAGTGTCGCAAAGGCTAGATTGAGTGGCTCATATTAGGATTTAGGTGGCTCAAGAGACTTAGATTCTAGCTAGACTAGACTAGACTAGGGTTGGACTCTCTCTCTCTCACACACACTCTCTCTCTCTCTCCTTGGTGGAGAGATGGCTAAATGTAGTGGAGGCTTTCTAAATGCCTTCTCGATGGGAGTGGATGCTTCTTGATGGGAGTGAATGCTTGAAATGAGAAAGGGAGGGGTTATTTATAGCCTTGAAGCCTAGTTTTCTTGTAATTCCTACAAAGTTCATGAGGGAAAGGTGGTTAGAGAATTAAGATTAGAGATTACCACATGACATCATCTCATGGGTTAGATGAGGTGTTAAAATGATAATGTTGAGTAAGGAGATGGGCATCAAGGTAAATACACATCAACCGCATACTTAGGGTTTGAAAAAGAGGGACTCCACATGCTTGAGTGACGTCACCCCAAAGAGGGAGAGTGCCACGTGGCTGGAGGCAATATAGTTGTCGTCAATCCCCACTTGGACTCCTTACTTTAGCAGGCAACCTCCCTCACTCATGTAAATGCTCTGTTGTGAAGGACACTGCATTGAGATTTTACATGGTACTTCGATTGGGCTAGATTTTGGGCTTTGGTTTAAGCCTAGTTTTGGGGTTAACTAGGTGAGTTGGCTGGGTTGTTCGACTGGGCAGGCTGAACGAATGAGTTGACTTAGTGAGTTGACCAAGTGAGTTAACTCAAGGCTTAGGATTAAGTTGACTGGGTTGGTTGGGTTGAATGGGCTTACTAGGTTGAGTTTAAGCATAAGAATAAGTATTGCACGATGGGGTTCCTAGGGTCGGGGTTTTAGTTGACCATCCATCGATTCAAACTCAATCAGTTTATCGGCCTGGGGTGGGGTGTCTACAGATGTCCCTCTTTAGTAGATGTTATGTGCAACCGAATGCTAAAGCCAGTGGACATCCCACCTGTCAGACCCATAACCTAGTATTCATTCCATTCCGTTAGGTCCCTCGGTCCTTCCGGTCGAATTTCGGTGACCCACGACCTGTAGGTAGCATTTGCAATCATCCCTAAGTTCCACCCTGTAAACCCGAACCGATTCGACCCAAAACCTATGCCTTTGCGACCGCATCATCGTCGCGGTTTCAACGTTGCGTCTCGTGTGCCAATCCGAGGTATATATCAAAAGATGTACCCCGCGCCATATTTGGGTCATTGATCATGATGTGGGACCCACCTGGTGCTTGTGCATGTTTTCCCAGGTGAACCCACCCTAGTTTCATCATTTCTATGAGAGCTACTTATAGCCTAGCCTATAGCCCAACCTACCTAGCCTAGCAATCATGGATTTTTCTTCTCAAAAATAATCATTTCTCTCCCTATCCCATGTGCCATGATGGCTTTTCTTCCCAAGACCCATGAGTATCTTACAAACCCATGATTACTTTGCTATAACTCCCCATCTCTCTCTTTCTCCCTCATTCATTCTCTCCCCCATTTACAAGAGAACTTGGGACGTCCCACCCTTCTCAAACTTTCCAGTCCCTTCTTCCCTTAATCCCCCTCAGTCTAGCCCTCTAAAACCCATCTCCTCCATTAAAACAATTCCATTGGAGCTAAAGAACCTAAGGTTAGAAGAAGAAGGAAGATCTTAGAGGCGGGTGTGCTCATAGGCTAGTTTTCCTGATTTTTCTTTCATTTATTCTTGTATTTCATTCTTGGAAGCTTATAGGACCCACCAATCAATGGTGGAGGTCCTCTTTGACCCCGTAGGTGTGGCCAATGGCCCACCTTGTGCATGCATGAGCCATGATGGGGTCATTCTCCATGGACCCCATCATGATGATTTTCCTTGATCCATGTTTGTTTGGATCATTTAGACCCTAGATCCATGGTGGGGATGGTATCACCACCTCAGATTTTTTATTTGTAGGGCTATGCATTATAGATCCATGTGATAACTTGATGAAATATTATGATGTGTGGTTGTGATTGATGGAGAAGGATTCAATAGTGGCGGAGCCCTTCTCCTATGGTTGTGATCATTTCTCTCTCTCTCTCTCTCTCTCTCTCTCTCTCTCTTATTATTTCCCTGATGTGTGTGGCCACCTGGTGTGCCTAGGACGTCTAGACCATCCAGCAAGGTGGGACGCCCTTGCTGTCCGTTTTCTAGACGTTGGGTGTCCCACTTGCTGTCCATTTGTGACATGCAAGGAGACTTGATGTGGTGTCTTGGTCTAGGGATTTGTGGGGCCCACTAAGGTAGGCCACATCATCGTTTATTTGGGGTATTTCCCTTTGTCTAGCAAGTTATGGACTGATATGTCCAGCAATATGTTACTGTCCAGATATTTTGGGCTATTTTCTGGGCCATTGATTGCTAATTTTTGGTATGGGATTTAGCCTTGCATGTAGCCTATTTTTTTCTCCCTGGTGAGGGGTGTTTCTTGGAGGTGTGGACCCCACCTTGATGCATGATGGGAGCCACCTCCATTCCTCCCTGATTGGGATATCCATGGAGCAGGCCCAAGGGGTGGGACGGTCCAAGTCTCGAGACCGTCCAGCCACCCTGTATGAAGGGAAAACACGCTTATCAGCTTAATCTTTGGGGATGGTGGCCACTTTTGTGGACCCCACCTTGCTGTACATTTAGGGGTGCTTGTTGACCACCCATTTACCCCATTTTCAGGCAGGCCTAGGCCCACTCCATTGGGTGTACTGTGTAGGGACAACAATAATTTCCAACAGTATTTTTAGTTCTAAAACCTTGTTGTCCATTTCTGTAATTCCTGTTTGTATGAACCTGTGAGTTTTTTCCTTACCAATATTGAGGGTCACCTTACTGGGACCCATCTCAGGTGCATGTGGGCCATCAGATCAACCCATTTTTAAGGGGTTATTGTGCTGGGCTAACAGCCCACCTGCTGGACGTTCCAGCTGGGCTGACGTCCAGCAGGTGGTTGGCCACTCTTTCCTCCCATGCGGCCCACTTTGATCATGTGTTTTATCCACACCGTCCTCCTTTTGTGTGGCCCACTTGGACGTGGTTCACCTCCCCTGGTGGACGTCCACAAGTGGGGCCCACCTTGGGTGTTTGAAGGGCCAGCCCGTCCAGCCCATTGGGATCGCCCAGACCGTCCAGGCCATTTGGGAATATTGCTGGACTTGTAGTCCAGCAGCAGGCCCACTTGATTTATGTGTCGTATAAACACCTTCCATCTGGTGGGGCCCACTGTGATTACTGCTGGCCATCATGAAATCATTGTTCACTTAGTTTCACCATCTGCTGGACCTTAGCAGGCCCAGGAAGTTGGGTGGGATGAATGTCCAACAAGGCCTTAAGAAAATTTTGCGTGTAGCTGAATATTGTGAAGATGTGAGGCCATCAGATTGGGAGAATTGTGTACACACACCATGCTTATATTTTCTGAGATTTTTGGGCATAATTAGTGCCTTATGATGCCCACTTTTGGGCTGATTGTTGAGGACCATGACAGTCCAGATTTTTGGACGTCCAGCAAGCCCAAATAGCATTGGACGTCCAGTCTTGAGCCCAGTTTTGTGAATGGGCTGTTTTCACATTGTGCTGGACTTTGTGGGCTGAAATGTTATATGTAATTGGACCCTTGTTGCCCATCTATCTTGCCTAGTCTTGGGTTGAATTGTAGGGCCCATTTTGCCAAATCTTGGATATGCCTTATGTATTTGGGCATATGGGCTGCCCATAAGGCCCATCATAATGCATGAATTTGGTGGCCAATGTACTTGGGTCATGGTGTGCCCCATTGTGCCTATGTTGATGTATATACGCTTTGGGTCATTTCTTGACGCTCATCATGTGGTATGAGATGTTATGGGTTGCTACCCATTTTCTTTTCATAGTTGATCCGGGCCTTGGGCCTTGTTTTAGCTAGATTCCTTATTGGGCTGCCTTCTAGGGGACATGGTGGTTAAATGTCCACATTGTGAACCTCTCTAGGCCCTTTTCTAGGCTCATTCTCATCTATTGGGCCCATAGTATTGCTTACCTAGGCTTTGTGGGCTACCCCAAATCATTGGGCCCCCACTATTAGTTACGCATCTTCCATACCGTGTAGAATCGTCTAAGTACCTAGACCCGACCTTGTTAAGAGGAGAGTACAACATCAACGCATGTCATACTTAATTTATCTTCATTTCCATGTGCATCATATATGTGCTTGGTTGAGGAGTGATTGATCATGGTATGTGCCATTGGGCAGATTGTTTATGGGACTCCCTAAGTGATGGAGTTGCCCCACATGAGTGCGTTGTATGCGCAGGATTGATGCATGGATGATTGGTATGATTTATACATCCCGCATTTATATGACATCGTTAATATTTGCCCTAACATCATTAGGGTTGTAGCCTCCACAGGCACATCGTGGATGGCCAGATTTGGACACCAGAAATGCTTGGTTCTAGTACTGTGGGCACGTAGGATGCCCTTGGGTGAAAGTCCCAAAACCTTTGTGGTACTAGGAGATGCTACAACGTCGAGACCGAGTGGAAACATGATGGTGCTAATACCATTAGGTCGCGTCTCCCACTGTGTCGTGATCGGTTGGAAGGGGGTGTGGCCTTACTCGCCCAAGCGAGGGGCTATAAGCTAGGCTGAGTTCGACCAGTTCATAAATGAGTCCACTACAGACGTGTCGAGCAAGTGTTGGCTGACTACAGGTGGGTAGTGAGGTCCCTTATGCTCGCTGGGCTACGCGGCTAGGGAGGCAACAATCGGTGTGGAGCGTATTTAACCTCGATGATTTTCCAGAGAGGAACTGTACTGATGTGTGGACTTGATATAAGGACTGGCATGATCGCATTGCATATCGCATATGACATCTAACTATATAGGCACCACAACGCATAGCCTTAGTATGGCTGATGATATTCCTACCTTGCATTGCATAACTTTATTATGGCTGGTGGTATTCATGGTCTTGCTAGCATATTCCGCACACTCTGATATTGCATACTTGACACCTGTCCTGCACACACTTATACCACCCTCTAACCTTGCTATAAGATTATGCACGATTGATGTGTGCAGGTGACGTTAAGCAATAGTAGAGCAGGAGCAGGAGCGTGCCGCGGAGTTTCTTGTGGAATTTTTTTATAGCCATTCTGCCTTTCCCTTTATGTGCCATGTATTGTAAAGTTTTTATTCCTAGTGAATTTTGTGATGATGTTCCTATGGTTATAATTTGTGGGTTATGAGCTTGGTTATGCTGATTATGAAATAGACTTATGTTATAGAAATCCTCCTTATAGGATCCCAGGATCGGAACCCGGTGTATAGGTGTCAGGAGCCGAGAATGGGGTATTACGGAGGTTGTCGGTGCCGGATTCGGTGATCGAAAATTTTGTGAGTCCGGTTTTCGAGTTTGGGGCATGACACCACCTTTTTCGGTCAGTCGTGAATTTCGGTTTAGATTCATTGCCTGCCTTTATGGCTGTGCCATCTGGTTGCTTAGAAATACATAACTTGCCTATCTCACGAGGGTTCAAGAAAAATGTTGTGACTGTCCTTATGCCTTTTAGGGCATTGCAGGCTGCTAATTGCAACCCTTTACTCCTAATTAGTACTAACATAAAAAAGGTACAGTAGAACCATTACGCTTTCCGCGGCCTTACGATGGTACTGACCCAAACTAAAATGTTCATTATTTCCCAGATCACCCCATGAGTACTTGTTTTTCTTGATCATTAAAGTGATTAGCTACCATGCACTTTTTATGGCCTTATGGGGAACTCACTACGTTGACTTGGACTGGATCAAGTTCCCCAAGCATTAACGCCTCGGTATGTGCGTGTGACCTTTTCCATACAATCTTTTGTTTTTTATACTTATATTACAATTTGTCTTTTTGTAGTTTATATGATTTCTTCTAAGCAATCTTAACCTATCATCTTTTCTTAGCATTATCATTTGATACGATGAAGTTAACACTAGAGTTTAGTCCAATCGTGCTTTCATATGCATTCGGATTCGATAATCTCCAAGGAAACTACGAGACATCGGATCTTATTTGATTTTGTGTAAGTGCTTTATATATTTAGCACACATGGATTGTCAAATTTCGTAAGACAAAAGTGTTTCAAGTAAGAATCACAACTGTGTTTTAAGTATGAAATCACAACTACTCTACATGCCTAAAGATCAACTTAAGATCGAGATCGGCTTATGATCAACATGTTGTCTCAAGTAGTTGTCGCCCGATTTCAAAACAAGATTTAGTCAAAGTTCAAGACAAGTTGTCCAATGTATTTGCTAAAACACAGCTGGTATAACCTTAGAAAACCTTAGGTTAGGATCTTTAAAAAATTCATTAACTTTGGGTTATTAATAATGTTTTATCTCTGAAGTTCGGCCAACCTAACTTCTGGTTCGGCCAGCCTAACTTCCTCGGCTAACCTAGCTTCAAGTTTGGGCAAAATAATAAATTTTGTTGAAAATTCGGCCAGCCTAAGTTTTGGTTCGGCTAACCTAAACTTAAAATTCGGCTAGCCCGAGTGAGTTCGGGTCAAATTTCAGCAATACATTTCTGTGACATTCGCGGTAATTCGGCCAACCGATTGGAATATTCGACTTGCCAAATTATGATACTCGACCAGCCGAATTTGACCTCGGGCAAGTTGAATTTTGGATAAATCTTATCTCTAGCAATCCGATAATCGTTGGAACAAATCCGGTGGAATCTGGCCAACCGAAGCTATTCTTTGACTATCCGAATTTTCAATATATTTGGCTATAAATAAAGGCCTTCTCTTATTCTAAATCACAACGAAAAATCACTCTGAACCTTCTGCAAGTGAGAGAGAAGTTCAAGTCCTCGACAAGCTAATAACGTAGTATTTATAATTTATTTTTAACTTATTCAATTTCATTTCTCAAAGATCATTTCAATCTTATTTTAAAGAGTATTCTATACTCCTTTTTGAGATCTAAGCGAATTGAATCAAGTAGCATTTGAGTTTTTCATTTCTAAAAATCTTTAGAACCCTATACTCTTTCTTTTGAGTGAATACTGCCTCCACTACATTCAAGAAAGAAGTTCATCTGTTATAAGTTTCTATCGCGTCTTCGAATCTACGCTTGAAGATAAGTACATTATTTACTTTATTTCATTTAGGTTTGTCTAAGATAGCCTGTGAAAATCTCAGTGGGTTGATTTGTGATAGACTATGGAAATCACGAAGGAGGTTTTGGCTTGTGATAGCTCGTGAAAATCACAAAAGGGGTTTTATTGTGGTGAGCTCATGAAAATCACAAGGAATTGTATTAGGTTGTTAAGGTGAACCTGTGAAAACCTTGTTACAGTAAAAGCTAAAATTATAAGGGTAGTAATTTTGGGAGTGGAGTAGGTGTGGTTGTTTTAAACACCGAACCACTATAACTCCTTGTGCCTTGTGGTGAATGTTTATTTCCTTTTTGGTGGTGGATATTATTTAATTCTTGTGGTGAATGCTGTAATTATTTTATATTCCCTTACTAGTTTAAAAGATTAATTTTTAAGACATTCATGAAATAAAGTTGTCTTGCCTAATATTTTAGGTGAAGGTTGTCTACGAATTATTTGGAATCAAGGTTTTAATACTTAGGTGATTGAGATTTTGTATTCTTTACATATTCCGCATTTATTTCAATTATTTGTCATTGTCCTATTCACCCCCCCTCTATGAGATTGATAGCTCTCCTTTTCATTTTGCACTAGCTCCCGCTTAGAGATATGGAAGATCTCTTAGTGCCTCGGAAGTCTGGTGCTTTTGATTCTAAAAATATTTTTGTAATTTTAAAGTCACCCCACTATAGGGAGTGTTACTCGGTGGGGGATTTTTATTGTAAGATGATTTCAATGTGTCCATTTTATTTGGTTGTATCCTCCAAAGATACCTATGGGACTTTAAGTGAGTCAATTTTTATTGAAAACATGCAAGAGGTTAATGCATATACTGGTTATGATGGGGATTGTGGATTTTTTACTTTATTTCTTAGGTTTTGGTTGTCGTAATCAGGACTGAGATCTGTTGGGGATGGTTCATTTCTTGCAAGTATGATTAATGGTTGTGATCAAGAGTTTGATTTATTAATGATGATTAATTAGTTTCATCATCAGACATGGTAATCAGACTTGATTTTTTTTTTTTTTTTTGCTAATCTGGATCGTTGTTGTGGTCAACTCTGCCCTTATTATGGATGGTGTAGATATGTCTGTCGTTGGCGGTCAGGATTCTGATTTACGACTAATCTAGTCCACCATCCTGCACGTTGGCAATCAAGGTTTCGATCCACGACAGATCAAGTCCGTCATCCCGCGCATTGGCGATCAAGATTCCAATTCACGACCGATCGAGTCTGTCATCACGCGCATTGGCGGTTAAGATTCCAATCCATGGCCGTTTGAGTCCATCGTCTCGCACGTTGGCTCTATGGGGATTTGAAAATGTTTTTGGCATTTTTATAAGATGATCCGATTCATTGGATCACGAGTTGACAGCCGCATACAATGTTGGTTTTTATTCGATATATTTTTATAATTTTTTAAAATGATCCAGTTCATCAGATCATAAATCAATGGTTGAGATTAATGCCCATTTTTATTGGAATTGTTTTTGTGAATTTTGAAAGAAGATCCAGTTCATCGTATCGCGAATCGATGGTTGCGATCGATGTCAATTTTTATTAGAAATATATTTTTTTAATTTTTTTTGAAAGATGATCCAGTCCATCGAATTGCGAATCGACGATCAGATAAATTTTAGTTTTTATAGGAAATATTGTTGTGATTTTTGAAAGATGAACCAGTCCATCGAATCGCGAATTAACAGTGGTGATCAATGTCAGTTGTTATTAGAAATATGTTTGAGATTTTTGAAAATGATCCAGTCCATCGAATCACAAATTGAATGGTTGCGATGAATGCCAATTTTTATTGGGAATATTTTTTTAAATGATCTGGTCCATCGGATCATAAATCGATGATCGCGATCGCGATCAATGTTGGCTTTTATTAGAAATATTTTGGTGATTTTCAAAAGATGATCTGATCCATTGGATCGTGAATCAACGGTCACGATCGATGATAGTTTCTATGTTGAAAAGATTAGAATTTTTGAAATGCCTGGGATTTTCCTTCTTTCACATGCTCTGTAAGTGATAAAATGATTAATGCACACTTTAGTTGTTAAATTTTGTATAGTCAAAACAACCTAACAAGAGATCTGCAAGTTTAGTTCAAGATCAAGAGAAGATCAAGCTCAAGTTTAGTACATTCTCAAGAGAAGATCAAGCTAAAGATCAACTAATATTTAATTACAAGATCAAACTTGAAAGTCAAGATGAAGTCAGTGATCAAGTTCAAGATAAAGAAGTTCATATATTTCGCATATCTCAGGTAATATAAAACCTTAGAAAGACCTTAGGTTTAAATGTTTTCAAAATTTGTTTAAATTGGGTTTTTATACTTGTGTTTGCTTGGAATTTGACTAGCCTAAGGTTTGGTTCTACTAGTCTGAGTTTTCTTGGCTAGTCCAACTTCAAGTTGATGCAAAACTATTTTATGCTTGCAAATTTGACCAGTCAATTTTTTTGTTCAACTAATCGAAGACTGACCTTCAACTAGCCCGAGAAAATTCGGTTCCAAGTCCAGCGACTAAATCGTTTCAGAGTTTGGGATCTTTGACCAGTCGAAGACCATATTCGACTAGTCGAACAGAGCTCTTTGACTAGTTGAATTAGTCCTTAGACTAGTCGAAGATTGGATAAATCTTATCTTACGTAAATATGAAATCCGTTAAACAGAATCAGGTCTACTCGGGTTAGTCGAAGACTGCATCGGGCCAGTCGAAGATTCAACTTCTTTGCCTATAAATTGAGGTTCTCTCTCAATCCGAAAAATTAATCAATTATTATTATCAAAATTCTTCTACGAGAGAGAGAGAAGCTTCAGTTATTAGCAAGCTATTGAACGGTATTTATAAATTATTTTTATAGCTTTTGTTTAATTCCCTTAATCTCAGATTCTTTCATTCTGATTCTAAAAAGAATGAATACTACTATTTTTTTGAGATTTAAGAGAATTAATTCAAGTAGTCCTTGGTTTACACTTAATTAAAATCAATAGAACCTTGGACCTTTTCTATTTAACTGAATATTGAAAATCGACATTCAAGAAAAGCAGTTCTTTGGCTACAACTTCTGAAATGTCTTCTACGGTGAAGATGAGTATACCTTCAATTCTTATTTTGGTTTTTTTAAGATAGCTAGAAAATCTCAGTGTAGGTTTTGTTTGAGAT
Organism: Magnolia changhungtana; assembly: GCA_030180095.1. NCBI lineage: Eukaryota > Viridiplantae > Streptophyta > Magnoliopsida > Magnoliales > Magnoliaceae > Magnolia > Magnolia changhungtana. Next base: position 5,972,688 of record JASAUF010000459.1, read on the forward strand.
AGCCTGAAAATCTTAGTGAGGGGTTTGATTATGATAGCTCGGTGAAATTACAAGTGCATGAGGTTTTAAGATGACCTTGAGAAAATATTTTTCATAGTGAAAGCCAAGATTACGTGGAGAGTAATTTTGGGAGTGGAATAGGTGTGACTATTTTAGAACAGTTGTTGACACACCGAACCACTATAATTCTCTATGTTATGTGGTGAATGTTTTATCTTTTATGTAGTGAATGGTTGCATTTATATTTCAGTTGAAGTGGTGAATGATTATAATATTTATTTTTATTTACTCTTGCAAAGTTTGAGATTTTGATTTTAAAAGTATTTGTGAAATAAGGTTGTCCTTCCTAAACTTTTAGGTGAAGGTCGTCGTACAAATCATTTGAAATCAACATTTCAATACTTAGGCAATTGAGATATCTAATTTATTTATTATTCAGCACTTTATTCGATTATTTGACATAGTCCTATTCAACCCCCACCCCCTTAGGACTTTTTAAGCTCTCCTTTTCATGCTCTTTCCAAATTTTCCTCAATTTCTCATGAGATATTGGATATTGAATTAAAATTTAAAACTTTCCGCCATATCCCTCATTTACTCTCTCTCTCCTCCGTCACTTCAAACTGTGCAATATTCCTTACAGGAGGTCTTCCTAAGGTCTCTCTTTTCCCAATGGGAGAGGGTTAGGCCAAGTCCTTTCATAAAAGGGGGACTGTGCAGTAAGATGGCTATCGTCGGTCTCCCCTTTACTGTAACACCCTGTACTTTTCAGTACTCCGGTGTTACCTTAGAAGCAGTATATGTGTGTTGGAGCACATATAACATACACTATACTCCAACACTTGCTAATCCACAAAAAACCACCATCCATTGGATCTACATCATACGTAGGATGACCATTGGATGATTGCATAAACTGTAACTCCCCATACTTTTTAATACTCGAGTGTTATAATGGAAGCCTAATCTAGTATAAACACCAATCAAGCCTTACTAGACAATTGAATTGCACGTTATTTATCGAGTCACTAGAGAAACCTAATTTAGGATTTTAATAACCTTGCTAGACAATTAAATTGCATGTTATTTATCACAGGCTTTAGACCACATGATCCACTAATTGTTCAACTCATACCATGATCACTAAAAATCCAACCATATGATTATAAGATCAATCATAGGTTTAGATTATGCATATGTTCAACTGCAAGTTCGACCATCCAATCATTCATTGTGGATCATGGAATGTCTTGATCAGCTCACTAGCACTAAAGTCCACTTGGATGGGTCTTAAGGGTTCAAATCATTGAGATCACCATTGATTTCTACATGAGCAGTCTCTGAGACCACTATTGTATAAAGTAGACCTGATTCTATCATTTGTCTCAGTTTTTTAAGCACTAGCCAGCTAACCCACCGATTTATCATGTTCCAGATAACCTAATGATACATCAGCTCCCGAACCATACTACATAGCTAATCTTCCATTGATCAGTTACTTAGAGCAACCCAGGTGTTGTTAGGAACTTTTAAATCTATAGATGATCAACCGTAGTGAAATTTGACCATTGAGAGTGATCTGCAAACCGAATCATCCATTTGTTGATTTCCAAAAAGGATTGTCAGTCATTAATGTGAGACCCTGGATTGCAAGACCAACCTTTCATTGGGTCGTAATCCTGATGGGATGAATTACCATCTAATTGAATGATCTAGCCATCGAATTATAAATATCAATGTCAAAGCTTTATTAAAAGAGTAATAAGGGTGTTAGGTGTGTTGTATGTCAGAATTTGACAGGAATTTGATCGTTGGATCGACAAAAATCCCTAATTAAGACACAAGATTTAAACATGGCCCACTTGAGCCTTAGATCAGTCCCATTCTTGGGATCATGGCCTTACATAGGCCAATGAATTGAATGGTCAATATGGATTTCATCGAAATAGTATATGGACCCCACAGTGCACAGGGTGTGTACCATAGTGAGTGTGCACCCGTGGTGCATGGGACGACACAACACAGATAAACCGCCTTGACCCGAAAATTCCAAAGAAGGAAACGACTTCCTTCCCGTTTTGTTTCCCCCCTGCAGCCGTTTAAAACGGATTGCTTCCGTTTGAGCGAGATGGGGCCCACCTCCACTGCCCAGACGAATGATCTGAACCGTCCATCATGACGGGACGCCAAAACTGACGAAAAACATGTTGATCGTGTAAATCTTTGCACACGTGCGTGCTCACAGTGACAGGTGCAAGTGGGCTAGCGTATGTGCGGAGTTGTGTTTCAAGCCCTCCCAAGATCACCCTACTGTGATTAATGTAGGCCACCTTGAGCTGATCCAAACCGTCCATCGGATTTAGGCAATGGGCCCGACCAAAACCCAACTGATCTCACGAATTTTCCTACACGTGTGAGCACACGATTCTCGACCTAAACAGGACCTGCGAGCGGGTGGAAATTTCCAAAAATAGAAACTGTTTTTGTTGCCAGGTTGGCAATCTGCGTGCCACCTTTTCCTCCAATCTTAGTCGTCCATATGACGAAATCTCAGCTACCCAAATCCCTGGTTTAGGGCCTTCACTTGTAGCATAACAAAAACTGCGGTCGGTTTTGCATTACCGGTCGTAGGCAAAGGACGTTGCAAAGCAATGCAATCTAGGCCCTTTTTTTTGTTTTTTACAATCCAACGATTTATGATTGTTAGAGGGACCCTATAAAAGAGCTAGGGATTGAGTGAAGCAGGGCTCCTCACCAGTTCTTGTAGGTTTGTACAAAAACTAGTCACTGTCTTCCAAGTTCGAACCCATTGATTTAATCCCACTTGAGCTTCGATTTGAGGCTTCCCCAATCTCCCAAGGACTGAGCCAAACCACCCAAAAGAGAGGAGATCGAAGGAGGGGCCATGGATTCAAAGATGCCATGATCGACCGACCATCTTCCATGTTGAATTTGCACCATCGCTGGTGCTTGTGAGGCTGCGGATTTCAAATCTAAAACCATTGATGTGTAGCCCTTACGACCACCATCCAACGAAGAGAAACAAGAAAGAAAAAAGAGGGAGAATAGAGAGAGGGCAAGAGCGACTGCACTATATGGTAGCAACTCGAACTAAGCCAAGTTTGGGCTTAGTTCAGGCGAGCCAGGCCAAGTCTGTTGAGTTTGGGCCGTGCCTAAGTCAAGTCCAAATGCACCTGGACTTTCAATAAGCAAGAAGAAGAAGAAGAAATCGACGGTTAAGCTATAGTAGTTCGCTGTGTTCCACCGCCAGACCTAACTCGAGTTAGTCTGTGTCTTGACTCGCTGAGCCGACTAAACTCCAAGTTGATCAACATCCAGCCATCATCAGCAACCGCTGATCTCTGTCTATCCAAAGAAAGGATGACAGAGGGCATGTAGAAGAAAGGAGAGGAATGAGAGTGCATTGCTGCACTAGCTCAACTCGAGCTGAGTCATCGACTCGCTGGATATCGGGTTGAACAAGCCCTATCCAAGGCCAGGCATTGCTGACGGCCAGCAGAGAAGGAAGAAAGGGAAGGGAAGTAGAGAGAGAGCAATAACGAAGAAGAGAGTAGAGAAGGAAAGAAGAAACGAGAGAGGATGAGAGATGCACGGAAATCAACTAGGTCCAGCCGAGTTGACTCAGTCGCCACCTAACTAACACCAACCTAGCCATGACTTAGTGGCTTCTTGTAATGCCCCGACTTTTCAGGACCCGAGTATATGGCTCGTTTCCCAAAAACCTGAGTGTTAACCTTAAAGGATGGTCAAGTTCGAGTATATATATATTTCAACTATTAGAGTAAGCAAATGAGCATAGAATGGACAAATTATACGTAATGGAAAATTTCATTTACGTTTAGGATATACAAGAGGTCGCCCATAATGTCTTATACAAACCAATGTCTCGATATAACAAATAGAAAAATTCACATTATTTTGATACATGAGAAATAACAGAAGAATATAAACATAAGCCACAAGACCACGTAGCATCTCAAGGCAGATACAGTCATGCAACCCTAGCACTGGTACCTGGTTCCTCATCGGCCTGAACCTGAAAATCACTTAAGCTACCGATGCTACCTGTACGGTTATATTTCTTTGATAAATGAGTAGCCAACTTAGTGTGAACTCCCCTCAAGATTACACACCGCCACATTAGATAAACATAGTTATAAAAATATAGCAAGGCATACAAAACAATACATGATGTAATCTTATTAAATGCATGGATTCATGAATGCATCATCGACCTGGGGTGCACATCCCACTGTCGAAATAAAGGTTCGACCTAAGAGAACTAGCCACCTGTAAAAATACACAAAGGGACACCCGAGGAGAACCAACTATCTGGAAAAGACCATAATATATACATCGACCAAGGAGAATTTAATCACCCAGAAAAAACTATAAAGTATAGATCGCCCAAGGAGAATTTAATCACCCGGAAAAGACCAAAAAGTAAGGGTTGCCCTAAGAGAACTAGCCACCTGGAAAACATAAAGGTACGCCCGAGGAGAACCGGCTATCCGAAAAAGGACTATAATATATAAATTGCCCAAGGAGAATTTAATCACCCGAAAAGACCATAATATATAAATCACCCAAGGAGAATTTAATCACCCGAAAAGACCATAATATATGAAAATGCATGATTAGTCTAACCATTATTATTCCATTTTACAACCAGCCAGTTGAATAAAGCTTGAAGGTCACTACGGGGAGCTCAGAGCCTAGTGTAGGCTGACAGCTCAGGCATAGTGTCCCATTCTACCATCCCTGGCTCATGAGGCTACCACCTTAGGATGTTTAATGAATCCCAATCAACTAGTGGCCAATCATATTTAGTATATGGGGCTTACCATCGCATGGTTGCACAAAATAAAATATCGAACCCATATAGGGCAAATAGCAAACCAAAGCCACATAATGCGATATTAAAATAAACCACCTGGGGCAGATATCAAAATAAGGTACATAGGGTAAGTATCAAAACCATGTAATAAAGACCGTCCTTAAAAACCACTTGGACACAACCCTTGGATGGTAGGCCCACATCAATATTCAAATCACCCCACCACTTAATAACAACTAAGTCGAAGGTTCATTACAACCAAATAAATCGAGTTACATCCTAAGTGTGGGTGTACATTTATAAGTAGGGTTTCCCACTAATGTACCAGTTTAAATTCCACAAGCAATCCACAAGTAATTCACAAGTATGAGATAAATATGCAGGATAAATATTAAGCATGTAATATAACAATTCAATTTCAACAATTAACACACATGATTATAAAATCGAGATATCAACTATAAATTTAAATAAAAACTATAACTTAAGCTAATGGAAAATGGAATGCTCAAGGGGAAGAATCATCACCTTATTTGTCGGCTCGCCTTCTAAAGTTATTTGGAAGCGCGTACGCCCTTAAACTTAGATCCTACCATAGATTATGAATTTATATGGTTAAATCAAAGTTCTACAAGACCATCTATAGTCTAGATTATAACCTAAGGTTTAGGTTACTTATTCTTAGGGTTTTGGTGTAAAATTAGGACTTTCATCCTAGGGTTTAGTAAATGCTTAAACGCTAGGATTTAAATCCTGAATTATTCTTTTATTTTTATTATTGTACAACGGATCAATTAATATTCAAAATGGGAGTATTTATCAATCAATATTGATAATGATGATTCTTAAATTCATATTTAGATATCCCAACATTATGCAATATTTTCTATAATTACTAATAACCTACTAAGTAATACCTGTAATGATACTAAAATTTTGACTAACAATGATAAGGACCAATACTAACAATTATATTAACAAGAATTTTCTAATCCTATAAGGAAAATAATAATATGGTCATAATAATGAATTTAGTAATGGTAATAGATACTATGGTCTCACCTTTTTATGTTTAAAGTATAGGCCTAGGGTTTTGGTTACTTAGGCTTAGGATTTTATTTTAGAGTCTAATGCTAGGCTTATATTTTAGGATTTGTACTCTTATCATAATTATTATTGTTTATTTTTGTACCATGGATGAAGTAATAGCATTAAATGACCGGCATTAACAAATATATCGACATTATCTACTACTCTTATAGTGACTAATAATCTCTTAAATAATACATGCAATAATAAGAGTTTTACTAATCGTAATATAATAGTGACTAACACCCAATAATCATACTAACAAAATTATACTAATCCCATGATAATATTATTTAATGATGATGATCATAACTACCAATACTAATCTTTAAGGGTGAAGACTAAAACACTTATGTTTAATCATTGTGATTGGTATGTAATAACTTAATATAGGTAATTTACTAACGGTTAACCAGGCTTAGCGTTAGCAACCCTATTGATGATAATGAGGCTAGCATTGGTAATAAAAATTGAAACAAATTCCAAATCAGGAAGGAGAAGGTGGACTCACCTTAGTCGACTCAGTTGAGTCAACTTAGTTTCAGTCGGGTCATCATTTCTTTTCCAAACACTTTTCTTTTCTTCCCTACTGGCCGTCCACAATGTTTAGACAGCCCAAACCCCACCCGACTAGGTTGGACTCGGTTCCAACTGAGTTAACTCAGCAGTAACTCGGTACAAACTCCACTTCCTTCTTTCTCTCTTTCTGCCTCCTCTGCTCTCTTCCACATCATCATTTCTTCTTCTGGAACCCCATGAATGCCCAGACCAGACTCAACTCGACTCACACCCATCAACGAGTCGAACTCGGCTCGGTTCAAGTTGCCTGGTGCAACGGTGTACCCACTCTCCTTCTTTCTCTGTCTCCTTTCTTTCTTCCTTCATTTCCTTTCTTCTCCTTCTTTTTCTCTCATGCCGGAAGTCCAGCAACAACACACAGAAAAACAAGCCCAACCTGGACCGAACTCGGCCCAGTGAGTTGGTCTCGCCAGCTGGTCGGGCTGGCTCGATTCGGCAGCGGGCGCAACGGCTGCACCCACTCACTTCTTCCCTCTTCCTTTCTTTCCTTTCCTTCTTCCTCTTCTCATTTCCTTTATCTATTGCAGATTTGAAAGTGGAAAGGGGCCTTGCCTGACTCAGTTCGGTTTGAGCAGACCAAGCCATCTCGGACAGTCCGGAGGTGGTGTGGCATGGTGGTGCAGTGCAACGACCGCACCACCATCTTCATGATTCTTCCTCCTCTCTTTCTTCATTCTCTTCCTTTCTCTATTCTGCTTCTCATCTCGGTGAGAACTCTATCATGGCACGAATCGGCCTTACCTGAACCGCGACTCAGTGCAGTTCCAAACGAGGAAGACGACCAAGCGACAATGGTGGATCGATGTCTGGTGGGTATTCCTTCGAGCTGACTGATCTAGAAGGTGCGTATAAGCTTGGAGGAGCTTGGAGAATGATCAGAGGGGAGCTCCAACGAGGTTTCCCTGGTGGTTTCAAAGGAATGAAGAAAACGACCATTTCTTTCGTTTCGAACTGTTACTAGTGATGAAGAGCCCTTAGCTCAAAAATACCTTACCTTTATGGCTTGCCCTAACGTTTCTAAGCCGTCAGATTGAGAGAGAGCGATGTGGATCAAATCTAGGGCTTCCATCCACTCTCTCCTCGTTGAAAATATCATGCCACATGACTGGATTAGTTGGCAACAACATTGCCATTTTCCAACGGCCAGGATTGGCTCTCTATGGACAGTTGAGGTTCGAGGATGGGTGTTCACGCGGATTGCCAAGCTAGAAGGAAAGCTGGACTTTCTATTTTTGGGAATTTTTGTGTTTGTAGGGCTTGTTTAGGGCAAGGATTGTGCACAGGCGAGTGCATGCCAACGGGTGAAACCACCTAGGGTTCGGTCAGAATTCCATGCCTCGCACGATGGATGGTTTGGATTGTCTAGATAGACAGCGTAGGTGGGCCATTGATCAAAGAACAGACGTACATCTGTCCGCTATTTTCAAACAGAAAGAGAGAGGGAAATCTCTCCGTTTACGGATATGATGGGTCAGTGCTAGTCAAACCAGCTGCCTGGTTCCGTGCACTTTGTGCACGGTGCATTTAGTGCACTCGCACTTCATGCTTGTGATAAATCTAGTCCGCCCATTCTATTTCTGGGTCCCAAGCAGGGCCTCTTACCAAAAATCGGGAAGATCTAAGCTTGATGTGGGCCATATGTGTTCGTCTACGTCCTTTAAATGTTGACTACATTGATTTAGCGGTCGGATCACCCTGGAACTGAACGTTAATGGTTGGAAAGGTCCAAGGGACCATTTTAGCTAGAATCAATAATTAGATTATGAATATATGACCCTTTGTGCATTTATAACAGAAAGTAGCATGTTACACTACTCACACTGAATATTATTTATTATTACCATTACTATTTTATTATTATTATTATTATTATTATCATTACTTATTTTCTTTATATATTTTGTCATATATAACTTGTATTAATATATATAAATTATATGAATATCAGTAAGCAGAGATTAATATATGTATATATATTATTTGTACATTATTTGTATGGTCATATATGTGTTAAGTTTTAAATTTTATACAAGTTATCAAATTGTTTGAAATATGTTAGTCATTATAAATTTTCCCAGTATATTTTATTTTTACGCATCACAAATCTTATAGCTTGTAATTTATATTAACGATGTTGCAAGTATATGCATATAATATGGATATAGTTACATATCATTTTAATGTGAAACTTTAAATATTTATAAAATATATAAATAGCATTTCATAGTATACATATATATATTTAGGTTGTATTATTTTCTTGTATTTATATTAAGTTAAATAAAAGGGTAACACTCGAGTACTGGAAAGTACAGGGTGTTACACTTCTCCTCAGGGTGAATCTGATTCCTCTACACCCTAACCAAGTTAGCTCCTCAGGTAACCTCCTCATGTGATCCATTAATCTAAATGTGTAAGGTATAGGTCATTAACTCGGTGGCATATGGAGCTTAGGTAGAATCAATTTAATTGGGTCCATTTAGGCAACATTGTTTAGAGAACCATCGCAAGCAAAATCCCAAACCGAGTGTAATCGAGAATCAAGCCTATCACCACCTTATGACAACTTCAAGTATAGTAAGATGGTTCCCCAATGTCTCATTACTTAGGAATTATTAAGGTTGATTGGTTGCCTAATTCAATTCCTTATATATTATGTCTTCATCTAGACTGGTAGCTCCCATTTAAAGTTGACCCAAATCAATTGCCTTACTCCAATTAGAAGGGGAGCAAGTATGATTCAATCTTAAGAAGCACACACATACACCTTCTAAGAATAACGCCATTAGGAGGAACAACTCTCAAGGTGGACTTTTTCCCTTAAGCTTTCCATTTTCATAAGTAATAGTCTTTATTAGAATCACAATTGTTATCTCATAGTATGCGATCTCTTACACTAGTTATGAATTCTTAAGACATGATTTATATTTGATTTATAGTTTCTAGTTATAAACTATGATTGCATGCGATAGTTACTTACATGATAACTCCCATATTAATCGATAGTTCACATCATGACCTATTGTGATTATTATGCTTAACATATGTTTGCCATGCTATAACTATATACTTTCATATGAATTGTTGTAAGTCACTTATGGATTTATATTCACTACACTTACTAGTGGGTAATCCCTCTTGTGTATGTGAACCCATACTTAGGATGTAACAAGATGAAGTGTGGTAAGAAATGAACCCTCGATTTAGAGGTTATATGAGGCATGGAACACTAATGTGAGATTTACCATCCATAGGTCATACGGCTTGAGTGGCTTAGAAATGACCTCTTTAACCACTCTGATTTAACCTTACCTAACCCCTTTGTTGTCTCGATTTAATGTTCCGAGCACCCTTTTACCGCTGCGATTTAACATATGTCCCATGTTTTGATGGTTATCTTGCGTGGCTTCGATGGCCTATAACCATGCGATGGTAATCGCTACTTATTGAATTTAATTGGCCACTGGTCGACGGGAATCCATTAAACATATTAAGATGGGGAAATCTCATGAGCTGGGGATGGTGGTCATGGAACACTATGCCCAAGCTGTCGGCCTAGGCTGGGTGACGAGCCTCCCATAGTGACCATTGAGTTACTTAAATTGGCTGATTGTAATTGGAATAATAAGGTTTAGCTAATCATGCATTCATAGCATACTGGCGATGACGGGTGGTTAATTTTGGATGTTGTAGCACGTGCCTTTAGGATTAGTAGGGTATCGTTTTGCTAGCTCCCAGACCATCAACTATCGACCTATGTACGTGATGTACAATGGCTTGGTCATTATGTTGTATGTAATGTACGCATGTGATATGCTGCACTGGTGACCAGTCATATACATGGGTGACGAGCCCAAGTCCGCTTGATAAGCATCCCTAGGTCGATGTGCATTCTTGCATCTATGCATTTAAATAAGACTGCATCATGTATTGTTTTGAATACTTGTTATTTTTAACTATGCTTAGCTAAAGCGGTGGTATGTAATCTTGAGGGAATTCACACTGAGTCAGCCACTCATCCATCAAATATATAACCATATAGGTAGCACAGGTGGTTTAAAAGATGTTCATGTCTTAGAGCAGGGTGCAATTATTAGGGATGCATGGCTGTATCTACCAAGAGAAGTTGCGTGATCTTGCGGCTTAAGTTTATATGCATTTTATTAATTCTCAAGTGTAGATTGTGTAATTTTTGTATTTGCTATTGTGAGAGACATTGGTTTGTATAAGTCATTATGGGTAGCCGATCGTATACTTTGAATGTGAATGCAAATTTTTCTTTATGATTGATTTGTCCATCTTCCACTAATCCGCTAACTCTAAAAGAAAAAGAAAAGAAAAGAAAACCTGAATTTGACTATCTTTAAAGGTTAACACTCGGGTTTTTGGAGAACGAGTCATATACTTGGGTTCCGAAAACTCGGGGCATTACACAAACCTATTTGAAGAATTGATTGTTATAAATGATAGTTAAATACATTCTAATAGTCATAAAACCCTAAATCAGAAAATCTAACCATTGGATTGTTGAGATCAATGATTGATTGTCAAAATATACATTGTGTTTCCTTCTCAAGAATCCGATCCACCGTTCGTTAACTTCTAAACTAAGTTGCGAGCAATACACAACTAAGATTATAAGAATTAACTAATTAGACTTTAATTCCAATATTAATCACTTTCTGGACAGTCATTAGACCCTAGAACCCTTTGGATTGATGTTGTATAGACGTAGAAGAAATTCTATTATTAGATTGTTTAGAACTCCTTTTTGTCACACAAACGAAGTTGTGTGGCGCACTTGAGATATGAATTTGCCCCATCCTTAGACTGATATTCTCTTAGTAGTTACAAAAGTCAAATGGACCGAGTAGATTCTTCAATACATCATAGTGGACACCACCTTGTGTGTTGTGCATACACAGCACAGGTTCACCTACAGAGCACTGGACTAAAAACCTGGTCAAATTGGGTTTGACCGACCTGAGCCTGTAGAGGAAAAATTCTTCTTCTATTTCTGCTTTCCACTAGCGTCTGTTTAAAACTAGACAATATTTGAGTGAGAGGTGGTGTGACACGTCTATTATCATTTTCGTATGATCTGACATTTCGGATGATCTGAACCATCTATCAGATGCGAAATTAGATTCTAATCAAAACCCTATAAGTGTTATATGAGGATGTGCGTGTTCGAATGCACAAGTGCTAGTGTAAGAAGACTTGTTAGGAAAAATATTGAAAATGGAAAGTCCATTTCTCCTTGCTGTGCTAGCGAACCGAGTGGCTGCCTATAACACCCTGTACTTTTTCAGTACTCAAGTGTTACGATTGTAGTTCAAGTTAACAACTTGTGTGAAGGTACACACCCCACATATGATATTCACTAGCAATTGATAATTTTAAATCCACCCATTTCAAACTATTGATTCTAAGGATGGATAATCATGTCTTCTTGAAACTAAACCTTAAGTATAAAATTTGAGTCATAGATCACCAAATCCACCATTCATCAGGGTCCAACTTAAAGGTCTGCCACTTGATAATCACACTTGGACCATCATACCATGAATTCAACTATGGATCTTCATGTAGACAAATCCTAGGACCCTTAGGATCACTGCGAGAAATCTAAATCCTTAAATCAAATGATCTATTCATTAATTTTAAAGATGGACCATCACACCTTAGTGAAATCAATGCCAAACCTCAAAAGGCCTAATTATGGGAATCCGATCGCGACAAAATTTCACATAATGCTCTAATAGAACAATTGAACCGTACATTGTCAGTGTCAGGACCCAACTCAAAAGATCCACCGTTCATTAGGTCCATGACTCAATGTGAGATGATGTAACATATAATTACATGACTTAGCCACCAGATGGTGAAAGCAGCCGTTAAAAAAATAATCTATCCATATTAGCTTGGAGACATTTAAAAGCATTGGTGATTAGATTGGGCAAGGATCCGATCGTTAATTATCAGTAATCGTCAATGAAGCAATAAAATCCCCGTCGTATGGCCAACTAAGCTTTAGACTGACAACCTTAATAGGAGATGTAAAAGCAGTTGAATGGAGTGGATATCACTCGTGAACATCAATGTGGACCCCACCTTATCTGTTGTCCATAAAGCTTGCGTGCACATGCAGCACCCCAAACTTTCAACATGGTTAAACCGTGTTGCCCATAGATTTTATGAAAAGAAGGATTTCTCCTCTCTTTTTAGCCCAGCGACAGTTCGAACGGACGAAGTCTATTTGGGTTCGATTGTGGCCCACCATCATGGGCTTTTTTGTTGATCTGAATCGTCCATCAAATCCGCTCAATGGATCAAACCAAAATGACATGGATTTCGCACATACTTGCGAGTGTGTATGCACACAAGCATTGGCTCAAGAGGAGATGTGCATATGAATGTTTTTGAAAATGGAAACCATTTTTTTATAGATGGCAACACACGTGCCTGCTCATCCTTAAATCCTACTTGCTCATGTAAATATATCCCAACCCTTTGTTCTTACCTTAGCTTTGAGGTTTCCTCGTTTATCATTTGGATTGTTTTCACCACCGTAAGTGACTCCGTACCCACCAAGTTTGGAGGAATTCTTGGATGATCGGTGGATCCCACAATGATCATAGGACCAATCCAGACCATTCAGGTACCTCAACACGAAGAATGGCCCACTCAATCAAAATCCACCATGATCGATGGATCATCTTCCTCAAGTGACGGGAAAAACCCATCTTCCTTAAAGTGGACCCTATCTTCCGATCAGGGTCGTTCATTTGGTAGACCATAATGTAGGAAGTCCTATTGCAACATCAGATTCCAGCCATGCAAGCTTTATTTGGTTACATTGTCACGAAACATCACGGATTAAACAAGTAAAACTGTAACTAATCCTTCAATTAGTTATGATCCGAACCCTCTAGAAAATAATTAAAATACCCTATAAATGAGGCCACCTTTTAGGGCAACCCTTTCTAAAAATAGGAGGTTTTAGAGAGAGGAAAGGAGTGTCGTTCTTCCCTGCCGCATCAAGTGTCGACTCGGTTTGAGTCGCTACATGTTCGGGTGAGTCTGGATCCACTCCCATTCAGCTGAAGAGGAGTGAAAGAAGGAAAGGAGATTAAGAAGCAAAGGAAGTAGAAGGAGGAAGAAAGAGGAAGAGCAACGAAAGAAGGGGAGACCCGCTGACTCGTTATGACCGGTAGAGTTGAACCAAGTCAGCTGTGGATCTTCTCGGTCCGAGTATTGCTGAATTGGGGCTGACTCGAGTCCAGGCCTTGTAATTATAATAGAGAGGGGGGAAGAAGAAGAAGAAGAAGAAGAGAGAGAGAGAGAGAGAGAGAGAGAGAGAGAGAGAGAGAGAGAGAGAGAGAGAGAGAGAGAGAGATGAAGAAGTCGCTCTTCGCTGCTGGTTCCCATAGCCAAGCAGGTGACTGGACATCTAACTTAGTCCAAGTCTTAGTTTGTTCAGACGCTGGTCTGAGTCTCAACAATGCTTAGAGACCTCTGGATTCTTAGAGAAGAGAGGAAGAAGAGGAGAAACAACAAGAGGGAAAGAATAAGAGCATTGCTAAGTTGACTCGGCTAAAACTCGCCGAGTCAAACTGAGTCGAGTCAGGTCTGGTGTGGCATCCACTACTGGACCAACTAGAGAGAAAAAGAAAGAAGAAGAATATGGAAGTGAAGGAAAGAGAAGAGAAGAGAAAGGAAGGAAAGTGATGCCATCACCGAGTTGAGCTATTGAGTCGACTAATGCGAGTTAACTTTTTTTTTCTTTTTTTTTTTTCAAATTAGATATTTGATTTATCATTAATTGAATATTTGATATTTGATTTATCATTAATTGTTATTACTATAATTATTATGATTATTAAACGGTTAGCCATTAGTGGACTATTCATGATAATATTAGCTATTATGAATAAAATTTTAATTACTAAGTATTAGTATTTTATTTATCATTTTAAAATATTATCATTACCATCGCAATGGTTATTATTACCATGTTGGTTAATATTAATTATATTGTTATGATAATAATTATTTTGTAGTTACCCATATTATTAATATTTTACTTAATTATACATCAATTATAGTGCAAATCCTAAAATCTAGGCCTACACCAAAACTCTAGAACGAAACCTTAAACCTAAGTAATCCAAAATATAGGATATGATCTTAACCATAGATAGGGTGTAAACTTAGATCTAACTATACAATTTGGAAATTCATGATAGGACCTGATCCTAAAGTGCGCGCGCGAATTCTAACGAGCATTGAAAGGTGGACCTGACTTGATTCGGTGAGGGTCACCCTTCAAGCTTTGCTACATCATGATAGTTAGCATTGTTCATTTATATTCATTGATTGCTTAATATAGTCTTAAGAGGAAATGATGGTAAATGTTAGTATATACATGAGTTATTATTTACAAATGATTGATGATTGGACTTTAATTCAATTATATGAACATGCTATGGATCTCAAATACCTCGGTCTAGGTTAAGATGAACATTTTATATGTTTAAGTGCTATTGAGATTGCACGTGACTTGTTTTACTACTTGTAATGGCTTGATGATGTTTTTGGAGGTCCTCGAACTAGTGGCCACTTTGTCTAATAGATTAAATGGAATGTTTGTTGTGGATTTACCATTCAGTGGATCATTTGGGCCTATGTGGCTTTTGGAGAATAATCCCTTCACTAAATGGAATTTTTGCCCCTTGTGGCTTTGATGGAATAATAGACTTATGTGGCTTTGATAGACTATTTACATATAACCTTGTGATAGTAAATTCTACTCATCGAGCTATGATTGACCACTAGTTGAAGAGGTCACCTTTAAAACATCCTATTTTTTAGATTCCCATGAGTTGAGGATGGTGATATAGGATATTATGCCGAGTTGTTGGCCTATTCTAGGTGATGGATCCTCATAGTGACCTTTAAGCTTTCATAAATTGACTTGTTGTAATTGGAACAATAATAGATGTGCTACGTTTTGTGGCATGCCAACTTTACCGGTAGTTGATATAAGATGCGAGGTTTTCTTAGGTCACAATGGCCTGTATTGTAAAGTACTTTACCGAGTGATCTTAAGTTATCGTCGCGTGCATTCGACTACCATGGATTGTCTTTTTCGCATGGACTTTTCTGAGTACCTAGTTTTTCTTGGGTGTATTGAGGAGGCTAGATCACCTTGGGTGTCACGCCCTATACCCAGAAATCGGATTCACAGGAATCCTGTTCGCCAAATCCGGTGCCGACAGCCTCCATAGTATCCAATTCTCGACTCCTAGCGTCCATACGCCAGATTCCGATCCTGGGATCCTACAAGGAGGATTTTTTTTTTTGTACATTTAACTCATAATAAGCATGACCACAAGATTACCCAATTCACAAAGGCAACATCATCATCACATATCCACTAATATAATTATTTGAGTAAAATGCTGAAAGGGAAATACATAAATAAAAAATCAAGCTCCAGAAGTTCGCTGCACGCTCCAAGCTCAATACTGCTACAACCTAACATCACTTGCACACATCTATCATGCATAAGCTTATAGAAAGTTTAGAGGGTGGTGTAAGTGTGTGCACAAGGTAAGTGTCAAGTATTCAACGCAATGCCATCATCATATAGTACTCAAAATACTAATAATCCATGAATCGTATAATATCGGAATAAGCAGAATTACTAACAAGATTATGAATTGCCAGAGTAAGTAGAAATATTGGCAAGATCATAAATTATATGATAATAGAGTAAGCGAAAATACGGACAAGTCCATTTGTCAATCAATATCAGAATACGTAATGTGGAACAGTTATGCAATAAGGAGTCATAAAGAGTCAAATATCAGATGCCGAAGATACAATGCAAATCCTGCTAAGTCTGTCTAGGCCATATAAGTACAGAAACATAACAACCCAAAATGTCATATGCCTGTGGATGTAATGCAATATACGATGTGAATGAAATGACCATGCTGAAGTGTAAAGTCGGGATGATAGTACGTGGTATCGTAGGCTACGGGGTCCACCATAAGGGACTTTTATCCAAACCAGTCCCATACCTAAATTTGGATAGTCAGGCTCAACGTGGTAAACTCCTGATCTCAGGTTAGTCACGTGCCCAACCGAAATTTTTATCATAACGAAGGTACATAACAATTAGTTGCGCACAACTAGCCCGAGTGGATAGTGAATGAATGAACGAATGAGCATGCAACTCCTACTCAATAAGTCCACATATCAGTACGGTTCCTCTCTGGGAAATCACCGGGGTCTATTACACTCTAAACCAGATTGCCGCCCCATTCCGTACAAGGTGAGTAGAAGAGACCTTACTATCTGCCTGCCAATATCGGGCTCGACTCATCAATAGCGGACCTATTCCTCGAGCTGGTCAGACTCAGCCTAGCATTGCCCCCTCCACTCAGGCGGGTAAGGCCGTACCCCCTTCCAACCGACCACGACACAGTGGGAGACGTGACCTAACGGTATACGGTCCTCATAAGCTTATGCATCCACTCGGTCTAGACGTTGGAGCAACCTCTGAAACCAAGAGGGTTTAAGGACTTTCACCCAGGGATATTTATACCACCCCATGTAGAACAGATTTTCGGTGTCCTATCTGGCCATCCACGATATGCCTGTGGAGGATATAACCCTGATGTCGCTAGGGCGTACGGTGGTCATGTCACATAAATGCGAAATGTATGAGTTACACAGGGCAATCATGCATAAATCTTGCGCATACCGTGCGCTCATGTGGGGCAACTCCACCTATCAGGGAGCCCCATGAACAACCTGCCCTATGGCATATGCAATGTCAATCACATCTCATAACAAGCATGCAGATGATGCGTATGGGCATGAATTATGATGCTATGCTATCACATACTCATAATCGGTGTCATAACCGGCATCAACCATCGGCCTTGACAATGTGGACATTAAACTAACATTGCCCCCAAGGAATGGTCACATAGAGCCCAATATATAATGGGTCCACGGCCTCGCACAAAGGTCTAATATACAACACACTGGGCCTTACTCAAGGGTCACATATACATAACAGGCGGACCCTACTCATGAGCCTAATACATATCACAATGGGCCTTGCCCATAGGCCATGAATGCATCCTAATGGGCCTTGCTCATGGGCCTTAATGTCACGCCCCAAACTCGGAAACCGGGCTCACAAAATTCCTGATCGCCGAATCCGGCGCCGACAGCCTCCATAGAACCCCATTCTCGGCTCCCAGCGCCCATACGCCAGGTTCCGATCATGGGATGCTACAAGGAGGATTTTCAGCATCCGTTTAATTTGTAATAAGCATAACCAAGGCATAACCCACAAACAATAACCAAAAACTCCATCACATTTCCACTATGATCAAAAACTTTACAAATACAATGAGCATAAAGGGAAATACAATGGGAATGAACAAAAAAAAGCTCCAAAAGATCTGCTCTGCGCTCCTGCCTCAGTGCTGCTGCGTCCTTGCGTCACCTGCACGCAACGGTCGTGCATAAGCTTATAGAAAGCTTAGAGGGTGGTGAAAGTGTGTGCTTGGTAGTAATGCGGTTATGAAGTATCCAGTAATGCGGAACATGTGACGTCTCATGAATACTACTAGCCGTACAAGGCTATGCGATCTGGCATGAATGATGTCGGCCATACCAAGGCCATGCGATGCGAAATGCAACTCAAGCATACAAATCCTCATCTAAGTCCACATATCGTACGACTCCAAATGCGGGATGGGGTCTAATACACTCACAAACCGAGTGCCGCCCCATCGCCCGCAATAAGGTAAGTGGAAGAGACCTCACTACCTGCCTGCCAATATCGGGCTCGGCTCGTCGGTAGCGGACCCATTCCTCGAGCTGGTCAGACTCAGCCTAGCATTGCCCCCTCCTCTCGGGCGGGTAAGGCCGCACCCCCTTCCAACCGACCACGACACAGTGGAAAGCGCAACCTCCTAGTAATCGGCCATCGGCGCTCGTGCACCCACTCGGTCTAGGCGTTGGAGCAACCTCTTGGTACCATAAGGGTTTAGGGACTTTCACCCAGGGATATCTATAGCACCCTATGTAGAACAAGATTTCCGGTATCCAATCCTGCCAACCACGATACGCTGTGAAGGTATGGCCACGATGTCACTGGGGCGTACGCGGTAACAACATCACACAATGCGAATGCATGAAACACACTATCGATCATGCGGCAATCTGCGCCATCGTGCACTCATGTAGGGCAACACCGCCTAAGCCTGGGAGCCCCTAAACAACCCGAGAAGGCATATGCTTTATGATCGGTCACTTCTCATGTCAAGCATACATATGATGCGTATGATCATGAATCATGGAACTATACTACACATGTTATAAAGTAATGAACTATTCTTGCATGACACGAGATGGGCCTAGACATGGACGGCCTACACATACCCAAGTATGGGCCTATCGATGGCCCTAGGGAGAGTCATAATGCGGACATTTAACCAACACCATACCTTGCATGATGTGGACGTCAAACCAACATTGCTCCCAAGGCATTATCTGTTGTAAACATCATTACATAAACCATGTAGGGATCACACATTGCAATGGACCTTAGGTACATCCCATTGGGCCTTAAATACATCGAATGGGCCGTGTCACATGGGCCTTATATTCATCAAGTGGGCCAAATCCATGGACCGCACCAATGGGCCTTAAGTGCATTGCAATGGGTCGTAACCCATGGCCTCTATAGTGCATCAAATGGGCCTAACCTCATGGGTCATACGTGTATCAGATGGGCCACACCAATTGGGCCCCATACGTACATCGAATGGGCCTTAACCCATAGGCCCTAATACATCTCAATGGGCCTTAACCCATGGGCCTTAAGTATGTCAGGTGGGCCTAAAAGGTTGGGCCACAAAACAGATACCAAAGTGGGCTCACTTGAAGTTTGGATCTGCCTCATTCTTTAACTCATGCTCTAAAATGATATTTCACAATGGATAGACGGATTGGATGTCATATGTGCATCATGGTGGGGTCCACATGCGGCCCACCATAATGTATATATAAAAATCCTAAAATAATATAGATATATAATATATATATAATATACATATATAATATAACATATATATATATATATATATAACATATATATATATATAACATATATATATATATACACACATAGCACACGCACCACGCACACACACGCATGCACACACGCACGCACACACACGCATGCACACACGCACGCCCTCACACATGCACGCCCTCACACCCACCGTCCCTGGACGGTGGGATTTAATAAATACATGGTCAGGCTCCACCGTCCCAAAGGACGGTGGTCAAAACACATAAATCCTTTGTGAGTCCCACGTGGGGCTGTAATGTATATACACCATCCAATCCGTCCATAAGGTCACGTGGGCCAGTTGGACGGTGAAAACAAATTTCACCTTGATCCGGAACTCCGTGGCCCCAAAGGGTTTCAATGGCAGATGTTCATCTCACTGTTTCTGCGGTGTGGGCCACTTGGCATGGATGGAGTTGAAACTTGGAGGGGGCCCACTTACAGGAGTGGCCTACCGAATGAGTGGGTTGGATGGAAAAATACACATCATGGTGGGGCCCACGGCAGGAGCCGTGGGTACCGCCGATCGTCCGCCCACATGCCAGCGGCCTTTCTCGACAATGACCCATAAGCATGGCTAATCTTGATTTTTATTTTATTTTATTTTTTATTTGTTTTCCTTAGAAAATTCATGTGTGTGGCCCGCTAGGAAAATCCACGGTGGCGCTCACATGCCTGAAATACACAAAATGAGTCTAATATCCAGATATTTTTAGCGTCAGAAAGCAGAAAGGAGGGCTTGAATAACTCTTGAGCGGTAGGAAATACGGTTTCGATGGTATGGTCGCCCGATCATCAGATTGACCTCATTTTTCGGCTCAACGCCTAAAATGAGTTGGGGAAAAGGAATGAACGGCATGGATCGAACCCTTACATCAGTGAAGCCTATATGTGAGGTCACCCAAAAGCTTGAACCAAGCTTATATCTTTGTTTAAAAAACTAACGTCCAGGGCGATCGTTTTACGGCTCAATGAAAACTACAATGTGGCCCCGCCTAGGTGGGCCACTACACGTTGATAGTGTGCAACATTCATACATATCAAGTGGGCCCCACCTACAAATGGGTTGGATCCTAAACATGTTTTATGGTGGGGTCCAACAGGGTGGGCCACATGGCCATTTCATCACATAAAAGGAAGAAGAAAAGAGGGAGAGAGAGAGAGAGAGAAAGAGAAATCGGTGAGGACGGAGGGACCCCGCCACTATGGGCCCTCCCTTGCAATAGATCATACATCAAATGGGCCTTAAAGCATGTGGGCCCATAAAAATTGAAACTCAACGATGGAGATCATTTCTCCACCAATATGGACGGTCTAGATGACCTATCTAAAGCAAGGAAATAAACATCATGATGGGGTCCATGGAGAATGGCCCCATCATGGAATGATCATGATGATCAAGGTGGGCCATCGGCCACATCTTAGGGCCCCAAGTGAGATCCCAACCATTGATCGGTTGGCCTCACTGGCCCCTCTTAAAAACATGAAAAACTACTCCTATCAAGCACCCACCAGTTCGATCTTCTTGCTCCTATGAGTTCCTTGGCTCCTTGGCTTCGATTTCAATGGGGGAGATGAGGAATGGATGGTTGAGATGGAAGATGGAAGGGTTGGAAGAGGTGGGCCACACTTGTGGTTCTCTTGAAAGGTTTGGGAATGGCTCATACGTATGGTGCTCTCTCTCTCTTGCTTGGAAAGAGGATTTTGAGAAATGAAATGAGAGAGAGGGTTGTCAAGAAAGAGGAGTGATGGGTGATGGAGTGATGGATGTGGTGGTGATGGGTGTAAGAACTTTTTGACTTTTGTGGCCATTTGTGTAAGAAAAGGCATGGGTGTGTAAGAGCCTTTTTTGACTTTGGGGCTTGCTTGGGGAATGGTGTGAAGTGATGTGTACTTGACTTGATGGGATTGATTAATGGTTGATTGA
Organism: Magnolia changhungtana; assembly: GCA_030180095.1. Taxonomy (NCBI): domain Eukaryota; kingdom Viridiplantae; phylum Streptophyta; class Magnoliopsida; order Magnoliales; family Magnoliaceae; genus Magnolia; species Magnolia changhungtana. Next base: position 5,994,306 of record JASAUF010000459.1, read on the forward strand.
TGTGACATCTTGTTGAGATTCTCTTGGGTTTCGCAACGTACGACGTTTTCCTCGCACCGAACGCTGGCCCACATCTTCTGGCCAGAGTATCGCCTCGGTGTGCGAGTCGCGGCATCGGAACCGCGACGACGGTGCGGTCGCAAGGGTACTAGTCTCGGGTTGAGTCGACTCGGGTTGACAGCGTGTGAATCAGGGTCGTGCGCAGATACCGGTAAGGGTCGAAGGTTGCCGGAATTCGACCGGGAAGACAGCGGGAACCTACGGAACGGTACGGTCAAGGATACGGGTCTTACACTTAAATACATGACATGTGGGCCCTACACATGGGTCTTAAATACATCAAATGAGCCTTGCATCATGGGCCTAATAAGTGTCATAATGGGCCTCAACTACGGGTTGCATGTATATCATGTAGGTCTTGACGATCGAAATCGGCCTTGATAATGGAAATCGGTGAGAATGGGCCTAACTAGGCCTAAGGGAAGGTCACCATGCGGGCGTTTAACCATCATTACCCAAAAAAAATGTGGACATTCAACTAACATTGCTCCCAAGGAGTGCCCCATATAGGGTTAAACGTATAGTGGGCCCATGGCCTCACACAAAGGCCTAATACACATCGCAGTGGGCCTCACACAAGAGCTACATACACATCACGATGGGCCACATTATATGGACCTCGAATTCATCACAATGGGCCCTACACATGGGCCTCAAATACATCACATTGGGCCTCGTACATATCTAGTGGGCCGCACCAGTGGGCCATAAATACGCAACAAGTGGGCCCTGCACATGGGCCTTATACATAATAATAGGCCCCATTACTTGGCCTGATATACATAACATCGGGCCTCACATATGGGCCTCAAATATACATCGCAGGTGGCCTCAAGAATACATCGCAGGTGGGACCTATCACATGGCCAGGCGGTGTGGGTGAATCACATCCATCAAGGTGGGACCGGTAGAAGGACGGCGTGGAGATAAAATACAAATATGATGGTGGAGTCCTCATCACCGTCCAAACACATTCGGCACCATCCAGATCATCTGAACGGTGTGAAAAAACAATTACATTGTGGTGGGGTGACACGACACCATCTAAATGCCTAGCACAGATGAACGGAGTAAGTGTAATACATACATCAAGTCAGGGCCCCACTGTCCCTGTGGATGGTGGTGAGTGGAACACGTACATCATGTGTCTAGCACAGATGAACGATGTAAATACGATACATGCATCAAGGTGGGGTCCTAAGGTGGGACGGCTGGGGGGTAAAACAAATGGATGACATGAGTGCAGAATAGGTGCACACGTGGATCCATACGTTCAGGTGGTCCCTATTGTCCAGTTCATCGGACGGTGTAGATATAAGACACATACAACACGTGTGGGTCCTACAAGGAATGGCGGTGTAGAAAATATATATCATAAAGATGGGCCTACACACAGCAAGTATGGGCTACCAATGGCCCTAGGGAGAGTTGTAATGCGGACATTTAACCAACATTATACTTACAATGTGGACGTCAAACCAGCATTGCTCCCAAGGCATGGGCCGCCATAAATGCCAATACATGAACCACGGTGGAATGACATTACAATGGGCTTCATGTACATCCCATTGGGTCTCGACCCATGGGCCTCCAATACACCAAATGAGCCTCATAACATGGGCCCTCTTCACATCACAGTGGGTCTCAACTCACAGGCCTTTATACATCACAATGGATCTCAACCCATGGGCCCTAATACATCACAATAGGCCTCAACCCATGGGCCCTAGGATACATCCAAATGGGCCTTATAACATGGGCCTTATTCACATCACAGTGGGTCTCAACCCACGGGCCTTTATACATCACAATGGGTCTCAACCCATGGGCCCTAATACATCACAATAGGCCTCAACCCATGCACCCTAGGATACATCCAAATGGGCCTTATAACATGGGCCTTACTTTCATATCAAGGTGGGCCTCAACAACGTCCTCATACACATCAAGGTGGCCTAATCACATGGGTCTTATGTACATCAAGGTGGATCACACCAATTGGGCCCCATGTATATCAAATGGGTCGCTTTAAATAAGTGGTGATAATGATTTCCGCCATTTAAAATTCCTAAGGCCCACCATACGTAAATTTCCCATCCAACCTGTTCCTAAGTTAACATAGGGATAGATGAAGTGGAACAAATATTAGCTTAATTGGAAGCTACTATGGCCCTTACAGATTTTGAACATTGGACGTCATTGTCCACTACTTAGATAGTGGGGTCCACTTGACTCTAGATCTGCCTCATTTTTTGTCTTAAGCCCGAAAACAAGTCTGGCCAAATGGTTGAACGGTCTGGATGCAACACAAGCATCATGGTGGGGCCCATGAAAGCCCACCATCAGGTATATCATATAAAATATAATCTATATAGTATATATATACAATATATATATATATATATATATATATATTTATACACACACGCACACACATGCATACACACGCGCACACACACACACACACACACACACGTGCACACACACATGTGCATACACACATACACGCCCACCGTCCCCTGGACAGTGGGGTTAAAACAAATACATCACAGATGGCTCCACCGTCCAGGCGGACGGTGGAAATAAATACATATATCATTGTGGGTCCCATGTGGGGCCCACCTTAATGTTTACTTTCCATCCATCCCGTTCATAGGTCACATGAGACCTAGATGAAGGGTAAAAACAAATTTCAGCTAGATCCGAAACTTCTGTGAGCCCAAAAAGGGTTTCAATGGTTGGCCTTCAATCAACACTGTTCCTATGATGTGGGTCGCCTGAGCATTGGATCAGCCTGATATTTGGAGGGGCCCCACCTCAGGAGATGGCCCACCTCATGAACGGCTTGGATGACATACATACATCAAGGTGGGGCCCACGTTGGGTGTCCTCGTTAAATGGTCTTTTCCAGGTAAGTAGTGCCCCTTGGATGTACCTTGAGTACTTTTTGGGTGGCTAGTTCTCCTTGGGTGACCTTTTGCTAGCTGGATGTGCATCCCCAGGTCTGTGAGAGTATGCATGCATTCATGCATTTAAATAAGAATATCTTGTAAAATTTATTTAATATTTGCGTATCTGATGAAGTCTGCTTTATTGTTATGATGATCATTACGAAATGTCCATTATAGACTATTCCTGCTAACTATGCTTAATTATCATGGTGCTTGATAATTCTTGGGGGTTATACCTCATGGGATAGCCATTGACACTATCAAACTTGTAAGTGCTTATAATTAAAGCACATATTAATTTGTCAAATTTCATAGTCTGGTTACAATCGTAAGCTCGACTCAAGACAAGTTATCAACTCGATCAAGTACCTAGAAAGAAGTTCAACATCTTAAAGCAAAATCAAAGCAATGGTTCGAAGTTCAGCACACTTCGTATGAGTCAACCTACAGGTGATATAAACCTAGTTAGACCATAGGTTAGGTGTAGTGTATTTCACTAATGCATATTTTGAATAACATTTTATGGTAAATATACACTAGTTAGGCTAGCCCGACGTCTAGTTCAGCCAGCCTAACTACTTGGACCAACCTTACAAAATTTGGACAAAATTCAGATCATAAAAGATCTTCTTTTGCGGTAGGTTCGACCAACCCAAGGTGGGATTTGGCCAGTTGAACCTAACTTCGGCCAGCCCAAGGTGGTTCGGTCAAGTTTCTAACAATGGAACGATTTCAAAATTTAGACTGGTTAGGCCAGCCAAACTTGATCTTAGGCTAGCCGCACCTAGGCTTAGGCCAGCTGAAGATTTGAAAGATCTTATCCCGTAAATTCCAGATTCTGATTGGATCATAATCTTTAAAGTTTAGCCAGCTGAACTGAATCTTGGGCCAGCTGAACTACATAGATCCTTGGTTATAAATAGGGGCTTTCTCTTGCATTTTAAATCATGAAAATTCATATACTTTTACTATGTTGTAAAGAAAGATCTCTCAAGCCTCCTTAAGCTATTTATGTTGTAATTCATATTTTATTTTTAGCTTATTCTATTCTCCTTTTCAAAGTTAGTTTTAATTGTTTTGATAAGAGTAATCCATACTCTACTTTGAAAAGAAGGAGAATCGAATCTACAGTAATGGGGTTTCATTCATTTCATTAAAAATCTATTAGATCCCTTTGCATCTTTTTGGGTCGAACTTATACATCGGCTTCATCAATATCCCAAGAAGAAGATTGTCGCACTCAAGCTACAGCTACGACTTCGACTCGCCAAATCGAAGATAAGTACTGTTTATTTTTTATTATTTTAGTTTGAGTTTTTCTAAGATAGCCCGAAAATCTCAGCGGGTTTGTTTGTGGTGACCCCATAAAATTACAAAGCGGGTTTGTTTGTGGTGACCCCATAAAATCACAAAGTGGGTTTGATTGCGATAGCCATGAAAATTGCAATAACTGTAAACGGTTGTTAAGGTGACCCTACAAAACCTTGAAATAGTGAAAAACCAAAATTGCAAGGGTAGTAATTTTGGGAATGGAGTAGGTTGCATTCAGGCATCGAACACTATAACTCTTTTGTGTATTGTGGTGATTGGATTTGATTATTTGTGCTATTAAGCTTTTCTTATTTTTTGCATTAGTTCGAGTTTTTAATTTTAAAGACGTCGTGACATAAGGTTGTCCTACCTAAATATTTTAGGCGAAAGGTTGTCCTACGAACTATTTGGTATAAAGGATTCAATACTTTGCAATATTGTATTTAATTGATTCATTATTCCACATTGTATTGAATTATTTGGCATTGTCCTATTCACCCCCCTCTAAGACATCTATAGCTCGTCCTTTCAAAACTATATTCAGTGGGTGTAGGATACGTGGATGATGTACGGGTTGACTCTGATGAGAAGCATGGAGATATCAACGACTATACAGCTCTAATTTCTATTTTACTTGCAATATTTAGTTATTTCAATTCTTAGTCTTGAGACATTGGGTTTGTATAAGCATTCGGGCAACCACTTGAATACATTAATATATACATTTGAACTTTCCTTTATGCTTGATTTATTTATCTTCCGCTAAACTGCTAACTCTGATAAAGAAAAAAATGTACGTGAAATTTGGGCTATCTTTAAAGGTTAATACTCGGGCTTTTGGAAAACTAGTAGTGTACTCGGGTTTCGGGAACTAAGGTGTTACATTTCCTCTCCTCGCATCTTGACCCCCCATCGTGTTTAATCCTAGCCATGCAATCTAACATTTTATTTTAGGGTTTGTTTTTGCAGCAAAGTGAGATATTGAAAGCAATCTTTTCTGATTCGGGTGTTCGTACGATCCCAACCACTCACCTGTTTCTAGAACCCATCTTGATGAATCCTAAATGTCAAACCTAGGGCGTAGGAACCCCTGTCACATTTGGTTAGAAATCTCATGAGAGCACTTGTTGGCGCGAGAACTTGAGTACGAAATGAGAAAATCTCGCACACCACTGTGAATTTGAGATTTTCCATCCAAAAAGTGGGTCCCACAAGTTTCCTAGTACCAATCCGGTCCGTCCATGATCATTGAATTAGAAGATTAACCAATATATCGTAATTTGCCATTATTAACTAGCTCATTTTCTTCCTTTGGCAAGAAAAGAAAACCCACTATTTCTATTTGGGCCCCATTTGTTGATCTTGAGCATTTAATGTGTAGCTGTCAATGCCAAAAAACTTTCTTAACCATTGTTTGAGCTAATGCAAACAAATTTGTGGATAATTGGCAACAAACACAGATTCTTATGGGAGTTAAAATGTAACTCTATAACTAATCTGTGATTAGTTGTCGGTCCTTGTGGACTTCTAGGAGGGTATAAATAACTCTCTTTCCCTTTAAGGCAGGCTCTTTTTGAAACCTTATATCCAGAAGAGAGAGAGAGAGAGAGAGAGAGAGAGAGTTAAGAGCGAGTCGACTCATTTGAGTCCACACTGAGCTATCGAGTCTTCTCAAGTGAGTTTTGTTTGAGCCATGATTATGTTGGCGTCCAAACATAGAGAAGGGACGTAGAAGATGGAAGTTAAAAGAAAGACGTAGACGAAGAGATCAGGAGCATGGGTCGAGTGGAAGAGAGAGTTGTATGTTGTGGTGCCACACCGACTTGACCCGACTAAGTCGCGAGTTGGGTCTGGTGTGTCTGGGCATGTCTAGTCGAACTCTGTCCAAGAGAGAAGACTAATAGGTAGTTGGTTTCCTAGGGGATTTAACTAGATGGATTTCTTAGAAGATATGGACAATGATATTCCAAGATTAGTCAAGTTCAAACTCTAGGAAATGGAGGAGTTCAAGCACATCTCCAATGGTGAGGTTGGATTCCTCATTAGAGTTTAAATCTCAAGGGAGATTGCTTGAAACTCATCGAAATATAGGCATAGGGTGAGGGATTTGCCTATGGGATCACCTTACCTCTGATTGCTCCAAAGAACTCACCAAAAAGCACAAGGACTGAGTCATCTTTATAAATAATTCGAGCTTCAACAGTCAAATAACAGGTAGATTTTGATCCTTTCAGTGCGATCGAAGGGTCTTCAATGCCATTGAGGATTCCTTCTATGCCATCGAAGGGCTCCCCAATGCCATCAAGATTTCTAACCAAAAATCATATTTGCTTGCTAGACAATTCTGGATCCATTTCGATTGCATCGGTTTGATCTTCAATTGCATCGAAAATCGTTGTTCGATTTCATTGAAGTGGCTTCGATCCCATTAAGAGAGTTAATGAAAAAATCTCAAAACCTTGCTGGACATTTCAGGATCTCAATTGATGTCATTGAGGAGACTTCAATGCCATCGAAGGGTCTTTGATGTTATCGAAACTTAAGTTTTGATTCCATAGAATGGACCTTGATGCCAGTGAGAATTCCAGCCATAAATCCAGTTTGGTTGCTGGACATTCCCGACTTTCAATCGATGTTATCGGCCAGGTCTTCAATACCATCGAAGGTTGTTTGATGACAGCTTGATGCCATCAAACATGGCTAGGAATCTGCTGATTTAGGCTATCTTTTACACAACAGATTTGCACCTCTTCTAGCCTTCTTTATCATCTTTTTCATGGTCTCCTAAGGCTAAGGGATGATCAAATTAATATTCTTAATTGAGATAAGATCATCTAGATGTTATAGGGTTGTTTTAGTCAAGGGTTAAGGTCATTAAGGCATCTCTTTTACCTGTACATGCTCCTAGATGTTTCAGCTCCGTTTGTGTCTTCGGTCTTCACTTTCCAACGGCTCGACCGACTACAGACACAACAACACACATGATTGACAAACTAAGGTGCAAAAATGAGTGCACTAATAGTACACACCTCAAGATTGACATCAACTCGAACATGATTCATGTGAGTCAACTCAACTCAACTCGACTTGGCTCAAACCCGAGCTTATGATTTGAACTCTCCTCAAACTTGATCGAAATCGATCGCTCGCAATGTGGACTTGAACCCTGACACTAGTTTGAAACAATCTCAAATCTCGACTCTCTCACTACCAACTCAGAGCGCAATGACGAGTCGGCTCGACAACAAGTTGATGCAATCGATGGTGACTCGACCTTGCATAACCCGTACCCAAACTAAGTTTTCCTTTAAAGCTAGATAGAGCTGCACACTGACAAGTGAAACTAGAAGGCTAGGGAGACTGAGATCATCCCAAAACTGGTCTGACTCAGTCCAGACTTAGTTCGGGTCAAACTGAGTTGACCTGGTATCCAAGCAACACACTCAATCATCTACTTTGTATTCAAACTTGAAAAGGGAAAGCTTAACAGTTCTAGAGGGGGGGTGAATAGGACTATGCCAAATAAAAAATTAACTTACCGAAATAATAAATAAATCAGGAAATAAACTCTCACTAGTATTGAAAAATTGATTCAAACTTAGTTCGTAGGACAACCTACACCCAAAACAAAGTTTAGACAGGACAACTTTTTTCATGAACAATTGTAAGGATCAAGATTTCAAACCAAAGCAAGATCCAATAGAGCAATCTATTACAAGCATTCACCACATTTGCATAAATAAATTACAACCATTCACCTCATATGCAAAAATTAAACATTCACATAAACACTAAGAATTATAGTTGTTTGGTGTGTATATCAACTGTTCTCAAACAGCCACACCTACTCCACTCCCAATAATCGCAAACAACGTGATATTGGCTTTGACTATAAACAAGATTTTCACAGGGTCACCTTAAAACTTGATACAGTTGTGATTTTAAAAGGCTTATCACAAATAAAAACCCCACGTTGAGATTTTCTGGCTCTCTCAATCAAAACCAATAAATGAGATTTTTTGGCTATCTCAAAGAAACCAAAATACGAAGAATAGAAATATACTTATCTTCACCTTGAAGACGTATCTCTTGATGTAGCCTATAGAACCGCTTCTCTTGTGATAGAATGATCAATGTCTAGTCACATAAATAAGGGTTCTAGGTTCTAGATTGATTTTAAATTAATTCAAACCAAAGGCTACTTGTTTGAATTCCTTCAGATCTCAAAAAAGAGTAATTACTCTCTTTATAAAATAAGATTCATGAAAATGAGATCTAGGAATTAAAACAAAAAGCTATTAAATAAAATATTAAAATACCATGCAATAACTTAAAGATAGTGGGGACTTCTCTCTCTCTCTCTCTTGATGTAGGCTTTTACTAACTTGAATTGGTAAGTTCATATTGAGAGAAGACCTCTATTTATAGGCTGGAAAGCTGTTGCTTTAACTCGTTTAAGGTCTCCTTCGACTCGTTTAAGATCTAACAAAATTTCAAATTTTGGGTGCGATCAGATAAAACCGTTCTTTGACTGGTCGAGGGCCCTGTTTGACTGGTCGAGGGTGCCAGATTTTAGTTGCTAGACTTCGAGTCAAGCAACCCTCAACTAGTCGAAGGTCCCTCTTCAACTGGTCGAGAAAACAACAGAAATGTCCGTTTTTTGGATTTTAAACTTGGATTGGTCGAAGATTTTCATAGACTAGTCGAGCCACAACTTAGACTAGTCGAACTAAAGCCTAGACTAGTCGAACTTAAGCCTAACAAAAGTATAAAAGCCCATATAAGTTTCTCTTTTGAAAGCACCTAAGTTTAAGGTCTTTATAAGGTCTGTTATACCTGAGAAAGTTGAACATTAAAGTTCTTCTTGATTCTTCAATATAACATGTAGTTGAAGATGGATCTTGATCTTCTACTTGAAGTGTAACAAAACTTGAACTCATTTAAGCTTGAACTTTCCATCTTGAACAACTTCATGACTTGTATTTCAGTAAGGTCATCATAATAAATATTGAACTTGACTGACTTGAGACTTGGACTTTCCTTCTTGACCCATGTTAGACAGACTACCTCATAAGCTATTTTGTCTAAATGAAATTTGACAAACAAAGGTGTGCTTTATACAATATAGCACTTATAATCTCCCCGTTTGTCAAATTCGTGACAAAACACGTAGTACAACAATTACAATAATATCTTGAATTCCATGTTGCTGAATTTGCTGCTACTCCCCCTCAATGTGAGCTTCTCTCTACTTTATATTTTCCCTGTATTATAAATTATAACATTCCAATGCACAACTCCAATAGCCATGTCAACATTTTCCATTCATTCATCATTCACATCATTCACATTCTATATCATCATTCACATTCTACTTGTAAGCGATTAGTATTCTCTCTCCCTTTTTGTCACAAATTAACAAAGGAAAGAGTAAGCATGTGAACATAATTAAACCATAACTGAATAAGAACTACAATATGCATATAATTATGTCCAGGAAAGGAGTTACTAAAGTTATCATGGAGCATAAAGAGAGCATAGTTAAACAATTAACAAGCCAAGCACACACATAGGTAAAGTTTATACAACCCAAATCAACTAGAAAATGCATAGAAATCTAGCTAATCGGACCCAGAGGAAGATGGAGGAGGTCTGGAGGATCAATCTGGTGAAGTCCTTTGGTAATGTGATGAAAATATTTTCATATATATTTCATAGAAGCTTCGTGACTTTCAGCTAGAGTATCCTGTAATACCTTCAACTTAACAACTTTCTCTTCCAATGACTTAAGTCGGTCATCAACCTGGGAAGGCTGATAGTCAGGATCAGTTGCATCATCCGATTTAAGTTCAACAAAAATGTCATCCATGGACGTGTCTTCAGGTAAAGGTGCTTCCTCTTCTTCTACTTCTTCATCCTCATCTCTCTGGCCAGGTAGGTATTCCAGGTTCATCTTATGAATATTTGTATTATCAAATGGGAGGACTGCCTCTGGTGCTTTTGTAGGAGGAATGACAACATTGCAATAAATAACAAGGCTTGTCATGAGATAAGTAAAAGGGATAGACCCATGGCCAGGATGGATACGAAATTGAATAATTAAGTAACATATCAATGAGGGAAGATAGATAGGAATGTCAAACACAACTGCATGTAGAACACGAGACATGAAGGGAGTAAGTTCAGACTTATTCCCAAACCAAGGATAGACATTGGATGTGAAAATCTGATAAAGTACGCTGTATTTGGGTAACATCTTGTTGGCACAGAGAGCATTTTCGAACTCCATTCGTCATTAAACCAGCATAGGTTACGGGTAATATCCCTACGCTCAGATTCATTCATTCTATCAGCAATGGTAGAAATGGGTATACCTTCATCATTAACATTAATATCCATTAACCCTAAAATAAGATGCCGATCAACAGGGAATGTCCATTCTCTAAAATGAATAGAGAATGTTAGATCATCAAGGGACAATGCACCTATTGAAGCATACATCCCTTGCGCTATAGAGCGGTATGTCGTTCCGCCCTAATTAAGAATGTTTTCCCGACCAATTGTAGTAAGGATAGGTAAGAGTTGGAATGAAGCAATGTGATTTACGTTCACTGTCCTTTCTATGATAATTTTCCAATTGCGGAGATCCCTAACATGCTTCGAATCTTCTTCGGGAGATCGTAGGGTTCTCACCTTAACTGGAGTCGACCTGGAGGAGGAGTCGCTAGGGCCCTTGTGAGTAGCCTTCCTCTTAGTGCGATGCTCTATTTAGTGATTGCAGTAGAGATTATTACAAATAATAGATGGATTTGGCAATGATAAGATTTTTACACAAAACCCACTATAGAAAGGGTGTGAAACTCAAAATAAATCGCAAAGGAAAGATTAACTAGCAAATATGAACCCAAATCTAGAAGGAAATGTGAAATAAACCACTTACAATGAAGAAATGGAGATGAGTTCAATGAGTGCAGCGATGACTAGTCGAGGAAGAAAGGAAAAATGGGGTGAAAAATGTGTTTTTCCCTCTTTTAATGAGCAAGCCAGTGATCCTTGACCGCTCAAGTATGGTCCTTGACCAGTCGAGGTTCGATTGGTCGAGGACGTGCTCGACCTGTCGTGCAGCTGACAAAAAATCTCATTTTTTAAAAATGTTTTGCATTTTTAAGAATTATAAATATACAAACAATAAAAAAAATGCATAAACAATGTGATTTAATTAATTAGAGTTACACATACTAATATCATGTTTTAATTTGGAATATCTATTCCTGTCAAGTGGTTTGATCTTAATGTTAACAAGCTACTTTTCAGTCTCAATATATTATAATGAAATGCTCTTCTCCTCAACTATTTCTTGAATATAATGATATCGAATGTCGATGTGTTTCGTACGAGAATGTTAAATAGGATTCTTTGAAATATTGATTGTGCTTGAGTTATCATAATATAATATCATTATATCTTACGCAATCCCATAATCAGCTAACATTCTTTTCATCCAGATTAGCTATGTGCTAGCATTACCAGCTGTAATTTATTCAGCTTTAGCTGTTGAGAGTGATACAGAATTCTATTTCTTGCTGAGCCAGGAAACTAAACAATTCCCTACGTAGAAACATTCACCACTGGTAGATTTTCTATCGTTGATGTTTCCTGCCTAATCTACATCGGTATATCTGGCAAGTTGTACTGTTGTATCATGTGGATACCATAGACTGAAATTAGCAGTACTTGAGATATATCTAATTATACGTTTAATAGCAATTAGATGTGATTCCTTAGGATCAGACTGATATGTAGTACAAATTCCAACGTTGAAAGCAATATCTGGTCTATTAGTAGTTAAGTATAAAAGACTACCAATCATGTTTCGATATAAACATGAGTATATACTTTTACCTGTTTCGTTCTTCAAGAGTTTGAGAGTTGTACTCATAGGAGTATCAAACTTTTTACCGTTCTCGAATCCAAATTTCTTTACCAAATTTAAAACATATTTGGTTTGAGAGATGAAAATACTATCTTCCTGTTGTTTTACTTATAATTTAAGAAAGTAATTTAAAACTCCAATCATACTCATTTCAAATTTAGATTTCATCAGATCTGCAAACTCAATGGACAAGTTAGTACTTGAAGATCCATAAATAATATCATCAATATATATCTGTACAATCAATATGTGTTCATTATGTTTTTTGACAAATAAGGTTTTATCAAATTTTCTCATCATAAAGTTGTAGCTAAGTAAGAATTTAGTCAACTTTTCATACCATGCCCCGGGAGCTTGTTTTAAACCATAAAGTGCCTTTTTAAGGCGATATACATGATCTGAAAATTTAGGGTCTTCAAAACCCGTAGGTTGTTCAACATATACTTCTTCCTGTAAATCACCATTTAAAAATACACCTTTAATATCCATTTGATATATTTTGAATTTTTTATAACAAACAATTGAAATAAATAATCTAATGGATTCAAGGCATGCAACTGGTGTGAAGGTTTCATCATAGTCAATTCATTCTATCTGAGTGTAGCCTTGTACAACATGCCATGCCTTGTTTCTAATGATATTTCCCATTTCATTAGATTTGTTCTTAAAAATCTATTTGGTTTCAATTATATGTTTATCAGATGGTCTAGGAACCAAAAACCAAACATCATTTTTGACGAATTGATTTAACTCTTCTTGCATGGCCAATATCCAATTTTCATCGGCACATGCTTCTTTTACATTAGCTGGTTCAATTCGAGAAGCGAAGTGGACGTAGTTACATATATTCTCTAACTGTTTTCTTATCTGAACACCAGTATGAGGTTTCCTAATATCTAATCAATCAGATGGTCTTTGACTGATCTTAATTCAACATTATCTAAATTAGATGAAGAGTCAGGTTTATCGATAATGTTAACTTCATCATCATCTTGACTTGGTGAGGGTGTGATCAGATCGTCAATTACAACGTTAATAGATTCCTGGATCACTACTGTTCTTTTGTTAAGAACACGATATGCTTGACTATTCAGAGCATAACCTAAGAATATTCTCTCATCACTTTTGACTTTGAACTTCATCAAATTTTTTCGGTCACGTAAAATAAAACATTTACTTCTAAAAATTCGAAAGTATTTGACTGCTGGCTTCTTATTGAACCATAACTCATAAGCTGTTTTATCTTTTAATTTTTTAACATACACATGATTTATAATATAGTATGTAGTATTAACAGCTTCAGCCCATAAGTTTTTTGGTAAGTTCATGCTATTTAGCATAACATTGGCTATTTCCTATAGCACTCTGTTCTTTCTTTCGACAACCCCATTCTGTTAAGGCTTGTTAGGAGCAGAGAACTCATGTGATATACGATGGTTTGTACAATACTTCTCAAAATTGCTATTTTTAAACTTAGTACCATGATCATTTCTGATTTTGATCACATGTACTTCTTTTTCAGTCTGAATTTGTTTTAGAATTCTTTTGACTTCATCGAGAGTTTTTAATTTTTCTCTCAAGAAAGCTACCCATGTACATCTTGTAAAATCATCAATGATAATTAGAAAATACTTCTTTTCACCTCTACTCTCCGTTCTTGTTGGTCCAACCAAATCCATATGGAGCAGTTCAAGAGGTTTGGTTGTGGTTAAGGAGTTCACTTTCTTGTGACTACTCCTAGTTTACTTGCCAATCTGACATGCGCCACTGATCTTTTCAACTATTTTTAATTTGAGTAAGCTACGAATATGATCTCTTTTGCTCATTCTATAAAGATTTGTAAAGTTAACATGTCCAAGACGTTTATGCCATAGTTCTATTTCGTCTGTTTCGACCATGTAACATGAAAAGTTAGAAGAGCATGATCCATTGATAATGTAGCGATTCTCAGAAGTCCTACGACCATTTAATATAACACATCCCTTCTCATTTGAAATCTTACATCTGTGATTTGTAAATTTTACACTATGTTTGTTATCACAGATTTGAGAAATATTTAGGAGATTATGTTTAAGAGCTTCAACATACATAACATTTTCAAAAGGAGGAAGATTAGAGAGTTGAATAGTACCTTAGCCAATGATTCTACAATTGCTTCCATCATCGAAAGTAACTGATCCGTGATTTACTTCCTTAAAGTTGGTGAACATTTCTTTGTCACCTGTCATGTGTCTTGAACATCCACTATCCCAGTACCATTTTGAATGGCTAGTGGCTTTGAAGGCTGTGTGTGGGCAACAAGACATGTAACCTTTGGAACCCATTTAATTATGGTTCTGGGTTTAGGAGTTCCATTAGTATTTCTCCGTTTTAGGGAATTGGAATTTCTCCCTTTTCTATTAACTTCGATTCCATTTGAGTTGGATTTTAAAAGCTCTTTGAGTAAGTCCATTATTTTTTCAGCTAATGGAGGTTTGTTATATCTTTGATTTCTATAGCTAATGGCATTAGAATTTATCTTAGAAACTTAAAAAGATTTTGGATTTTTGAAATCATTTTGACCATAGATTCTCAAATTTTTACCTTTTGAGTTTGAGGATTCTCCATTTATAAATATAGGAGATGCATTTTTATTTTTCAGAGAATTATCTTTTATATAGCCCAGACCTGATTTGTCGTCACTTTTTCTAGATGCAGTTAATAGTTTTTCCAGCTTTGGATCTCCATGGGCATATCTCCAAGTATCCTTAGAGCTCAAAAGAGAAGAAACTTCGAGTTTTAGTTTCTCATTTTCTACTCTAAGTTTTTCTAATTCGGAGGTTTTGAAATTTAAATCTAGTTTTATTTTCTCAAAACAATCTGAATGATGAGATTTTTTCAAAATATTCTTTTCAAGTTCTTCTTTTAATTTAAGATATTTTTTCCTTTGAATTTTCAGTTTGACAACAATTTCGCAACTTTCCTTATTAGGGCATTGTAGGCGTCTTGAAGATCATTTTCATTCTCATTTTCAGGGTCACTCTCGAGATTTTCATAATCAGATAAGTTACAGCTATATGAGGAGGTGACTCCGGCTATAGTCATTAGGGCTTTTACATCATTTGTATTTTCTTGTTCAGATTCATTAGACTCAGAAGAACTTTTAGAGCCGAATGATTCATCCCAAGTAGCTAACATGCCCTTTATTTTTTACTTATCCCTTTTTGGACATTTATTTGCCAAGTGCTCGTATTCATGGTAATTAAAACATTAACTGTCCTTTATAGATTTCCAAGATTTAGATTTTTCTTTTCTGTTGTTGGAAGATTTTTGAAAATCTCATCTTTTCTTATTTTTGAAAATTCTGTAAAATTTCTTAACAAGTAAAGGCATACCATCTTCTGTATCTTCAACATCAGAATTAACACTATTTTCTTTTGAAACCGATTTAGATGATTTAAGAGCTATGGACTTACCTTTGTGAGCTTTAAAATTTAACTCATACGTTTAGAGAGAACCAATTAACCCCTCAACCTTCATATAATCAGTATCTCTTAATTCCTGAATGACAACTATTTTAGAATTGAATCTCTCAAGAAGAGATCACACTATTTTTGCAAGACCTTGCTTTCTGAGATTCCATCTCCTAGACCCCACATGGAATTTCCTATATCATTTAGTTTCATATAGAAGTCTATAAAAGTTTCATTTTCTTCGATACGAATTTTCTCAAATTTTGTAGTGAAGATTTGAACTTTAGATTTCTTGAATATAGAAGTTCCTTCATGTGTCGTTTCAAGATTATCTCAGGCTTGTTTGGCTGTATTACAAGAAATGATTCTCTTAAATTCATCAGGTGATAGAGCACAAGTTATGACATTTAGGGCCCGTTTGGCCACCTGCATTAGGTGGGATTAAGCTGGATGGAATTGAAAAAGTAGCATTAAATGCTTATGTAAGGTATTGTCTCTGGATTGGGTGTATCCCATGATTTTTAATGGCATGTTTGGAAGATGCGGGACTAACTTCTATCCAGCGGGATTGGAGCCAAATCCTGTTTGGGAAAGTTAGGATTGCAAAAATTAGGCCGGTCAACTATTAAACAGGCCACATTACTAGCATGTTGAATCACCATTCAACGGCTTTGACTGAAATATTCCATTGTTTTTGTAGTGGCCTGCCTGGGATTCCCGCAGCTGGCTTGGATCCGTTCATATTGGTGCGTACATATGAAAATATAAGGGCCTGCTCTTGCTGCCCACCAAACATACCGTTTGTTCACACGTCGGCCATTGTAATGAATTCTAACTATGGTGCCCCACCGTGGTCAGGTGATGAGTAAAAAAATCTGATTGGAAGATCCAACCGGTGGATCTCCCCAACATTTCACATTGAACAGGGGTTATGCCCGTTTCTTTCTTTACCATTGAATCATCTATTGGTACTTATAAACCACTCGTCAGAGGCTTAGAAGAATATTCCAATCTGAAAATTTTAAGATACCCTCCATCTATATGGGTTGATATGATCAACGGTTTGGATTACTGATCAATGGCTTTGTATGATCAAATCCTGTGCGTCATCAATGCTCACCCACTCTTCTTTTCTCTGTTAAGTTTTTATGTTTCAAATCTTATAATCCACCATGTATGTATGAATGGTGGACATTAAACCTGCATTAGTGTGGCCCATATGACAATTGGATGATCGTAATTTCCATTTCAATGTCATTACATATTATTCTAAAACTGATGAACGTGGTGGATTTCCCATACACATCACTTTGGGCCCTAACTATCTTTGCTTCACACGTAGATTTTGCGAAAGGCGTTCATAGGAACTGCAATTGAATTCGGATTGTTATCTGCATTATCCACGTGACTTACTCAGTAAAAACTTACCGTACTGATTACACTCACTTGGGCCCACTGTGAGTGTATTGTCTTATCCACTTCGTCCATCCTTTTTTTTAAGATCCTTTTAGTGGTTGAGACAAAAAAATTGAGGTATATATAAATCTCAAGTGGACCGTACCATTGGGAATAATGATTTCCACTGTTGAAACCTTTCTATCACCGTGCGTTATGTTTTATTTTCGTCAAACTTGTTGATAATATCACAAAGACATTGATTAAGTGAAAACACAAGTATAAAATTGATACAACACTTCTGTGGTCCCTAAGAAGCAAAATCTGAAGATGAATCATTCACATTGTTTTTGGTGGTGTGGTCAATTTGAGCATTGGAAAATTTCCAGTTTTAGTGTAACGATCTAAACCTAACCTAAAAAAATGTCCTGATAGAGTAGATGTAATCACAACAAGCAGAAGGGACCTCCGGTCCAACATCATACCCAAATGGCAATAATCAAATGGATGTCACCAACATATACAGAAGGGAAACGGTTTTTTACCCGGTGGTGAAGTCGAAGCGGGTTACGACGTACAGTAGATGGGATTGCCAAATCCATCTTTTTGATAGATGGTATTGGCGGGAGACCCGATGCTCATTATCCAGGGTTGAAAAAACCTCTCCAAACATGGCTGTACGGTGGATATTGCAGGCAGACGAATGTAATCCCAGCTACTCCAACATAATGCAAGTGGCCAAACGGGCCCTTAAGGCCTTAACATTAGCACTGCTTCGCCTTTCTGAGCCACAATCCATAAAAAAGAATGCAGTTTCTCTCATCGATTTAGTCCAATCCTTGCCTAATACTTCAGACATAGGTGGTTTCCATTTGGTTACAGTTGCTTGCTACACGCTTTCATCTAAGGATTTTAAAAAAATCCTTATTCTAGATTTTCAGTATATATAGTTAGAGGCGTTAAAAGGTGGTGGCCTGGTAATAGACAGGATAGAGAAATTTGATATAATGAAAGCTCTAGATCTTTTAACTCAAGGAAATTAATCCCAAGAAAAATGAGCAACTTAGCTTTGATACCATTTGAAAAGGGCGAGCTTAACAGTCCTAGAGGGGGGATGAATAAGACTATGCTAAAAAAAGTTAATTTATTGAAATAATAAATAAATTAGTAAATAAACTCTCATTAGTATTGAAAAATTGATTCAAAATTAGCCGTAGGACAACATACACCCAAAACAAAGTTTAGGCAGGACAACCTTATTTCACAAACAATAGTAAGGATCAAGATTTCAAAACAAAGCAAGATCCAATAGAGCTATCTATTATAAGCATTCACCATATTTTGCATAAATAAATTACAACTATTCACACATATGCAAAAATTAAACATTCACCACAAACACCAAGAATTATAGTGGTTCGGTGTGTACATCAACTGTTTTCAAATAGCCATACCTACTCCACTCCCAATAATCACAAACCATGTGATATTGGCTTTAACTATAAATAAGGTTTTCATAGGGTTACCTTGAAACC
Source organism: Magnolia changhungtana (assembly GCA_030180095.1). Lineage (NCBI taxonomy): Eukaryota > Viridiplantae > Streptophyta > Magnoliopsida > Magnoliales > Magnoliaceae > Magnolia > Magnolia changhungtana. The sequence continues at coordinate 6,012,943 of JASAUF010000459.1, forward strand.
TAATACAGTTGTAATTTTAAAGGGCTTATCACAAACAACAACCCCACGCTGAGATTTTCTAGCTATCTTAGTCAAACAAACGAGATTTTCTGGCTATCTCAAAGAAACCAAAATACTAAGAATAGAAATATACTTATCTTCACCTTCAAGGCGTATTTCTTGATGTAGCTTGTAGAACCACTTCTCTTGTAGTAGAATGTTCAATGTCAAGTCACATAGACAAGGGTTATAGGTTCTAGATTGATTTTAAATTAATTCGAACCAAAGGCTACTTGTTTGAATTCCTCAAGATCTTAAAAAACAGTAATTACTCTCTTTAGAAAATAAGATTCATGAAAATGAGATCTAGGAATTAAAATAAAAAGTTATTTAAACAAAATATTAAAATACCGTGCAATAGCTTTTTATAGCTTGAATTGGTAATTTTGGATTGAGAGAAGGTCTCTATTTATAGGCTGAAAAGTTGTTGCTTCGACTCGTCTAAGGTCTCCTTTGACTCGTCAAGATCTAATAAAATTTTAAAATTTGGGCGCGATTGGATAAAACCGTTCTTCGGCTGGTCGAGGGTGCCAAATTTTAGTTTCTGGACTTCGAGTTGAGCAACCCTTGACTGGTCGAAGGTCCCTCTTCGACTGGTCGAGCAGTCTCCTCGACTAGTCGAGAAAGCAACAGAAATATCCATTTTTTGGATTTTAAACTTGGATTGATCGAAGATTTTCATAGACTGGTCGAGCCATAGCTTAGACTAGTCGAACTAAAGCCTAGACTAGTTGAACTTAAGCCTAACAAAAGTATAAAAACTCATATAAGTTTTTTTTAAAAAGCACCTAAGTCCAAGGTCTTTCTAGGGTCTATTATACCTGAGAAGGCTGAACATTGAAGTTCTTCTTGATTTTTTCAATAGAACATGTTGTTAAAGATGGAGTTTGATCTTCTACTTGAAGTGTAGTAGAACTTGAACTCATTTAAGCTTGAACTTTCCATCTTGATCTACTTTATTACTTGTACTTTAGTAAGGTCTCCATAGTAGATGTTGAACTTGACTGACTTGAGACTTGAACTTTCCATCTTGATCCACATTAGACAGATTACCTCATAAGCTATTTTTTCTAAATGAAATTTGAAAAACAAAGGTGTGCTTTATACAATATAACACTACAAAACTTACCTAGGTTCTTTCGTAGGACCTTGGCTCTTTCGTATGGCCTAAATCCCGTGGTTCTTGTGTGGGACCTAGGTGTTGGTTAGCAGAAGGAAAAACCATTTGAAGTCCTTGTATAGGCCTCTAGCAGGAGTAAATGTGTCGAGTTTGGGAGTAGGACCCTTACTCTTGTGTAGGGCATAAATCTTAGGTTTAGGATTGGTACCTTGGCTCTTCTATAGGGCCTAAACTATTAGGTTCTTGTATAGGACCTTGGCTCTTGTGTTGGGCCTAAATTGTCAATGATGGACCTTGGCTCTTATATAGGGCATAAAGTTTAGAGTCCTTATGTAGAGCTGTAAAGGTTTGAGATGAATCTGATTTAAAACCTTCGATAGTGAAATTTGGTATACTCATAGGTTGAGTACGTCCACCGGGAGTAGAGTAGGCACGTAACTGAACCACTATACATGCTCATGTTTAGGAATGTTAATTTTTGCACATGCTTAATTATGCTAATATGTTGAATGTTTAAATTATGAATGTATTATTAGATGTTTTCTTAAGTTGATTGGCAGCACATCCCATACACACATGTTCACTATCTCTAAATAGGTTAGTTGCTTAACTTGCACATCTTTTGTAGCCTAAGTGATTGGACCCTCAATTGGCTTGGAAGCCTTTGAGTTACATTGCCTCACTTAGTTTAATTACTAATTAGTTTAAGTTAGGTATTGTTATTTTTAATAGACATATAATTTTTAATTGGTCCTAATCACTTCTCCTCTAGGACTTAGCCTACATTCTATAGCTCCGCCATACTTCCACACTTAAACGCATTGCGGCCCATTATCGTAATTTCATGTAAAGCTAACTCTAGCAACATTTGGGAGATGACCATACTTTAAGGTTAGGATTTATCAAAGTTAAGGCGATTTGCTTAAGTGAGGATTACCCTTCAGGCTTTCCAACATTATGATAGTTAGTTTAGTTTATTTATTTCTATTACTTGCTTAATATAGTATTTAGTGGAATGAATGATAAATATTAATATCTATTTGTATAATTCTTTATATATGATTGATGTTTAAATTTTAATTCGAGTATTTTAATATGTGATGGATCTCAAATTTCTCTATTTTGGTTTAAGATGAGTACTTAACATGTGCATTTATTATTAATGATATATGTTGAATTGATTGTGGCTTGTTTTACTACTTGGAAATTATTGGATTATCCTCAAACTAGTAGCTATTTTATGTAATAAATTAAATGGAATTTTGTTGTAGGCTTACCATCTTGTGGATTATTTATGCCGATGTAGCTTTTGGGTTAACACTCTTTTTATCGTGTCCTTAATGGACTTTTTGCCCAACATGGCTTTTTGATGGACTAATTCTATACAAACTTGTGATGATAAGTTGTACCTATTGTATCATGATAAGCCATTATTTGTAGAGGTTATATCATACTTGTTGAAGTCTTGTGAGCTGTGCATGGTGGTATGGGGCACTATGCTTAAGCTGTCGGCCTATGCTGGTGACGAGCCCCCCATAATGACCTTCGAGCATTAATATGATTGTTTGCGAATAGGACTACTAAAGGTTGGACTGATCATGCACTCGTGGCACACAGGTAATATTTGGTGGCTAATCTGGATGTTGTGGTAGCACGTACCATTTCTTGAGGTATTTTAGTTAGCCCCCAGACCATGCTCGATTAACCCAATTTTTGTGTGATAGTCACTTGAGCCCGTACTTATTGTACTTGTGTTGGTGACTAGCCACTTGATGTTACATGTGGATTTTGCCCCACTCGTGGGTTTGTTTACTAACTTTTGTGAGGTTATCACTTGAGCCTGTACTTATTGTACTTTCGCTGATGACTAGCCGTCACTTTGAGATTGCTGGTGGGTATTGTCCTGCTCGATGCGTTTTTGCCCAAAGCCGGCTGGATGAGTATGCCCAGGTTGATGTGCATGTGCATGCTTTTATGTATTTAAATAAAATTACATTATGAATTGTTTTATGTGATTCTTACTTTAAAACTGAAAAGGCCAAGCTACATGTCCTGGGGGGGGGGGGGGGGTGAATAGGACTATGCCAAATTAAAAAATAAATGTGGAATTGAAAGAAAGATAGCACAATCAAATAAGTAAATAGAAACCTCAAATATACTAGTCTTGAGAGATTGATACAAACTTCGTTCTAAGGACAACCTAACACCAAAAACTAAAGGCTTATGGCATGACAACCTTACTAGAACGTTTGTAAGTATTAAAAACCTAAACCAATAAAGAGGTAAAGGAAATAGCAAATAAAATAAACTAAGTTATTAAAACATTCTCACAAGTGCATGAAATAAATTATACCATTCACTACAAATGCTTAAAGTAAATTACAACATTCACACACATAAGCACATTCAATCATCCACCACAACTTTTGGAATTATAGTGGTTTGCTTGTGTGTACATCAATTGTTAGAAAATAGCCACACAACTACTCCACTCCTAATATCCACTCCCTCGGGATATTAGCGTTTACTATGAAAAAGGTTTTTCAATGTTCACCTTAAAACCTTCACTATTGTGTCTTTGATTGGGCTTACACAATCACAAAAACCCCACACTCTGAGATTTTCTGGATCACCTCAGACAAAACCAAAAAGAGATTTTTCTGGCACAACCTTAAAAACCAAAAAGATACAGAATTGTAAATGATTCTTATCTGGAAATTCTCCTTTGAAGAATCCCGATAGAACTGATCCGATGTAGAAAAAGATGTTCAATGTCTAGTCTCATAGATGAAAATGTTATAGTTCTAAATAATTTTTAAATTAAATCAACCTGGGCTAGCTTGATTTGATTTTGATCTCATGAAAGGGGAAATCACAAATCCCTTCTTAATGTAAGATTGGAAAAAGATCGCAAAATCAAATTACAAAAGCTAATTAAAGAGAATCTAAAATGAGCACAATATAACTTAATAATATCACAAACTTATCTCTCAGAGTAGTGTCTTGATCTAGCTTTGAATGAATGAATAAATTCTGAAATTCGTGCTCTATTTATAGGTGAAAATACTATTCACTCACTGGTCTAAGGGTCGGTTCGACTGGTCGAAGGACTAACAAAATTTTAAAATTTCTGACACGATAAGATAAGACTGTTACTTGACTGGTCGAGTGGGACTAGAAAAGCTTGCTGGACTTTGAGTCGAGCCTACACGATCGGTTAAGCACTGTTCGCTCGACTGGTGGAGCAGTCTCCACGACTTGTCGAGAGTCCAACAGAAAATTCTGAAAATTAGCAACAAACCTTGGACTGGTCAAGAAAACTCTTAGACTGGTCAAGCCAGTACTTGGACTAGTCGAACAAGAACTATGACTAGTCGAGAAAATGACCTATAAACATATGAAATGACCCACATAAAATATGTAATAAATATGACACAACCTAAGGTTAATCTAGGGTTATCCAAACCTGTTTGTGAGTACGAACAAATGAAACATCACTCGCTTACGAATCTTGATATCTTGTGATACTTGAAGTTTGAGTTCGATATCTTGACTTTGAGCTTGAGTTATGCTTGAGTTCGTCAGTCTTTAGCATACAATAGTTGAACTTCAAACTTGAACTTGAGTTCTTGAATTTTAGCTTGAAACCATGAACTTCAACACTCTTCACTTCAACTTGAAGATGTAGGCAAGTTCGATGAAGATCTAGAGAACTTTAAAATGTACGAACTTGATCACTTCAACTCAAAGCATGATACAAATACTAAATGGTTTGGCACAATAAAATTTAACAACACTACGGGTGCTAGATTTACACAATAGCATTAATAAAAATTATTATTGATTGATTGTAATCTCATTTATTATGATCATTATGAATGGCTTAATGTCGATCTGTCTTGGCAAACTATGTTTAACTATTGTGGTTGTTTGGTAAATCTCGAGGGGTATACCTCACTCGGATAGTTATTAACACTATCAAACCATATTTAATTAGTGTAGGATACGTAGATGAGGTGTTGGTGCTCATATGGAGCATGAGGAGCTGGATGATCTTCCGGCTCTAGATTCTAGATTTCATTTATACTTTCCTATATTTGTTAGAATTGAGACATTGGTTTGTATAAGCCCTAAGGGCAGCCATTTATATATCTTGGGTATTTAAATGTATATTTAGAGTTTCCCTTTATGCTTGATTTGTCTTTTTTTTTTTTTTAGTGTGAAATATTGCATATTTCCCCTTATTTATATCCTGGGTTTTATGAACATGATAGTGCTTAATCGATCTAGTTTCACTTGCTTTCTCTTACAAGGTGATTTCGAGAGGTTTGGAGAAAGTGACGCTAAAAGTGGTGAATTAATGCTCAAAAGATTACTAAAGTAAGGCATGGAGATGTGGAGGTCAATAATGAAGAATTTACATACCAAAAATCTAAGAAAACCAAGTGCAAAGGAGGAAGAAAAGACTGGAAAAATCACAAGAGCAACGACAGAAAATAGACTGTTCGGCTCGACCTTTGGTCTGACCAAAGTTGCACAAAATAGTCTAGCAAGGAACAAAGATTTTCATAGCTAATTCGGTGTTACCGAAGTCAGGTTCAGTGTGACTGAAGTCAGGTTCAGTGCGATTAAAGGAAGGCTCGGTGCGACCGAAGGTGAACAAAGACTTCAGGGGTGAAAAAGAGTTAATTCGATCCAATCAAAGGTTCAAGTTCGGTGCGACCGAAATCGGTCGGTTATAGCCAAAACGTAAGCTAAATGCCTAAATTGAGGTGGTTTTGAAGTCAGTCTAAGCAAAGCTTATAAATAAAGGTCTTTTAGGAGTTTCTGAGCATGAGATAGGGTAGAAGGAAGAGAGCAAAGTGCTGGAGAGCATCAAGGAGTCTTTAATCTTCTCCAAATCCTTCGTTCTAGTTAGTTTTCATGTTTTATTTTAAGAGTTTAGTTTCAGTCATGTCTTTGGTTGGCTTATCTCTTAGTTAGAGCTAAGTGGTGAAGCTTGTAGTTTGCTTTAGTGTTATTCTTACTTTGATTCATGTATTTGACCTTCATGTTGGATATTTCATGGTTTATTGTTTAATTAAAAAAGTATTTTTAAATTTACTTTGATGTATCGTCGAATCCGGGCATAGTGGATGCTGTTGAGGCATAAAAATGAGAAGAAAGAATTGAAGAAAAAGAAGATTAAAAATAAAAAATGGAAGGAAATAGAGAATGAAGAAGAACAAGTATTTTTAGAAGGGGTTTGCGCGGTTGTGTGGGTCCGCGCAAACGATATTGATTACGCAGGTTGGCACAACCCAAATACCAGTTGCATGTGTCCGCACAACTGACTTCAGGACCTATTCTCTGTAAATGATGAAAGGTGGGTCCCTTGGCACCAAGATCGAGGTTTCACACATGCGGAGGCCTATAAATTGCCCCTTCCCCCCTCATTTTGAGGATCGAAGATTTTAGAGGAAGCGCAGAGCAACAGAGAAGACTAAAGGTAAAAAGATAAGGTTGCGAATTATGATTGAATGGCGAACTCAACGACGAAGACAAACTTCTATTTCACCACGACTGGATTTATGGTGGAATATGCATTAGACCAGTTACCGAAGTGCAAGACTTAGTCTCCCGTAGACAAAAATAACTTAGCTCAAGCAATGGTTGGAGTCATATCTGCTTCACCCCAAGTAGTAGAGGATGACGAGAATTGGACTGTCGTGACGTCTCGGAGAAGCAGGGCTTGAAGTGTAAGAAGCTTTAGAATGAGTTTGCCTTTGCCACGAACCAGGGGACTGATAACACGAAACGCTGCCAGAAAGAATCCTGAATTGGCCCCTCCTACCATATATCCTAGGCATGTGGTTTCACAATCAACATTACGTGACTTCCCAGCTCTAATTGCTCCAAGAGCTCGATGGACAAAAGCACAAAAGGGAAAAGCATTAATCGCGGGATCACCTGCTTTTTGTGTCATCGCGATCAATCAGCTGCAGCAGAAGTATGGAAAAATCAAACGGGACTCCCCTCCTAGTAAGTCCCATTTCATCAACATACTCTTATCCCATTCCGATTACAGCTTCATCAGAAAGTGGGGAAGCTACAATACACATGGCCAGAATAGATTGGGAGACTATGCTGACTACAAAAGACCGCATGAATGAATTGGTGCAAGCATAAAGAACGTTGATGGAAGAATGTAGAAATCTCAAAGAGGCCTTGACAGCCCTTGTGCACAATGTAGCCCAGATAGCGTCTCCTTCGGTAATGGGGGTAATGGACGAACAAGAACATCAACTTGAAGGTTTTCAGCCACAGGGGGCAGGATCGCTCGGATTTACTCCAGCGGTAAGGGTTATAACTCAAGAGGAAGTACAACAAGTTGTTAAGGAAGCTGTCAGGGTGGAAAGGGAATGCGAAAATGTTGGTCGGTTCAAATATCAAACGCCATAACCATGGGTAGTAGAAGACATCCCATTCCCAGCCCACTTCAAGCATCTAGATTTTTAGAAGTTTAATAGAGAGGGGTCATCGGAGGAACATTTAATGCACTTTATTACTAGCATGGGAAATTTCTTTACGATACCGCAATATTGCCTACAATTGTTTGGATCATCTCTAAAAGGCAAAGCGTTCTGATGGTACTCCAGTCTTGCTCCAGGATCGATACGCACTTGGGAACAAATGCAGGATGCCTTCATGTCAAATTTCTTCTCTTCAAAACGCGATGTCAGTATTACAGAGTTAGCTTCGGTGCGACAAAGAGAAGGAGAGGCAGTAGAGAAATTCATAGACAGGTGGAAAACATTGGGAGCTTCTTGCGGACAGTTACTGGAAGAAAGGAACAAGTGAAAATGTGCTTAAATTCCATAGAAACAGGAATCACATTCGGATTTATAAGCACTAACATAAAAACTTTATGAGAATTGGCAACAAAGGCGCATGCCTTGGAATTGATGACTAGGAAGATGCCAGTATTTCAAAACAGAACGGGCCAAAGAGAATCGAGTAGACTGTTAGTAAATTCTGTTTCTCATGAAAGAAAGAAAAGTACTTTCTATAATAAGCGAGAGATTAGAAAAAGAGGAGATTCGGATCGGTATAAAGATCAAGCGAATGATAAGCGAACTCGATCGAATGATTATCATAGAGAGTATGATTTCAAGAAAGAAGACGTCATACCAATAATGGAACAACTGCTAGCTGCCGGAACCATTTAATTACCTCATTCCAGATGCCCAAAAGAAGTTGAAATGACTAAAGACAATAGATATTGTCGTTATCATCGTTATGTTGGGCATCCGACAGAAAATTGTTTTACGTTAAAAGATAGGTTGCGGAGAATGATAAAATAAGGCGAAATAGTAATGAAAAAGGATGAAAAACAAGATAAGAAGGCGACTGCGAATACCACATTTGTGGGGAACCTATTAAAAATTAAGAGAGATAAAAGGAAAGCCGTCGCTATAAGAGAATGGCCGACAATGGTGGATTCACTCAGGAATTCTCATTGTGATTCAGAATTTGTCAAATTATCTTCTAAAGAAGTCACTTATGGTTTAGCTTCTATTTGCTAAAGAGAGGATGAATCGGTTAGAGAATTCATTAATTGATGGAGAATCCTGGGGGCATCATGCATACGATTGGGGAAAGAATTAAAGGAGCAAGTTAAGTTATGCTTGGAATGTATAAAGCCAAGTATTGCGCTAAGTCTTGAGGGTTTGAAGTTACCAACATTTTAAGACCTGATTGAAGAGGCTTGTAGTTCAGAAAGAGTTATTGCAAAGGTGGCTGACTTTTATATAAGTCAATTAGTTCCGAACCTCGGAATCGTTCCGACTGATATGATTAAATAAGGAAGAAAAAGGAAGAATTGATAAAAGGAGCAAGGAGGTTCAGGTACAAGAATATGAATGAACATACGACCAAGAAGATGAAGAAAACATTTGCACGGCCTAAGACTTATAAGAAGCATTCATTTGAAGAAGACGATATGCTCTCTATGTTGAAAAAATTGCTGGCAGCAGAAAAGATCAAGTTGCCATGGCCTAAATGTCTAAAGGAAATGAAGAAAATAAATGAAGGTGATTATTGTTATTATCATCGTTTCCTCAGACATCGAACAGAGAATTGTTTTAGCTGGAAGAAAAAGTTACTGAAGATGATTGATGAAGGTGAAATCGTTATAAGAAAAGTGTACGAAATGAAAGAGGAGATAATAGTACACAGGCCTGATTAATTCAAGCCCGGGGGGCAACGCTAATCTTGGACAAACAGTGTGAGGAGATGTAGCGACAGTATATTTGTTAAAGGGTACAACATCGTGATTTTGTCTATGAAGATTCCCAGAGCAATGCTTCCTAATCAAAAGGGGGCATGATAAGTAGAAAAGCAAAAGTGATGTGAAAGACAAAGTCATGTACTCTCCCTCATGTGAATGAATAAAAACTACAAATTTTCAAGTAAGCTGCCCAAACATATTAGAAGCATTGATGATTGTTGCCGTTGGTGATTGTCCAAAGTATTGATGACTTCTACTGAGCATTGACAATTGCCACTGACATCGACGATTATTGCCAAATTCGCCAAACATTAATTGCCAAAATTAGCAACTATCGCTGTCATTATCAATCTCTCATATAAGCTCATTTTATTGAAATTGCTATCATCGCCAAGCTGACATACTATTTTAAACATAATATGAATGTTCTCAGAACATTGTCAACGGCGGCGAAATATTAATTATTTATTTACCAATTCTGGCGTGGAACGAATTGTATAGCCAACCACATATAAAGTTAATGACAGTGATAAAAACTTACTTCTTAAGGCAACGTAGCCAAGCCCTATATGGCCAACTATGCACAAAGCCTATCTCCATTGCCATTCAGGCAGCTGTGAGAAGCTAGTGGCCCTAAAAAGCCTGTGAAGGTCATCATACGCATACCCATACAGGTAGTGGATGAAGCCAGTGACTTAAAGTCCTAAAGGGCCAAAAAGTTCTCAACGGCTAATCATGCGTAACACCCATGCCGTCCATATAACTTTATGGCAGCGTCATGGGGAACAGATGAAATTGCCCTCCCGTGAATGGGCTCGACCTTGCAGGCGAAGAAAACATGGGCTGCAGTGTGCGCTCTTTGGTCGTTAACCATAGATAGGCCAGCCATGCATAAGACCCCCCGATCCTTGGCTTGATTTCAGTAGCAACTCATGAGGAAGTGCCTAAACCTACTCATTGATGGACTGACAACCTTGGATTTGGTACCCCAAAGGTCGCCTTGTGCGCCTCGTGAACTTTAGAGAGTTACAGCGGCCAACCCTATACGTAAATCAAACCGAGTTCATGGCCCCGATAGCTTCACTGAGCCCCTCTTATGGATCGCGGTTTGTGAACTCACCAGGCTGCGAGAAGTTTAGTGAACTCATGAGAGTTACAGAGACTATCACGTGAGACCCGAGTCCACTACTCAAGAGTCTGAAAACTAGGTTGCTCCACTACTTAAGAGCTTAAACTGTGTGTGATCATCTAACTGAATTGAAATCTAGTATCGCCTATCAAAACAAAAATCATATAGGAAATCCCATACTGACAATTATAATATGCTGATGTTTTCTTATATATATATATATATATTAATTCTTCATTTAATAGCATGTCAAGATTATTGTGTATGCTTGAAGTGATCTATGATGTAGAAATTCATGGAGGAACAAAATATCTCAAAATATATCATGTCTTCATTAATATATGCTGAGACTCAAGGGAAATTACATGTTAAAAAAAACATACACAAAAAGAAATTACATGCTCAAAGTTCCTCTGTAATTCCTAATATTCCCATATACTTTTACAAATCTTCCTTTAATTGCATCTGGGCTGCGACATGTTTTGATTTTTCTTCAAGAATGATTTTTTCCTAATCAGGAATCCCAACAAATTTGTTTTCTAAGGACGCGATCATCTCTTCGTTGCAGAGAAGTTCAGATCTTTCAGCTTCAGCAGATTGGATACTGACCTGTATCTTTTCTTTGATTTCCTTCATAGTTGATTCCTTCGCATGATCTTTCAACTCCAGCTACGAAATTTTCTCTTTTAGAGCAGCAATGTGGTCCTGAATAACCGCCCTATCTTCAGAACAAGCCTTTAATTGTTCTTGAAGGGTTAATTGCTCCTAATTAAATTCAGAAATAACAGAAGCAATGAGAGAGGCAGAGTTAGTTGCTTCCCATATTCCAGAATCTCAGGCGCAATTGTAGCATTTTTCGTTGATGACAAAGAAATTATTAAATCACGGAATCTGAAAAGAGAGTCACGTAGGGTGGAAATGTTGATCTTTGCCATTCTTGCAGTACTTTCCAAGATTTTGATGGCGATATCCAAATCCAACCATTGCTCAGGATCCTTGAAAATATGAACTACTGCTGACATGGAAATCTTCATTAAGAGCATCTTGTGTGTGGGAGTCTTTGCAAAGGACAATAGTTCAGATGCAGTGGCTACAGATTCAGAGCTCGCTGCTCTACTACAAGGAGTTCCTGTAATATAAAGAAGAAAAGAACTCAAAATAGTAATGATTGGACTAGAAGATGTGTAAATCTCGATAAAGTAATCAATATATATACGTACCTGCTGCGAAAGTACGATTGACAGGAGGTGGAGCTTCATGGACCATAGAAGGACCAACTCCTAATATATCGGCAAAAGAAGGTGCCCTGGCCTCTGTGCTTGAATCTCTGGTTATTGGAGTTGGCAGATCAGTGGTTTCTACTAGGAAGATAATTTCATGAGCCACTACTTTTGGTGCCACCAAAGGAACCAGAGGAGCTCTCGGTGAAATCACCGGTGCAGTTGTAGGAGTATTTGCAAGAGGAGTATCACCCATTCTAGCATTAGCAACATGAGCACCTGAAATAAAGATATGATAATAATAATGAGATAACTATCACGAAATACACATATAAATATATATGGAATTAAAATTTCCTTACCTGGTAAATATCCATACTCTCCATAATCCAAAGGCTCATCTTCTTCCTCCTCTATTATTGCAGGAGATTTTACAAGAACATTCATGTTAGGAAGAGTCTCAGAATCTGGAGGAGGATGCTCTTTGTCAGCACTTTCCGCAATGACATCCTCCTCACCATCTATGTCAACTTCTCTTTCTTCAAAATCATCATCATTATTTTCACCATTTTCGTCAACTTCATCATCTTCGCATTTGGCAGAAGCGGTACCCTTAGATGAAGAAGCTGAACTTTCATCCTCTAAGTCTACTTCGTCGATTTCTTCAATCATAACTTATTTTTCCTTTAGAAGGAAGAGCTTGACTACCTTCCGGTTGATATTCTTTGTTAATTGGAATCGAAGGGGATGGAGAGGCCTGTCTACTTCCTTCTTGAGGAATAGACGGCGATGCTTGCAAGCGCGCTCGAGACCTAGTCATGGGAGATGATGAACTAGGAGGAATAGGCTGTGAGGGAGGAGCCGGTTCATCTTGAGTTGCAACGGTTTCTGTTGGAGTGGGAAGAGATGTTCCTTAAACATCTTCTGTAACCCAGCCACTGAAGTCACGAGGGACTTGTTCGAATTCTGTCAAGAGTCCATGAGCAATCCACCCTTTCAAAGTATTGATGACTTTCTTTTCACAGATTGGATCTTCTAGAGATATTTTTCTGCAAATCTCACCAAAAAAAGGTGCGCGACTCTTCTTTGGTATATAACCAATTCTGTCTTCAAGCTTTCTACCTCTTAGCCTAGGCGGGTGAAGCCAGATGGGTACATCTACTGGCAAACAATTGTTGACCAAGAATGATTGGTGATCCCACCACCGCATCCAGCTATAAGAAGTACAAATTATACGATTGCAACTGGGGATTATGAAGGTAGAGTTAACACGACCACCTAGTAGCTGTTTCCATATCATGGCCCAATTGTAAGGACCAGTGCCATAACAACGCATTTTTCTAGTGACTAATTTGCAGTCTTCTGGAACGGCCTGGTCATAACCAAATTGATGAGCAAAGCGACTGGGATAGTATGGTTCTCTCTAGAACTCAGTTCCTTCCTGCAATGGTAGGCTACAAGAGTGTATAGAGAGGAAGAATGCCCTTTCTCCTACAGTGAGTGTGGCCTTGTCCACCATGTCAATATCTTCAATATAGCAATGGAGGTAGAATTGAAAGAAATCCACTTGATCAATATCCCGGATTTTGTTGGCTACCCAGTTGTATGATCTTTTTACCATAGCCCTTTGTTGAAAAAATCAGTGGAAGGTGTGCAGGATGAACATATGCCTTCTCCGGTGCTTCAAAAGTCCAAGGAAAATAGACTCCCATCCAGCCAGTGATATAATGCCATGGAGTGTGCGCTGAGGAAGCTCCAATGGTAGGGTTCTTGACATGAGTGGCTACTTCCCCGAGGGCTCTTTAGATAGAGCATAACACTGGAGGTGCGAGTGAATACTTGTGGCCTTCTACCAAAGCGCCAGTGACGACAAAGACTGTAGGGCGGATAACATCTACCCATTTTAAGCTTGAAAGTACCACAATGCTTAGCCAATAGGCTAAGAAGGCTGCGAGCTCCCCGTATAAGTTGTATTATGTTCTTTCCTTGATGTTGTCGCGAAGCTCTGTTAGCTCCTTAGATCGACAATCGCAGAATCTGTGAGGAAAAGTAAAAGATTAGTGTGAGGAAATGTATATAAAAAAGTTGATTCCTAAACTTAAAATACCTGAGGGCCCTGGCAAAATGTGCAAGCCATTGTAGAGGAGAAATCTTGTGAATGTTTAGAAATTTTGCCATTTCTCTGAAGAGTTCGATGGTGGTTTTGGAGATAGAAGGCTTGCGATCAGGGGAAGAAATAAAGGCCAATTCTTTATTAGATGGGACGAATTCATCATAAAACTTTCCTGTCAGTGGAAGGCCCGCCATCCTATGGAGGTCCCAGAGTGTGATGCTCATTTCACCTCTGGCAAATGGAAGGAGTTAGTGGTGGGAGACCCGTAATCCAGGAAGCCCTTTATCATAGTTGGCTCTTTGTAGAAATACTGGGACGTAACTTCTATGGATCATACAATCCAATCTTATCTAGCATACCCGCATGTTTTTGCAAGATGGCTTCTGCCTAGTCTGAATAATAAAGTCGTGAAGTTAGGAGACCCCTCGTTCGGAATTCTTCGGGTCCCCAAAGTTCCTCACGATCTCGAAAGCGTTGCTTGACTGTTTCGTAGAGATACGTGGGGAAGAGGTTGTGAGGATTGTGAAAAGGGGTAAGGAAGATCATCGGGTAGACTTCATCGATGCGTTGCCACAGCTTATGTGCTAGCAATGTCCCCTCCAGGATGTGCGGTTCTCTTGATGACCACGAAGAAGTATACATTAGCTTCTCTCCATTTATGTGATCCCTCGGCTCGCAATCGAGCATGGACTGGTGGCGATGAAGGTTAAGGGGAATCACAGTCATACCGTCTGAGTGCGGATTATCAAATTTTAAAATGCCCTCGATCACTCTGATTGATTCCTACGAGTTTTGGAGCTTCTTCTTGTTATGCTCCTTAATCTTCTCCTCAAACTCTTTGGCTTTATTACGTCGAGTTTTCTTTGAACGAGAAGCAGGAGGCGTGTCTTCTCGAACGGGGGGGTCTCTAACTGTCAGTATGAATATGAGTGGTTGATTTTAGCCACTCATTCCAATCATATTCACGACCATGCTTGGAAGGTCATTCTATATCTCCCATTGCGATTGCTCCATGAATGGGAGAGGGTAATGAGGAAATGCGGTCAGTAAAATTGAAGGTTGGGAGCACGGGATCTTTAAAATAAGAATGATGATGGGTGGTTATTTTTGTATGCTTCGGCGGTGGTTGATCTGAGGAAGGGGAAGGATGGAAAGAAGATGGGTCTAGCAAGTCTTGATGAAAGGGTTGCTCAGTCGGAGGGTCTACGGCACGATATGTTCGCTTGATGCGGGCCATGGTGAAAAGAGGTTTCAAGTTCTGAGGATATTTGAGAAAGGAAAAGTTAAAGCTAAAAATTTCTCTAAGTGTTGGTTGCGCAAGCTTGTGCAATCAAAGTTCTTTTGTGCAGAATAGTGCTACGGTCAGGAGCCTTGCGCGAACAGAAATTTGTTGCGCAGGTTCGCGCAAGCAAAGTTGTTTGCGTGGAAGTAGAGTGGAAGAACAAGGGTTCGTTGCAAGTGCGATGAATGGGGAATGAACTGAAGTTCGAAGTATTTATAGTGCATATGGCCGAGTACGGTACACGGGTATTGGTTGCGCAGGTCCGTACTAACTTTTTGAAGATTTGATCCTTTTTCTTTGATTTTGGAAAACAAAGAAAGGATCAAGGGGGCATCTGTTGAGGCATAAAATAAGAAGAAATAATTGAAGAAAAAGAAGATTAAAAGTAAAAAGTGGAAGGAAATAGAGAATCAAGAAGAATAATTATTTTTAGAAGGGGTTTGCGCGGGTCCACTCAAATGATATTGATTGCGCGGGTTCGCGTAACCTAAATATCAGTTGCGCGGGTCCGTACAACTGACTTCAGGACCTGTTCTCTGTAAATGATGAAAAGTGGGTCCCTTAGCACTAAGATCGAGGTTTCACATGTGCGGAGCCCTATAAACACCCCCCTTCTCCCCTCATTTGGAGGATCAAAGATTTTGAAGGAAGTTCAGAGTAACAGAGAAGACTGAAGGTAGGATTAAAGAGAAGCCAGTGGTTTGTGCGGATCTATGCAAACCATGTTGGTTGCGCTGGTCCGCGCAACCAGACTGTCATGTAGTCCATAATGGTGATTAGGTCGAAATGCTGTGGAAATGATCAAGTTCCAGTTCTTCTTATGTCTAAGCTTCAAGGAGAGAAATTAGCCGATTGGATCTGCACAATATTCCTTTTAAAGAGATAATCAAATTATGAGTCGTCGAAGTGCTGCTAAATTTGACATCCGGCTTGAACATTTGAACTTCATCAATTTCTGTATTCTAAATAATTTATCTTAGAATCAAGGGACACCCAAGGATGTAAATGAACTCAGTATTAATAATATGATGATTGTTCTTAATGAACTCTTTCTTTGTTATATTTGAATAAGATAATCTCCCAAATTGAATACATTTGTTTCTTGTTCGAAACAGATGCTTGGGAACTTCATAAATGCTTTTTCTTCTATTATGTGATTGTTTGATCTGTAGAATTCTTTGATATATCATTGACTACTAGCATGGTAGATGTTTTGAACTCTCTAAATTCAATTCAACTAAACGGTTATAACATGGAACCGATGCTATGAATGTTCAAATTTATGAGGGGATATTTATGACGTTTTAATTGATGAATCTTCCAATTGGATAGATTAGGACTTAGAGTCCAGTTGAAGTATTGATTAAATCAAGTAAGGATGCATTAAGATAAGTGTAAGTGCGTCCTTGGCGCTTTAGTTGCCTTTATCTTGATAGTTTCATTTCATAACAACATCTCTTTCAATTTACAGATTTAGTTCAGTTTCTGATTCTAAATCCAAGGTAACTCAGGAAATCACATGCATTCGGTCCCTGTGGGTTTGACCTTGGTCTCACCGAGATTATTACTACTTCGCAACCTTACACTTTGGGCATCAAGCGAACATCTTTCTTCCGTTGTGGTGCTCACTTAAAAACATAAATTATATTATAAAATATGGGCTACCTTTAAAGGTTAACACTTCGGATTTTAGAAAATTGGTACTAAATTCTGGTTACGAAATATGAGGTGTTACATTTGCCCCCTGATTTCTTCCAAGTGTTGGGTAATGGGAGTGGCTCCACTTCTTCTATATATTTTGGGCTACAATGGCTTTTCCAGCATGCTTAGTTCTCATACTTTCTCTCTTTCTTTCCTCCTTGTCGAGCTCTCTTTCTTCTCCTTTTTTCCTTCCTTTTTTTTTTTTTTTTTTTTTTTTTTTTGGTTTTGAATTGGGGTTTCTTTGGAGTTTGGACAATAAGGGTGGTACACCTTTGGTGGAAGAGGTAAGTGTAATGGAAAGGTCCATTCATGCTTCCTTTCCTTCCATTCATCCCTTCTTTCTACACGTTGCTTATACTTTCTTTCGCTGGTGCATGGAGATGCTACAACAAGACTTTCCATTCTTTCACTTTTCTCCTTTTACTTTCTTTTACTCCCACCTTCCCACATGTACAAATAATACCCCTTCCATGTACATCAAGCTACATGTTAGGGATGTTATTATTGGGAGCTTGTTGTTGTGTAAAGAAATGGTTCCAAAATGATTCCTTAAGCCCCATGTGTATTTGGGTGGGCCTAAGTTCCATTTTGGTTTCCCCTTTTCATGCTCTTCTTTCATGCTTCCATGTTTTTTCTTTCTTTTCTTTTTGAAAGTGGTTAGGCCCATTGAAATGCAAAGGGCCCAAATAAGATTTTTGGGTCCTAAAATTCCCCATGATGATCCAAATTTCCTTTGGGAATTGTATGGACAAGAGAGTGTAAACCACCTATGTTTAGGCTCCTATGTTCAAGTAGGCTTGAAATTCCATGTTGGGCCCAGGTGAGGTTAGTGACCCATCATTCTTTTGAGACTCTAGGATTTGTTTGCACTTTTAGTGTCCTCTGGGCTTAAATACCTGGGGCTAAGATAGCTAAGCCCTTTGGTTTTCTTTGGTGGGTCTTGAATAGCTCTTGTGGCCCAACTAAGAGCTCAACTTCCTGATGTCCATGTGAGGGCCAGTCCCTTTTATAGGTTCACTTTGGGAAAATCATTCACTTGGCCACCTCCCATGGACCTTGACTTGGAAATCTTAAGTTCATTTGTATATGTAAATGTCGCATTTGCCATTCTTGTTCATCGATGGACCTTGACTAGTATATAGGAAACCACTTGTAAGTGTGGGAAATGGGACATCCTTGATCTCTCCTCTTGACTTTTCCTTTAACATGGGCTTACGGGCTCTTTGGTGCTTGAATGAATTTGCACTCAACCCTCCTCATTTTCCACATTATTAGACCTTCAATCCTTTCATTATTGCCATGTATTTTTGAAGAGGTTGCTCTTGTAGTGTGACACTTGACAAGGTTCACCATTGGTGGTGAGATGAGTCCATTGTGACTTGGGATGTTCCATTTTCCACCTTAAAACCATTCGTGGGCTCACGCTTGAAGTTTGCATATTGAATGGCTTTCTTATTTCATCGGGTACCACTTTACCTATCTTGAAGTGGGGCATTAGACAAGCTCCTATGAGATGTGTCTAGACTTGATACATCTTGTGGAACCTTTCCCATGTCCCACTTAAGCTAGTCATTTGAAGGAGATGGAATGTGATACTTTCCTGGACCTGTTTCTGTGTAGATACCGCAATTAGTTCAATTTTTTTTTTTTATATCATCGTCTGAGCTTGTTCCTGCTCATATTCTCCAAAAAAATAATCATATTTCATCCTGAGTTCATCCTATTTTATCTTTTCCTTCTATCAGGGGTCAGGGGGCCCATGAGAATTGGGAGAACTGGTTTCCTGGCCCCCAAACCCTGACTGGATGTCATCTTGGAGGCCTCTTGCTTTACTGAATTTTTGCCCTTCAGTTTCCTCAAGCCAACAAGATGTTGATTGTTGTCCTTTGTGAGTGTTGGTGGGACAACACTCACATTTTTTAGCTACCTTTTAGTAAGTGGGGGATTACCCCATTGGACGTCATTATGCATGTAAGCCTCCCTTCCAGTGGTGCGTGCGTGCCAAATGCTAAGATCCTACCATCCATCACAGATGACATCTGGATGAACCTTCTCGGTGCTATCCCTCCTAGCTCAGAATTCTATTATAATGAGCTGAAGCTTCGCTGGTTGATAGTTACCTTTGCTCAAGCCATACATGAGGATGATCAGACGTTCGTTTTTAAGGCCAGAACCTGGTGTCGATCTTCTTGTTGGAGGATTTGTCATTCTCATATAATAGAAACGTGGCTCTATTAGCTCATATGTATCACAACTTGGACAAGGTTAGTCGAGACAAACACTCTCTTACCAGATTTTGGTTGTGATTTCCATTCCTCTAGTCCTAATCTCTTAATCCCCTGAATGGCGATTGTGCTCATTTCCTCTATTTCTTATTGACCCTTAGACTTAACTTTTTTAATAATTCCCCTCTCATGGCCCTTCCGCTAAGAGATCTAGACCCACCTCGTTGTCGTTTCATGTTGTGTCACCCAAAGAATCGATATCCCGCCCCTCGCATCTAAGAAGACAACTGGCGGGCTGAGATCGATGGCCTCACCATGAATGATGTAAGTATTGGTCTTTAGTTACCAACTACTGACTTCTGATTCCTATTGACTAATCGACGATTCTTGACCTTTGCATAGTTTTGTATGACGCCTTATGCTTTTATTTGTATGTTCTCGACTTTGTCATCCAAAATGACGTTTGAGGCATTTTACCAACATCTATTACTTTATGATCCTAATACTTACAAGTGTTATCTAGTGTTGAGGGTTAAATATTGCATATTATCTCCCACTTATTACTTAGTTTTATGAACATGATAATGCTTAATGTTCTATTTTAATCAAGTTTATGTTGCAAGGTGAATTTAAGAGCTTGGATTGAAAAGGATGCTAAAAGCATGGATTTAATGCTTAAGAATCACCAAAGCTAAGGATGGATCTTATGAGACCAAGATTGAAGAATTCACATGTTAAAGATCCAAGAAAATCAAGTGAGGAATGAAGAGAATTAAAAACTTGAAGTGGAGAAAAAGAGCCTAAAAATTTACCTTTTTTGACTAGTCTAAGCTTTGCCTCGACTAGTCAAAGGAACTTCGACTCAAACTCCAATGATCAAAATCCTCTAAAATCCTGTCATCCTCGACTAGTTGAAGATAACCCTCGACCGGTCGAAGGTGACCTTCGACCGGTCTGAGGTTATGCATATTCTATGTGAACTGGGTAAATTGAGGCAGTTTCCAAATTTTTTCAAATCGGTGTGAAAGTTGGAGTTCCAAAACTATAAATAGGAGTGGAGCCGCCATCTGGGAGTTCTTCTTCTTTAGCTTGTTTTTATGCTTTTCTTAAGAGACTTTAGTTCAATCATGTCTATGGTTGGTTAAACCTCTTAGTTAGGGCTAAGAGGTGAAGCTTGTGGTGTGATGTGATGTTTATTTTACTTTGATTCATGTTTATGTTGAACCTTCTATGATTCTAGTTTGCTTCTAAAGGAATACTTGCAGTTCTTAATGGTTTATTGTGACTCAAATTATAGTACAATTGCAATAGCTTTGAGTATCCTCTTTTCTTAATTTTGAGATTGTGGGATTGGTAAATCCTATTGTTAGCCATCATCCCATGGGCATGGTTTGGTGATGGAATCTCTTCCAATTATCATAATTCTCCTCCATTAAGAATTAGGTCAAGAAAAGTTCAGATTGATCTTAATCGTATATCTTCCAATTGAATAGGATAGGACTCCAATTCCAATCATGTGACTTAAATCAAGGAAGAGGGCTCCCTGATCTCTATAAGTGGATCCTTGGAAACCCTAGTTCCCACCTTTGAATTCTTAACTTTAATCACTTTAATCACAATTACTCTCTCAATCACTTTAGAATTAGTTTTACATCTTCTCCTAGTTTTGATTCTAGTTTCTTTCAGAAAACACACGAGATTAGTCTGTAAGTGTTGTGCACACTTTCGTTTGTCAAATTTCGATGGGACAAAATAGCTCATGATATGGTTCACACTACAAGATGTAAAGTTCACCTTTAAATGAACTTTCAAATGAATCTTCAAGTGAATCAAGATGGAAAGTTCACCTTCATTAAGTTGAAAAATGCAAATTTAATTACAAGTCGTGAAGTTGGATTGTTCAAGCTAAAGTGTATTCAAGTTCTACTGCATTTCTAGTAGAAGATTAAGCTCCACTTTCAAGTGCACTTCAAGTAGAAGATCAACTAAGCACTATTGAAGTTTCAAGTAAAAGATTCAAGCTTTACACTTCAATGTCCAATTTTCTCAAGTAAAAATGACCCTAGAAAGACCTTAGACTTAGGTGCTTTCAAATGTTAAATTTATATGGGTTTTTATACTTTGGTTAGACTTTAGTTCGGCTAGTCTAAGCCTTTGTTCGACTAGTCTAAGCTGTGGCTTGACTAATCTAAGATTATCTTTGACCAGTCTAAGATTTAAATTAAAAAATCAGAAATTTTTGTTGGTTTCTCCACCAGTCGAGTAGGCTACTCGACCAGTCGAAGGGTGCTCGACTCGAAGTTTGACGATTAAATTTTAACACCCTCGACCAGTCGAAGAGGGCCCTCGACCAGTCTAGTAAGGCCTTTGACCAGTCGAAAGTTTGTTTTATCCGATTGCGCCCAAAATTTGAAATTTGGTTAGTTCTTAGACGAGTCGAAAGAAACCTTAGATGAGTCGAAGCAACAAGATTTCACCCTATAAATAGAGGCCTTCTCTAATTTCGAAATTACCAATCTAAGCTAAGAAAAGCCTCCATTTAGAAAGAGAGAAGTCCCCATTATCATCAAGCTATTACACGACATTGTATATTTACTTTATATAACTTTTATTTTTAAATTCCTTAATCTCATTTCATGAATCATATGTTTTAAAGAGAGTAATCACTCTTCTTTTGAGATCTAAGGGATTCAAACAAGTAGCTTGTGGTTTGAATTAATTTAAAATCAATTTGGAACCTTGAACCCTCGTTTGTGTTACTAGACATTGAACATTCTACATCAATTGAAACAGTTTAAAAGGGTGAGCTCTTAGTCCTAGAGAGGGGGGGGGGGGGGGGTATTGGACTATGCCAAAATTAAAAATCTTTGAACTAAAATATTAAATATAACTAAATCAATCAAAGATCTCAATTGTAATAGTATTGAGAAATTGATTCAAACCTTGTTCAAAGAACAACCTTACACCAAAAACAAATGTTTATGGTAGGACAACTTGATTTCTTGAATGCAGTAAGGATCAAGATCGCAAACTAAAACTAGAGGCAAATAAATGAAGCTATCTGTTACAAGCATTCACCACATATACATGAATGAGAAGATTACAAACATTCAACACACATCCATCACATACATCATCATCCACCACAAACACTAGGAGTTATAGTGGTTCGGTGTGTACACTAACTATTCTCAAACAGCCACACCTATTCCACTCCTAATAATCACAACCCACGTGATATTGGCGTTCACTATATAACAAGGTTTTCTCAAGTTCACCGTAAAACCTATACAATTGTGTTTTCAATTGGCCTATCACAATTAAAACCTCGCTGAGATTTTCTGGCTGATCTTAGTCAAAACCAATACAGAGATTTTTTGGCTAATCTCAAAAACCAAAAAGCAAATAAACAAAAGTACTTATCATTTTCTTGAAGATGCTGCTTGATGTAGCCCGTAGAACCGCTTCGCTTGATGTGTAGATGTTTAATGTCCAACATATATAATTAAGGGTTTTAGGGTCTAAACAGATTTTAAATTATCTCAAACCTTGGGCTACTTGTTTGAATTCCTTGGATCTCAAAAGGTAGAGTAAAAACTCCCTTTAAAAAATCAGATTCACAAAACAGAGATCAAGGAATTATAAAAATAAATAAGCTATTAAAGATCTAAATTTACTGGACTATAGCTTGATAATGATAAGGACTTTTCTCTCAAAGTGGAGGCTTTCTGTGGCTTTTCTGAATGATTTGGAATGAGAAAAGACCTCTATTTATAGGCTAAAAAATGATTCCTTCGACTGGTCTAAGGTCTCCTTCGACTAGTCTAAGATTCAACCAAATTTCAAATTTTTTGGCGTGATCAGATAAAACTAACCTTCGATTGGTCGAGAGGCTTGCTCGACTAGTTGAGTGGCTTGCTCGACTAGTCAAGCATAACCCTCGACTGGTCGTGGGAGTAAAAAATATGTTACTAAAGTTTGACTCCAGCTCCCCACGACTGGTCGAGCAGATCTCCACGACTGGTCGAGCAAGGTGCTCGACTGGTTGAGGATCTACTAGAAAATTTTTGAATTTAAGTTTGAAACTTGGACTGGTTGAAGAAATTCTTGGACTGGTCGAACCATAGCCTAAACTAGTCAAACATAGGTTAGGACTAGCCGAATTTTATCCTATACAAAGTATAAATACCCATAGATAATAAGCATAAGAAATGACCTAAACCTAGGGTCTTTCTAGGGTCACTTATGCCTAAAACATTGGACATTGAACTCAAATCCTCGGTAGCTTCAGATCTTCTACGTGACGTAGATTTGCATTAATAGCTTGATCTTGAAGTAGACTTGCATTAATAGCTTGATCTTGAAGTAGACTTGCATTAGTAGCTTAATCTTGAAGGTGAACTTTCCATTATATGAACAAGTCACACTCTAAATTGTTTTGTCTCATCAAAATTTGACAATAAAGGGTGCTTTATATATCATAGCACTTACAATCTCCCCCTTTGTTAAATTTGTGACAAAATAAACTTAGAAGATTACAATACACAAACTTCACAACTTCACAATCATTCACAACACTCTTTCATTCATAATATATACTCCCCCTCAATCTACTCCCCCTTAGTCTGAGCTTTGACTTGTGTGTAATGCACCTGTATTAAGAAATACACATATGTCCAAAATATACAGTCCACACAGTCTAATTCACTTGCGCATATGTGACTGTGAATGCTGGGAGATCGGTGCCCACGCTCTTTGGCGATCTTGGCTTTTGGTCCTTTTTCTTGTGTGTTATATGTTGTGGGGGTATATAACCTTGATTGTTGGTTTGGAGTTGCCATTAGCCACTTAATCTCAAAATCCTGTGGTCAGCTAGAACACATAGAATATGTAAGGTTGGAGAAATTCGAAGATTCTCCTACTTTAGATTAACTCCTAGTCCGCGATTCAGGATTCCGAGTAAAGGACATCGGTTACAAAGAGGGAAGCTGTTAAGCACCCTCTCTACCCGTACAAATGTACGGTCTCTACTTGGTGTAGTAAGGAAATCTCATGGGATGAATGATGTGGTCGGAGTAGGACTAAGCACACACGGATTTCTGATGCAGCAAGGTCCGAGATTTTGGCAAGCCATAGAGCATACGTCCGACGATATGCCTTGAAGGCAGATGTGATGATGTTATGCCAAAGGTAATGGAAAGTTGACTAGATCACTAGGAATTTCTGATGTGACAGGATCCGATGTACGCAAGTCACAGAGCATACGTTCGCTAGAGATCTAGAGGAGTAGGGGGGTTGAGAAGGGAATAGATGTCATGATGAATGCTTGTATGTAAAATGAAAAAATCTTTGGCTTGATCTTGAGTGGACTAAGACATAGATTGAACCATGATCAATCCAAGCTAGACTTGTATGTTGGGAAGGTTGGGAGGAGGCTAAGGGGTAACTGAAAAATCTGAACTTGGAGGCTTGAGAGCTTCTTCTCACCCTCAATCTCTTCCTTTCTCTCCCTCTCCCTTGAAATGAGAAAAGTTCTCTCTCTTAGAATTGTTGTTTTTGAAATGTGAAGAGGAGAGGGCTATTTATAGCCTTTCCTGATGGCATTGCTGTAATTACTGAGTTTGAAAGGCGTAAAAGTTGACATGGTAGCTTGGGATTGGTTGAGGAGAGAGGAATGCCATGTGGCATGCTCTCATTGGCTCTTAAAGGTTGGTAAAATGGTAAATAAGGTAGGCTGGAAGGGTAAATTCATATGAAAGTTGACTTTGGGATGAGAGACAGCTGTTACTCGGAGGAGACAACTGTCCGTTTCTGGAGCAGCAATCGGACTATCGCCTGCAGTAGTCCGACTACTGCCTGGGTTTGGTTTGGTTCAGGCTTTAGTCGGTGGGCTTTGTTTGGTGCTCTGGCTCATCTGGAAGTCTTCTTTTGGGCTCAAATGGGTGTGTTTTGTACTGATTTGTATGTACGCTTCGGCCTGGGTGATGGTTTGAAGTTCAGATTAGGGTTTAAGCTAGGGTTAGGCTAGGTTTAAGGTTTAGGGTTTAGGTTGAGGTTTGGGTTAGGGTAAGGCTGGGTCCTAGGTTTAGGCTGAGGTTTGGGCTAGGGTTTGGTTCAGATCAGTGTTTGGTTCGGATTAGGGTTTGGTTCAGATCAGGATATGATCATGACTCTCGGATTGTCTTAGCTTTTTCAAGATATTAGCCTGGGTGGGGTATCTATAGATGGCCCTCTTTGGCCGAGCTTGCGAGCAGCCGAGCACCAAAGTGAGTGGACACCCCACCCTTCTGGTTAGAAAAGGTAGTGGTTTAAATCTGTTACCTGCCATTGTATCTGAAATTGTAGTAATGACCACTCTAGTAGAAGTAGGAATAGGTCAAAGTGTCCTAGAGGGGGGTGAATAAGACTTTATAAAATTTTGTGACAATTTAAAATCCTATTACCCTAATCTTGATCTAATATGAAACTTATCAAGATAGCTTCA
Source organism: Magnolia changhungtana (assembly GCA_030180095.1). NCBI lineage: Eukaryota > Viridiplantae > Streptophyta > Magnoliopsida > Magnoliales > Magnoliaceae > Magnolia > Magnolia changhungtana. The sequence continues at coordinate 6,038,525 of JASAUF010000459.1, forward strand.
ACTTAACTCTAATGGCTTCCAAGCCAAATAGAAGATCCAATCACAAGACTATTCAATATTTAACCAATATATAAACTTAGTCTATGATGGATGAACAATGTGACTGTATGTGAGCTGTGATTCCTATCAGTTTTAAATAATCATGTTAATATGTTTCATGAGAACATTTAAAGTAAACACAATAGAGTAATATGCAAGTAACAATCTCAAACATAGTCATTTATAGTGGTTCGGTTACGTGCCTACTCCACTCCTAGCAGACGCACTCAACCCTTGAGTGCACCAGATTTCACTAACGGAGGTTTTAAATCAGGTTCACCTCAAATCATTACAACCTACACAAGGTTGAATTTAGGACCTACACAAGGTACCTAAGACGTGCCTACACAAGATGCAAGTTTATGCCCTACACAAGAGCAAAGGTCAACACGAAGCACCTAGATTTTATGCCCTACACAAGAGCAAAGGATCCACACAAGGAACCTCTATTTTAGGCCACACAGACCAACGATCCACACAAGGAACCTAGAGTTTATGCCCTACACAAGAGCAAGGGTCAACGCACAACACCCACACGTACTCTCTCGTTGGAGGCCTCCTATGAGTACTTGAAAGGGGTGAGAAGCACCTGTGACCCAAACCTACACATGGAATGATCAACAGGGTCTCTGGACTCTAATGACTTATAGATAAGTAGGTGTGCCCCATTAAGCACGTCGATGAAGTTCTCCTCCTTGATGATGAAGATTCTTCAGCTCCTATGATCCACAATAATTAATGATGTTATAATAAAGGCGATGGGTTGGGTTGAGGTTATGTTGGAATCCTACTCTATTAAATGTCTTCCTATTTTAGAGGAGTGATTCCAAGCATTCAAGCATTCAAGGTATCCCAGCTCAATGATTTGCCATTAAGATAATAGCTGGATGACCTTGAATGAGGAAGTTCATTCCTCAATCCACTCTATTGAATATCAATGATGAGGGTCGATTGAAGGATGAACTTCCATGAGAAAAAGAGCTTAGGGTAAGTAGTATGCAAAACTCTCTCAAGGCTCTCTCTATTTTTCTTACTTAGCAACCAAGAGCAAGCTTGCTATATGTAGGCAAAAAGTCCCAACGGTAATAAATATGTCAAGTCTGACTAAGTTCGATCTCATCGGTCCTGACTCAATGTCATCGAAAGTATACTTTCAATTCCATCGAGTCAGGGCTCAATGATGTGAACTCAGCTGTAGCACATACCCGAAACTTTTTGATTGAAGATCGATGACATCGAACATGCGTCGATATTATCGAATTTTGAATTCTAATATCATTGACAATGGTTTTAATTCATCGATCTTTTCAATGAATATTTTAAGAAAGCTTGCTCGACACTTTTTTACCCAATTCGATGATATCGATCCTAATCGATTTCATCGATTTTTGAATTACGATCATATCGAGACAATATTGATTCCTCGATCATTCACATAAGATTTTCCTTTTCAAGTTTGTTGGCAGTTTTGTCCTGATTCGATTGTATTGAGTCTATATCGATATCATTGTGATTTGAATTTCGATGAGATCGATGTGGGTTTCGATTTCTCAAACATTTAGATGTTTTTCTTTTAAAAACTCACTGAATCAACTTGTCCTACTTCGATGTCATCGATACTGTGTCGATATTATCGAGATTTGAATTTTGATGATATCGATTGTCCTTCAATGCCTCATGCAATATCAAGAATATTTTCCAAGTCTTTGCTGGATAGAGCTCTGAGACTTTTGATATCATCGACTGTCCTTCGATATCATCGATATTTGAAATTCGATGTTATCAAAGGTACTTTTGATTTATCGAATATTTTGTCCAATGTACTTTGTGGTTGCTGGACTTAAAGAGGACTCAATTCGATGTTATCGAGACCAGTTTGATATCATTGAGACTGAATGTTTGATTGTATCGACCAAGAATCGATGATATCGAACTTAGCTGAAAACTTAGAGAATTTTCCATTTTGAAACCAGGTTTTCAGACTTTCAACACCTATGTTGTTCTACGTTTTTCTTAAGGCTTTTGTTTACCTAGGTATTTTTGAGATTTGAGATGTGAGGCTAAGTTTACCTATGATGAGCTCTGAACACACATCCGGTTGAGGCAATGTCTTGAACAATCTTCATATGGGGCCCACTTGACTCATCGACTCAACACTCATGCTAATTGACAAACCAAGGCACTTTCAGTATCATTGTCAGTTGATTGTCTAGAAAAGAGATGACTCGTACATGTCACGAGGGTTGAGGAATATGTTGTGATTGTCCCTACACGTCGATGAGGCATTATGGGTCACTAACCACAACCCTTTCATGTCAGATTGTTGAATAACATTTGTGAGTAGGTCTGAAAAGTAGGGCCTCTACGCGTCGATGCGGCTTTACAATGATTCCCATACTGTTTGGATTTATCGTTTCCTTTGCTACGTAATCACCCTAAGAGTATTGGTTTCATTTGATCGTTAAAGTGGTTAGCTGCCCTGCGCGTTGATGCGGCCTTATAGGGAACTCACTACGCCGACTTGGACTCGATCAAACTTTCCGAACATTCCGGACTAGGTATGTGCTGGTAATCTTTTGCCATGCAGTTAACTGATTCTGATATTTTGGTTACAATGGATTGTCGTCATTTTGAGTTTGATTATTCTTTGCAGAGATAGATCACATCAATTTTTACTTGCATTCGTCTTGTACGACTGTCTAGATATGGAAATCAGGCCAATCGTACTTGTATCATATACGAATTTGCTCATCCTTCGAGGAAACCGGAAGAGATCGAATCTTATTTTGTTGTTTGCAATGACTGCGACTGGAGAATATGGAAGATTCCTCAGTGTACTGCGCGTCGCGTGCGTTTTGTTTGAAAGCTATCCTCTTTGGAACTAGACTCCTTGGGGATTTTATTTGAAAACATTTCTAATTTTTTTGGAAAATATTCGTTTGATCTTGTGGGTGGACGTCCTCATTCAATTTTTATTTGCGTAAGTTAAGTAACAGTCGCGTTGCCCCCACTGATGAACTGGCGGGGCTAACAGTTTTTATCAAGAATGTTTTTGGGGTTTTTGAAACATCCGTTCGATCTCGCGGGAGGGCATCATCGTCTTACTTTTATTGTAGAATTTTAAACAGATATCAAGCAGTTGTGCTACCTCCATTAATGGATAAATGGGGCTTTAACCATGATTTATTATATTTTCTTTTCTTTTTCTCTCTTTTTTTTGAAGAGGGAGGTCCAGATCATGAAATGGTGGGCCTGGATGGATGATTCGTGGTCCACTTGGATCTTCCAACAGTATGGATCTTGATGGTGGGCCATTATTTGTAGAGTGGATCGCACACCTTATCTTGATTTTTGGTTCCATGTATGGATGGGATTTCTCAACTGGGCCCTAGATCATGAATTGGGGAACATGGGCCTGATTTGGACATGTGGGCCTAGGACCATGGGCCTTAAAATTGGACTTGTGAAGTGGGCCTTGCTTTAGATATGTGGGCCTAGGAAATGGGCTTGAAAACATGGACCTTGAACCATGGGCTTGGTGGGTTTTTGACATGTGGGCCTTGGGGGCTTTGAACTTGTGGGCCTTGTGGGCTTTGAAATGTGGGCCTCTGGGGCTTTAACCTATGGGCTTTGTTGGCTTTGACTTTGGGCCTTGGATTTGGACTTTGGCTTTGGGCCTTAGATTAGGCTTGGACTTTGGGCCTTGTGGGCTTTGAACTGTGGGCCTTGTGGGCTTTGACTTTGGGCCTTCAGATGGGCCTTCTGTAGCCCATTCACAATGTGTATCCCTCTTATATAATGTTTATTTCATAGAAGTGCGAGGGATACTTACCTGTAAATGTTTTGATCATGCAGCATGCCTCATCGCGGTAGGGATGAGGCTGATACGGACATCCTCAGGGATTGTACTTCATCTTCTTCGGGGGTTGATGACTCCTTTGAAGCGTTCGAGGAGAGGCCCTTAGTTGACCCGTCGTTTTTGTTAGCCACTCATTGCCATCTTATCTCCGAGCTTGCAGTGCTCCGTCTCGCCTGCGAGGATATGGCCCGTCGTCTGGCGGTGGGGTGACGATATGATGAGAGCATGATCGCGTTGCGTCGTCTGGAGAGGGACGAAGTCTTCTACCTAGTGATCTTTGACTTGCTAGCTGCTTATCCTGTGCACGTATATTTTTTTATTTTTTTGTAAAGAAAGAAAAACAGTGTATTTGTACACAAAAGGTGTTTGAAAGGAATGAAATTTTTTTATTTGTGCTGAATTTGTAGTGTTTACTTGCATTTGGATTGGTGATTTGGATGATTGGGATCAGAATATTGGGCTCAACCCTCATTGTGTTCAGTAATCTGGGTTGTGTACTAGAGATCTTGGTTCCTTGAGAGTGCGCATTTGGGATCGTGCCTCTTGGATTTGGGCAAAGTCTGATAGAATACTGATCTAAAGTTGTTCCTTTCCTTGCATCTCTTCATTTATCTTGTTGCCTCGGCTTCTTCTGTACCTGCGCTCTTTTTTTTTTCCTATTTATTTTCTTGTCGTTTTTGTCCGTAACACCTTTTCAGGTTTTCACTATGACCGGCTTCCCCATCATTTTTGCCCATAGCGTCCTTTCTGATTTTCACTACGTCCCGGGTTTTTATTCTTACTTGCCCCTTGGCAGCTCGTGCTTTTTTTCCTCTTGGAACCCTTTCGGGTTTTCACCAAGTCCGCTACATGCCCGCTGTTTTACTCGAGCCGCCCTTTCGGCTTTTCAACTCGCCCTTTTTGCTTAGGCATGCTTTTTTTTTTTTGTCTTTGTAGTGCCGGGAGAGACGGAGAGACTTCCTTCATAGCCAGCCAATTGGTTACCTTCTTGTCCTTGTCTTTGATTACAATCGTAAGCTATTCTATGTTGGTCGGATTATTTTGGGGGATATAGGATGACCTTATTTTCTTCTCTCCTTTCGAATTCTTTTTTACTTTTTTGTCGTTTTCTTCTTCTTTTTTGTGTGGGAGTTTTTCTCTCCCTTTCTCTTTTTTTTTTTTCCTTTTTGTGGGAGTTTTTTTTGTACTCCTTTTTGTAGGAGAACTGATTTTCTTCTTTTTTGTTTTCGTTAATCTCAGCTTAGCGATTGTAACCATTGATAAAGTTAGGTGTGGTTACCTGTGATAGATTTTCACGTTGTCGGCGCTAATGGGCTCGGGAAGATCTTCTCCTCTTAGACTGGTGAGCCGGAGGCCACCTCCTACGAGCACCTCTCGAATGATCAGCGGTCCGTTTCACCAGGGTTTGAACTTTCCTTTGGGATCTTGTAGATGCGGTGGTAGGATACGTTTCATGACCATGTTGCTAACTTTGAAGCTTCTTTTTCGGACCCTCTTGTTGTAGGCTCGTGCGATCCTTCTTTAGTAGTATTGCGAGTGGCTTAGAGTATGCATGCGCTTTTCATCTACCAGGTGCAGTTGGTCGTATCTTGCTTGTTGCCTCTCGCCTTCCTTGACTTCACTTTCTAGAGTACTCGGAGTGATGGGATTTCGATTTCGACTAGCAATACTATTTCCATTCCGTATGCAAGTTCATATGGAGTTGCGCCTGTTGCAGACCGTACAGACGTCCGATAGGCATAGAGTGCGTATGGGAGCATTTCCGACCAATCTCGATACGTTTTGACCATTTTCTCCAGTATGCGAATGATAGTCTTGTTTGCAGCTTCGACCCCACCATTCATTTGAGGACGGAAGGGGCTTAACCGATGACGTTTGATCTTGAATTTATCGTGGAAATCGCCTATCCTTTTATTGACGAACAGGGTTCCGTTGTCTGTAATGATGGCTTGAGGAATCTCGTACCAGCTAATGATATTGTTCTTCATGAACTTTATCACATAGGATGCTGCGATGGTGTTGTAGGATGCTGCCTCTATCCACTTGGTGAAGTAATCTACTGCCACTAGGATGTATTCATGCCCATTTGAAGCTTTAGGCTTGACTTTACCAATGATGTCAAGTCCCCATATAGAGAAGGGCCATGGCGTCGTCAGATTGTGTAGCTCAGAAGCAGGCGCATGAATTTAGTTTGTATGCTCCTGACACTTGAAGCACTTCCTAACATGTTTGCAGCAATCCATCTCCATCGTAAGCCAATAATAGCCGAGCCGTAGGATCTTCTTTGCCATTATATGTCCATTCATATGTGTGCCGCATAATCCTTCGTGGATTTCCAACATGATTTGAGAAGCTTCCGTTTTATCCACGCAGCGGAGAAGGACTTGATTGAAAGATTACTTGTAGAGTATGCCTCCGGTGATCGTAAACTGGGCCGCTAGCAGTTGGATAGTGCGACGATCGGTTGATGTTGCTCCTTCCCGGTACTTTTGATACTCGAGATATTCCTTGATGTTCGTGTACCACGGCTGATCGTTCGAAAAGGTTTCAGCTTCGTCGATCTGCAGGCAGAACCTGGGTTCCTCCTAGTGTTCGACGGTGAGTTCCCATTTAGCAATTCCCCTTGGGATTTCCTGCTTGAGGCGAGGGTAGCCAGGGCGTCCGCAAATTGATTCTTTGCTCGGGGCATGTAAGAAAATGTTATCTCTTCAAATTCCTCAGTTAGATTTTCTGGATAGACATGATAAGGGATCAACTTTTCATCCTTGGTCCTCCAGTCGCCATTTGTTTGATTGATGATGAGCTGTGAGTCCCCAAAGACTCACAACCTTTTCATGTTGAGGATGATGGCTTCTCTTAGACCGGCCATACACACTTCATATTTAGCCACGTTGTTGGTGCATTAGAACTCTAAACGCCTGGAGATGGGGATTGGGACGTTGTTGGGAGAGTCGAGTATTGCTCCTACTCCTCTCTTTTGAGTTTGCGGCTCCATCGAAGAAGAGTGCCCACTCTCCTGCCTTTCTTTATTCTTCTTCCTCGATCAGGAGGATGTCCTCGTCAGGGAAGGTCTTCAGTGGTTGGTAGTCACGCAGAGAGTGTGCTGCTAAATGATCAGCTAGTACTTGCCCCCTGATTGCTTTCTGAGTGACATAGGTGATGTCGAACTCGGAAAGCAGCAGTTGCCACGCTACTAAAAAATAGGGAAACGTCGACAGCTAAAAACCGTCAGCATTGACCTCAGACGGTTTGTTGGGAAAGGGGGCATGGGCGTTGCTCACCGACGGATTTAAACCGTCGGCATTTCTGATGGCGAAGGGAGATGCGACCAAAATCGTCGGCGTCTTCGACAGTGAAAGCTGTCGGTGTTACCGACGGCTAAGTTCAACAGCCAAAGCCATCGGCTAAAAGCTGTTGGCGTTTCTCATTAATTTTTTTTTTTTTAATGAAATTTGATTACTTAATCGATGCACACATCCAAAACTAGCTTAATACCCATTTCTTCAAAGCCCCAAACTAACCAACCTATTTGATGAGGTCAGTCTATACAAAAGAAAGGAAGAAATCAAAATCAAATCTACCATCCAAATCCCAAATATATAATTTGTATTTTCATAAAAAATTTATTGTATATATGATACCCAATCCCGGGTTCCCACATGGCCATGACGGATCATGACAACTACATCTAAAAGCAATCTTGAGAACAATGTTGATACAATAATTAAATCTATGCTAACATAAAATATATATCACAATTCTCACAAATCATATGAGGTAAATCTTTTAAATTATAAGCTAATTCTCACCTTCTTAGTAAAGATAGTGATTACATTCAAAGTAACGTATAAATCAAAGTTTGATCAAGAAATAAACTTTAGGCAATTTGGATTAAATTGCCTAAAATGATTACTGTAGTTGAATCTGAAGCTTCGAAACTAGCTAACAAATCTCTGAGTTCTTAATGAATTACCTGAAATAAGATATGGATTGTCTCTAAAAAAAATCAATGACAAGAGTTGAGAGGAAAGATAAAATCAAATCAATAAACTTTAAAAAATTAAATACAACAAATAAAATGCTTGATATGCACGCACACAGAAAGTTTTGGTCATATTCAAAACAATAGATCTCACCTAATACACACATCAAAAGTTCACATTTCTTGGCAGGTACGTCTGTTTACAAAGGTGCATGGGAACTAGCAAACCATTTGCACGCATCATCTAACCACAGTTATTACGAGGAAGAGAGGAGAGTGACCAATCCATATTTAAACTGAGCATCCAATAATGGATTTGACATTCTACCAACAATTTAGTAGGTGAAACAGAAGGTCGTGGGAGCATTATCATTTTGAAGATCGCAATGAGTTTTTATAATCTAAAAACAATATGGGAGATCTGGGTACTTACCTCTTCCCCTTTACCTGCAGGCCAGCTCCAACCAAAAAGGCAATCCTTATTTCCTTCGTCTTGAAAACGTCCAAGCTGACTTGCAAACAAAAGTGAGGCAAAGATCACCTAACAAGCAACAAAAACACGAGCATATCTCTACGCACATTTAACAAAACAATAGCTTTTTCACAAGACCTCTTGTCACAAATCACAAGAGCTTCTCTTAACAGACATCATAGCTCAAAGCAATATTGCAAGAACAACATTTTTTTCTTTTTGAAATGTAAGAACAACATACATATGGCACAATTGTCAAAAAGAAAAGAGTGAAGGGAGCAATAGATACTAAGACTAGAAAAGATATATCTACAGACTACAGACCCCTTGGAGGCACCGGTGTCATAATTCCCTGGAGCTGAAAACCTTGTTAACTCTAGGCAGGAACCAAATTGTTCTTCTAAACTGTTGTGGATCTGCAGCCAACATAAAGAAGTGAGAATCCAAACCATGATTAGAAGATGAGGGAGCATACGGGCAAAATAAGCTGGCTCAAGACCTCAAGGTCTACAACAACCCATATAGAAAAAGTCTACTTTCAGGCACCCATCTATATGCACCAAAGAGAAGAAGCACCACACATGTTCAATGTGATGGTGTTTTCATCAGGCGGGACCATGGTGCATGTACTGTATTTATCAATTAGGCTCATCCACTCATCATGCGGGTAACATTCAGGATGGAGTGGAATCTGTCTGATGCAGCTTGGACCATGAACGTGTGCTAACTCTACACATGTGAATGACCATGGATGCAGGTCCAAGAGTAGCATTCCTTTAGACAAAAGTTGTCCAACACCCTAGTGAAGTACTCCCAAGTACAAACACATGCATACACTCATAAAGGCAAAGGATTTATAGAACTTCACCTGATCCACATCAAGAGATTTGTCAAAACCACGTATAAATAAATAAATTATTGCTTTGTATCTGATCTTACGCTAACGCTTTTAGGTCTCTATAACTAGACAATGGCTAAAGGACTAGCTGAACTTAAACTTCACTAATGACTCCCTTGTTTCCTCTTGCTACCTTGTTAGTTTCAGCCTGCATTTTCAAAATGATAGGTTTATGATGCATCTAATATCCAGGATACTTCTAACCAGTTGGAGTATCCAACTTTGTGTGATGCCTAGAACTAAAAAGAAATAGGAAAAAAGAGAGAAAAAGAAAGAGAAGGAAAAGAAAAGATTCACACAACCTGCATTTATTCACTAACATGAAACCCACATAACAAAAACCCTAATTATCAAACACCATCTCCATTTCATGTCAAACAAGCACATTAGAACTTCATACATGGGTGGTTACACTTCTACATATGTTTGTAGGAGGTAGGGTATATAACTGAAGGTGGTGGTTGTATAACCATCTGATGTGATCCCTGAGATGCAAATACTTACATTTAATGAAAACATGTAAAGGCTCTTTTACAATTAGAAGAAGGAAAAAGAAAAAAAAAGAAAAAAGACATTGCATATAAACAAAGACACAGAGAAATTTAAAATACAAAGCACTAAATATAGATCAATCCCACTTGAATTGCAGCTAACTTGAAGTAGTCTAGACATTGCATATAAACAAATACAATTTCTATTATTATCATTTTCTTCATTGAAAATCCATCATACACCCTACAATGAACAGTTATAAAGGATAATGGGGTTATCATTCTCACAATCTTTGAAAAAGAGGAAGACCCGAGAAGTTAGTTGCAATAGGCCCAGTAAGATTGTTGTTTGATAGATCACTGCAAAATTGTTTAGCATAATCAATTTCTTCACCACAAAAAAAGTCAATAAATCAATGATATTGTAATTTAATTGATATTCCTACATACATTGCTTTAAGGTGTCACTATCTTGGGAGTGAAGTGATTAAATAGAGGTTATTGATATGGAAATCTGACCTTAGTGGTAAATTTTCATCTAAATCATCTTAGAATATCATTCATTCCTATCACCACCTTTCAAGTCGAGTGAGACATACCTAGTACCCCTAACTCCATATATTCCACCAATTCCCAAATCTCCTTTTGTGAATGGTTGAGAATTTGAAACTACGAAATCGATTGATGTAAAATAAAAATAATAGAATTCATTTGCAGTTTGGATGAGAAGTAAGATTTTTCAAATTCCTTACATGAGGGTTTATCCATGGATTTGAAGAATTCTAGAGATTTATCTGAGAACAAAAACAAAAATGGCAAGCCTAACATCTCTATAGAGAGAGAATAAGAAGATCAAAAGTAGGAAGAAGATTGAAACTCACCTAAAAGTTTTGAGATCTCTCTCTCTCCATCTCCCTCTCTCTCATTCCTTTTCAATTTCTTGCCATTGCTTTTCTCGGCTATAGGCTATTTGAGTGGAGAAATCATTTTTCTTTTACAAAAGCAGAATTTCTACAAAAAAAAAATCTCACTAACAAAGATCAAAGCTCCTGAAATCGTAACCATCGATTCTCTTGAGATTAATAGGAAAATACCCTGGAAATCATGAGAATAGATAAAAAGAGATGAAGAAGAAAGTTAAGAAATGCAGCAAGATTCTTACCTTGGCGATCTTTTGGGGCGTTCTGGGATCTATAAGAGTTGGAGTATCCACCGCTGTGCCTCTTCAAAACATCACTAGGCCAGAATTCCATCGGATCCTCTAAAATCCACAGATATCCACTCAATACCTCAAATATGACAATAAAAATAAAATAAAAAATGAAAACCCTAAAATCCTCTTCCAACACCTCTCTAACACCACTGATTTTTCCTAGATTTATAATGAAGTTGTTATATCATAGTCGATTCTACAGATAGAATCCGGCGACCAAAGCTCATGGGGACGTCTGGTTGTAATAGGGTTAGGGTTTTGGCTCCCTTCCTTCTTTGGATCAAACAGAGAGAGAGAGAGAGAGAGAGAGAGAGAGAGAGAGAGGTTAGGGAGTGAAGAGAGAGAGAGGAATCGAGATGAAGAGAGAGGAAAAGGGGAGATTAGGGTGAGAGAGGTAGAGAGAGGAGAGGATTTAGGGCAAGAGACTAGGGGTGAGGGACGCGGATTGGCTTTCGTAGGAGGTTCCTGCACTAGAAACTTAAGTGAGGCCCACCGTGATGTTTTTCAGAAATCCACCCCATTCATCCATTTTTTGAGCTCATTTTAGGGCATGGGGCAAAAAGTGAACCAGATCCAAGACTCAAGTGGGCCTAAAACGTGAGGATTGAACTCCATAGTTGAAATATTCGTGGGGCCACAAAAGTTTTAAATTAGGGTAATATTTGTGTTTTCAGTTCATCCTAGTATGAATGACCTTATGAACGGTATGGATGGCATGTAGGCGTCACTGTCGACCCAGGGAGCTTTCAATGGTAGGAATTTCCTTACCTACCTTTTCCTTTTGAGGCCCACTTGAGTCTTGGATCCTGCTCTATTTTGGTCTCAAGTCCTAAAATGAGCTTACAAAACCGATGAATGGGGTAGATTTCTCACAAACATTACGGTGGTCTCCACCTAATTAAGTTTCCAGTAGCGTTATGAGTAAACTCTTTGGGGCTTTAATCCACTCCATCCATCCATTTTAAAAGATAATTTTACGGCTTTTTGGCTAAAATGAAGCATATCCATGCCGTCCATGACATTTCTATGTTTTCTTTTCTAGCATGCAACACTGGGTGTGGATGGACCAGAATCCTCGTAGCTAGGGGTGTACATGAACTGAGCTAGCTCAGTTGGCTTGCTATACTTGACTGGAAAAAGCTTGACTCGACTCGGATTGAAGCTGAGTTCGAATCGAGTCGAGCTGATTTTTAGAGCTCGAAAATGAGTTCGAGCTTACCCCAGCTTGACTCGACTCGGATCGAATCCAGTTTGAACTCGTCTCAACTCGGTTTGACTCAGCTCGACTCGGTACGAGGTATATATACCCTTTAAAAAAAAACCCTATTACCCTTTATTCATTTTCCCTTATCCGTACGACCGCCCGCCCCTTAAACCCTAACCCATCTTCTTTCCTCTTTCTCTGGTCTCTCCCTCTCTCTCTGTTCCTTTCCTCCCATCTGGACTAATCTCGTGCACCCTTCTCTCTCTTCATTCGCCAGTGTAAAAAAAATCAGAGAGAGAGCGAGTGAGAGATGAATGGAGAATTGCAGGAGCAACGATGAGGAAATTACAGGAGCAGCGATGAAAGGCGTCTCTTCGGCGCCTGGGGATTACATCCACTTTAACTCCCAGGTTCCCCTTCATAAGATCTTCGTACTCTCTCTCTCTCTCTCTTGCCGTTGATTTTCCTATAGTTTTGGATTTTTGGTTTCTATCCTTAGCACATTTGGTGCGTTATTCAATTGTTATCGATTATATATTAGAATTGGATGCTACTCGTTATTCAATCTCGTGGTTCTGTTGTAATTTGGTTTTTCTTAGCTTTCTTTTTTGATTTATGTTGCTGATTTTCAAATCAATTAAGCATATTGCAAAAAAATTATCAAATAAATTGAGGTCACGTCTTTGATTAGTGCATAAAGCAAATTACCTTTCTCCATCCCTACTGTTCCCTGTGGGCCTCGAGACATCTCAAACTCGACTCGAAAGCTCGAAACTGGCTTGAACTCGGCTCGAATTGGTTCGATTGCTGACCAAGCCGAGTCGAGCTGGAGATGCTGGCTCGGTCATTGAGCCGAGCCGAGTTCAAGCTGGGTGTGCCTGGTGACTGAGCCGAGCTGAGTTGAGGCCAACTCGACTCGGTTTGGCTCGATGTACATCCCTACTCGCAACAATTGTTGTAAGAAGAACGTACAACACTCGAACTCTATGGGGTCATTGTGATGTTTGTGTGATATCCATTCTGTCGAACATTTAAAAACACCTCATTTTAGGACATAACCACAGTAATTAGTCATCCAAAACCCAAGTGGGCCACACCACTGGAACAGTTGGAATGGGGACACCTGCCATAGAAAACTTCTTATGGCCACAAATTGTGGTGTCAAACCATCTTGCTAGTTGAATTAGACTTCCCTCCAATAAAAAGGGCAGTCCTCATAATTAGACCCATCTTTGATCATTAGATGGGCCATAGTTGGAACCAATGGACAAACCGGCATTCTCACTCAACATACAGCTTGTGTTTACTCTGTGGATGTAAATGGGGGTGTTAACGTCACCAAGTTTCATGGGTCCTACCATGCAGTATGAGTTATATCCAAACCATCCATCCACTTTTTGATCTCTTCATAAGGCTTGAGCCAAAAAATAAACCAAATTCAAAAATCAAGTGTACCACACCGTAAAAAGAACCGGGGGATTGAATGCTTATCATTGAAACCCTTTTGGGGGTCATAGAAATTATGGAACAATATGACATTTGTATTTTTTTCTTCATCTAGGTCTTTGTGACCTTATGAACAGATTGGATGGAACAAAAATGTTACAATGGACCCTACGAATGTTTTAACGGCGAGAATCATTATACCCATTGTTATCTGTGGTGTGGTACACTTGATCTTTAGAAATTACTCATTTTTGGAATAAAGATCTAAAATGATCTCCCAAAATGGATCAACGGAGTAGATATGATAAATACATCATTGTGGACCATGTAACTTTGATCTTTTTGAACCGTACAACTCGAAGCTCGAGGAGCGCTGAACTCATCTTCGCACGAAACGTACCCACATAGCTGGATTGGTGGTGTGTGGTACATGGACGCAGATTGACTATTGACAGGTTGAGTAGCGAGACTGCTAATGAAGTGATGTTACCAAGTTCTGTGGGCCCCACCCTGATGTATGTTTTGTATACACCATCCATACACATGGAGAGATCATTTTAGGCTAAGATCTAAAGAATGAGTCACATCCAAATCTCTAGTGGACCCCACCACATAAAATAGTGGGGAGAATGACGCCACCATTAAAAACTTTTAAAGGCCATAAAAGTTTTTGATCAAGCTTATATTTATGTTTTCCCTTCTTTAATGTCTTTGTTAATTTTTGAACAGGTTTGATTTCAAAAAAATATCACGGTGGGCCTTAGGAAGGTTTCAACGGTGGGCATCAATCTTCCTGCTGTTTTCTGTGGTGGGGTCCACTAAAGCTTCGGATCTGTCTCATTCTTTGGCTCATGCCTTAAAATGATATCTCCAAATGAATGGACGTTGTGGATACCACACATACATCATAGTGGGTCCATAAAACTTGGCGACGTCACTTCAGTAGCTAATCTCGCTAATAACTTATCAGTATCTAATCCGCCTCCATGGTACACCAGCTTCCAGCTTAGCTGGCTAGTGGTCGATGCTCCATGGGCCCCACCATGATATATGTGTTTTATCCACCTTGTCCATCCATTTTTCAAGATCATTTTAGGGCTTGATCCTAAAAATGAGACAGTTCTAAATCTCAGTGGCACCACACAATAGGAAAACAGTGGTAATTGAATATCCATCGTTAACAACCTTATATTTTTACCGACGGATAATTGTGATTTGCCAACGGCCAATAGCTATCAGGAAAACCACCAAACCGCCGTCGGCTTTGATCATTTTTTTGGTAGTGCCATTTTGCTATCCTGCCTGTTAGTGTTGCTTTCTAGAATAGGTACTTTAATGGGTCCATGCGAGCGAGCAAAAAGATTGGGTGGGCAATCATGTATTGTCGTAGCCGTTGTGTCATCCAGACCAGGGCAAGACATGTTTTCTCTAAGATGGAGTATTTGGCTTCGTAACTTGTGAACCGTCGGCTTAGATAGTAGATCGCTTGCTCCTTTCTTCTTGTATCGTCGTGTTGGCCGAGGACGCATTCGTTTGCTTCAGCTATGACAGAAATGTATAGCAGTAGTGGCCTTCCTGGTGTAGTCAGCATGAGCACTAAAGGGTTTAGCAGATACTTCTTGATTTTATCGAAAGCCACTTGACAATCGTCGTTGCATTCCTTTGGTGAGTTCTTCCTTAAAAGCTTGAATATGGGCTCGCAAATAGGCGTGAGCTGTGCGATGAATCGGCTGATGTACTGGATCCTTTTGAGAAAATCGTGAATCTCTTTTTCGGTTCTGGGAGGCGGTATCTCGATGATCGCTTTGTTCTTGGTCTCGTCCACGCGGATGCCATCTTTGTTGACGATGAAGCCTAGCAGTTTGCCTCCGGTTTGCCAAAGACGCACTTTTGCGGGTTGAGGTGGAGCTTGAACTTTTCCAGCCTATCGAAGAGCTTCTTGAGGTCTTTAAAATGTCCTTCGATCGTGCGAGATTTGACGATCATGTTGTCTACATATGTAACGCCCCGACTTTTCAGGACCAGAGTACATGACCCGTTTCCCAAAACCTGAGTGTTAACCTTAAAAGATGGTCAAATTTGAGCATACATTTTTTTAAACTATCAGAGTAAGTAGATGAGCATAGTATGGACAAATCAAACATAAAGGAAAGTTTACATTGTCATTTAAATATACAAGAGCTGCCCATAATGACTTATACAAACCAATGTCCCCATTCTTACTAATACAAAATGATATAACATTACATGTGAAACAAGGTAAATTGCAACAATCTTGAACTGTGAAATCCTATAGCAACCCTTAATAAATAGAATCATGCACCCTTATCAACTATAGCTTGATCCTCACCAACATGAATGTGAATATCATTGAGCCTCATGTACTACCTGTACGGTTATATATTTAATGGATGAGTGGCCGACTCAGTGTGAATTATCCTCAAGATTACACACCACCACATTAGGTAAGAAATAATATAAAACATCCAAGCAGCCAAAACAGAGTAAATGCAGTCTTATTATATGCATGGATGCATGAATGCAATCATTGTCCCGAGTAAAACATCCAGACGGACATTGGGCTTGTAACCCATGCAAACATCGACACGGGTAAAACATCGAGATGGTCTGTGCCCCGAGTAAAACATCTAGACAAGTAAATACGTACGATAACAATAGATGGTGGTCTGTGCCCCAGGTAAAACATCCAGTCGGGCGAATCCGTATGTCACGATAGCAATAGATGCTGGTCTGTGCTATGCATGCATGATTAGCCAACCCGTTATTAGTCCAATTGCAACCAACCAATTTAAATAAGCTCACGGTCACTATGGGGAGTACATGGATCAGCGTAGGCCGATGGCTCGGGCATAGTGTCTCATGACCACCATCCCCGGCCCATAAGACTACCATCTTAGGATGTTTAATGGAAACCCATCGACTAGTGGTCAATCATATTATAGTATATGGGGCTTATCATCGCATCATTTAACAGTATAAAACATCGTACTCATATAGGGAAAATATCAAACAAAACCACGTAGGGCGAGTATCAAAATATACCACACAGGGCTAATATCAAAACCATATGATAAAGACCATCCTTTAAAACCATTGGACACAATAACGCTGAATGGTAGGCCCACATCAATGATCAATTTAAACCACCATGCAATAACCACTAAACTGAATGTCCATTACGATCACAACCAGTTGGGTTACATCCTAAGTATGGGTGTACATTTATAGGTGGGGGTTTCCCACTGATGTACCAGTTTAAGTTCCATAAGCAATCTATAAATAATTCATGAACAAATATACAGGATGAACATTAAGCAAGCAATACAGTAATTCAATTTCCACCAGCTAACACATGTGATTGTAAGAGAGAGACATCAATTATAAATTTAAATAAAAACTATAACTTAAGCTAATGGAAAGATGGAAAGCTTAAGGGGAAGAATCATCACCTCACAATCGAATCGCCTCTAGTGTTGCTAGGGAATGCGTGTGCCCTTAAAGTCAAACCCTATCACAAACCATGAACTTATACTATTAGATCCAAGTTCTATGTACTACCTAGGTTTAAGGTCATAGCTTATGGCTTGAATTACTTATCATTAGGGCTTTAACGTAGAATTTGGATTTTCTTTCTAGGGTTTAACCCTAAACTTAGATTCTAGGGTTTGATTATGGAATTTGGACTCTAATTTGTGTGGCTATTAATGATATTGTTAATGGGAGTAATAAATGAGTAAAATTAATAAATAAATTAGTTATAAATTTTGGGAATATTACAATGGCTATTATATTAAATTATCTAACAACTCACGAATAATGATACTAATATTGACTCATGATGGTAATAACAATGGTAAAAGGAACTTATGGTGATATCTTAGAGGACAACTTATCAATTTATATGATTAGGATCATAACTTATAGTTTAGGTTACTTAGACTCAAGGTTTTATCCACTAATCTAACTTTAGGCTTTGGCTTAGAGTTTTGAAATCGAATTCCTATAATTAATTTAAGATAATACTAGCAGTGGAGTAATGATAACTAACAATTATTGGTTAGTACTATCAACACTAATTTAAAATGAATAATCTACTAATTATAATGCTAATTGTTAATATCCATAATCGTTAATTCTGGCAAATTAACCTACTAATGGTTAATCACAACTAGGTAGGCATATAGGGATTTACCCAACCTATGAACTTGTGCTCAAACTTATGCAAACTGGGCCCAAGTTGATCCTCGAACTGGGCCTTCATTTTGGCCCAAATGTTGGGTCCAATACAAGCCTAAAATGAGGTTGGGTTAGGTTGTCCCTGACCCAACCCATGGACGGTCCAGCTGAGATTTGTCCCATTGGGATTTATTTCAAGTGGGGCCCACTGTGGTATGTGAAGCGGCCCGAAACTGGGCCTTATTTGGCCATAGAGATCTAAGGTGAGGCCCTTCATGATTTAAGGTGAGGCCTACTATTTGTGGTATGGCCTATATGAAATACACAGGGCTCATAACCTTATTGGGGTGCGGCCCACCTGTGATTTAACGTGGTACGACCCACCTTTTTTGGCTGATTTTGGCCCTTTGCATGGCCCATCTGAAGGCCGATTTCAGTTCAGTTAACAGCCCAACTGAAGACCGTTTTCAGTCCGTCCACACGGCCCACACTTTAGTCCATTCATGGCCTGATCTCAGCCCATAGTTTGGGCAGGTATCGTCCCCAATAGAGACCCATTCCAGGCCTGATTTTAGCATAATCCCGGGCTTGGTTTCAGCTAAGATCATGGCCTATTTTCAGCTGGAACCCAGGCCCACTTGCTTTGCAGTCAGCCCAGGTTCCAACCCAGCTTTTGTGGCCATCTTTGGCCCAAACTCCGGCCCAAACGGTGGCCAATCTTGGCCCTAGCCGCGGTAGCAATGGCTGGGAGAAAATAGGTGGGCTTTTAACTGATAAAGACAAGGGGGGTACGGAGTTACTTGGCTCCACTCAGCGTCAACTGAGTCGACTCAGTGCCGGCTGGTGCAACAACGCACCACCCATCTCTCTCTCTCTCTCTCTCTCTTTCTCTCTCTCTTGTTCTCTCGTTTTCTTTTTCTTTTTCCCTTCTTTGTCTTCCTCTCTTTTCCTCCATCCCAGGGTAGCTGGAGCGAGTCTAGACTCAGCCACGACTCGCCAGACCTAGTCCTTAGCTTAGACGAGTTGAGTCGGGTTGGGGTGGTGCGACAGCCACACCACCTCCTTCCTCCTCCTCCTTCTTCCTTTCCTTCTTTCTCCTTCCACTTTCTCCCTTCTGGTTTGGGAGCTCAAAAGGGTCTGAACGAACCCAAACTTGAGTAGATTTGGTGTGGTGGACAGCGAAGAAGAAACTCCGCCGTTAATTGCAGCTTTCAAACAGTGGGCTTTCTCTCCAATTCAACTTTCATGAATAGTCTAGATTAGCTCCAAGGAGCTTTTGGAATGGAGAAATCAGAGTTTGAAGTGGGTTTAGCTGGTGGGTTCGAGCTTGAGAGGAAACAACTCCTTTTCTCTCTCTCATTCTCTTTCCTTCTCTAAAACCTAGCTTCAGAGGGCTAGGATCTCTCCAGGACAGATGATCTAGATCGGCTCTAGCTGGCTCACACGGATCGCTGACGTGGAGTGGCAACAGTTTCCAATTTTGGGAAACTTTATGTTTCCAGGGCCTGTTTGCAGCGAGAATTGTGCACACACATGGTCTCATGAATGTGGATGGAGAGCATGGTCTTGGTTAGGACCATGATGCACACAAGATGGACGGTCTGGATTATCCAGATGGATCATGTGGGTGGGTCACTGATTAAAATGGAGGACGCTAGCCCGTCCGCTGCCAATCTGGAGAGAGAGTGAAAATCTCTCTTTTTTTGGGAGAGACATGGTCAGAGTAGCTCTGACCGCCTCAACCAGTACTGCGCACAGCATGTGCACGCACCCTACGTGCACAGGCTCCATGGTGTGGGGTCCACATGGCTGTTCTGTCTGATCTGATCCATCCATTTGCTTCTAGGAATCCATGTAGGGCCTTTAGCCAGTTATCAGGCAGATCTAAAGCCTGGGTGGGGCCCACGACTTGATTTGGGTCCTGCTTATGGATTTCCTGTTGATTTGTTGGTCGGATCAGTCTGAAATTGAACATCAACGATTAAAAGACCTAAATGGGCCATTTGTGAGGCTTCCATCCAATATTACTGGCCAATTAATATAAAATTTATTACTATTATACATTACTTATAGTTACATTGATTAAAACAATTTACATCCATATAAATATAACTTTAATATTAACATACTACCATTTACATGCTATTGGCCACACATTTACTAGTGTATAATTCATAATACACAATATCATACTATACATAATATGAATTGGAAATTGTACAACACCATGTTTAAAATTGCATTGTTAAATAATATACAACTTTATTAAATGTGTATGTTTATTTATTATAATATCTTTTATAAATATCTTTTACAAATATCTTTTATATCTTTTATAAATAGAGTGATGTGTATGTTTATTTATTATAATATTATTTTCATAATATTTTACATATGTTTATGTATATACACATCACTCTATTTCAATACATTTTTATACATTATTTAATTGATAATTAAATTATCAAAATACATTCATAATCCTTTTGATCTGTGTTTGTGTAAAATTTATAATATAATAAAAAATAAAAATTTATGTATTTATTAAATATATTACTAGATGGTTCGATTCATATATCGAGGTGATCGAAGTCCGAATGATGGGTTGTGCTGATGATGTGATGGCTTGTCTCGAACATAAATGGTTGGATGGGTTAACATATGAATGGGGGCTGTAATGTACGTGAATGCTTAAGTAGGTTAGGTTTGCATTTATACTAACTAGATTACATGGTAACACCCGAGCACTGAAAAGTTCAGGGTGTTACAACATAGACTTCCATTTCCTTGTTTATCATGTCGTGGAACAAGGCAGTCATGGCTCGCTGATATGTAGCTCCCGCGTTCTTCAACCCAAAGGGCATAACCTGATATCAAAAAGTTCCCCATGGTGTGATGAAAGAAGTCTTCTCGTGATCTTCGACGGCCATCTTGATTTGATTGTAACCAGAGAAGCCATCCATGAATGAGAAGATCTTGTATCCAACAGTATTATCTACTAGCGTATCGATGTGAGGCAGAGGAAAATTGTCTTTAGGACTTGCTTTGTTGAGGTCCCTAAAGTTGATGCACATCTTGACTTTGCTGTCCTTCTTTGGAACTGGTGTGATATTTGCGAGCCATTCCGGGTAGTTGGAGACTACTAGGAACCCCGCATTGTATTGCTTGATGACTTCATCACAGACCTTTAGGGCCCATTTTGGCTACATTCTCCGGAGCTTTTGCTTGACAGGCTTTATTTTCGGCTTTCTTGACAAGTGGTGTACCACCAATTCTTCATCGAGCCCTAACATGTCTTTGTAAGAGAAAGTAAAGTTGGATAACCTTGGCTTTAAGAATTCCATCATCCTCTTCTTGTATTCGGGAGGTAGTATGGCCTTTGTTTCGAACCTTTTGAGGGAATCCTTAAGTTTGAGAGCCAAATGATCATTTCCCTCATCTTAGGCTTCATCCAAACCCATGAGCTTGAAATCTAACTCTAGATCGAAATCGTACGAGTTGATCTTGAACTCTGGTGTTGTGTGTGGTATGTCTGATACATTGACATTTTCTATTGTTTTGGTTTTAGAAGATTTTTTGATGTTTTGTGATTTTGAGAAATATTTGATGTTTTTGTGATTTTTGGAATATCTGTTGTTTTTATGTTTTGAGAGTTTTTTATTTTTTTGTGTTACCAAATAATCCTGAACAGGACGGTGTTGCAAACCATGATTGATCCTGTCCTGATCCGGGATGCCAACTGCTATTTACATTAGCATTTTTTTTAGATCGGTATCTGTGGATGGCTTACCGGCCGATTAGATCGTTAGGGGGATGGCTGTCCAGCTCAGTTCTTTCCCCCTTTCGATCTTGTTGCCCCATTCTGTTTGTACCTGTGAGTCATCCGTCCCGATGACCCTGATGTCCACTGGATAGGGTTTAGAGTCTGTGTCTGACCCAATCTCTTCGCTCAGAAGTTGGAGCTCCTTAAGCTCCTCATGTCCACATTGTGATGGGATCCTGATGTCTGTCCAGTTAAGGGAAGGCCACTTCCCTTTTTTGATCCAATGGAGGGGCTGCTTTTGCCCCTTACGTTGTTGAGCTGTTGGCGGGGGTGTTTCCCCTTGAGTGTTGGTGGGGATGGGTACCTCCCCACTCTTGTCTGTGTGCCTTGTAATGGGCACATCTGGTCCTGGTTCCTCCATGGGTGACCCTGCTTCCGTGCCCCTAGCTTGGTTTGATGGGTTTGGGGGTTTTGTCACTAGCATTGGGTGTGCTTTTGAAGTTCTGAGGATCTTATCCCATCGTATTGGCAGCCAAGTGGACTCCTGGCTGAAGTGTTCTGTTAATTTGAGTCGTTGGAGGTGATCCTCGAGAGAGGTCATTCTGTCACCACAAACTATTCCGTATTTTACAAACTCGATGGGCGTACACTTGAACGGTTGCCTCTTTTTAGGCCATTGCGGCCTGATCTTCTGGTGTCTGTTGATATCCCAGTCCCTGTCTTCGCTCGTTGGCACAAGCTTGCTTTACTACCATACCTCTCTCATGGAACTCGTTACAGTAGTTCAAAATAAGCCGTTCAGCTGGGGGATGACATATTCAGCGATGAGTGTGAAAAGGCCGAGCTATACGTCTTAGAGGGGGGGGGGGGGGGTGAATAGGACTATGCTAAATTAAAAAATAAATGCTAAATTGAAAGAAAGATAGCACAATCAAATAATAATTAAGCACAAGTAAATAACAACCTCAAATGTACTAGTCTTGAGAGGTTGATACAAACTTAATTCTAAGGACAACCTAACACCAAAAATCAAAGGCTTATGTTAGGACAACCTTACTAGAATGTTTGTAAGTATAAAAAACCCAAACCAATAAAGAGGCAAAGGAAATAACAAATAAAATAAACTAAGTTATTACAACATTCCCACAAGTGCATAAAATAAATTACACCATTCACCACAAATGCTTAAAGAAAATTACAACATTCACACACATAAGCACATTTAATCATCCACCACAACACCAGGAATTATAGTACTTCGCTTGTGTGTACACCAACTATTAGAAAACAGCCATACAACTACTCCACTCCTAATATCCACTCCCTCGGGATATTAGCATTCACTATGAAAAAAAGGTTTTCCAAGGTTCACCTTAAAACCTTCACAATTGTGCCTTTGATTGGGCTTGTACAATTACAAAAACCCCACACTCTGAGATTTTCTGGATTTTCTGGATTACCTCAGACAAAACCAAAAAGAATTTTTCTGGCACAACCTTAAAAACTAAAAAGATACAAAATTATAAATGATACTTATCTGAAAATTCTCATTTGAAGAAGCCAGGTAGAACCGATCTGATGTAGACGAAGATGGTTAATGTCCAGTCTCACAGATGAAAAGGTTCTAGTTCTAAGTGATTTTTAAATTAAATCAACTTGGGCTAGCTTGATTTGATTTTGATCTCAAGAAAGGGAAAATCACAAATCCTTCTTAATGTAAGATTGGAATAAAGATCAAAAATCAAATTAGAAAAGCTAATTAAAGAGAATCTAAAATGAGCACAGAATATCTTAATAAATTCACAAACTTATCTCTCAGATTGGTGTCTTGATTTAGCTTCGAATGAATGAATAAACTTTGAAATTCATGCTCTATTTATAGGTGAAAATACTATTCACTCGACTAGTCTAAGGGTCGGTTCGACTGGTCAAAGGACCAACAAAATTTTAAATTTTTTGGCGCGATGAGATAAGACCGTTACTCGACTGGTTGAGTGGCCTACTCGACTGGTCGAGCAATGCACTCGATTGGTCGAGTGGGATCAGAAAAGCTTGCTGGACTTTGAGTCGAGCCTGCACGACTGGTCGAGCACTGTTTACTTGACTGGTCGAGCAGTCTCTACGACTGGTCGAGAATCCAACAGAAAATTCTGAAAATTTGCAACAAACCTTGGACTGGTCGAGAAAACCCTTAGACTAGTTGAGCCAGTATTTGAACTAGTCGAACAAGAACTAAGATTAGTCGAGAAATGACTTATAAACATATGAAATGACCCACATCAAATATGCAATGAATATGACACAACCTAAGGTCAATCTAGGGTCATCCAAACCTGTTTGTGAGTAGGAACAAATGAAACATCATTCGCTTCCGAATCTTGATATCTCATGATACTTGAAGCTTGAGTTCGATCTCTTAAACTTGAGCTTGAGTTATGCTTGAGTTCTTGAGTCTTTAGCGTATAGTAGTTGAACTTTAAACTTGAACTTGAGTTCTTAAATTTTAGCTGGAAACCATGAACTTCAACTTGAAGATGTAGGCAAGTTTGATGAAGATTCAGAGAACTTTAAAATGAACGAACCTGATCACTTCAACTCAAAGTATAATACAAATACTAAATGGTTTGACACAACAAAATTTGACAACACTACGGGTGCTAGATTTACACAATAGCATTTACAATCTCCCCCTTTGTCAAATTTGTGACAAAACCAGATAAAGAATCATGCGCACAATAAAGAATCATGCACCAATAAGGAATCATGCATCATTTGAGTAATAAATGATCAACAGACACAACTCCCCCTCATTCCATTACTCCCCCTCAATCTAGGAGAGGTGATTAGCAGAACCTGCAATTTTTTTTTCCATACATACACTCCATATTCCACAATCACACATCTCTACAATTTCTTCCCCTTTTTGTTACAATATGACAAAGGAAAGATATATAAAGAAAAGAGAAGTAAATGAAATAAGATAGGAAATAACATCACCATGATAATCAAAATATAAACGAAAGTCACAATAGCATGTCCACATACTAAAAAGTAAAAGTATGTCTAAGAAATATCCCAACACAAATCAAAGAGTAGAAAGTATTAATACATGTCCAGAAAGAAATAAACAGCTAATCAGATCCAGATGATGGAGCAGGAATAGAAAGATCTATTTGATGTAGTCCCTTGTTAATTAGCCTAAAATATTTACGCATGTATTTAAATTGATTTTCTTGGGATACATGCAGACCCTCTACCTTCTCCTCAAGGGATTGCAAACGATCATCAAAGTTAGAAGGCTGAAAGTCTGGATCAGCAGCAGAGTCTGACTCAATCTCATCAAATAAGTCATCCATATTAACATCATCAGGAGGCATAACATCCTCCTATTCAGTTACGTGAGCAGATCCTCCAACACCCACATCAACTTGGCCAGGAGCCAACCTCAGATTCATCTTATTTATGTTCGAGTTGTTGAAGGGAAGATGGTTAATGGGAGCTTCTCCAACAGGCACAGCCACAAGACTATGGGTGGCTAAGACAGTTATAAGATAGGCAAATATCACTATAACTCGGATGGAGACGAAACTGAATGATAATGTAACAAATAAGAGATGGAAGACATACAGAAACACTAGTAACAATAGAGTGAAGGATGCGAGCCATGAAAGTAGTAAGGTCAGTCTTGTTACCAGACCGAGGATAGACATTAGAGATGAAAATACGATGGAGAATCCTATATTTAGGTAACATAAATTTGAAACTGAGGGCATTCCCAGAATTCCATTCCACATTCATGTTGCATAACACTCTAGTGAGCATTCTTTTCTCAGACTCAGAAGGTTTTGCTACAAGAGTAGAAATAGAAATTCCGTCATCATTAACTGAAAGATCTATCAATCTAGATATTAAGTGACGATCTACATTAATAGGACATTCTCTGGTTGTAATTGTAAAAGTTAGATTCTCAGAAGAGAAGTCACTTATGCAAGCAAACATGGCCTGCGTAATGGAACGGTATGGTATGGCGGACCGCTCCAATTTAAAATGTTAGCCCAACCTACAGTTTGAAGGAGGGGAGCAATCCCAAAAGGTTCCAAATGATTAGAGTTGACTGTCCGTTCAACAATCACGTTGCGAAGAAGTATATTCCGCACATATTCGGGGTCTTCTTCTGGTGACCGAAGATGGCGCATTGTGATTGGAGTGGAACGAGAAGAAGAGGGACCACGAGAGGCTCTCTTCTTATTTTTACCCTCCATAGCATAAGAAATAGAAGGAATACAAGCAATGCAAGAAAGGAAAGATGGGTTTCAAGAAAATCAAATTTTTAGCTAGAAAAACCAATAAACCACCATAAACCTTGAAATAAACTACAAAAATAAGGAATTGGAAGTGCAAAGAACTTAAATCCACAAGGAAATTGAAAAAGATGCACTAACCAAGAAGGAATCGAAGGTGGGTTCGACCGGTCATGGTAGGGCTGGTTGGGGAAGATGAAACAAATGAAGAAAAAGTGCTTTTTGCACAATAAAATGCCCTAAACCCGAGTGGGTCGACTGGTCGAGTACATACTCGACCTGTTGTACCATGACTGGTCGAGTGTGTACTTGATCGGTTGTGCACCTCAAAAATTCTGCAATTTTCACTATTTTTTATATTTTAAAAAATTGGAAAGATAAAGAAAATAAAAACATGCAATATATTACAAATAAACACATGCAATTTAGATCATAGTGCACATACCCATATCCAATTTCAACTTAGCAAACCTGTTTTTGTCAAGCAGTTTTGTAAATATGTTAGCAAGTTGACTTGCAGTTTGAATATAATCCACAGAAATAATCTTATCTTCTACTAATTCACGAATATAATGATATTTAATGTCAATATGCTTAGTTCGTGAATGCTAAATAGAATTTTTAGAAATGTTAATTGCACTAGAATTGTCACAATACAACACCATAGAATCTTGCGCAAATCTGTAATCACTTAACATCCTCTTCATCCACATAATCTGGGTGCATGCATTACTAGCTACAATATACTCAGCCTCAGCTGTAGAAAGTGATACGAAACTCTGTTTCTTACTATGCCATGAAACCAGACAGTTCGCAACATAAAAACATTCACCACTGGTAGATTTGCGATCATCAATATTATCAGCCTAATCAACATTCAAATAACCAGCTAATTGAACATTAGTATCATGAGGATACTAAAGGCCGAGTTTGGATGAACTTGCGACATATCTCAAAATGCACTTTACAATAATCATGTGGGACTCTTTAGGGTCTGATTTATATCTAACACAGATTCCTACGCTGAATGCAATATCAGGTCAGCTCACAGTTAAATATAATAAACTACCTATCATACTGGGATACAACTTAGGCTTTACACTTTTACCTGTTGAATCCTTAGAGAGTTTAAGTGTCGTACTCATAGGAGTATCGAAAATTTTAAAGAACCCAATAGCAAGCTATTTTACTTGCAAACCTAAGAAATAGTTCAGTTCTCCAACCATGCTCATTTCAAATTTCGACTTCATTAAATCTGCTAACTCAACAGTCATGTTAGAATGGTAGATCCATAGATAATGTCATCAACATATATATGTACTATCAGTATGTGATCATTGTGTTTCTTTACAAAAAGTGTCTTATCAATATGATCCATTATAAAGTTATGACTTAGTAAAAACTTAGTCAATTTCTCGTACCATGCCCTAGGAGCTTATTTCAATCCATAGAGTGCCTTTTTTAAGTGATAAACATGATCACAATGTTTAGGGTCTTCAAAACCCTTACGCTGTTTAACATATACTTCCTCATGTAAATTACCATTCAAGAAAGCACTCTTAACATCTATTTGGTAAATTTTATACTTTTTGTAACAAATAATGGATATAAAAATTCTGATAGATTCAAGACGAGCTGGTGGGGAAAAGGTTTCATCATAATCGATGCCTTCTATTTGAGTGTAACCTTGTACAACCAGTCTAGCCTTATTTCTTATAATATTACCAAGTTCATCAGACTTATTTTTAAAGATCCATTTAGTTTCAATAATGTGTTTATCATTAGGTCTAGGAACTAAGTATCATACATCATTCCTTACGAATTGATATCGTTCATCTTGCATAGCTACTATCCAGTTTTTATCAGCAAGGGCTTCTTTTACATTGGCCGACTCAATCTGGGATGTGAAGCACACATAATTATAAATGTTTTCTAATTGTCTATGAGTGTGCACACCAGTGAGAGGATTTCCAAGAATTTGATCAGTTGGATGGTCTTTAACTGACCGCAGTTTAGGGTCATTTTAACTAGACGAAGAGTCTGGTTTATCAAATAAAGAGACTTCATCATCTTCTGAACTTGAGACAGGTGTATTCAAGTGATCATCTATAACTACATTGATGGATTCTTGACTAACACCAGTCCTCTTATTGAGAACACGATATGCTATACTATTTAGCGCATATCCTAGGAAAATACCCTCGTCACTTTTAGTGTCGAATTTTCTCAAATTTTTTCGGTCACGTAAAATGTAGCACTTGCTGCCAAAAACTCGAAAGTATTTAACAATAGGCTTCTTATTGAACCATAGTTCATATGCAGTTTTATTATTAGAGTTTCTAGTATAAACATGGTTAGTGATACAACACGTCGTATTCACAGCTTTAGCCCAAAGATTTTTAGGAAGTTTCATACTATTCAACATCACATTAGCCATTTCTTAAAGTACTCGATTTTTTCTTTCAACAATCTCATTCTGTTGAGGTATCTTGGGTGCAGAATACTCATGTGATATTTCATGATCGCTACAGAACTTCTCAAAACTGCTATTATCAAATTCGGAACCATGATCACTATGGATTTTGGTGACATGTGATTCCTTCTTAGTTTAGATATGCTTGAGTACCCTTTTCACTCTATTGAGAGTCTCAGATTTCTCTCTCATGAAAACTACCCATGTATACCTGGTAAAATCATCTACTATTAATAGAATATATTTCTTACTGCCTCAACTCTCCGTTCTAGTAGGTCCAACGAGATCCACGTAGAGAAGTTCAAGGGGTTTGGATGTGGCATCGTAGGTCACTTTCTTATGAGCACCCCTAGTTTGTTTTCCAATCTGGCATTCGCCACAAATTTTATCCAATTTCTTTAACTTGGGTAGACCTCTTATTACTTCACTTTTGCCCAGTCTATAAAGATTACGATAGTGTACATGTCCTAGGCGTTTATGCCATAGTTCAGTCTCATCAGTTTGGACCATGTAGCACGATAACTTAGACGAGCTAGAATCACTGACTATATAACAGTTCTCAGATGTTCTGTGACCAGTTAATATCACAGAACCATTCTCATTACAAATCTTACATCCTTGGGTGGTGAATTTGACGCTATATTTGTTATCACAAATTTAAGAAATGCTTAAGAGATTATGCTTAAGGCCCTCTACGAACAACACATTCTCAAATGAAGGAAGATTAAAGAGTTGAATCGTACCTTGGCCAATAATCCTGCAATTGCTACCATCACCAAACATGACTGAGCCATCAGTCATATCTTTAAGATTGGTGAACAAATCTTTATCACCTGTCATGTGTCTAGAGCAACCACTGTCTAGGTACCACTTTAATTAACTCGAAGTCTTAAAAGTGGTGTAAGCAACCAAATAAGCAAACTTAGGAACCCATTTCATTATAGTTTTGGGTTTTGGAGGATAGTTAGTTTTTCTATGCTTGTAGTTGTTGTATATTCTACCATTCGAGTTAGATTTTAGAAGCTCCTTGAGTAAATCCACAATCTTCTCAGCTAAGGGGTTATGATGCTGATTTCTATAATTGATATGGTTGATTTTAGGTTTCATAGCTTGAAAAGTTTTAGGATTTTTAAAAGTATTTTGATTCAGACTTTTCCCTTTTGAGTTAGAGGACTCCCCTTTAACAAACTTAGGAGGAGTGGTCTTGCTATTAGAAGGTGTATTTTTATCATAGCCCAGACCAGATCTATCGCCACATTTCCTTGATCCGGTTAACAGTCTTTCTAGTTTAGGATCACCCTAGGCATAGCTCCAAGTATCCTTCAAACTCAAGAGAGAACAGACTTCTAGTTTTAGTTTTTTATTTTCAGATTTTAGGTTTTCAATTTGGGAAGTTTTGAAATCTAAATCACACTTAGCTTTTTCAAAACAATATGAAAAATGTATTTTTTCTAAGACTAGATTATCAAAATTTTCTTTTAATTTTAAAAACTTTTCTTTTTGAAGTTTTAATTTTGTAGCTATCTTACAACTTTCCTTGTATAGGGCATCATAGGCATCTTGTAAATCTTCATCATTTTTAGGGTCGCTTCTCAGATTTTCATCATAAGTTGAATTACAACTATCTGAGGAAGTGACTCTAGCTAGAGTCATTAAAACCTTGACCTCATTAGTAGACTCGGGTTTAGAATCATCTGACTCAAAGAGGCTTCAGAGCAAGACGATTCATCCCATGTGGCTAACATGCCTTTTGTTTTGATAAGAAAGCAAATGCGTTTGATTTGGGGGAATTATTTAATGATAACAAAGAATTCAATGAGAGAATAATGATCACATTTATTTTGAGTTCATTTACATTCTTGGATTCCCTTGATTCTGAAAACAGAGTGCAATGAATGAAATAGAAGACAACTCAATGGCAATTTTGGCAGCATTTCAACACTTTTGATGTTCATCGCCAAGGCAGAAAAGGTTGTGCGGGCTTGAAACCCTTGATCTAGCCGTGCGATAGGTTCTGATCATCCTTCCAGTCGCACAGACAGATTCTTCTTTCTTCTGGAATTCTCTTCTACACTTCATATTTCCTTTATTTTTCTTGAAATGTGGAGCATACATCCTTTAAATGTGGAGCGCGCGACCTTGAAACGTGGAGTGCACATCCCTGAAATGTGTAGCGCGCGACCTTGAAATGTGGAGCACACTTCCTTGAAATGTGGAGCACACTTCCTTGAAATGTGGAGCGGGCGACCCTTGAAATGTGGAGCGCACTTCCTTCTTTTACATGAGGTGGAACACTTTTACATGAGGTGGAACATAGAACATTTGTTAGGACATGAAAAGGTTAGCGTTAACACAAGGGGAGAGAGGGGTGACACATGGAGTATCTGTTAAGACAATAAAAGCCGGTCCTTGAGACAAACTCCACACCAAGTGGTGCATAGGTTATCTATTAAGACAACAAAAGCCCCGTCTTAGGACAAACTCCACACCAAGTGGTGCATGGGTTATCCGTTAAGACAATAAAAGCCTTGTCTTAAGACAAACTCCACACCAAGTGGCGCATAGGCTATTTAAAAGCTTGGCATTAAGATAAGGGGAGAGAGAAAAGTGGCGCATGAAGGAATTTCTCTTTAGGAGAGGTTACGTGAGCCGCGCAACAAGATTTCCCCAAAAAGGGGTTGTGCGGATGACAGAACAGGATTCCCCTCAAAAAGGGTTGCGCGGATGGTAGAATAAGATTTCCCTTAAAGGGGGTTGCATGACCCGCCCAATGGCTTTCCCCAAAAAAGGGGTTGCGTGACTCGCGCAATGTCTTTGTTTTCTCTTTCTCTCTTTCTTTCTCTCTCTTATCTTCCTCCTTGTCTTCCAACAACCAACTGACTAACCCCCAAATGAGGCATGGGGAGGGGTATTTATAGGCATCTCTCTCTCTTACATAGTGGTGACCACCACCACTTCTTCCTTCACACAATATCTAACCTCCTCTCTTAAATAATGGTGTCCATCAAACTCTCCCTTGAATAGTGGTTGTACAACCACTTCTTCCTCCATACAAGGCAATACCCATCCACTCCTTTTTACCAAAATACCCCCATGCACTCCTTTTTACCAAATTACCCTAACTTACTCATTTTTACCAAAATACCCCAACTCACTCATTTTTACCAAAATACCCCAACTTGCTCATTTTTACCAAAATACCCCAACTATCATTTTTACCAAAATACCCATAGTTACTACTTTTTACCCAAAATAAGGAGTGAGTGACCCTGGGAAAGATCTACACCATGGAATTCTTTGACCAATGCAATGAAATTTTTTTTATGCCTCAATAGATGCCCCTTCGATCCTTCTTTGTTTGATTCATGAAATCAAATGGAGGATCGATCTTCTTCCAACCAAAGAACTGAATGAACTGCAACTGAAGGATGACTAGATGATCATGCTTGCATGGAAGATTGAATAATTATACTCGACCAGAATATCGAATGATCGTGCTTGAATGGAAACTTGAATGATCGCGTTCGAACAGAAGACTTGAATGATCACGCTCGAACGGAAGACTTGAATGATCGTGTTCGAACGAAAGACTTGAATGATTACGTTCGAAAGGAAGTCTTGAATGCCCCCAGCCAGCAGCGTTGAGCGGATGTTTTACTAGAGAGGATAAAATTCTCTTTTTATCGAAACTTGCCACTGTAACAGTTGTGGCGACTTCATCTTTGAGCAACTTGACCAGAGAACTATCTTTCAACACCGCTGCTGCTGCAACGGTCTCTTTGAACAACTCCGGTGACTCTTTCTTTAAACTTTATAGTTAAGGAATTATTCTTTAATGTTGCTCCTACTGCAACAATCTTTTTAATCGTCTCCTTCATCCATGATCTGCGTAACCCAAGCTTTCGAATGATAGTCTTTCTTGCTAAATTAATCAGAATTAGTATCTCAAGACATTATAATTTTCCAATTTAGCTTTATGAAGTATTTATAATTTTGAAATATATTGAAAGCTTCTTCTCTTTTTAGGCTGATTGTGATATTCACAACATGATAATGATTTAATCATTTCATCTTTGCGCTTGTCATTGTGCTTTGCATTGCATTTGTTACATTTTTTGCTTGTTATATCGCACTTTTGGAGATATCATTTCCAGCTCCAAAGGTTCAACTGCTCAGTCTTTTTGCTGTTTCTTTTCTAGTTTGTGCTCTTTGGCATTTCTTCATAGATTTTTCCTTAGATTTTTACTGACTCTAAAAAATAGATAAGACTTCTTTTAGTTTCTATTTAATTGCTTTACAAAGGTCATAGAACTTACTGATGATGATTCCGTTTGTTCTTTGTCTCCATCGTATCTGGTACTTAGTGACTTGCAATATCATTATTAGAACAATGAGAAGTTACGGCATCAGACCATATCACCGGGCTTTAATATAGAAGCAACTTTTGAACGTTCACACTAAATCATGCTTCATAATTCTCGGTGTATGAATTCCTCCACCCTGCATAAGAGATTATCAGAAAGACCAAGGCATAGATTACTTTGAAGACATAAATTATGCCCCCTTTCTAGGTCAATTTCGCACAAAGATTTCTTCAAAAGATAATACTTTCGAAGTGAAGCCTGCTGATACCCTTGAAGGATGGATAATCTTTGTTGCTCCTTTAACGAATCCAAAGAATATATCTGAATCTTTAGATTGTCCGGAAGAGAATGATAATTCTTCACTAGTTTATTCTCTGCCGCCTTTGAAAATCTTATGCGATAATATTTCTCTATCATCAAGAAGGCAAGATACAAAAAGACCTCACGGCTCTTGTCAATATACTAATTGATCTTGAAGATTTGAACTTTTGAATAGATAATTACCAATATCTTGAAGGCATTTACTGTTGTTGTAATTTGAACCTGATTCAAAAGAAATGTATTTTTGCATGTTGTTTACTCAATATTTAAAATTTTCATCAGGCAATATATATCTGCAGCATTTTGAATGCTACACATAGTTTATGCTTTTAAGCAGTGGAGTTAGTGTACTTTTGACTAACCATACTTTGACTGGACAAGACTGAACTTGTCCTGACTTGACTGGACTTGACTAGTCTAGATTGAACTAGACTGGACTTGACTGGATTGACACTACTGGACTGACACTTACACACACAGTTTAGGCTCTTGAGTAGTGGAGCAAGTAGTTTCTTAGACTCATGTGGGAGTCGGGTCTTACGCGAATAGTCTCTCTCACTCTCATGAGTTCGCTAGACTTATTGCGGTTGAATTTACACACAGGGTTGGCCACAGTAACTCTCTAGAGTTCACGGGGCACACAAGGTTACCTTTGACCAAATCCAAGGCCGCCAGTCCATCAATGAGTAGGTTTAGGCCCTTCCTCATGAGTTACTACCAGAATCAAGCCTGGGATCTGGGTTTTCTACAGGTACTACATCCAAGGCCGCCAGTCCATCAATGAGTAGGTTTAGGCCCTTCCTTATGAGTTACTACTAGAATCAAGCTTGGGTTTGGGTTTTCTTCGTTTGCAAGGTTAGACCCATTCATGGGAGGACAATTTCATCCATTCCCTATGACGCTGTTAGAAAGCTATACAGACAGCATTGGTCTCACGCATGACTGGCCGTTGAGGACTTTTTGTCCTTTTAGGGCTTTTAGTCGCTGGCTCCATCCGCTGCCCGCATGGGTATGCATGTGATGTGGCCTATACGGGGCTTTTTAGGGCTGTTGGCTCCACACTGCTGCCCGAATGGTGATGGTGATAGGCCTTATGCGTAGTTGACCGTATAGGGCTTGGATAGGCCACTTTAAATGATAAACTATTGTCGCTGACGTGATAGTTGATCTTACAAGCTTTGCTGAAGATAACAAATCAATAATTGAAGATAACAGATCAATGATTGATATATCGCCCCTGCTGCCGTTGGTGATATTATAAAATTTGGTCGAAATGGAGATTTAGCTTCGTAATAATATCAATTCTGATAAACTTCGATAATAGAATAATCTTCACGTCAGCGATATGGCGATAACAGTGGTAGTTTTGCTAATCTAATTTAGCAACCATCGTCAGTGCTTGATAACAATAATATACTTCAACTTGATATGCTTGGAAATTTGAGACTTGATATTCTGAGACTTTGTATTATGAAACTTTGGCATTGTTGGTATTTTGTTTATCTTAACCCCTTTTGATTTAGAAGTATTATGCTAATAATCTTCAAAATTAAAACTGTAATTTATCTTTAAGGATAACGTATTTTATATTCTTTTTTCTACCCCCTGAATAATTATGCCGTGAATCTTCTGAGTATTTAGGGATGATATATTTTGCTGAACTGGCAGTATAT
The DNA here is from genome assembly GCA_030180095.1 of Magnolia changhungtana. NCBI lineage: Eukaryota > Viridiplantae > Streptophyta > Magnoliopsida > Magnoliales > Magnoliaceae > Magnolia > Magnolia changhungtana. The sequence goes on from JASAUF010000459.1 coordinate 6,073,221, forward strand.
TGATGAAAATTTGTCCCCATGATGAATATACTTGTCTAGCTTTCTTCTTGTTAGTTCTTCAATGGAGTGAATATTTTCAATGGGGACCATATGTCATTACTTCCTCGCTTATTCCATATATCTTCTTTATGACAATTTTTACTATTGTCGATCATCTTCGGTAAAATACCTTTTCCTTCTTTGCTTCATTTCCTTTGATTTTCTCTGTAGCTAGCCATTGATTCCTCATAGGAAGTATATCGTCTTCTTCAATTGTATGTTTCCCGTAGTCTTTGAATTGTCCAAACTCTTTCTAAACTTTCTTAATTATAGAATCATTCGTGTTTTCTTTATCAAAAGATTTGATTCTTTACTTTTGATGATCCTTCACTTTGCTTTTCTTTCTTCAGCAACATTTGTCGCTGTTCTCTTAAGACTTTGAAATAGCCGATTCATATGAGAGTTGAGCATCTTCACTTTGACTCTTTTCAAATTGACTTGCTCTCTTACTCTAGCATGTTTTGATGATGCCCCCAGAGTTCTCCATTGGCTGATAAATTCGTTAATTGATTCATCTCCTCATTGGCAAGCAGCGCCTAATTCAGTCGAACTAACTTCTCATCTGAAGGCTTTCCTTAGGGAGAAATGTTGTTCACAATAGTCATTGTTGGAGAATTAGGGTCTTCAGTAACATATTCATCTCATGAAGGCTAATTAACATCTGCCGACAAATTTTTCCGTTTTCTCGTAGTATTGCGCATGATCAATCCGTTAACCATACTCGAAGGGACGGTACTCTTTGTGAGAGAAGATTGAACCCTTTATTTTTTTTTAGATGTCGCTATCATCCGTTCTTCATCGTCTTGTTGTGCTACAGGTGAAGCAGAAACTATTTCAAATATTACCTGATATTTTCTATCCTTGATCACAACTGATTTGATCTTCTCTGATGTTTCTAGTGGAAACCCATTGGATGCGAAGTAGACAACCATGTTAGTCAGGTGAAAGGTCGTTGCGGTATACCTGTCATTTAGAACAGGATGTTAGTTACTTTATTTAAATAAAATTGTACTTTATTTTTAGAGATGAAGGGGAGGATGTTCCCACTGAGAATGGCATTTTGGCGTCCATAAAGATGCCAAAAAGTGATAAATGTTCTCTAAATATTTTCTAAGTTATCATTGAAAGTCCCCAGTAGAGTCACTATTTTATTTTGACAAGAAAACAAATGCGTTTGATTTGGGGGAATTATTCAATGATAACAAAGAATTCAATGAGAGAACAATAATCACATTTATTCTAAGTTCATTTACATCCTCGGATTCCCTTGATTCTGCAAATAGAGTACAATTAATGAAAGTAATGAATGAAATAGAAGACAACCTAATAATAATTTTGGCAGCATTTCGACGCTTTTGATGTTCATTGCTAAGGCGGAAAAGGTTATGCGGGCTTGAAACCCTTGATCTGGCCATACGATAGATTCTAATCATCCTTCCAGTCGCACAGACAGATTCTTCTTTCTTCTGGAATGCTCTTCTGTACTTCACATTCCTTTATTTTCCCTGAAATGTGGAGTGCACGACCTTGAAATGTGGAGCACACATCCCTTGAAATGTGGAGCATGCAACCTTGAAATGTGGAGCGCACATCTTGTAACGCCATGAAAATTGGGGGTCGAGCAAAGCTCAACTCCCGAGTTCCAACGCATCACTTATACAACATATATTATGATGATTATGATGAGTACATTCAAACATGAGTGGGATTATACTAAAACAACATATCACACTCCAGAGTTAATGTAATTAGGCAAGTGGAAGACTTTAATGGATACGTAAAGTATATAAGTGTTTCACAACCTCCAGAGTATGAGTATGTTACCAGGCTGAATATATACAGGTTTTGTATCAAATTATACAAAATACCAAAATGTAAATGTCCAACTAATCCGTAAATCCCTGTAACCCTGTCGAATCAGCACGAGATCTACGTAGACCCGACTGAGAGCTGAACGTAGGAGAATCCTTCCTCCTTGCCTACGAAGTCCAACTCTGCTGTATGGACCTCACCATCACCTGCATCTAAATTAGAGTCTGGGTGGTGTTTTAAAACACCATCCCAGGTGGGAATGAGTAGTTAATTCAGTGGAACTATAAAGCAAAGGTTAACATGTCATTAATTCAGTCAAGAAGTAATGATAAAGCAGTACAACAATCATGTCCTATATTATTCTTGTTAATGTAGGCATGGTATGCTATAATGATGCATGCCCTTGCTTACACTCCCTCAGCGACTTCATCTCACATTCGCGCATGACATCCTCCCGAAACATACGCTTCCTTGCCAAAGCACATGCAGTGTGGTGCATGATCGTGTTAGCCAATACTTAATTAGGTTTATTCATGCAGCCGGTTCGGGAAGCTAAGGTACCTCCCTTATATCACTTCCCAAACAATGATCCATCTAAGGTCATCAATCCTAGTTGTCTCATATGATAAGCAGTTCCAGGTCACTACGGAGAGGCTCGTCACCATTAGCACAGGTTTGATTTACACTTGAAGCAACTATGGAGAGGCTCGTCGCCTTAGCGTAGTCCTAGTATATACTCGAGGTCACTACGGGCTCGTCACTTGATCATAGGTCGATAGCTTGAATACAGTGTCCCATACCACCGTATTCGGGCCACTAGTTGGTTTTCTCACTAGTCACTATGGGGAGGCTCGTCGCCCCAGCATAAGCTGACAACTCGACCACGGTATCCCATACCACCATGCCCGGCTCATGAGTTTTAGCAGATCGAGGTACCAAGGTTTTCACAGGTTTTGCATTGGTAAGTGGTACCTTAAATTCAAGCAGTTGCATCCATACATGATAAACATATAATAGGCAGATCAGGTTATCTAACAAGTTCGATTGGTACGAACGTACGTTGAATTGATCGACATGGTGCGTGCAAGCACTCCGGGTGGGCCTAACTACTGTTGGCAATCTCCGTACGACTCGGATTCGTCGAACATATCTGACATGATGAAATTAACTCAACCACTCGATCGGGAGTTGTTACCGATAACCTGGACTAGGTAGCAGTCCAAAACACACTTAAACATAGCAGGGAATCATATGTGATAGGCATATCAACATTAAACAATTTAATTCAACAAAGGAACCACTTAAGCATTTTATGAAGTTCAAGTAAACATGCTTTCACACATATACATTTCATACGTAAATCTCATCAAATAATCTAAGTTACATGAAGGGATTTATACACATAGCTAAGGTAGTTGAGGATCTTATCTCAACACCCATATAAAGTACAACTTACCGAATACTTACTCATTCACACATTTTTATAAACACTTAGACTACACACTCCAACATACATGACGTATGTTGGTTATAACAGGTATTAGGGCAAATCCTTTCACCAAGGAGTTGTCACATATATAACAATCATATATCCACGACGAATAATCATGGCAAGCACGAATTCAAAGTCCATATTTATACAATCATTTCAACACACATATGAAATATACTATATTCAACATAGTTCATATATATATATAATATATATATATAGGTGTAAACCTCTGGAAACATCGTAACTAAGCATGTGATGGCAACCAAGTCAGTCATACATTAACTGACATTGAAGGCCCTGAAAACCATAACTTAAACATTTATAGTCAGCACCTTTCACCGGTAAACCCGTACCGAGCTCAGTTTGAACACTAAGTCCTCGTCTATGGCACAACGACAACCTATAGTATACTGAGATGTGTTAAAAAATTTTCTTGATTTGAGGGTGTAATTAGGTCAGAATTTAATGGTTTGAATCCTTAAATTTAGCCCACAAGTGAACGGCCCAAATTACTTAAATCTGAGTTCATTTTCTAAAGGTATTCGCGTTTCTCACATACTTCGCTTCGGGCTCAAGTTGTGCATTTCGAAATACTATTTGGACTTGATTTCTGAGATGGTTGTCAAGCCTAGTAAGGCAGTCATAACTGTATAGTTTCGCGGTAATCGAACTTCCAACCCGCGGTCCAAGTCTGATACGGAGTTTCAATGTGCTCCTGAGAGCAACTGGGTTTTTAGATTGCTCTTATATTTTTAAGTAATGTTGAGTTAGTGATTTTAAAGGTTTTGAGTCTTGTAGTTTGTATAAAAAGTAGTTTAAGCCAATTTTACTGACTATTCAGTTTAGTACTTAACTAAACTATACCCTAATTACGACAGAATATGGTCCTAGGGCAGTCCTACGCCCCTTTCTGGTACTTTTAGTTGATATATTATTTTAATTATTGTTATAGTAGTTCAACATCAAGTTTACTTCATCTCTACCAAATTTCATTAGTTTCATGTTGTAGAAAAATTCTAAAAATTCTAGAAGCAGCAGCCGTCTAAACTAATGATTTCGGATAGTTGTCATAATGACCTATATTTAACTATATTAAAATTTTTATTATATTTTTTACTTATTTTTATATGAAACTAGACTTATCAAGCTTCAATCTAGATTTTGAATCACTTAAATTAGAGTTATAACGAGGGAGATATAACTTTTTGAAATTGGTAAAAAACTGTAGAATTTTTATAGCGAGGGTCTACCAATTTTCGGTGCACCACGGTGTGCCGCAGTCCGCTGTACTGTCTGTTGGTGGTTTTGCCATCCAATATTTGCAATGGGTGTATTTTACAAACTAGAATGAGTTATTCGACATGCAATATATGATTTTGGGGTAGGAAAAGCTTTATCCAAATAACCTACTTATTTCACGAGATTCCAAAAGGGTAATGGTAAAAAAAATCTATTTTATTGATATATTTACTATTTATAGTAAATTTTAGTTTAAGTATTGTTCTTAATCATTTAAACTTTCAAATTATTGTCTAATATGAAAGTACTTAGAAAATTTTGAAGAATAAGGTGGTGAAAGGTGAGATTTTGAATGAAATGGGTTGAAAAGGGATTTTAAACTTTGGGATTGAGTTTTTGGAAAGTCAATAAGGTGTTATGATTGACCCATTGCCTAAGGACGTCTAACTCCAAGTTAGCAAAAATTCGGGATGTTACACATCCCTTAAAATGTGGAGCGCGCGACCTTGAAATGTGGAGCGCACATCCCTTGAAATGTGGAGCGCACATCCCTGAAATGTGGAGCACGCGACCTTGAAATGTGGAGCGCACACCCTTGAAATGTGGAGCACACATCCCTTCTTTTACATGATGTGGCACATAGAACATTTGTTAGGACATAAAAAGGTTGGCGTTAAGACAAGAGAGGAGAGAGGTGGCACATGGAGTATCTGTCAAGACAACAAAAATCGGTCCTTAAGACAAACTCCACACTAAGTGGCACATGGGTTATCTGTTAAGACAATAATAGCCTTGTCTTAGGACAAACTCCACACCAAGTAGTGCATGGGTTATTCGTTAAGACAACAAAAGCCTTGTCTTAAGACAAACTCCACACCAAGTGGCGTATGGGCTATTCAAAAGCCTGGTGTTAAGACTAGGGGAGAGGGAAAAGTGGCGCATGGACTATTCAAAAGCCTGGCGTTTGGACGTGGGGAGAGAGAAAAGTGGCGTGTGACGGAATTTCTCTCTAGGAGAGGTTGCACGAGCCACGTAACAAGATTTCCCCAAAAAGGGGTTACGCGGACGGCGGAATAGGATTCCCCTTAAAAAGGGTTACGCGGACAGCGGAACAAGATTTCCCTCAAAGGGGGTTGCGCGACCCGTGCAATGGCTTTCCCCAAAAAAGGGGTTGCTTTATTTTTTTTTTTTTTTTTTTTTCTCTTTCTCCCTTTCTTTCTCTCTCTTATCTTCCTCCTTGTCTTCTAGCAACCAACTGACCAACCCCCAAATGAGGCATGGGGATGGGTATTTATAGGCATCTCTCTCTCTTACATAGTGGTGACCACCACTACTTCTTCCTTCACTCAATATCCAACCTCCTCTCTTAAATAATGGTGTCCACCAAGCTCTCCCTTAAATAGTGGTGTAAAACCACTTCTTCCCCCATACAAGGTAATACCCATCCACTCCTTTTTACCAAAATACCCCCATGCACTCCTTTTTACCAAAATACCCCAACTCACTCATTTTTACCAAAATACCCACAGTCACTGCTTTTTACCCAAAATAAGGAGTGAGTGACCTTGGGAAAGATCTACACCACGGAATTGTCTGACCAATATAATGGAATATTTTTTGTGCCTCAACACTTTTCTTTTTAGATTTGTCCCTCTTTGGACATTTGTTTGCCAAATACACGTATTCATGACAGTTGAAACATTGGCTGTATTTAATAGATTTTCAAGTTTTAGATCTAGTCCTTTTCCTTTTAGATAGTTTTTGAAAATCTACCCTCCTTTTTCTTTTGAAAATTTTATAAAACTTCTTGGCTAATAGTCTCATATCATCTTCAGAATTTTCAAAATTAGAATTACTAACATTTTCATGAGAAATATTTTTAGAAGACTTAAGGGCGATGGACTTACCTTTAGGACCCTTAAAGTTTAACTCGTAGGTTTGTAAAGAACCAACCAGCTCTTCAACCCTCATATTATCTATATCACGAAGTTCTTGGATCTCGGTCACCTTAGAATTGAACCTATCAGGCAATGATCACAATATCTTTGCACAGACTTTGCTTTCTGGTATACTATCACCAAGACCCCACATAGAGTAGACTATGTCATTTAACTTAGTATAGAAGTCCATGAAAGTTTCACTTTCTTCTATATGTATTTCCTCAAACCGAGTGGTGAGGATTTGAAGTTTAGATTTCTTGACAATAGTCGTACCCTCGTGTGTCATTTCTAGAATGTCCCTGGCTTGCTTTGCAGTATCATAAGATATAATTCTTTTGAATTCATCCGGTGATAGTGCGCAAATAATTGCATTTAAAGCCTTTGCATTTACACTACTCTCATTTTTCTAAAGAGTGGTTCAACAAAAATAAGGTGTAACCTTTATAGTTTTGGTTCCATTAGTGCCAGTCACTTCAGTGGTAGGAGGGGTCCATCTAGTCATCATGACTTGCCACACGCTCTCATCTATGGACCTTAAAAAGATCCTCATTCTGGCTTTCCATAGGCATATTGGAGACATCAAAAGGTGGAGGCTTAGTGGTTGAGAGGCTATCAAATTTGACATCTTATAATCTCAGATCGATTAGCTTAGGAAATGAATCCAAATAAAGAGAAGCTATTAGGCTCTGATACCACTTGAAAAGGTTGAGCTATACATCCTGGGGGGGGGGGGGCCAAATTGAATAAAGAAATTGAAAGAAAGATAGCACAATCAAATAATAAATAAGCACAAGTAAATAGCAACCTCAAATATACTAGTCTTGAGAGGTTGATACAAACTTAGTTCTAAGGACAACCTAACAAAAAAAAACTAAAGGCTTATGGCAGGACAACCTTACTAAAACATTTGTAGGTATCAAAAACCCAAACAATAAAGAGGCAAAGGAAATAGAAAATAAAATAAACTAAGTTATTACAACATTCTCAAAGTGCATAAAATAAATTACACCATTCACCACAAATGCTTAAAGAAAATTACAACATTCACACACATAAGCACATTCGATCATCCACCACAACACCAGGAATTATAGTGGTTCGCTTGTGTGTACACCAACTGTTAGAAAATAACCACACAACTACTCCACTCTTAATATCCACTCCCTTAAGATATTAGCGTTCACTATGAAAAAAGGTTTTCTAAGGTTCACCTTAAAACCTTCACAATTGTGTCTTTGATTGGGCTTACATAATCACAAAAACCCCACACTCTGAGATTTTCTGGATCACCTCAGACAAAACCGAAAAGAGATATTTTTGGCATAACCTCAAAAACTAAAAAGATATAGAATTGTAAATGATACTTATCTGAAAAGTCTCCTTTGAAAAAGCCAGGTAGAACCGAACCGATGTAGACGAAGATGTTCAATGTCCAGTCTCACAGATGAAAAGGTTCTAGTTCTAAATAATTTTTAAATTAAATCAACCTGGGCTAGCTTGATTTGATTTTGATTTCAAGAAAGGGAAAATCATAAATCCCTTCTTAATGTAAGATTGGAATAAAGATCACAAAATCAAATTACAAAAGCCAATTAAAGAGAATCTAAAATAAGCACAGAATAGCTTAATATATTCACAAACTTATCTCTCAGAGTGGTGTCTTGATTTAGCTTTGAATGAATGAATAAACTCTAAAATTCGTGCTCTATTTATAGGTGAAAATATTGTTCACTTGACTGGTCTAAGGGTCGGTTCAACTGGTTGAAGGACGAACAAAATTTTAAATTTTCTGGCGCGATAAGATAAGACCGTTACTCGACTGGTTGGGTGGCCTGCTCGACTGGTCGAGCAATTCACTTGACTGGTCGAGTGGGACCAGAAAAGCTTGCTAGACTTTGAATCGAGTCTGCACGACTGGTCGAGCACTGTTCACTCAATTGGTTAAGCGGTCTCCACGACTGGTCAAGAGTCCAACAGAAAATTTTAAAAATTAGCAACAAACCTTGGATTGGTCGAGAAAACTCTTAGACTAGTCGAGCCAGTACTTGGACTAGTCGAACAAGGACTAAGACTAGTTGAGAAAATGACCTATAAATATATGAAATAACCCACATCAAATATGCAATGAATATGACACAACCTAAGGTCAATCTATGTCATCCAAACCTGTTTGTGAGTAGGAACAAATGAAACATTATTTACTTCCGAATCTTGATATCTTGTGATACTTGAAGCTTGAGTTCAATCTCTTGAACTTGAGCTTGAGTTATGCATGAGTTATTGAGTCTTTAGCATACAGTAGTTGAACTTCAAACTTAAACTTGAGTTCTTGAATTTTAGCTTGAAACCATGAACTTTAACACTCTTCACTTCAACTTAAAGATGTAGGCAAGTTCGATGAAGATCTAGAGAACTTTAAAATGAACGAACCTGACTACTTCAACTCAAAGCATGATACAAATACTAAATGGTTTGGCACAACAAAATTTGACAACACTACGAGTGCTAGATTTACACAATAACATTTACTGAGTGGGTATGGGTTGGCGATGAAGTTCACAATTTTGAACTTGAAACTATGATACGGTATGTCACCCTCCTTGTGTTAGACGTATATTACTGGGATATCAGGTTCTGAGATGTTGACCACTACGGTAAAATAATTTCTGGTTCGGCTAGTACCGAAATGATTTGATTTCCTGAAGGGAATTTAACCCTTTGATGGAGGGTGGATGGGATGGCTCCAACAGTATGGAGACATGTTCGCCCCAACAAAAGGTTAAACGAGGCAGAGATGTTAATGATCTGGAATGTGACAAGTGTCACATCTGGTCTGATTTATAACTCGATGTCTATTTGTTCCTCTACCTGCCTTCGGGAGTTATTAAAGGCTCTGATGCTCATGGTACTGGGCCAAAAGGATGATAGTTCAATCCCCAAACGTTCGTCACTCCTCAAGGGGCAAACGTTTAATCTTGATCCGTTATCAATGAGTACAAGTGGGACCTTGAAATCCCTATAACGGATAGTTATATTGAGTGAGCACCCATGTTTGCGGCCTTTAGGTGGCAACTCATCATCGAAGAATGTGATGGCTTGCGGTGAGAGAAGTTGTCCGATCATACTTGCCACTATTTCAGGTAGTACATTAGGAGAGATGTGTGCATCGTTCAGAGTTTTCACAAAAATTTCTCATTGCGATCTTGACGTGTACAAGAGTTCTTAGATGGAAATTTGTTCAGGAATGGATTTGAGCTGAGCTGGTACATCGTAGGTAGCATCAACTTTGTGGGCCATTCCTGACAAAGTTCCCTGGGTTTCTTTCAGATTCTGATTGTCCCTCGTGAAATACCTACCATTGTTGCCTACTTCGGTGCACTCCAGATAGTACCATGAGACTGCCTTTGTGTTGTAGGAGGGAACCGTCCTCCCTTCCAGGTATACTGGATCTTAAGGCTGCAAAATTGTTATGGGTACTGTTTGTGGTAGACTAGAGGATTTTCCCTGAAGTGTGACTGAATCCTCGCGGGTTTTTACGATGGGACTCTCCTCCTCCTTATGGTGTACATTCTTTGAGGGAGAGATCCTTCGGGCGTGTGCCAATTTGTGAGTAAGAGGAAGCTTGGAGACTAGACTGGAGGTGCCCCTTGCAAGGTTAGAGGGGCTAGATCGAGGAGGCCCACTGGAAGAATGAGAGGTTTAGAGCTTGACCTGTTTAGATATGCGGGAGATGATGTTGGATGTGCCCCTTGGAGAACGAGAGGCTGAGAGTTTGAGTTATTAGATGTTGGTGGTGCCCCTTGGAGAATGAGAAGCTGAGAATTTGGTCTGTTGGATGCTGGTGATGCCCCTTGGAGGATGAGAGGCTGTATTGTCGGTGCTGCTTTGAGGAATACCTGTTACCCAGGCAGAGGCGCCTGTCGGTATCCCCATGTCTGATTTGCATATCGGGCATGATTGCTTGTATGGAGTGATGTGGGAAGGAGTACGTAGGACGTCCTTCCTCAATGTGGTTGATGGTAGAGGTGTTGGATGTGTTGGGTGCGATGACAGGAGATTATGGAGGATGTTGGCTTGAGCCGTAGTGTTAGCTTACGGGGTGATCGCAATCTTCTGGCTTTCGATCAAATCCTGGATCGCGTGTTTCAAGGCAAAACAACGGTCGGTTGGATGGCCAGGAGACTGATGATATGTGCAATACTCGTTCTCATTGTAGCTTGCAAGCAGGGGATTTGATGGAGGTCGAGGTTAGAGTGGTGTCAGAAGTTGCTTTTGTACCAACATTGTCATGATCTGACTGTATGTTTATGCTAAAGGGGTGAACTTCCTACCCAACATTGCTTGTTTGTATAGGTTTTGCGCATTTCCCCTAGGTTGTTGCCGTTGCTATTGATACGGTTGTGCTTGATATACCTGTTGGGTTTATTATGGTTGGTACTACCTGTTTTGATGTGGCTCTGGTTGCGGAGAGTACTGGTTGCCTTGAGTGTTGGTGACGATATTGTTAACTTCTGTAGTACGTTGTACGAGAGTAGTGCCGTTTCCATTCCCATATCCGATAAGCTTCCCCTCGACTTTGCTTTCTTGATTGAGGGGGCCTGATGCGGCCATGGGGAGATGGTCCTGGCTTCTACTTATTTCCTAGCTCGGATGAGCTGGGAGAAGTTCACATATGGGTACAAGATTAGATATCCAGAGATGTTTGGGTTTACCAAATGGATGATCATGGAAATCTGTTCCTCATCGTCGATGGGGTTTCTCAGTCGAGCGGCTATGACCTGCCATCGCCCCACGTATGCTGATAATGATTCGTCAGCCTTCTGCCTCAAGGTAGCTAGATTTACTCTTCTCGGAGCCATATTCAGATTATAAGAGAATCTGTCATTGAATGCCTAGGAGAGTCTCTCCCAAGTCCTAATTTGATGACTGTCCAATGATGTGTACTAATATAAGGCATTGCCCTTGAGGGATTTCTGGAAAAGCTGTATCAAGGCCCCATCATTCCCTGTTATCGCATTGAGTTCCCCACAAAAGGCTTTCAGATGTGCTGTGGGGCACCTGCTACAGTATATCTTTTGAATTTCGGCACCTCAAAGTTTTGAGGCACCCGAGCATCTGGAAAGGGACATAAATCCCTGAATTTAGTGCATGGATGATCTACTCCTTGCTGTCTCTGCAGTTGATTTTGAACCCTTTGCAGCTCTTCTTGTAACTCCTCAATTTCTGATTTGTTGTGCTGAGGGTATCTTGCCCCTTGATGTAAGGCTTGGGCTGCTTCCTCCTCATAAGGGTCGATTTCTTCGACCCTTTAGTTTCCAAGTATGGGGGGTTGTTAGAAAGAAACGGACTCCCAGTGGTGGGAGGTAACTGAAATTAAACTTCGCTCCCTTTTGGGGGAGGGTGTGATGTACGGAAATGGCTCCCACCCAGGATATTTGCCAAATCCGGAATGTGATTCCTGTTAGGCGGAGTGAGTTGGACTCGAAATTGGTCCCCTTCCTGGGCATCCACCAGTTCTTGTCTGTGACTCCTGTTAGGGGGAGTCTGTGTTATGATCTGATTGTTGTTCCCATTTCCGGGGAGATGTGCTGAGTAATGTATTGGAAGATGTGTGGGAGGGTTGCTCCCATTTATCTGTTGTTATTGATCTTGTGTTGATTCCTTAAGAAGAGGGAGAATAAGATTTACTGGAGGAATTTAGGAGAAAGTAAAAGGAGTTTGTGGGATTGAATTATTTTGAACACTAGGCTATGTTGCCTGTATGGTCGGTGTGGTGCCTGGTACCAGGCGAAGTAGCAGCTCCTCCAATGCCTTGAAATTTTGAGCTATCTCATTCAAGGCTGCAGTAGCTAGCGAATCAGTTGGAGTTGTCGGAGGTGTTGGTGCCGGTGCCGATACTGATGTTTCGGGAGCTGGTTGAGCTGCCGACTCTTCTTCATGGGTAGCCATAGCTGCTCGGGATCGAGTAGTCATAGCTCAGATTGATGCCCAAACAAGTGTAAGCCAAAGATTGATGCATTTTCTTTTTAGTTAGTTTGTTAGTTTGTCTTATGATTGTTATATATATTTTATTTTTTTTATATGAATGCAATGATGAAGGTCCTTTGAGATTGGAATTCCACACACTTTCAAGCTGGGTCTCTGCTAGTGCACTCTAGTAAATCGCCAATGGAGTTGTCATTCTGTGAACGCTAGGAGATCGGTGCCCACGCTCTTTAGCGATCTTGGCTTTTAGTCCTTCTTGTGTGTTGTGTGTTGTGGGGTATATAACCTCGATTATCAGTTTGGAGTCACCACTAGCCACTTAATCTCAAAATCCCGCAGTCGACTAGAACCCGTGGAATATGTAAGGTTGGAGAAATCCGTAGATTCTCCTACCTTAGTTGACTCCTGGTCTACGATCTTTGATTTCGAGTAAGGGACCTCGGTTATAAAGAGGGAAGGTGTTAGACACCCTCTTTGCCTATATGAATGTACGGTCTCTACTTGGTGTAGTAAGGAAATCTCAAGGGATGAATGATGTAGTCAAAGTAGGACTAGGCACATGTGGATTTCTGATATGATAAGATCCGAGATTTTGGCAAGCACAGAGCATACATCCGATGATGTACCTAGAAGGCCGATGTGATGATGCTTATGCCAAAGGTAAAGGAAAGTGGACTAGATCGCTAGGAATTTCTAATGTGACAGGATCTGATGTATGACAAGTCATAAAGCATACGTTCACTAGAGATTTAGAGGAGTTGGGTGGTTGAGAAGGGAATCGATGTCATGATGAATGCTTATATGTAAAATGAAAAGATCTTTGGCTTAATCTTGAGTGGGCTAAGACACGTATTGCATCATGATCAATCTGAGCTAGACTTGTGGGGTTGGGAAGGTTGGGAGGAGGCTAAGAGGTAGCTAAAAAATCTGAACTTGGAGGCTTGGGAGCTCCTTCTCACCCTCACTCTCTTCCTTTCACTCCCTCTCTCCCTTGAAATGAGAAGAGTTTTTTCTCTCTTGGAATTGTTGTTTTTGAAATGTGAAGAGGAGAGGGCTATTTATAGCCTTTCCTGATGGCATTATTGTAATCGCTGAGTTTAAGAGGTGTAAAAGTTGACATGGCAGTTTGAGATTGGTTGAGTAGAGAGGAATGCTATGCGGCATGCTCTCATTGGCTCTTGGACGTTGGTAAAATGGTAAATAAGGTAGGCTGGGAGGGTAAATCTATATGAAAGTTGACTTTGAGATGAGAGACAACTGTTACTTAGAGGAGACAACTGTCCGTTTCTGGAGCGGCAGTTGGATTATCGCCTGCGATAGTCCGACTACCGCGTCGGCTTGTTTTGGTCCGAGCTTTGGTCGGTGGGCTTTGTTTGGTGCTCTGGCTCATTCGAAAGTCTTCTTTCGGGCTTTTGGGCTCAAATGGGTGTATTTTGTTCTTATTTGTATTACACTTCGGCTTGGGTGATGGTTTGAAGTTCGGATTAAGGTTTAAGCTAGGGTTAGGCTGGATTTAGGGTTTAGGCTGAGGTTTGGGCTAGGGATTGGTTCAGATCAGGGTTTGGTTTAGATCATGATTTGGTTCGGATTAGGATATGATCATAGCTCTCGGATTGTCTTAGCTTTCTCAAGATATTAGCTTGGGTGGGGTGTCTACAGTTACCATAACCACAACAAGTAAATGAGCCAAAAAAACTCCAAAAAAACTCATAACCAATAATAACAAGTATCTCTCCCTTTTTGTCACAACTTGACAAAGGAAAACAAAAATCTAAATAAAGCACAAATATGATTACGAGAAAATAATGAGAGTAGCATAAAGAGTATCATAAAAATAGTAATAAAAAAGAGATTGCCATCCATGATAAATCCATACAAATTAAGTGAAAGTGATGGAAATATTGATAAGAACATAGATAAGAACCTGAGGAAGGAGGTCGAATGGACGGGTCAATCTAATAAAGTTCCATGGTAATGTGATGGAAATATTTGCGCTGATACTTCATTGAAGATTTATGACTTTCAGTCAGATTGTCCTGAGACATTTTTAACTCACCCACCTTCTCCTCTAGAGAGCGAAGACGCTCATCAAAGTGAGACGACTGAAAATCAGGATCTTCCTCATCATTAGTTTCCAATTCATCAAAAATATCATCCATTGTAGTGTCAGCAAGCAGAGTGTCTTCTTCTTCAACTTCTATGTCCTCCTCATCACATTAGCCAGGTAAATACTCCAGGTTCATCTTGTTGATGTTGGAGTTATTGAATGATAGAACAGCTATCTGTGCCTCAGTAGGCGACATGACCACATTACAATGAAGTGTTAATGTACTAATCAGATAGGCAAAAAGTATGTAACCATGGCTAGGATGGAGACATAATTGAATGATAATATAACAAATCAAGGAAGATAAATGGGTATGCCAGACATAATAGAATGAAGAATGCGACACATGAAAGAGGTTAGCTCGGCCTTGTTCCCAAATCTAGGATACACATTGGCAATAAAGATGCAGTGAAGAACCTTGTATTTAAACAACATATGATTAGCACGGAGGGCATTTCCAGAGCTCCATTCGGCATCAAACCGACATAATTCGTGCGTAAGTTTGCGCCGTTCAGATTTAGACATTCTCTCAACAAGTGTTGGTATAGGAATACCATCATCATTAACTGTGATGTCTTAATAAACCCGAAATGAGATGTTTATCAACTTAAAATGTTCATTCTCTAAAACTAATAGAGAAAGTTAGATTATCAAGAGATGCTTCACTAATAGATGCATACATCCCTTACGCAATAGAGTTGTATGCCGGTCCGCCCCAATTGAGGATGTTTTCCCAATTTATAGCGTTAATGATGGGAAGAAGATGAAAAGGAGCTAAATGATCAACATTTACGGTATGTTCGACAATGATTTCCTTATTGCGAAGATCCCTAACATATTCCATGTCTTCCTCGGGTGATCTTAGAGTTCGCACACTAAGCAGAGTTGCCCTTGAAGAAGAAGCACGAGTTGCTTTATTCTTAGATCGAACATCCATTGGATGATAGCAATAGAGAAAATCAACAAATGAAGGATGAGTTTCAAGGAGATCAGATTTTTTGGTAAAAACCCTCAATAATGGAATGGAAAACCCAAATCGACTACAAAAGTTGCAAAATAAGCATACAATAACCCAAATCTAGAAGAAAAATGAAAATGAAGCACTTACAATGATCCTAAGATGATGGGTTTGACGAGTTGAGAAGAGGGCCAGATGTGGAAGATGAAGAAATGAAGAAAAATAGTGTTTTCCCCTTTTTAAGACACCCACCCCCGCTCCACGACTGGTCGAGTACATGCTCGACCCGTCGAGGCTCATCTGGTCGAGTACGTGCTCGACCGGATGTGATACACTGAAAAATTAAATTTTATTTAAAATTTTTCAAAAATTTTTGCATAAAAAATATAAAAATTAAAGCATGCAAACCTAATATAATCCAATTAATTTGAATTACACATACCAACATTAAGTTTTAATTTGGAAAATCTATTTCTGTTAATTGGTTTAGTTAAAATGTCAACAAGCTGATTTTCCATCTGGATATATTCTAAAGAAATGCTTTTATCTTCAACTAATTCCCAAATGTAGTGATAACGAATGTCAATATGCTTTGTACGAGAATGCTGGATGGGATTTTTTGAGCTATTAATTGCGTTAGAGTTATCGCAATACAAGATCATTGTATCTTGAGTAATTCCGTAATCGTTTAGAATTCTTTTCATCCAAATAAGCTGGGTACAAGCATTACCAACTGCAATATATTCAGTCTCAGCTGTGGATAACTATACTGAACTTTGTTTCTTACTGTACCAGGAAACAAAACAATTCGCAATATAGAAACATCCATCACTGGTAGACTTTCTATCATTGATGTTCTCTGCCCAGTCAGCATCTGTATATCCAACTAATTGAACATTTGTATCATGTGGATACTAGAGGCCTAAATTAGCAGTACTTGCGACATATCTAATAGTGTGTTTGACAATAATAAGATGATATTATTTTGGATATGATTGATATCTAGCATAGATACCTACATTGAATGCAATATCTGGTCTACTTGCAGTTAAGTATAAGAGACTACCAATCATGCTGCGATATAACTGAGAATCTATACTTTTACCTGTTTCATCCTTTGATATCTTGAGAGTCGTACTCATAGGAGTATCGAATTTCTTACCATTTTCGAATCCAAATTTCTTAACCAGACTTAAAGTGTACTTGGTTTGAGAAATGAAGATACCATCTTCTAGCTGTTTAACCTATAAACCTAGAAAGTAGTTCAATTCTCCCACCAAGCTCATCTCGAACTTGGATTTCATAAGCTTTGCAAACTTAATGGAGAGGTTAGTGCATGTAGAATCATAAATAATATCATTAACATATATCTGTACAATTAGTATGTGTTTATTATATTTTTTAACATACAGTTTTGTCAACACTTCCCGTAACAAAATTGCGACTAAGTAAGAACTTAGTCAGCTTCTCATACCATGGTTGAGGAGCTTGCTTTAGATCGTAAAGTGCCTTTTTAAGGTGATATACATGATTAGAGTGTTTAGGGTCTTCAAAGCCCTTAGGTTGTTCAACAGAGACCTCTTCATGTAGATCACCATTTAAGAAAGAACTTTTAACATCCATTTGATATATCTTACACTCTTTAAAGCAAGCAATAGATATAAATAATCTGATGGATTCAAGGGAGCTACTGGAGCAAAGGTTTCATCATAGTCAACTCCTTCTATTTGAGTGTTCCCTTGTACAACCAATCTAGTCTTGTTTCTGATTATATTTCCCAATTCATCAGACTTGTTTTTGAAAATCCATTTGGTTCCAACTATATGTTTATCAGATGGTCTTGGAACCAAATACTAAACATCATTCCTTACAAACTGATTTAATTCATCTTGCATGGCAACAATCCAATTTTCATTTGTAAGTGCTTCTTTTACGTTGGCTGGTTCAACTTGAGAAGTAAAGTAAATGTAGTTGCAAATATTCTCTAATTATTTTTTAGTACGCACACCAGTGAGAGGATTGCCTAGTATTAGATCATTAGGATGGTCTTTGACTTATCTTAGTTCAGTATTGACTAGAGTAGATGAGGAGTCAGGTTTCTCAATTATATTGACTTCATCATCTTCTGAACTAGATGAGGGTGTGTTCAGGTGATCATCAATTACAACATTTATAGATTCCTGAATTACACTTATTCTCTTGTTAAGAACACGATATGCTCTACTATTCAAAGCATAACCTAAGAATGTCCCTTCATCAGTTTTGGCTTCAAACTTCCCTAAATTTTCACGGTCACATAAGATGAAGCACTTACTTCCAAAAATTCGAAAGTACTTAACAGTAGGTTTCTTATTAAACCACAATTCATAAGATGTTTTATCTTTAGACTTTCTAATGTATACACAGTTTATAATATAACACGCAGTATTTACAGCTTCAGCCCACAAATTTTTGGGTAACTTCATGCTATTTAACATAACATTGGCCATCTCTTGTAGCATTCTATTTTTTCTTTCAATAACCATTTTGTTGAGGTGTTTTAAGAGTTGAAAAATCATGTGATATGCCATGATCGTTATAAAAGTTCTCAAAATTGCTATTTTCGAATTCTGTCCCATGATTACTTCTGATCTTAATAACATTCATTTTTTCCATCTGAATTCGTTTTATAATCTTTTTAACTTCATCAAGAATCTCATATTTTTTTTTCATAAATGCTACCCAAGTAAATCTAGTAAAGTCATCAACAATCACCAGAAAATACTTCTTACTACCTCTACTCTCCATTCTGGTTGGTCCAAGAAGATCCATATGGAGAAGTTCAAGGGGTTTGAATGTGGCAGAGGAGTTCACTTTCTTATGACTACTCCTTGTTTGTTTGCCAATTTAACATGTGCCACATATTTTATCCACTTTCTTTAGTTTGGGTAGACCTCTAATAAGATCGATTTTGCTCATTTTATAGAGATTTTGGTAGTTAATATGTCCAAGGCGTTTGTGCCATAATTCAGTTTCATCAGTTTGGACCATGTAACATGAGAATGTATACGAGTAAGACTCATTAATAATATAACAATTTTCAGACGTTCTACGACCATTTAATATCACACAACCTTTCTTATTTGAAATCTCGCATCCTTGATTAGTAAATTTAAAACTATGTTTGTTATCACAGATTTGAGATATACTTAGAAGATTGTGCTTAAGACCTTCAACATATAAGATGTTTTCAAAAGGAGGAAGGTTAGAAATTTGTACAGTACCTTGGCCAATAATCTTGCAGTTGCTTCCATCACCAAAAGTAATTGAGTCATCGGTCATTTCTTTTGTAGTTGGTGAACATATCTTTGTTACCTGTTATGTGTCTTGAACAACCACTGTCTAGGTACCACTTTGAATGGCTAGAAGCCTTGAAGGCGGTGTGGGCAACAAGACAAGTAACTTTAGGAACCCATTTTATTATTGTTCTAGGTTTTGGAGTACTATTGGTTTTCCTTGCCTTAGTAGAATTGAAATTTCTCTATTTATCAACTCTAATATTAGAGTTAGATTTGAGAAGCTCTTTGAGTAAGTCCACTATCTTTTCAGCTAAGGGGTTATAACTTTGTTTTCTAAAGTCGATGTTATTTGGATTGACTTTAGAAGCTTGAAAAGGTTTTGTATTTTTAAAGTTGTTTTGGTTATTATTTTTCAAGCTCTTTCCTTTTGAGTTTAAGGATTCTCCTTTAAGAAATGTAGGAGATACATTCTTATTTTTCAAAGGTGTGTCTTTGATATAGCCCAGACCCATTTTTTCGCTACATTTTTTGGATGCGGTTAATAATTTTTCAAGCTTAGGGTCTCCATGGGCATACCTCCAAGTATCCTTGATCTCAATAGAGAAGAAACTTCAAGTTTTAGTTTCTCATTTTCTGTTCTGAGTTTTTCAAGTTCAGAAGTTTTAAAACTTAAATCACATTTAGCTTTTTCATAACAATCAGAAAGATGAGATTTTTTCAAAACAGAATTTTCAAGTTCTTCTTTTAATTTAAGAAAATTTTCTTTTTGAAGCTTTAATTTGACAGTAATCTTACAACTTTCCCTGTATAAGACATTATAAGCATCCTGAAGATCTTCTTCATTTTCATTTTTAGGGTCACTCCTGAGATTCTTATAATCAGATGAATTGCAACTATCTGAGGAGGTGACTTTGGCAATAGTTATTAGAGCCTTTACTTCATTTGAAGTTTCTTGTTTTGATTCATCCAACTCAGAAGAAACTTCAGAGCTGGATGATTCATCCCAAGTGGCTAGCATGCCTTTTCTTTTTGGCTTGTCCCTTTTTGGACACTTATTTGCCAAATGCCCATATTCATGGCAGTTGAAACAATGACTGTCTTTTAGATATTTCCAATTTTTAGATTTTCCCTTTCTCTTCTCAGAGGGTTTTTGAAAATCTACGCTTTTCTTACTTTTGAAAATCCTATAAAAAATTTTAACAAGTAAAGCCATATCATCGTCTGAGTTTTCAAAATAAGAATTAACATCACTATCTTTTAAAATAGATTGGATGATTTAAGAGCTATGAACTTACCTTTGGGAGCTTTAAAATTTAACTCATAGGTTTGAAGTGAACCAACTAACTCCTCAACCTTCATTTAATCTATATCTCTTAGTTCCTGAATGGCAGTAACTTTGGAATTAAATCTCTCAGGAAGAGATCGCAGTATTTTAGCACAAACTTTGCTTTTTGGGATACCATCTCCTATACCCCACATAGAATTGACTATGTTATTTAGTTTCGTATAGAAGTCCATAAAAGACTCATTTTCTTCTATACGAATTTCCTCAAACTTAGTAGTGAGGATTTGAACTTTAGACTTTTTGACAATAATCATTCCTTCGTGTGTCATTTTAAGAATGTCCCAGGCTTGTTTAGTTGTATCACATGAAATGATTCTTTTGAATTCATCAGGTGATAGAGCACATGTAATTGCATTTAAAGTCATAGCATTAGCACTACTTTCACTTTTCTGAGGTATAGTCCATAAATAAAAAGGTGTTTCTTTAACGAACTTGGTTCCATCACTGCCTAGAACCTCAGACACTGGTGGTTTCCATTTGGTTACTGTGGCTTGCCACACGTTTTCATCAATGAATTTCAAGAAAATCCTCACTCTGGCTTTCCAATGATCATAATTGAGCCATCAAAAGGTGGAGGCCTAGAATAGACAAGCTATCGAAATTTGACATAATGAAAGCTCTAGATCGATAAGCTCAAGGAAATTAATGCAAGTAAATGAGCAACTTAGCTCTGATACCACTTGAAAAGGGTGAGCTCTCGATCCCTAGAGAGGGGGGGGGGGGAGTGAATAGGACTATGCCAAAATAAAAAATGCTGAACAGAAATATTAAATATAACTGAATCAATCAAAGATCTCAATTATAATAATAATGAGAAATTGATTCAAACCTTGTTCAAAGGACAACCTTACACCAAAAACAAATGTTTATGGTAGGACAACCTGATTACTTAAATGCAATAAGGATCAAGTTTGCAAACTAAAACAAGAGGCAAATAAAGGTAGCTATCTATTATAAGCATTCACCACATGTTCATGAATGAAAAGATTACAAACATTCAACACACATCCATCACATACATCATCATTCACCACAAACACCAGGAGTTATAGTGGTTTGGTGTGTACACCAACTATTCTCAAATAACCACACCTACTCCACTCCCAATAATCACAACCAACATGATATTGACGTTCACTATAAAATAAGGTTTTCTCAGGTTCACCTTAAAACCTATACAGTTGTGTTTTCAATAAGGTTATTACAATCAAAAACCCACGCTGAGATTTTCTGGTTGATCTCAGTCAAAACCAATACAGAGATTTTCTGGCTGATCTCAGTCAAAACCAATACAGAGATTTTCTGGCTGATCTCAGTCAAAACCAATACAGAGATTTTCTGGCTAATCTCAAAAACCAAAAAGCAAACACACAAAAGTACTTATCTTCTTCTTGAAGATACTACTTGATGTAGCTCGTAAAACCGCTTCACTTGATGTGTAGATGTTCAATGTCCAACAAATATAATCAAGGGTTCTAGGTTCTAAACAGATTTTAAATGATCTCAAACCTTGGGCTACTTGTTTGAATTCCTTGGATCTCAAAAGGTAGAGTAAAAACTCCCTTTAAAAAATTAGATTCACAAAACAGAGCTCCAGGAATTATAAAAACAAATAAGCTATTAAAGGATCTAAATTTATCGGACTATAGATTGATAATGACAGGGACCTTTCTCTCAAAGTGGAGGCTTTCTGTGGCTTTTCTGAATGATTTGGAATGAGAAAAGACCTCTATTTATAAGCTAAAAAACAGTTTCTTCGACTAGTTTAAGGTCTCCTTCAACTGGTCGTGGGACCAAAAATATGTTGTTGGAGTTCGAGTTGAGCTCCCCACGACTGGTCAAGCAGGGTGCTCGACTGGTTGAGGATTTACCAGAAAATTTTTGAATTTGAGTTTGAAACTTGGACTGGTCAAAGCAATTCTTGGACTGGTCGAATTAGAGCCTGGACTAGTCGAACATATGTTAGGACTAGTCAAATTTTAGCTTATACAAAGTATAAATACTCGTAGATAATAAGCATAAGAAAGGACCTAAACCTAGGGTCTTTCTAGGGTCACTTATACTTGAAACATTGGACATTTAACTCAAATCTTCAGTAGCTTCAAATCTTCTATGTGATGTAGGTTTGCATTAGTAGCTTAATCTTGAAGTAGACTTGCATTAGTAGCATGATCTTGAAGGTGAACTTTTCATCATATGAACAAGTCACACTCTAAATTATTTTATCTCATCAAAATTTGACAACAAAGGGTGCTTTATACATCATAGCACTTCTACGAGCTACATCAAGAACGTCTTCAAGAATAAGATATGTATCATTCTATTCTTTTTATTTTTGATTTCTTTGAGATATCCAAAAATTCTCATGTATTGGTTTTGATTGAGATAGCCAGAAAATCTCAGTGTGGGGTTTTGTTTGTGATAGCCCTTTTAAAATCACAACTGTATAGGTTTTAAGGTGAACTTGTGAAAACATTGTTTATTAGTGAACGCGAATATCACGTGGGTTGTGATTGTTGGGAGTGGAGTAGGTGTGGTTGTTTGAGAACAGTTGGTGTACACATTGAACCACTATAACTCCTAGTGTTTGTGGTGAATGATTTATGTGATGTATATGTGGTGAATGATTGTAATTTATTTATGCAAATGTGGTGAATGCTTGTAATAGATAGATCTTTTTGTCTCTTGCTTAGTTTGTGATCTTAATCCTTACTACGTTCATGAAATCAGGTTGTCCTACCTAAAACTTAATTTTTGGTGTAAGGTTGTCCTATGAACTAAGTTTGAATCAATTTCTCAATACTACTATTATTAAGATCTATGAATTGTTCTGATTTATTTATTAATTCAGTACTTTAAATTTTTATTTGGCATAGTCCTATTCACCCCCCACCCCCCCCCCCCGCCTCTCTCCCTCTAGATTTGTTAGCTTGCCTCTTTCAAGTGCTATTAGAGCTAAGTTGCTCATTTATTTAGATTAAGTTCCTTGAGTTTAAAGATCTAGATTTTTCATTATGTCAAATTTCGATAGCTTGTCTATTACTAGGCCACTACCCTTTGATGGCTCTAACTATGCATATTGGAAAGCCTGAATGAGGATTTTCTTAAAATCCTTAGATGAAAGCGTGTGAGAAGCCATAGTAACCAAATGGAAACCACCCTTATTTGAATTTTAAGCAGTGATGGAACCAAGTCCATGAAAGAAATTTCATTTTATTTATGGACTACACCTCAGAAAAATGAAAGTAGTGCAAATGCTAAGGCCTTAAATGCCATTACTTATGCTCTATCACCTGATGAATTCAAAAGAATCATTT
The DNA here is from genome assembly GCA_030180095.1 of Magnolia changhungtana. Lineage (NCBI taxonomy): Eukaryota > Viridiplantae > Streptophyta > Magnoliopsida > Magnoliales > Magnoliaceae > Magnolia > Magnolia changhungtana. The sequence goes on from JASAUF010000459.1 coordinate 6,096,736, forward strand.
CATGTGATACAACTAAACAAGCCTGGGATATTCTTGAAATGACACATGAAGGAACTACTATAGTCAAGAAATATAAAGTTCAAATCCTCACTACAAAATTTGAGGAAATTCGTATGGAAGAAAATGAAACCTTTATGGACTTCTATATGAAATTAAATGATATAGTAAATTTTATGTGAGGTCTAGGAGATGGAATCCTAGAAAGCAAAGTCTGTGCTAAAATGTTGCAATCTCTTCCTGAGAGGTTTAATTCCAAAGTAACTGCCATTTAGTAACTAAGAGACACTGATCAAATGAAGGTTGAAGAGTTAGTTGGCTCTCTCCAAACGTATGAGTTAAATTTTAAAGCTCCTAAAGGTAAGTCCATTGCTCTTAAATCATCTAAAGCTATGTCAACTCTCCCTAGGCCTTTAAGATTGGGGTTTAGGATTGAGATTTTGGTTGACCATCTATTGGTTTAAATTCAATCAACTTATCGGCCTGGGGTTGGGTGTCTACAACACCTTCTCAAGGTATTCTGCCTGTGCTAACCATAGCCTGCTCCTTTGCTTATCTATGAACATCTACACTAAGAATCTTCCTTGCAGCCTTCAGATCTTTCATTTCAAATGTCCCTGACAAGTATCTTGAACGTATCGATCTCAGACATGTTACGGTTGGTGATAAGCATCTCATCTATATATAATACTAGTATAATGAATTGTCCATTATCCGATATTTTGTAATAGACACAATGATCATACTCACTCCTGGTAAATAGTTGACACATCATGAAAGTATCAAACCTTTTGCCCCACTACCTAGGTGACTGTATCAAGCTGTATAACGACTTCTTCAACATGCAAACTTTATTCTCTGTCCCTTATACTTTGAACCATTCTGGTTGCTTTATGTAAATTTACTCCTTCAACTCCCCATGGAGGAAAGCAATCTTTACATCCATCTATTCTAATTCTAACTTGTATTAGGCAATCATCAGCAATACAAATCTAAAAGACACTCGCTTAACTATAGGTATGAAAATCTTACTGAAGTCAACACCCTCATTCTACGCATACCCATTCACAACCAATCTTACCCTGTATCTATCTATCTTCTTTTTGTAAATCCACTTACAACTGATCAGTTTACGCCCTATTAGAAGATCCACTAGCTCACATGTCTCATTCTTATGCAGAAATTTCATCTCGTCATGCATGTCCGCCATTCACTTCTTAACATCAGAGTCATCTAATGCTTCTAGTTATGATGCACGTCTAAGTGCATTGGAGGAGAAGGTTGATAACCTGAGTGTAGCCCATGATATGCAATTTAAATATATGCGAAAATATCTTCGTCGCATTAATAGGGGCTTACTTCAGATTGATCCAACCATCCCTGCTCCTTCATCTGGATCTGATTAGGTGGATTATCCTTTTTGGTTTGTATTATATTTGAATATGATGGATTCTGTATTACTATTACGATTAATGCCTTTAGTTGAATGTTTGGTTTTATTGTATATCCTTTATTTGGATTGATGACATTGAAGTGTTATACTAATTTGATAATTAATCTTGACTCTTCATATGGTGTTCTCTTTTCTCCTTTGGCCTTCCCTTATCATTTTGTGACAAAAAGGGGGAGTAGTATGGAAAGGGGGAGAAAGGGAGAGAGAGTAATTAGAGAGAGTAATTGAAGTAATTGAAAGAGGAAAAATATGGTTGATTGTTTCTACTCACTTAGGGAGAGTAGAGTATTTTTGATCGCTCTGATGGCTCATGATTCTTTCTTCATTTTACTATTAGATTAATAAATGTGTTTTGTCACAAATTTGACAAAGGGGGAGATTGTTAGTGCTATGATTTCATATCCCTTTGGTTGTCAAATTTTGTAGTGTCAAAACCTATATGTCTTGTACTTCCTGTGTTTCTTGTTTGTGACTACACACTGCTTCAAGACAAGATCATGAATGAAGAATGTTTTCAAGACAAGATCATGAATGAAGAATGTTTGCAAGACATGTCATGGATGAAGTCTACAAGAATAGAAGACTTTAAGTTTGCTTCTAACAAGTTCAAGATTAGAAGACTTCATCAAGAGAAGTCAAGAAAGTACCAAGCTCTAGAAAGCCGTCAACTCGATTCAAGCTTCTCCTTCAAGATCATCTGAGAATACAGACCTTCAAGACTTCAATGTTCATCTCACTTCAAGGTTTGTTTAACCTTAGATTGACCTTAGGTTGGTCTGTATGATAGGTCATTCTGGATAGATAATCTGAATATTTTAATATGCTTGTTATGACTGTTCTAAGACCAGTCCTAGAAATCTTAAGACCAGTCTTAGATTTGCTTCGACCAGTCTTAGGTTTCTCAGGACCAGTCCTAGGTTGTTACAGATTTTTAGATTTTCCTAGTTGTCCTTCGACCAGTCCTGGACTTGCTTCGACCAGTCCTGGGAAGTTCTACGACTCATCCTTCGACCGGTCGTAGTCGTACGACTCGAACTCCAGCGACCTATCTTGGGTCCTATGACTAGTCGTAGGTGACTCATGACCAGTCATAGGTGGCCCACGACCAGTCATAGGTTACCTAAGACCAGTCGTGAGAACAGCTAATCTAAATCCCATGGAAATCTTTTAAAATCTTTGATGCTACGACCGGTCCTAGGGATCCTAAGACCAGTCGAAGATGGGATTTTTCGGGCTATAAATAATGCAATTTGAGTTTTAACATCCTATTCCATTCAATTCAAGCGATTTAATGCTATACTCGAGATAAGTTGTGATTATTTTTTAAGCTCTTTGTGCATATTTAATATTCCTTTTGTTAGCATTATTCTATTGTGATTTTGATCCATATTCCAATCTCATTTAGAAAAGAGGAATTTGTGATATTCCTTCTTCTGGGATCAAAATCAAATAGACCTTGCTCTTCTTGATTTAATCTAAAATCAATTAGACATAGAACCATTCTTTAAGTGAGTATTGGACATTGAATGAGCGTATCATACATCTACTCTAGGTTGGTTCTACTGGGCTACTTCAAAAGGAGATCCAGGTATTTTACTTTGTAATTTACTTTCTCTGGTTTTGTTTGAGATTTTCCAGAAAAATCTCATTGAATTCGTTATCTGAGGAGAGACAGAAAACTCAGATTGTGGGGGTTTTTGGATTGTGTAAGCCCGAGATAAAAAGACACAATTGTGAAGGTTTTGAGTGAACCTGTGAAAACCTATTTTGAGAGTGCATGCTAATTCCCCTGTGTGAGGATATTAGGAGTGGAGTAGCATTCTGTGTGGCTGTTAGCTAACAGTTGGTGAACACACAGGCGAACCACTATATATCGTTATGTTGTGGATGTGCTTGATTTCTTTCTTCATTTATTCCTTCAAGTATTTTGGATTGCTTTTGTGGATGAATATTGTAATGTTCATTTCAAGCAAGTGTGGTTGAATGGTGTAATAACTTAGGATTTATTTCTGTAAGTTATTCTTGATTTATTTTTCATATCATTTGTGATTTCTGGATTGTTTTAGAAATAAGGTTGTCCTACCATAAGCCATTGGTTTTAGGTGTAAGGTTGTCCTTAGAACTGATTCAGTATCATTCTCATATTTCATGTGCTTTGAGATTGTTATTATTTCAGCATTGTTATTTATATCTTTTATTATTCCACTGTTTTAAGTTTTATTTGGCATTGCCCTATTCACCCCCCTCTAGGGCATATAGCTAGGCCCTTTCACATAATAGTAACCATTCAAAGGATTTTAACATAATAATTTTCAATTAAGAGTGTTGTTGAAAGATCCTTGAATGGTTGAGTTCATTCTTTAATCCAATATATTGATTTCACAATGATTGCATTTAAGAGGGGATTGAAGGATGAACTCCCATGAGAAAAGAGATTTAAGATGGAGAGTAGGTCAACTATAGCAATAACTCGCTTAAATCTCTCTCATTTTCTCTACATGGAACCTAAGAAGTGAGCCCCTTTAAATAAGTAATAAAGTTCAAACAGTAAAAAAATGAGTAAAAATCTATCCGCGTTCGATGTCATTGAAGTTTCCTTCGATAACTCGAATAGACTCTGATGTCATCGAGTTTTTTACTAAGAGAACTTTGAGGTTTGCTTGGAGAGTTATGGAATTCAAACATCTATGTCATCGAAGTTTGAATTTCGATAACATCGAATAATTCCTTTTTTTTTTCATTCACAAACTCTCTAATCAAATTGGTCCCAATTTCAATGTCATCGAAGTTTGAAATTCAATGTCATTGAATAATAATGATTTTCCTCTATAGCTTGCTAGTCATTTTGTGCCTATATTTTCATGTCATCGAGCCTTCCTCGATGTAATCGAAGTTTGAATTTTAATGACATCGAATGGAGCTCGATTACATCGAATAATTCCAGAGATCTATCAAATGGTTTTTGGACATATTTGGACATAATCTCGATGCCATCGAATAGAGCTCGATGTCATCAAGACTTGAGTTTCGATGTCATTGATAGTTGCAGAAAAACTTTACACATTTTCATCTGTTCTTACAACTTTGTTTTTCATTTTCTAATCTACCAAAGATGTTTTCCTAGATGGTTTTGGGATAGATTAGAGCTTTTTAAAGAAGGAATTTTACCTGAGGTGTTTTGGTCATGGGATGTGAGGTTTTCATTTACCTTTGGAAACCTTTGAACACATCCACTTTATTGAGTCTTCAGCTTGTAGTCTTTATGTGGGGCTCACTGGACTCCATGACACACTTGTCACGTTAATTGACAAAACATGTCACTTTCATTTATTACATTTAAAATATATTAGATCCCTATATTCTTTTTGGGTTAAACACATATACGACTTCATCAATATCCCAACAAAGAAGATCGCTGCAATCAAGCTACAGTTACTGTTAAGTGTCAACTATTACATACTTCCTCCAATTTATATCTTGATTTTATGAACATGATAATGCTTAATGGGTATATTTTATACATGTTTGTATTGCAAGGTAAATCCGAGAGCTTGGATTGAAAAGAATGTTAAAAGCATGGATTTGATGCTTAAGAATTATCAAGGCAAACAATGGATCTTAGGAAACCAACATAGACTTCCCTGTCTATGTCATTGACCACTAGTCGATGACATCAATGCTAGTGTTCAATGACATGAACACGGGTAGATGACATCGAAGTATTATATGAAAATTGAGTTTGGTTGCTGGACAAATTAGATGCATTTCTCGATGACATCGAAGCCCTATTCGATTGCTCGAAGACCTATTCGATGACATAGAAGGTAGTTTGATGACATCGAGATGTTTGTGAATTTCTGGAGTAGCTCGCTGGAACATTCTAGACACATTCTCGATCACTCGAACACTCTTCGATGACATCGAAAAGCTTGTTTGATGACATCGAAGGAAGGTTCGATGACATGAAGAGTTATGCAGTGAGAAAAGGCGCCACCTCCGGATTCAAGTTACATTTGATGACATCGAAGCCTGTTCAATGACATCGAAGGCGTTACGCAAAGTGTGTAAATTTAAGGCGGTTTTTAAATACAGCCGGACAAAGGCTATAAATATGGGTCCTTTGAGGAGTTTTAAACATGAATTAGGTTACAAGGAGTAAAGCCAAAGGGTGGAGCAGCCTCCCAAGAGTTTTTCTTCTTTCCTTTTCTATTTTTAATGCTTTCTTTTGGGGTTTTAGTTTCAACCATGTCTATAGTTAACTTGTGTGTTGGGATGATTATCTTGCTTTGATTCTTGTTCTTGCTGAACCTCATTGATTTTTAGTTTGATATTAAAGGAATATTTTCAGTTTTCTATGATTTATTATGACTCAAATTACAATAGATGATGTGATAACTTCAGATATCTTCTTTTCTTGTTTCGAGATTGTGAGATTGGTAAATTCTGTTGTTCATCATCATTTCCTAGGCATGATAGGGTGATGGAATCCCTTCCAATAATCACAATTCTCCTCCATTGAGAATTAGGTCAATGAAAAGTTCATATTTGATTTAATTACTTTATCTTCCAATTGGATAGGATAGGATTCCAATTCCAATTATGTTCCTTGAATCAAGTAAGGTAACATCTTGATAGCTACAAGTGGATCCTTGGCACCTTAGTTCTCACTTTCAATTGATAGTTTTAATCAACTTTATTCACCATTACTCTCAACTATTTTAAATTTTAATTTAGATCTTATTCTAGTTCTAGTTCTAGTTATTTTCAGAATATGTACAAGTTAAGTCCTTGAGGATTCGACCTCAGTCTCACCGAGTTATTACTACAACGTGACCCTACACTTGGGGTTGTGAATAGTTACCTCTTCAATTCGCCAATTGAACATAAGTACTGTATTTTACTTTATTTCATTTTGAGTTTTTCTGAGATAGCTTGAAAATCTCAGTGGGTTGTTTTGTGGTGAGCCCGTGAAAATCACAAAGAGGGTTTTGTTGTGATAGCTCGTGAAAATCACAAGAACTGTATAAGGTTGTTAAGGTGACCCTGTGAAAACCTTAAAATACTAAAAACCAGAATTACGAGGGTAGCAATTTTAAGAGTGGAGTAAGTGTAAAGTTTAAGCACTGAACCACTATAACTCCTTGTGCATTGTGGTGTTTATTTAATTCTCTATATGCTTTCCTTGCGATTAATTGTCTCATGCTTATTTTGATATTTTGATCTCAAAGTTGTCGTGAAATAAGGTTGTTCTACCTAAATCTTTTAAGTGAAGGTTGTCTACAACCTATTTGAAATCAAGATTTCAATACTCTAATCAATTAAGAGTTTTGTTTTATTATTTCACATTATATTGAAATATTTTGTATTGTCCTATTCACCCTACCACCCCCCCCCCCTCTAAGACATCTATAGCTCGTACTTGTAAGTGGTACCAGAGCGAGGTTGCTCTTTTTTGGGATTAACCTCCTAGAGCTAGATCCAGAGGTATTAGAACATCAAATTTCGATAGTCTATCAATTTCTAGGCTTCCTCCATTTAATGGCTCAAAATACTCTTATTGGAAAGTAAGGATGAGTATTTTCCTTAAATCCATTAATGAAAGTGTGCGGCAAGCCACAATGACCCAATAAATCCCTCCTATGATGGAAGTAGTAGCTGAAAATAGAATCATGTCCATGAAAGAAATCGCTTATTCTTTTTGGACAACAATTCAGAAAAGTGAAAGTAGTGCAAATGCAAAATCCCTAAATGCTATTACTTGTGCTCTATCATCGGATGAATTTAAAAGAATCATTTCTTGTGATATAGCAAAACAAGCATGGGATATTCTCGAAATGACACATGAAGGAACTAATATTGTCAAAAAGACTAAAATCCAAATCCTCACAACAAAGTTTAAAGAAATTGAGTCATTCATGGACTTCTATACGAAACTAAATGACATTGTTAATTCTATGTAAAGCCTTGGAGAAAAAGTCCTTGAAAGCAAGGTTTACACAAAGATACTATGATCACTTCCAGATAGCTTCAACTCTAAAGTAACTGCTATTCAAGAATTGAGGGATACCAATGCTATAAAAGTTGATGAATTAGTTGGATCTTTACAAACCTACAAGATGAATTTCAAAGCTACTGAAAACAAGTCTATAGCTCTTAAATCATCTAAATCTAAATCTAAATCTAAAGACATAAATTTTAAAAATGATAAGAATGAGGATGATATGAAAATGTTGGATAAAAAGTTTTATAGAATTTTTAAAAATAAAAATAGATTAGTTTTTCACAAACCGTTTGACAAAAGAAAAGGAAATCCAAATTTTTGGAAATCAAAATCTAAAGACACCCAATGCTTCAAATGTTCTGAATATGAGCATCTAGCTTTAAAATGCCCTAAGAAGTATAAATTCTAGAAGAAGAAGCATGGTTGCCACTTGGGTTGAATCATCAGAATCTGAATCCAATTCAGAAACTAATGAATCAGACCAAGAAGCCAAGAAAGATCAAAAGGCTTTCATGACCATAGATAGAATCACTTCCTTAGATGAATGTAAAACTTCTGACTATGAAACTCCTAGAAGTGATTCTAAAAATGAAGATGATATTCAAATCGCTTATGATGCCCTATATAAAGAAAGTTGTAAAAATGCAACTAAACTGAAAATTCAAAAAGAAAACTTTGCTAAATTTCAATTAGAACTTGAAAAATCAGTTTTGGAAAAACCTCATTTTTCTGATTGTTTTGAGAAAACCAAATTGGATTTAAGTTCAAAAATTCTTAAAATTCAAAATCTCAAAACCAAAAATGAGAATTTAAAATTATAAGTTTTTTCCCTTAAGTCTTCAAAAGATACTTGGATATACACCCAAGAAAATCAGAAACTTGAAAAATTATTAACTATATCTCACCAAAGTGGTGATAAATCTGGCTTGGGATATATTAAAAGTTGCACAAAAAAATTTAAAAATTCTTCTCCCATATTCGTAAGAGGAGAATCTTCAAAATCTAAAGAAGAAACTATAAAAGAAGTAAAGAAGAATGAAAAATCCTTTTGCAAGACTTCTAATCCCAAAACTAATGCTAACTACCATAAAAATTAAAGGAGAAATAATAAACCTCCTCTAGTAGATAACATAGTGGACTTGCTTAAAGAGCTCTTGAAATCCAACTCTATAAATAACATAGTCAATAGAAACAAGAAAAACTCTTACTCCCAAACACAACGAATAATAAGAGATCCTCCTATACCTAAAACCATAATGAAATGGGTTCCAAAAGATAAGTGTCTTGTCATCCACACAGCTTTCAAAGTAAGTATCCCTTCAAGATAGTACCTAGATGGTGGATCTTCTAGACATATGACAGGTGATAAGGCGATTCTGTTATACATCAATCAAATCGATGTTGGCTCAATTACTTTTGGAGATGGTAACAACTGCAAAATCATCGGAAGAAGTAATGTAAAACTTTCAAATCTACCTATCTTTAAAGATGTGCTATATGTTGAAGGATTAAAACATAATTTGCTTAACATATCTCAAATCTGTGATAATAATCATAGTGTAAAATTTTCAGATCACGGATGTGAGATAATTAACAATCAAGGTCATATAATATTAAATGGTCAAAAAACCTCTGAAAATTGATATATCATTGATGACTCTTGCTCTATAAAGCATTCTTGTTACATGGTCCAAACAGATGAAATTGAACTTTGGCATCAACGTCTTGGACATGTAAACTATGTAAATTGAGCAAGAGAGATCATATACATGTCTACCAAAATTGAAAAAGGTAGAAGATAAAGTATGTGGTGCCTGTCAAATAGAGAAACAAATCAGGAATAGTCACAAAAACGTAAACTCCTTAGCCGTTACAAGACCTCTTGAACTACTCCATATGCACTTAGTTGGACCAACTCAAATGGAGAGTAGAGGTGGAAAGAAATATTTTTTAGCTGTAGTAGATGACTACACTAGATATTCATGGGTAGCCTTCTTAAGAGAAAAGTCAGATGTTTTTGACAAAGTTAAAAAGTTAATTAAGCGCATCTAGACTGAAAAAGAACTATCTGTGATCAGAATAAGAAGTGACCATAGTACTGAATTTGAAAATAACAATTTTAAGAAGTACTGCAATGACCATGAAATATTACATGAGTTTTTTGCTCTTAAAACTCCTCAGCAAATGGAGTTGTTGAGAGGAAAAATAGAGTTCTTTAAGAAATGGTTAGCGTAATGCTAAATAGTTTAAAATTAACTAAAACTTTATGGGCTGAAATTGTTAATACCGCTTGCTACACTATTAATCTTGTTTATATAAGAACATGTAAAAATTAAACAACTTATGAACTTTGGTTTGATAAAAAATCTTCTGTTATATATTTTCACACTTTCGGAGGCAAGTGTTCCATTTTACAAGACTGGAAAAAGTTGGGAAAGTTTAAAGCTAAAAGCGATGAGGGAATATTTTTAGGAAACACTCTAAACCATTGAGCATATCATGTTCTAAATAAAAGAACTTGGGTGATATATGAATCCATAAATATTGTTATCGATGATCAAACTATCACACCCAAACTTGATCAAGATGATGAAGTTACTATAGTCAATCAATCTAAATCATCATCGAAATTAGATTCAACTAAGCTAAGATTAATTGAGGATCATCCAACTAATCGAATACTTAGTAACCCTCACACTGGTGTTCAAACCAGAAGATAATTGGAAAACATATGTAATTATGTTTGCTTCACTTCCCAGATAGAACCGACTAATGTAAATGAAGCCCTAGCAGATGAAAGTTAGATTTTAGCCATGCGAGATGAATTAAATTAGTTCGTTAGAAACGATGTGTGGTATCTGATTCCTAGACCTTTTGACAAACATGTTATTGGAACTAAATAGATTTTCAAAAATAAAACTGATGAACTGAAAAATATTATAAGAAATAAGTCACAATTGGTTGTGCAAGGTTACACACAATTGAAGGAATTGACTACAATGAGACCTTTGCTCCAGTTGCTCACCTTGAGTGTATCGGATTATTTATTTCCATTACATGCCATAAAAATTTTAAAATATACCAAATGAATGTCAAAAGTGCCTTCTTAAATGGTGACTTAAATGAGGAAGTTTATGTTGAACAACCTAAGGGCTTTGAAGATCCCAAACTTCCTAATAAAGTATACCATCTTTAAAAGGCTCTGTATGGTTTAAAACAAGCCCTAAGAGCATGGTATGAAAAACTGACTAAATTTCTACTTAGTCAAAATTTTAAAATGGGGAGTGTCGATAAAACTCTATTTATAAAAATGTAATGAAGACATGTTGATTGTTTAGATATATGTAGATGATATTATTTATGGATAAACTTATACTGACCTCTCCTCTAAGTTTGCAAATTTAATGAAATCAGAATTTGAAATGAGTATGGTTGGTGATCTAAATTATTTTATTGGTCTTCAAGTGAAACAACTCAAAGATGAGATATTTATCTCTCAAACCAAATATGCTATGAATAGGGGTGTACACGGGTCGATCCGAGTCGAACTGGGCCCAACTCAGCCCGGCTCGGTCTCACCGACCACACTGCCCAAACCCGGACACAGTCATCAAGACAAGACATCTCTAGTCCAGAACCCGGCCGGCAAGAACAATCGGGCGAGTTCGGGCCAGTTTTGAACCTAAAGGACGGGTCGGGCTTATAATTCCTATGCTTGAGTATGTTCCCATATATAAATGCTATTCTTTTGATTTTTATATAGAAAGTATCAGTACCATTATCAATTAATCTAATTTTCAATTAAAAATGCTTGCCAATTTACTCATTGGTGCTATTTACAACTTTATTTGTTCAGATTTTGGTAAGAAACCATGCAGCTCACATGTATGTATGTTCCCATACATAAACGCTATTCTTTTGTTTTTTCTAATATAGAAATTATGAGTAGCAGTATCTATTAATCTATTTTCAATTAAACATGTTAACCAATTTAGTAATTGGTGCAATTTGTAACTTCATATGTCAGATGTTGACAAAAATCATGCAGCTCTCATGTTGATAGAATTTAAGTTTCCATGTAAATAATGTTTATGATTTTTCATTCCAAAGAATCTAAGTACCTACTGATAATTCTCTGGCTGATCATCTGAAGAGGCTGATTAGAACCTCTGTTTTACAACTGTGGATGGTTTTTTTTTTTTAACAGGTATATATACCTAAAAGCCGGGTTGGGCCGGGTCGAGTCGGGTTTCGGATTGAGTCGGGCCGAACTGGGACATATCCGAACTCGGCCCGAATTCAGTTTCAGGCTGAGAAAATTGGCCCGTCCTGATCCGAACTCAGTTCCGGGTCGGGCCGAGTCGAGTGAGCTAACCGGGCTAGCCCAGTTTGTGTACACCCCTAGCTATGAATCTAATAAAAAAAAATTTGGTTTTGAGAATGGTAAAAATTTCTAGACACCCATGGGCACAACACTCAAACTATCTAAAGATGATTCAGGTAAAAATGCTGACACCCATCTTTACCTTAGCATGATTGGTAGTCTATTGTATTTAACTATCAGTCTATTGTATTTAACCGCCAACAGACCCGATATTTCCCTCAATGTAGGCATATGTACTAGATATCAATCTAACCCTAAAGAATCTCATTTATCTACTGTTAAAAGAACAATCAGATATGTTACTAGCACGATTAACTTAGGCTTATGGTATCCTCATGATATATCATTGCAAATTGCTGGATATACTGACACTGATTGTGTAACGACTCGAAAAATCCCATACAAAGATCCGAGTATCACCTCAGGCAGAAATCACACAGGATCAAATCCTTTAGAAATTAGACAAAGTTAATGTGAGACCCGACCCTAGTTCCCATGTTTACATGTATGTGTGTGAGTATGCATCTTGTTCATCATGGTCTCGCGGTCCTACCGGTCGATTTCAGCGACCCGCGACCTTCAAATTGTGTTTATGGTCACTTTGAGTTCAGTCACGTAGACCCGACTCGGATCGACCCAAGACCTATGTCATCTCTTCGTATCGTCTTGCGGTTCCAACGATGCGTCTTGTGCGTCAATCCGACCTATGGATCAAAAGTTATGAGCATTTCATCATGTGGCCCACTTTTGTACAAAAGTATGTGGACCACCTCCATGGCACAATTTCTCATGCACACACACACACACACTACACTATTGCATGGAATGAACACTACCCACCCTAAACACTACCCATACCTAACCTACCCTAGCAACATTGTTATTGTCACCATATGGCTATGATTACTTCTCTTAAATAGTTTTTTCTCTCTCTTCCCCTCTCATTTCCCTCCATTGCTGAAATTTCCAGCAACTTCTCTTCCTTCTCCCTCTCTTCTCCAGCCCCCTTACCCCCATCATACTCTCAATCCCTCCATTTGAACTAGATCTCCACCATTGAAATCCATTCTTTGCTCCAAGAGCTTATAGAGTAGAAGTTTGGGAGTGAGATCACAAGTGGGTAACTATGATCTTGCTGATCTAGTTTTATATCTTTAAATCTTCTTATTTCTTTTGTATGGATCATATGAGGCCCACCAATCCATGGTGGAGACCCCATTTGACCCCATGGATGTGGCCTTTTGGCCCATCCTACATGCATGTCATGATCCATGATGGGGCCATTCTCCATGGACCCCATCATGATGTATGTAATGATCCACTCCATCTCAAGGTCATCTAGACCTAAGGATCAAGTTGGGATGACATTTCAACCATCCATAGCAATTATAGATCATGCATGTAGTGATTTCATGTTGCATGTACAATCAATGTAGTTATATGGGTGTGATTCTTTCTTGGGAGGGCCCATTAGTGGCGGGGCCCTACCCTATGGCCGGATTATGTTTCTTCTCCATATTTTCTTTCCTATCTTTATAGTAAATCTGATGTATGTGGGGCCCACTTGATGTGCCATGCAACTAGGCCCAAGTGGTTAGACATCCAGGCCCACCTTCTTGCCCCATATTGTTGGCATGTTTTGGACAGCCTTTGGGCTTGATTTTATGGATGATATTGGAAGGGGATTGGGTCTGAGAGTTGTGTGACCCATCTAGATGGACCCCACCCTGAGAAAATGCTGATTTATTTTCCTTTTAATTATCTTTTGGGGTGGTTTGGACAGTAACATGTTGCTGTCCAAATCTGCCTGGACAGATTTTTGGGCCACTTTGGGGCCTGATTTATGGGTCTTTGGTGGGAATAATGAAACAAAATAATATGTGATTCTTGTAGCCTTATGACCCACCTACAACCATACCAAATTTCAGCCCCATCTGACCTTCTTTGGGGTCCCAAAGGTGTGGTCCAAATGAGGTGGACAGTCTGGATTTTTCTGCACTGTTCCAGCAACATTCTACCCTGAATAGGTTGGAATTCCAAAATTTATTAAAATATTTTTGGGTGTCTAAAAATTATAAAAATTTACAGAAAGGTGGTCCACTTATGGTGGGACCAACCTACAAAATTTTGGGGCCAATGGAAACCTGTACACACCATGGTGGTGGCTGGACCGGCCCATTACAATATGGTGTCCAGATCAGTCCGATTTTCAGGACAGATTGATTTCTTTAAATAAACTAAAATATTTTTAGGTGTCCATAAATTCTGAAATTTTGTGAAGTTGTGGTCCACCCATGGTGGGACCTACCTACCAACTTTCAGGGCCAATGGACTCTGTGCACATCGTGGCGAGGGCCGGACTGGCCCACCACATTGGGATGTCCAGGTCTGTCCGATTTTCTGGACAGACTGTCTTGTTTAAATCAGTTAAAATACTTAGGATATCCAAAATTTCTGAAATTTTGTGGGGTATGTCCTACCTATTGAAGTATCACTCTGAAAAATTTCAGCCCCAACTGACCCTGTTTGGGCACCCAAAAGAATGGGCCAAAATAGTTGGACTGCCAGGTTTTTCTGCTGTGCAGTCCAGCAATGTGCCTTGATAAAACCATAATTCAAAAATATTTCCTCGATGGTGGGCCACCTTTTGGGTTTTCTCTCATTGTATGCATAATGAGGGGCCTTGGCCCTCAATTTCCAGAGTTTTAATGGCCCTGGGCCCACTCCAATGGAGTGCCCAAATTTAGGACACCAACATGTTATAATTATGTTTGGCCTTTGGGCTGAAATTTTGAGGAGTGGGGCCCAACACATTGTGAAGAATCTTAGAGGTAATAATTTATACATTTAGTTCCTTAAATGTTGGGCCTAATAAACACACTTTTGAGGCCCACCACAGTTGAATTTAATTGGGTCCATGAATGTGGCTAGTTGTTGAACTCTTTGAGCCCAATTGGGCTGAAACTTTCTAGATAGGCCCATTGAACTCTTGGGCCATTTTTACCATACTATTGTGTTGGATTAGTGGGCCAGATTACACAAGTATATGGGCCCTTGATTGCCCACCAAATCAACTTTATACTTGGGCCGGGTTGTAGGCCCAACTTACTTGACTAAGAGCATGACAATTGCCCATGTGGTTTGAGTAATGGGCTGCCCACTAGCCCACAACAATATATGGGATTAGTAGCCTTTATGTTGGGCCCTAATTTTTCCCCTATGGGCCCATAGTGGTATATATGGGTTGGGCTATGTGTGTTTCCCTTAGACCCATGTTTTGGTTAGGCCTTGCTATTCAAGCCCAACATGAATGTATGTGGTATGTAATGGATGTCCATTTCTTATTTCTAATGTTGTGTTTGGGCCTTGATCCGTAATATTAGAGATGGGCTACCTCTGGGGAAATTGTGGTTAGATGTCCACATTGGTGGCCTTAAGGTAGGCCCATGGGCTTCTATGGGTGGTTAAAGGTCCACCATAGACCCTTTGCTAGGCTCGTTTATCTATTTGGGCCCATATCATTGTTCTCCTTAGTCTCATGGGCTACCCTGGTATATGGGCCCCCACTAGAGGTTGTATTCCTTATGAGGAATTGGTTAAGTACTCAGACCCTTCATGGTTAGGTAGAAAATCTTCACCTCATTGGCACCCCTATTCATCTTCATGGCCCACTCCCATACGCATCATATGCATGCTTGGTTGAGGTACTTGAAATGGCCATGGTTATGTCATTGAGTAAGACATGTTGGTATCTCCCGAGAGATAGATGCTTGGGATTGATGCATGGGTGATTGTGTGATTCATGCATTTGGCAGAAAGCTTATGGATATCCGCCCTTACTTCATTAGGGCCTTGCCTCCACGGGGTATTCGTGGATGGCCGATGTGTGACACCGGAAATCCGAGAATAGGATGCCCTGGGTGAACAAAACTTCCATGGTACTTAACTCCACCTAGATCCATAGAGCGCACGTGAGCTTAAGTCCCACCTGGTTGGATAGGGTGTGGCTCTGGTGTGAGGAGGCGAGGGGGGCTCCGACCGCCTCAGTTCTACCTTCCGTTGGTGATTGGACGGGCGGGTAGTGAGGTCCACTTTGGATATAACCTAAGTATACCTTGACCTTAGGTCTATTTCATGTATTGCTGACATGGGTTTTAGGCTATATAAGGACCTTAAATCCCATTGATCTCTCATTCAGCCATACGAATTTGAGAAAAACCTAGGTGTGAGAAGAGAGAAAGTGTGAGAGAAGTGAGGGAGAACCTCCTCTTTTTCAATTTTCTCCTGACCGCTATTGTAAAAGCAAATTTATAACCACTCCATTCTAATCATTATTTTTCCGAGAATGGGGTACTATGGATTCAGAACCGACATCGTTTCTAGGTAAGAAACCCTAACCCTAATCTGTTTTGGGGTTTTGAAAGTTGTAAGTTATGAAATAACTAACCTAAGGCATGTTATAGGTTGCCACATTGCCGTATACTAAAGCTTAGCGAATCTATCGAGTTTATTATGCTTTTACGGCATAAGGTACGGACTTTAGATATATAGGTTATGGTTTTCAATGCTTTCAATGTCAGATAATGATAGATTCATGATCTGTATGTTATTGCAAATGTACAAAGTGTTGTCCGTTTCGTATTCCAGTTAGACGTTAACTATGTTGAATATACTGTATTCCTCGTATTTGTAGAAAGTACCGTATACGTATAAATTTTGCAAGTGTACTTGCCATGATTAATCACTATATGAACATGCTATGTATACATATAATACTTATTTGGCGAAAGGGTTCACCCTTATATATGTTTTTGCTAATATACACTATGTATGTTGAAAGTGTGTATCCTAAGTGTTTGTAAAAATGCTTGTAAGAGTAATTACGTAGAGGATTATGCTTTAGGTAGGTGTTGAGATAGGAATCTCAGCTACCTTAGAGATGTATATGATTTCCTCCATGTTGTTTGTTTAATTTAACCGCTTACTTATGAAATATATGTGTTTGTATTTTCCTATTTATATGGTGCTTTATAACATGCTTTATGACATGCTTGAATTACTTTATTTATTCTGTTTTACTTTACATGCTTCTGAATAAGGATTGGTTGTGTTTGGGGCTATGATTTTAGTCTAGGCAATCGGGAACGAAAATGAATGCATGGTTGAGATTCATTCACCATGCGAGATGTGTTCGACGAACCCGAGTTGTACTTCGGTTGACGATAGTGGCTTGCCACACGAAGTGCTTATGCACTTCATATTATTCAACTTGTTGTACACTCGAGCTAGCCGAGCTCGTCAAGTAATCCGATCTGTCTAATGTATGTTCACCATGTTTGGACGCTACTGCTTGAACCTGAGGTACTACCCTTACCAGTGGAATCCCGTTAATCGTGGTTCCTCGATCCGCCAAGACTTATGAGCCGGGCATGGTGGTATGGGATACCGTGCATTTTTCAAGGACCGCCCGAGCTGCCGGCCTCGGCCGGAGAGTGAGGGTTTTGGGGCCACGAGCCCTAACCGTAGTAGCAACCCTGACTGACTCGTGAGCCGATTATGGTGGTATGGGACACTATATTCAAAGTATAAAAGTCGGCCTACACTACTTTGATGGGTGATGAGGGATAAATTGGTGCAACGATTCGTGTAACAATGTGAAGCCGACATCAGAAAATTTCATATACATGGCAAGGACTTGAAATCACTCGTACTTTCGGTGTAGTGACCTCGAACATACTCTAAATCTACGGTGAGGCGACGACCCTTCCCGTAGTAACAGAGTATAAACTAGGCCTCGTATTGATAAGGTGATAGGGGAGTGGTGTAACGATTAGTGTAATAGCCCCGACCGACATTGCCGTATACTAAAGCTTCGATAATCTTGCAGCGACCTAGAAACACACCATCGTATGTGATTATCTAGGATTGACGACCCTAGAATGGATCATTGTTTGGGAATGATATGAGGAAGGTACCTTAGTTTCCCAATACTGTTGTTTGAAATGGACTAATAACAACTCGGTAATCATGCTCATCATCGCATTGCATGTACCTGGAAGATGTGGAGCACTGAGGGTGACAGCATACCGCGGACATAAGATGGTGCCGCACGAGGGAGTATGTTGGCGAGGGCACACATCATAATCGCATCTCATCCACACATTAATTACAGTACTTAGGAATGTTGATTGTACTGTTTTATCATTACTGCTTGACTGAATTGATAACATGTTAACTTATACTTTATTATTCCACTGAGTTAGCTATTCATTCCCACGTTACGGGACGGTGTTCTGGACACCCACCAGACTTTGTCTTAGATGCAGGTACCGACGATTTATAAGAGGCTGAGCCTGATTATTATGAAGATCAGGATGAGTTTTCCTTCATGCAGTTCTCCGGTGGCTTGCTTAGGCAATCCGGATTTATGGGACTACTGAGCTATCACAACAGTTGGACTATTTTTGACATTTTGTTTTTGATTCAGTACATGTATATGATGACTTAGCAAAGTAATTATACTTTGGAGACAGATCAAGATCGTTTTATTTTTATACACATATATATATATTTTTCAGTCTTCCGCTTGCGTTTTATACTTTAATCTGGAGGATGGATTATTGCTTTGGTATAATCTCACTCATGTTTATTGATCTAACACAGACAACATTTAATCATAAGCATTTGTGTTGCATAAGTAATGTTTTGGAACTCGGGTGTTGGGTTGCTACTCGACCTCTGATTTTCAAGGCGTTACAAGTTGGTATCAGAGCATGATTTGGATTAAACCAGACCTGAGTTATGGTCTCACGATGTACGCTACGCATTTTGACTTAGGGGGGTGCGAGAACAATGTAAAAACAGTTTTAGGCATCCCAGTTTCACTCAACGGCGAAGTTCACTGAAAACGATAGCTGTAAACGAGTCTGTACTCAACCCTGGTCGCATGGGTCAACCTTCAAACACTCCTAGGCTATCTATTGACGGGTCTAGATCACCACTCATCCCATACCAGCTGCTAAAAATCAGCAAAAGCTAGTATGTATCAGAAAGTACTCGAAACTACCCAAAATGGAGCGAAACGGGGTCGTGGGGCTACCCATGCTTGTCCAGGGGTACCCAGGGTGGGACCCATATGTTTTTGAGGCCTAGGGGGCACCAGAACCTTGCCCATGTGGTGAGCCCTTGCCCACTTATCTAGGAAGTGGCGAGGCCCTCGCCCGGTCGGCGAGGCCTCGCCGATTTTCGGGCCCGGCCGTGCGGGCCGATCGAGTTTGGGCGATCGAGTTTGGGGGTTTAAGAACCCCCCTGAGGTAGGTCCCGTCCATTGCAACCACTTCAAAACCCTACCTCCTTCACAAATTCCACCTCCAAACTCTCCCTTTCTTGCAAAAGTGTTATTTTCGCTCCCAAACCTCCACTCCAATCACTCAAACTATCATTTTCGGCCACAACCCCTCCATAGCCATCGTTTACAGCCATCCTTACCTCCCTACCCTCTCCGTTTTCTCTTATTTGAGCTCTCACACTCCCATTTGAAGGTCAAAAATCGTGTAAGCTTCCTCACCCATCCTATCTCTCCACTTTCCTCCTTCAATCTCTATCATTTGGGCCTCTACAATGTCTGTTGAGGCTCCAATCCGTGGGAAACCAAACCTCCGGCCCTTTCTCTCTCTCTATCACTTATCCTTCATTTTCCATGGCCCTATTTGAGCTCATTTCGGCCATTTTCTCCATCTCCACCATCCTTTCTCTTATACGAAAGAGAAAAGGGTGCCGCTGATGAGGCTGGGCCTAGTCGCCCTACACGTTTAAGGTGGCCGAGAGGCACCGCCGCTAGCACAAGCGTCGCTCGGGAGTTTCGAATGAAGTGGGATCTTGATCCCCAGATTCCTGCTGAAAGAGTTTAGTTAGCGGCACTACTTCGTGGAGTTTATGAGGACCGTAGGGTTCTCTTTGAAGCCCAGGTGGATGGGTGACTCTTCGGTGAATACTACTTGTTCGAGCAAGTGAAGGCAGCCCACTGGGGTCCGCTATTTGAGGCCAAAGGTCACGCCAATGCTGGTACTGTCCGAGCCTTCTATGCCAACATTCATGAGTCTACACTGGAACCTTTGCAGTTCTGGCTCTTTTGTGGAGTGGATCAGTTTGCCACAATTGATGTTAGATTGATTTCACGGCTTGTGGATATGTCCCTTGGCGAAGTACATGCTAGTGAGCGGAATCTGGGAAGTGCACGTGAAAGGGATCGTCGCACACGCTTCCTTTGTGGTGGTTGACTGGTTGAGTGGCAGCCAAACAAAAGTCTGCTAGCGTTCCATATGTCAGACGACTTCCGTCTACTACATCACATCTTCACATACAACCTCTACCCCAGACATAATAATCGCAGCGAGTGCACGCGACTCATGGTAGACTTTCTGTACCAAGTGGGGCAGAGGGTGAACTTGTGCGTGCCTGCATTCGTGTTATGACAGATTGTGAGTACTGCACGCTCCACCAGAAGCTCTGATTCACTTCCCTTCGGCCGACTCATATGCAGGATTGCATAAGAGTTTGGCTACAGTCTGGGGATGGAAAGGCCAGCACCGATTC
This sequence comes from Magnolia changhungtana, assembly GCA_030180095.1. Lineage (NCBI taxonomy): Eukaryota > Viridiplantae > Streptophyta > Magnoliopsida > Magnoliales > Magnoliaceae > Magnolia > Magnolia changhungtana. The sequence goes on from JASAUF010000459.1 coordinate 6,117,166, forward strand.
ATCAAATCGACGAGAGTACTCTCCATCAGATAGAACTCGGGGCACGGCTACAACGAGCCCGACATGAGGAGAGTGATGATGAAGCGGAGATCAAAGAAGAAGAGAGTGAGGAAGGGAGTGAAGCTGAAATAGAAGAAGAAGAAGAGGAACCTGAGACTCAGGATAACGAGGAGAGCTCCCCTCCTATGCTACGCGATCAGGATGCGGTTCAGGCTGTGAGGGATGCTCGTATGGTTCGCATTGAGGAGGGCCAAGCCGCCCTGAGGCAAGAGATTGGATAGGTTTGGGCCGAGCTTGGTGAGACCCAAGCCAAGCTTGAGGTGACCGAATCCTTCATGAAGCAGAGTTTTAAGAAGGTGTCTCGCACATTGAGGACTATCCTATGCTGTGTACAGGACAAGGATGCCCCTCCTCCATCGCCTGACTCGGATGCCTAGTCATCCATGTTGTTGTTTGTAGTTTGTTTTGCTTACCCCTTTAGGCGGTTTATGTTTTCATGTTGATGGATGTAGTAGTTAGTAGTATGTTTTTAGTAGTTGAAGCTTAGTTGTATTAGCTCCCCTGAAAGGGCCAAGCTATATGCCCTAGAGGGGGGGTGAATAGGGCAATGCCAAATAAAACTTAAAACAGCGGAATAATAAAAGATATAAATAATAAAGCTGAAATAATAACAACCTTAAAGCACATGAAATATGAGAATGATACTAAATCTTGTTCTAAGGACAACCTTACACCAAAAACCAATAGCTTATGGTAGGACAACCTTATTTCTAGAACAATCTAGCAATCACAAATGATATGGAAAATAAATCAAGAATAACTTACAGAAATAAATCCTAAGTTATTACACCATTCAACCACACTTGCTTGAAATGAAAATTACAACATTCATCCACAAAAGCAATCCACAATACTGAAGGAATAAATGAATAAAGAAATCAAGCACATCCAAAACACAACGATATATAGTGGTTCGCCTGTGTGTTCACCAACTGTTAGCCAATGACCATACAGAATGCTACTCCACTCCTAATATCCTCACACAGGGGATATTAGCATGCACTCTCAAAATAGGTTTTCACAGGTTCACCAAAAACCTTCACAATTGTGTCTTTTTATCTCGGGCTTACACAATCTAAAAACCCCCACAATCTGAGTTTTCTGGCTCTCCTCAGATAACCAATACAATAAGATTTTTCTGGCAAATCTCAAACAAACCCAGAGAAAGTAAATTACAAAGTAAAATACCTGGATCTCCTTTTGAAGTATCCTAGTAGAACCAATCAGAGTAGATGTATGATATGTCGTTCAATGTCCAATACTCACTTAAAGAATGGTTCTATGTCTAATTGATTTTAGATTAAATCAAGAAGAGCAAGGTCTATTTGATTTTGATCCGAGAAGAAGGAATATCACAAGTTCCTCTTTTCTAAATGAGATTGGAATGTAGATCAAAATCACAATAGAATAATGTTAACAAAAGGAATTTAAATATGTACAATATCTTAAAAAAATAATCACAACTTATCTCAGAGTATAGCCTTAAATCGCTTGAATTGAATGGAATGGAATGGAATGTCTAAAACTCTGAAATTCGTGCATTATTTATAGCCTGAAAAATCCCATCTTCGACTGGTCTTAGGATCCCTAGGACCGGTCGTAGCATCAAAAATTTCTAAAGATTTCCGTGGGATAAGATTAGCTATACTCATGACTAGTCTTAGGTAACCTACGACCGGTCGTGGACTACCTACGACTGGTCGTGAGTCACCTACGACTGGTCGTGGGACTCGAGATAGGTCGCTGGAGTTCGAGTCGTAGGACTACGACCGGTCGAAGGATGAGTCGCAGGACTTCCCAGGACTGGTCGAAGCAAGTCCAGGACTGGTCGAAGGACAACCAGGAAAATCCGAAAATATTTAACAACCTAGGACTGGTCCTGAGAAACCTAAGACTGGTCGTAACAGACCTAAGACTGGTCTTAAGATCTCTAAGACTGGTCTTAGAACAGTCACACCAAGTATATTAAAATATTCGGATTATGTATCCAGAATGACCTATCATACAGACCAACCTAAGGTCAAACAAACCTTGAAGTGAGGTGGACATTGAAGTCTTGAAGGTCTGTATTCTCAGATGATCTTGAAATAGAAGCTTAAATCGAGTTGACGACATTCTAGAGCTTGGTAAATTCTTGACTTGTCTTGATGAAGTCTTCTAATCTTGAACTTGTTAGAAGTAAACTTGAAATATTTTATTCTTGTAGACTTCATCCATGACATGTCTTGCAAACATTCTTCATTTATGATCTTGTCTTGAAAACATTCTTCATTCATGATCTTGTCTTGAAGCAGTGTGTAGCCGTCTTGAAGCAGTGTGTAGTCACAAACAAGAAACACAAGAAGTACAAGACATATAGGTTTTGGCACTACAAAATTTGACAACCAAAGGGATATGAAATCATAACACTAAGAATCTCCCCCTTTGTCAAATTTGTGACAAAACCCATTTATTAATATAAGAGTAAAATGAAGAAAGAAGCATGAGCCATCAAAGCCATCAAAAATACTCTACTCCCCCTAAGTGAGTAGAAACAATCAACCATATTCAATTACTCACTTTCTCCCTTTCTCCCATTCTCCCCCTTTCCATATTACTCCCCCTTTTTGTCACAAAATGATAAGGGAAGGCTAAAGGAGAAAAGAGAACATCATATGAAGAGTCAAGATTAATTATCAAATTAGTACAACACTTCAATGTCATCAATCCAAAACATACAACCAAAGTCATCAACTGTAATAGAAATACAGAATCCATCATATTCAAACCAAAAAATAATCCACCTAATCAGATCCAGATGAAGGAGCAGGGATGGTTGGATCAATCTGAAGTAAGCCCCTATTAATGCGACGAAGATATTTTTGCATATATTTAAATTGCATATCATGGGCTACACTCAGGTTATCAACCTTCTCCTCCAATGCACTTAGACGTGCATCATAACTAGAAGAGGGATCGTAATCAGAATCATTTTGGGAGTCAGTTTCAATTTCTTCAAATATATCATCCATATTTATATCCGCCTGTGGAGGAAGATCAGCTGCTTCCCCTTCATTTTCTGCTTCAGCACCTTCACCACCACCTTCATAGAATTGACCAGGAAGCAAATCCAACTTCATCTTATTTAAATTAGTATTATTGAATGAAAGATGATGAATTGGTGCCTCATTCTCAGGTAAAGCAACAAGCATATTTGTGGCTAAACAAGTCATAAGATAACCAAATGGAATATCACTATGACCCGGATGAAGACGAAACTGAATGATAAAATAACATATCAAAGAAGGTAAACAGACAACGATGCCGGACACAACAGAGTGCAATACACGAACCATGAAGGCAGTCAACTCGGTTTTTTTTGCCAGACCGAGGATACAAGTTTGAAATGAAGATCCGGTGCAAAACTCTGTATCTGGGTAATAAAAATTTTGAGGGGAGCGCATTTCCTTTGTGTGTCCATTGTACTTCCATATTATATAAATCTCTTATCAACATTTGTTTTTCCGATTCTGATGGTTTGTTATATAATATATGAATTGGAATACCTTCATCCTTGACAGGTATATCCATAATACCTGATATCAAATGTCGATCTATTAGAAATTTTCCTTCTCTAGTAGCAATTGAGAACGTTAAATTATCAAGGGAAAAATCAGAGATACATGCAACCATAGATTGTGTAATGGACTGGTATGCAAGCCCACCTCAAAACAAAATGTTAGCCCAGCCAACAGATTCAAGGAGAGGCACAATCCCAAATTGTTCAATGTGATCGACACTTACAGGATGCTCAACAATAACTTTACGGCTACGTAAATCCCGTACATCATTGGGATCATCTTCGGGTGACAGAAGGTGCCGTTTTGTTATAGATGTAGATCTAGATAAAGATGGACCACGGGATGTTTTCTTTTTCCCTCTAACATCTATTTTCAACAAGATTTACCAAGGAGCAAGCACAAAGAACACTAGAGGTGGTGGGTTTCTCTAGATCAGAATTTTAGAGAGAAAACCCTAAAAAATCAACAAAAGACGAGATCAAGCTTATGGAATTAACAAATCAAAGTAAAGAAAGCATAAATCTTTAATAAAAATGAAGAAAAACGACTTATCTTGAAGAAAATCATGAACTTTCAAGACTAGTCGAGCCACGACTCGTCGAAGGAAGAAGAGGAAATGTAGAACAAAGTGATTTTCCCCAAATTATATGATGCTCACGATCTCCACGACCGGTCGAGTGCAGTCTACGACCGGTTGAGTCAGGACCGGTCGTGTATGGCAAGGGCCGGTCGAGCATCGACAAAAATAAATATTTTTATGCATAAATTGAAATTTATACACATAAAAATTTAAAATATAGTACACTATGATACATGCAGACAAGTATATTCAATTTAAAATGCACATACCAAGATCAAATTTTATTTTAGTAAACCTGCTTTTGTTGAGCGGTTTAGTAAATATATCGGCAAGTTGGACATCGGTTGGAATATATTCCAAAGAGATAGCTTTTTCTTCAACTAATTCACGAATGTAATGATACCTAATGTCAATATGCTTAGTACGCGAATGCTGAATTGGATTTTTGGAAATATTGATACCTTTGGAATTATCACAATGTAAGATCATTGAATCTTGATTAATTTCATAATCGCTTAACATGCGTTTCATCCATACGAGTTGAGTACATGCATATCCTGCTGCGATATACTCAGCCTCAGCAGTGGAAAGCGATATCGAGCTTTGCTTCTTGCTAAACTAAGAAATCAAATAGTTTCCAATGTAAAAACAACCACCACTGGTTGATTTTCTATCATCAATATTACTAGCCCAATCAGCATTTGAATATCCAGCTAATTTAACATTAGTATCAAAAGGATACCAAAGACCCAACTCAGTTGTACTTGCGACATATCTAATAATCCGTTTGACAGCAGTGAGATGTGAATCTTTAGGATTAGACTGATATCTCGCACAAATACCAACGTAAAAGCGATATCAGGTCTACTAGCAGTTAGATATAGTAAACTACCAATCATACTACGATATAGCTTTGGATCTACATCTTTACATGTAGAGTCTTTTGAGAGTCTCAAGGTTGTACTCATAGGAGTATCAAATTTTTTACCATTCTTAAATACAAACCTTTTAACTAAGTTTGTAGCATACTTGGTTTGAGAAATGAAGATTCCATCAGGTTGTTGTTTCACTTGTAACCCTAGGAATTAATTTAATTCACCAACCATGCTCATTTCGAATCTTGATTTCATCAACTCTGCAAACTCAATAGACATGTTAGAACAAGTTGATCCATAAATAATATCGTCTACATAAATTTGAACCATTAAAATCTCACTATTATGTTTCTTAACAAATAGCGTCTTATCGACACTTCCTACTTGAAAACTATGACTAAGTAAGAATTTAGTCAATTTTTCATACCATGCCCTGGGTGCTTGTTTCAGACCATAGAGAGCCCTTTTGAGACGAAATACATGATCAGAAAGCTTGGGGTCTTCAAACCCAGGAGGTTGTTCTACATAAACTTCTTCATGTAAATCGCCATTTAAGAAGGCACTCTTTACATCCATCTGATAAATTTTAACTTTCTAAAGCAAGCAATGGAAATAAATAGTCTGATAGATTCAAGGCGAGCAACTGGAGCAAAGGTTTCATCGTAATCGATGCCTTCAATCTGAGTGTACCCTTGTACAACCAGTCTAGCCTTATTTCGTATAATATTTTCAAGTTCATCAGACTTGTTTTTAAAGATCCATTTTGTTCTAATAATGTGTTTATCTTTAGGTCTAGGAACAAGATACTAGACATCATTACGAACAAATTGATTAAGTTCATCCTGCATAGCTACTATCCAATTTTCGTCAGTAAGAGCTTCTTTTACATTGACCGGTTCTATTTGGGATGTAAAACAAACATAATTACATATGTTTTCAAGTTGTTTACGTGTACGAACTCCAGTGAGAGGGTTTCCAAGGATTTGATTGGTTGGATGATCTTTGACAATCCTAGGTTCAGATTGAGATGAAGAGGTATCTTGATTGTCAATTATAAGAATTTCTTCATCATCTGAACTCGGAGCAAGTGTATTCAAATGATCATCAATGACCACATTGATGGACTCTTGAATCACACCTATTCTTTTATTTAGAACCCTATAGGCTCGACTGTTTAAGGAATATCCAAGGAAAATACCTTCATCACTCTTCGAATCAAATTTTCCCAAATTTTCATGATCTCGTAAAATGTAACACTTACTGCCAAAAATTTGAAACTATTTGACAGTAGGTTTCTTTTCGAATCATAACTCATAAGCAGTCTTATTTTCAGATTTACTAGTATAAACATGATTAATAATGTAGCAGGCAGTATTAATTGCTTCAGCCCAAAGATTTTTGGAGAGCTTCATACTATTTAACATGACATTAGCCATATCCTGAAGTACTCTATTTTTTCTCTCAACTATACTATTTTGTTGAGGAGTTTTGGGCGCAGAGAATTCATGTGATATTCCCTGATCGCTACAGAATTTCTCAAAACTGCTATTTTCGAATTCAGAACCATGATCACTACGGATCTTATAAACTTGAGAACCTTTTTCATTTTGGATTCGTTTGATGATCTTCTTTACTTCATCTAAGGTTTCAGATTTGTCTTTTAGGAATGATACCCAAGTGAATCTAGTAAAGTCATCTATGATAACCAAGATGTATTTTTTGCCACCTCGATTCTCCGTTCTAGTTGGTCCAATGAGATCCATGTGGAGAAGCTCGAGAGGTCTATATGTGGTATTGGAGTTTACTTTCTTGTGAGAGCTCCTAATCTGTTTGCCCAACTGGCATTCACCACATATTTTGTCTACTTTTTGTAATTTGGGTAGACCTCTTATAAGTTCTCTTTTGCTCAATCTAAACAAGTTCCGGTAGTGTACATGTCCAAGGCGTTTATGCCATAATTCAGTCTCATCAGTATGGACCATGTAACATGATTGAGTAGATGAGCTAGCATCACTAACGATGTAGCAGTTTTCAGAAGTTCTGCGACCAGTTAATATAACAGAGCCCTCTTTATTAATAATCTCACAACCTTGATTAGAAAACTTTACATTATGGTTGTTGTCGCATATCTGAGACATACTCAATAGATTGTGTTTCATGCCCTCAACATATAAAACATTTTTAAATAAGGGAAGGTTATAAAGCTGAACCGTACCTTGGCCAATGATTTTGCAATTGCTTCCATCACCAAAAGTGACTGACCCATCAGTCCTATCTTTTAGATCGGTGAATAAAGCTTTGTCGCCTGTCATATGCCTGGAGCAACCACTGTCAAGGTACCACTTTGAATGGCTTGTAGCTTTGAAAGCAGTGTGGGCAACCAAGCAGCCAACTTTAGGAACCCATTTCAGTACTGTTTTGGGTTTAGGAGTGTAGTTAGACTTTTTCTGTCTGTTGTTATACGAATGACCTATAGAGTTAAATTTCAATAGCTCCTTGAGAAGATCAATAATCTTTTTAACCAAAGGATTTTGGTTTTAAAGATTGAAGTTGGCATGACTATTTTTAGATTTTTGAAGGGTTCTCGAATTTTTTGAAAAACCTTGATAAGTATTCTTTACTTTTGAGTTTGAAGACTATCCTTTCACAAACTTAGGAGCAGTATTCTTTTATTTAGGAGAAGTATTCTTATCATAGCCCAACCCGGATCTATCCCCACATTTTCTTGATCCGGATAACAATTTTTCTAATTTAGGATCACCTTGGGCATATCTCCAAGTGTCTTTCAAACTCAAAAGAGAAGCTACTTCATTTTTGAGTTTTCGTTCTTGGATTTCAAATCATCAACTTGGGAGGTTTTGATTTTTAAATCACATTTGGTCTTTTCAAAAAAATCAGAAATATGAGATTTTTCTAAAACAAGAGACTCATAATCTTCTTTAAGTTTAGAAAATTTTTTCTTTTGTAATTTAAGCTTGACAGCAATTTTACAACTCTCCTTATAAAGGGCATTGTATGCATCCTGAAGATCATCTTCATTGTCGCAATCGCTATTGATTCTCTTCGCTAGTTACTTCATCATAATATGAAAAAGTGACTTTGGCTAGAGTCATAAGGGCTTTAATATCATCTCCCAACTCATTTTCAGAATCTTCTGATTTGAAGAGAATTCGAATCGATGATTCATCCCAAGTAGCTAACATACTCTTCCTTTTTGATTTGTGCTTTTAGGACATTTGTTAGCGAAGTGCCCACACTCTTGACAGTTGTAACATTGACTATCTTTCAAAGATTTTTGAGCTCTAGGTTTAGATTGTCTCTTATTGTTTGATTTTTGAAAATCTACTTTTTTCTTATTTTTGAAAATTTTATAAAACCTTTTTACAAAAAATGCCATATCATCTTTGGAATTTTTAAAGTCTGAAGTGCTCTCTTGTGGAATATTTTTAGATGATTTGAGAATAATTCATTTTCCTTTTGGAGCTTTAAAGTTCAATTCGTAGGTCTGTAAAGAACCAACTAGTTCTCAACCCTCATGTTATCTGTATCACGAAGTTCTTGAATCGTGGTTACTTTTGAATTGAACCATTCAGGAAGTGAGCGTAGTATCTTTGTACACACTTTACTTTCTAGGATTCTATCACCAAGACCCCACATTGAGTTTACAATGTCATTCAATCTAGTGTAGAAGTCCATAAACATTTCATTCTCCTCCATATGAATTTCTTCAAATTTAGTTGTGAGGAGTTGGACTTTAGATTTCTTGACAATTGATGTACCCTTGTGTGTCATTTCTAAAAGATCCTATGCTTGTTTAGCATTTTCACACGAGATGATTCTTTTGAATTCATCTGGTGACAATGCACAAGTAATTGCATTTAGTGCTTTTGCATTGGCACTACTCTCACTTTTCTGAAGTGTGGTCCAAAGGGCATAAGATATTACTTTCATTGATTTTGAACCATCTTCATCAGTTACTTCAGTGATAGGTAGTTTCCATTCGTTCACTGTGGCCAGCCACACACTTTCATCCATGAATTTGAGAAAGATTCTCATCCTTGCTTTCCAATAGGCATAGTTTGTGCCATTAAAGGGTGGTGGCCTAGTGACAGATAGACTATCAAAATTTGACTACTTAATATAGCTTAGATCGTTAGCTCAGGAAATAAATCCAATAAATAAGCAATAAGCATGAACTATTTGGCTCGATACCACTTGAAAGGGGCAAGCTATATGCCCTAGAGGGGGGGGGGGGGTGAATAGGGCAATGCCAAATAAAACTTCAAACAGTGGAATAATAAAAGATATAAATAACAAAGCTGAAATAATAACAACCTCAAAGCACATGAAATATGAGAATGATACTAAATCTTGTTCTAAGGACAACCTTACACCAAAAACCAATGGCTTATGGTAGGACAACCTTATTTCTAGAACAATCTAGCAATCACAAATGATATGGAAAATAAATCAAGAATAACTTACAGAAATAAATCCTAAGTTATTACACTATTCAACCACACTTGCTTGAAATAAAAATTACAACATTCATCCACAAAAGCAATCCACAATACTGAAGGAATAAATGAATAAAGAAATCAAGCACATCCAAAACACAACGATATATAGTGGTTCGCCTGTGTGTTCACCAACTGTTAGCCAACAGCCACACAGAATGCTACTCCACTCCTAATATCCTCACACAGGGGATATTAGCACATCCACAAAATAGGTTTTCATAGGTTCACCAAAAACCTTCACAATTGTGTCTTTTTATCTCGGGCTTACACAATCTAAAAACCCCCACAATTTGAGTTTTCTGGCTCTCCTCAGATAACCAATACAATGAGATTTTTCTGGCCAATCTCAAACAAAACCAGAGAATGTAAATTATAAAGTAAAATACTTGGATCTCCTTTTGAAGTAGCCCAGTAGAACCAATCGGAGTAGATGTATGATACGTCGTTCAATGTCCAATACTCACTTAAAGAATGGTTCTATGTCTAATTAATTTTAGATTAAATCAAGAAGAGCAAGGTCTATTTGATTTTGATCCGAGAAGAAGGAATATCACAAGTTCCTCTTTTCTAAATGAGATTGGAATGTGGATCAAAATCATAATAGAATAATGCTAACAAAAGGAATATTAAATATGCACAATAGCTTAAAAAATAATCACAACTTATCTCAGAGTATAGCCTTAAATCGCTTGAATTGAATGTCTAAAACTCTGAAATTCGTGCATTATTTATAGCCTGAAAAATCCCATCTTCGACTGGTCTTAGGATCCCTAGGACCGGTCGTAGCATCAAAGATTTCAAAAGATTTCCGCGGGATAAGATTAGCTGTACTCACGACTGATCTTAGGTAACCTACGACCGACTGTGGACCACCTATGACTGGTCGTAGGACTCGAGATAGGTCGCTGGAGTTCGAGTCGTAGGACTACGACCGGTCGAAGGATGAGTCGTAGGACTTCCCAGGACTGGTCGAAGCAAGTCTAGGACTGGTCGAAGGACAACCAGGAAAATCTGAAAATCTGTAACAACCTAGGACTAGTCCTAAGAAACCTAAGACTGGTCGTAGCAGACCTAGGACTGGTCTTAAGATCTTTAGGACTGGTCTTAGAACAGTCACACCAAGTATATTAAAATATTCGGATTATGTATCCAGAATGACCTATCATACAGACCAACCTAAGGTCAATCTAAGGTCAAACAAACCTTGAAGTGAGATGGACATTGAAGTCTTGAAGGTCTGTATTCTCAGATGATCTTGAAGTAGAAGCTTGAATCGAGTTGACGGCATTCTAAAGCTTGGTACTTTCTTGACTTGTCTTGATGAAGTCTTTTAATCTTGAACTTGTTAGAAGTAAACTTGAAGTCTTCTATTCTTGTAGACTTCATCCATGACATGTCTTGAAAACATTCTTCATTTATGATCTTGTCTTGAAAACATTCTTCATTCATGATCTTGTCTTGAAGCAGTGTGTAGTCGTCTTGAAGCAGTGTGTAGTCACAAACAAAAAACACAAGAAGTACAAGACATATAGGTTTTGGCACTACAAAATTTGACAACCAAAGGGATATGAAATCATAGCACTAACATCCCTTGCATCTTCTATCATGATTCATGTAACTCTGTATTCCATATATTATGACAATTTTGGTAATGAAATGCATACAGCCTCTTTTGCTATGAAGTATGTGGAATGCTTAAGTGATTATGTATTGTATTGCTATGCTTCATCTCACATGCGTTGTACCCTATGTTGTATAGGGCATGTCACGGAGGTATACGAGGAGCACGACACCCCTTTTGCTCACTGACTCGATGGATCAGACTCCTCGCAGAGGTGGTCCTACGGACCTGGGTTCTGGCTCTGATCAGCCTTTTCCGCTAGTCCTACAGGTAGACTGCCACCTTTTACACTCCCAGTTTGCAAGCAGAACCCGGCATCCTCTTCGACACAGTATGAGCCACTGGTTGCTCCACCTGCTGATAGGTTTGAGCAGATGATGATGCTGATGCAGCAGCAGCACCAACAGCTCTTGGCGGTTTTATCTCAGGGTGGGAGTGCGACTCCACCTCCGCCATCTATACACCCTACCGAGACTGCCGAGCCTCCTACTCAGGCTGAGGATGTACCTCCACCTTTGCCTGCTGCTTACACTGTGGGAGACGTGGGTACTCGCGGTCTTCTCGAGCAATTCCAATGCTTGAGGCCTCCTACTTTCACGGGTTCTCACAGACCCGAGGAGGCTGAATACTGGTTAGACCGCATCTCCAAGATACTGAAGATGCTGCATTGTACTGAGGCTGAGCAGGTCGAGTTAGCCGTCTTTATGTTCGAGAAAGTGGCTAGCTTGTGGTGGGACAGTATACTGCGGACTGTTGTCGTAGGATATGTATGGACGTGGGCTGCCTTCGAGTTTCGCTTCCACGAGAAATATTATCCTCAGGCCTATCGACACGAAAGGAAGAACGAGTTCCTACGCCTCAGACAGGGAGGCATGATAGTAACTAAGTATGAGCATCGTTTTACTGAGTTGGGCCGCTTTGTTCTGACTATCCTTGCTGATGAACAAATGTGGATTAGGCATTTTTCTGAGGGCTTGCGACCTGACATCCGGTCAAAGATGTGTTATATCCGTATATCATCTTATGCGAAGTTGATTCATATGACGATTCAGGCGGAGCAGGATATAGACCGTTTGACACTCTCTCATGGCCCTATAGTGCCTAGGCCATGACCAGATACACTGAGGAGGCCTTTCCTCAGCAAGAGACCTCGTACCAATTCGCCTCCCAGGAACGCAGCACCAGTGGTTCCTATGAGGCACCCTGGTGTGACTTGTACTTACTGTGGGAGGCCAGGACATCCTGCTAGGAGCTACTTTGCTCGGATGAGGGATAGCGGGTTCTCTCCACCGCAGAAGATCGATCACCCTCACCCTCAGACTTTATCGACTCCACCACTACGGATGGCACCTGCGCACCCAACTTTCAGACCTCCTGCACCACGCTTTAGGCCGCCTCAATGGCCCATGGTGCCTCAACCCAACCGATCTCAGCAGGCGCATGTTCATGCGCTTACAACAGAGGAACCGGAGACAACACCTTCAGCGGCTATGGCCTTCGAGGTCACTGCACACGTCCAAGGTACTTCTGTCTTTTTATTGGTGGACACGGGGTCCACTACCTCTATGATCTCATACACGGCAGTCAAGCGACTGGGTTTAATTACTGCTCCTATGAGAGGAGTGAGGGTCATCATTGCCACAGGGAATTTCTCTGATGTTACTCGTATGTGTGTGGGCTGCCCGATAGACTTGGGTGGTAGAACAATACTAGTTGACCTGATTGTTGTCCCCCTATTTCATTACGACGTCATCTTCGGGATGGACTGGCTCACTGAGATGCGAGCAGAGATCGACTGCGAGGCAAGGGTGGTGATAGCCTATAGACCTGATGGCACGGCCTTTACTTTTCCTATTTAGGTCAGTCACGTTACTCGGTTAAGATGTTACGCTTCTTCATTAAAGACTATTGATGTTCAGACGCTTGTGGATATGCCTGTAGTTCAGGCTTTTGCGGACATGTTTGAACTGATTCCTGGGTTGCCTCCTCGGTGCGAGATCGACTTCACCATTGATCTTGTGCCTGGTGCAACACCCATCTCTCTGCCGACTTATTGTATGCCTCCGTGTGAGATGGAGGAACTGCGGAAACAGATTGACGGGCTGGTAGAGAAAGGCTTTATATGACCTAGTGTGTCTCCTTGGGGAGCACCTGTACTGTTTGTGAAGAAGAAAGATGGCTCACTATGGTTGTGTACTGATTACCGTAGGTTGAACCAAATCACTGTGAAGAACAAGTATCCTTTGCCCAGGATAGATGATCTGTTTGATCAGTTGAAGGGGGCAAAGTATTTCTCAAAGATCAACTTGCAGTCAGGGTACCACCAGTTGCGCGTCAGAGATGAAGATGTGCAGAAGACAACTTTCAGGACCTGTTTTGGGTATTACGAGTTCCTAGTGATGTCGTTCAGTCTTACGAACACACCGACCGTGTTCATGGACTTGATGAACAGGGTATTTCGGCCATTCGTATACCGATTTGTCATCGTATTCATTGATGACATCCTGATATATTCCATGTGTCGGGAAGAGCATGGGGAGCATCTGAGATCGGTGTTGGATACTTTGAAGAAGAACTAGTTGTTCGCATAGTATAAGAAGTGCGACTTCTAGCAAGAGGAAGTCAAGTTCCTGGGACATGTGGTGTCCAAGGATGGGATAGCTGTGGACCTTGCTAAGGTAGCCGCGGTTCAAGATTGGAAGCAGCTCGGCTCGGTTACCGTGGTGAGGAGTTTTCTTGGCCTAGTAAGGTACTATCGACGCTTCATTCGGGACTTCTCGAAGATAGCCAGGCCATTGTGACAGTTGACGCGTAAGGATTTGAAGTTTGCCTGGAATGAGAAGGCAGAAGCAGCTTTCAGGAGCTGAAGGACAGACTGACGTCCGCCCCTGTACTAGTATTGCCAGAGCAATGGATTAAGTACACGATATACGCTGACATGTCTCGCATTGGCTTGGGTTGCGTCCTTATGCAGAAGGATAAGGTGATTGCATATGCCTCGAGATAATTAAGGAAGCACGAGGAGAATTACCCTACACATGACCTTGAGTTAGTAGTTGTCATCTTTGCATTGAAGCTTTGGAGACATTACCTCTACGGAGAGGAGTTCAAGCTTTTCTGCGACCACAAGAGCCTTAAGTATATATTCACTCAACGGGACTTGAATATGAGGCAGCGTCGATGGATGGAAACCTTGAAGGACTTCAAGTTCGAGGTCTCCTACCATCCTGGCAAGGCCAAGCTTGTGGCAGATGCGTTGAGCCGCAAGAAGGCTATTGCATTTGTAGCTCCACTGATGATAGCAAAGTAGGATATGTTGGAGTTCATGCGGGACTTCGAGCAGAAACTCACCATGGAGGAGCCATTTGAGTGTGTCGCGCACGTTCGGGTGCGGCCACTTATTGATGATAGGATTATCAAGGCTCAGAAGGGAGATGAGTGGTTGTCTGAGCTTCGAGAGCAAGCTAGCAAGGCCGAGGACTCCGAGTAGAGAGTTGACACAGATGGGGGTCTACGATACCGTGGCTGCCTATGCGTTCCAGATATTCATGACTTGAGACAGGAGCTTCTCGAGACTGCCCACAAAACGAACCTGGCGATGCATCCTGGTAGCACGAAGATATATCAGGACATGAGACGATCGTATTGGTGGGACAATATGAAGGTTCATATCGCCGAGTATGTTTCACGTTGTCTCATGTGTCAGCAGGTCAAGGCCGAGCATCGCCGACCTCCTGGACTCCTTCAGCCCATGCATATAGCTGAATGGAAGTGGGACTTCATCTCTATGGATTTCATATCAGGGCTGCCGAAGACGAGGAAGGGACACGATTCCATCTGGGTGATCGTGGACCGGTTGACCAAATCAGTTCATTTTCTCCCTATCAGAGTCATGAACTCTGCAGACGACTTGGCCAGGTTGTACATCAGAAAGATAGTCCGTCTGCATGGAGTTCCTTTAGAGATTGTGTCGGACCGCGACACACGATTCACATCTATCTTCTAGACTCATATCCAGGAAGCAATGGGTGTGAAACTGAAGTTCAGTACTGTGTTTCACCCTTAGACTGACGGACAGACAGAGCGGGTGAATCAGATTTTAGAAGATATGCTGCAGGCCTGTGTCTTGGATTTCAAGGACAGTTGGGATGAATGTCTTCCTTATGTAGAATTCGCGTACAACAATAGCTTTTAGGCGAGTATTGGCATGGCTCCATATTAGGCCTTATATGGTCGTCCTTGTAGAGCGCCACATTGCTGGGCTAAGGTTAGTAAGCGCAGCTTGATTGGGCCGAAATTGGTATAGGCGACCTCGGAGAAGATCGACATTATCAGGCGTCGACTCCTGACGGCACAGAGCAGACAGAAGAATTACGCCGATACGAGGTGGCGACCACTTGAGTTTGAGGTTGGAGATCACGTATTCCTCAGATTTTCCCCTATAAAGGGAGTTCTTCGGTTTGGGAAGAAGGGGAAGCTTATGCCGCGGTTTATCAGGCTATTTCAGATACTTGACCGAGTGGGTATGGTGGCATATCGTCTCGCTTTGCCCACACCACTCATGGGCGTGCACAACGTATTTCGTATATCTATGCTTAAGAAATACATTCCTGATCCTTCACACATCATCCATTGGTAGCAGGTGCAGTTGAGCGATGATGCTACATATGTACTGTGTCCGACGCGTATCCTATATAGGAAGGAGGAGGTGTTGCGTAGTAAAGTGATTCCACTCGTGAAAGTACTTTGGATGCATCATATAGAGGAGGAGCTACCTGGGAGACGAAAGCCGAGATCCAAAAGAACTACCCTCAGCTTCTCGAGGAGTACGAAAAGGTACTAATTTCGAGGATGAAATTTTTCATTAAGGGGGGTAGATTGTAATGACTCGAAAAATCCCATACAAAGATCCGAGTATCACCTCAGGCAGAAATCACACAGGATCAAATCCTTTAAAAATTAGACAAATTTAACTAAGTGTTAAACTAGATTAGCCACGAAATCCATTTGAATCACTTTAAATATGATCTGTAAGACCCAAAACTTGTGGAATTATTGACGCTAGGTTACCCTAAAATCTAGGATCAAACTCATTACCTGATTGCTCTCAGGAGCACATTAAAACTCCGTATCAGATCTGGACCGCACATCGAAAGTCCGAATGATATGAAACTATAAACTTAGGACCGCCTCGCTGGGCTTGACAATCATCTCGGAGATCAAATCCAGACAGTGTCCGACGGCTATTCGCTTGAGCCTGAAGTGAAGAGTGTGAGAAAACCTGATTTTCTTTAGAAATTTAATAAAATTTAAGTAATCTGAGACTTGACGTTTGCGAGCCAATTATAAGCAATCAGACCGTCGGAATCTGACCCAAATACACCCTCGGATCAGGAAAATTTTCATATACATGGCAGTGTACTTGAAATCCCCCATCGAGATTCGGTGACCGTTGAACTGAAATTGGTCCACCACGCATGATCTAAGAATCCGACTAGAACGAAAACTTAACTCCACTTAGATCCATAGTCTGTGAGCTTAAGTCCGACCTTTCGCTCAAGGGGGGGCTCCAGAAGTGCTCCGTTGAGCTGAAACAGGTCCACTTTGGATATAACCTAAGTATACCTTGACCTTAGGTCTATTTCGGTGTGGTTTTAGGCTATATAAGGACCTTAAACCCTCTCTCATTCAGCCATACGAATTTGAGAAAAACCCTAGGTGTGAGAAGAGAGAAAGTGTGAGAGAAGTGGGAGAACCTCCCTGCTATTTTCCCCTGCCGCTCTGCAAGCTTAACCACTCAATTCTAATCGTTTTATCGGTGATTTCGACATCGTTTCTAGGTGAGAAACTATATGATTTCCTCCATGTTGTTTGTTTAATTTAATCGCTTACTTATGAAATTATGTATTTGTATTTTCCTATTTATATGGTGCTTTATAACATGCTTTATGACATGCTTGTTAACATGCTTGAATTACTTTATTTATTCTGTTTTACTCTACATGCTTCTGAATAAGGATTAGTTGTGTTTGGGGCTATGATTTTAATCCAGGCAATCGGGAACGAAAATGAATGCGTGGTTGAGATTCATTCGCCATGAGAGATGTGTTCGATGAACCCGAGTTGTACTTCGGTTGACGATAGCGGCTGGCCACATGAAGTGCTTATGCACTTCATATCGTTCAACTTGTTGTGCACTCAAGCTAGCCGAGCTTGTTAAGTAATCCGATCTGTCTAATGTATGTTCACCATGTTTGGACGCTACTGCTTGAACCTGAGATACCACCCTTACCAGTGGAATCCTGTTAACCGTGGTACCTCGATCCGCTAAGACTCATGAGCCGGGCATGGTGGTATGGGATACCGTGGTCGAGCTGTCAGCCTACGCTGGGGCCATGAGCCTCCCCATAGTGACCATTGAGCAACTAGACTCGTGAGCCGATTATGGTGGTATGAGACACTATATTCGAGCTGTCGGCCTACACTGCTTTGATGGGTGATGGGGGAGTGGTGCAACGATTCCTTGTAACAACCTTGACAGCCCTGACTGTACCCGGTGTAGTGACCTCGAGCATACTCTAAATCTACGATGAGGCGACGAGCCTTCCCGTAGTAACAGAGATAAACTAGGCCTGTATTGATAAGGTGATAGGGGAGTGGTGTAACGATTCCGTGTAACAGCCTTGACAGCCCTTGCAGCTACCTAGAAACACACCATCGTATGAGATTGTCTAGGACTGATGACCCTAGAATGGATCATTGTTTGGGAATGATATGAGGAAGGTACCTTAGTTTCCTAATACTGCTGTTTGAAATGGACTAATAACAACTCGATAATCATGCTCATCATCGCATTGCATGTGCCTGGAAGATGTGGAGCATGACAGCATGCCATAGACGTAAGATGGTGCCGCACGAGGGAGTATGTTGGCGAGGGCACGCATCATAATCGCATCTCATCCTTACATTAATTACAGTACTTAGGAATGTTAATTGTACTGCTTTATCATTACTGCTTGACTGAATTGATAACATGTTAACTTATGCTTTATTGTTCCACTGAGTTAGCTACTCACTCCCACGTTACGGGACGGTGTTCTGGACACCCACCAGACTCTGTCTTAGATACAGGTACCGACGATTCACTGGAGGCTGAGCCTGATTATTATGAAGATCAGGATGAGTTTTCCTTCATGCAGTTCTCCGACGGCTTTGCTTAGGCAATCCAGATTTACGGGACTACTGGGCTATCACGACAGTTGGACTATTTTTGACATTTTGTTTTTGATTCAGTACATATATATGATACTCAGCGAAGTAATTATACTCTAGAGACAGATCGAGATCATTTTGTTTTTATACACATCTATATATATTTTTTAGTCTTCCGCTTGCGTTTTATACATTGATCTTGAGTATGGATTACTGTTTTGGTATAATCTCACTCATGTTTATTGCTCTAACACAAACAATATTCAATCATAAGCATTTGTGTTGCATAAGTGATGTTTTGGAACTCGGGTGTTGGGTCGACCTCCGATTTTTAGGGCATTACAGATTGGGCAGCTAATGTTAATGACATAAAATCCACAAGTGGTGGATGCTTCTACATTGGAAATTGCCTTATTTCTTGGATGAGCAGGAAACAAAACTCATTATCATTATCCACCACAGAAGCTAAATATATTGTGGTAGGGAATGCATGCACGCAACTGATGTGGATGAAACGTATGTTAGTAGACTATGGTATTGATCAAGATACCATAAATTTATACTGTGACAATACCAATGCTATAAATATATCCAAAAATCATATTCAACATTCTCGCACAAAACACATCGACATACGATATCATTATATTCGAGAATTAGTTGAAAACAAGATTGTCATGCTAGAATACATTAATATTGAGAAAAGCTTGTAGACATTCTGACAAAAACCGCTAGACATTGTCAAATTCTCCAATAAAAAAAGTGATATTGGATTATGTTGCATTATGTGATTAATCTTCCTTTATTGCAATTTGTTTATTTTTTTATTTCCTTTTAAATATATTTGCATAAAAAGAAAAAATATAAAAATAAAATTTTTGGGGATTTTTTCGGCTAGCCGAGCACCAACTTAGGCTAGCTGAATCACACACAGATTAAATAAAAAGGGAAAAAAAACCCCAAATCGCTCATTTTCACTTCATGTTCTTCAACTCACCTATGCTTCCTTTGGCCAACCCATCTCCCTAACCTCCTTGTAAGTGGTTTATTTGCTATTTCCTTTTAGATTTAAGTTCTTGGTTATACTTTATTTGTGAATCTTGCAATTTCTTTGAATCTAGAACATTTGATTTGGTGAGTTTTCTTTAAAAATCTAAGCTACTCAAACCCATCCCCCACTTTGTTATTCTTTGCTCATTTTCTTCCATGGAACATCATAGTAAACGTACCATTCATAGACCGTATTTCGGTTCCTCATCCCATTCTATTCCTTGGGTTGTGCGATCCATATGCACACCAGAGGATGATCCGGAGAATGTATGGGATTTCGCTCTTGGAGCATCATTATTGAGCGATCAGTTAATCTTGATCATATCGCTCAATATGGTATATTTGATATTCTCTTCGACGTAGGATGGGAGAAAATTCTAGAATGGGGTGGGGCAACTTACCAGTTTATTGCGCAAGGGCTGTACGCATCCATAAATGAAGTTTTTTTTGATAATATATCATTTAATATTCAATTTATGGAAGCAACTATCACCATAACACCCTTCATTATATCAACCGTTATTGGCATTGAGATGGCAGATAACGGGTTACCTATCACACCTCTTTTTGAAGATATATATACTTCAGAAAGAACTACCATTACTTGGGTGTTATGTGGATTTAACACCAAATGGAGGTCTGGTAACTCTCTCTCCACTTATAATTTACTTCCAAAATACCGTGTTCTTCATCGCATTTTTACATCCAATTTTATCCAGGAGCAGAGAATAAGACTGATCTTACTCCCTTCATGATGCGTATTATGCATTCTGTTGCATCCAGTATTCGTATTTGTCTTCCTTCTTTGATATCTCATTTGATTATTCAATATCGTCTCCATCCTCGTCATGGTTCCATTCCTTTTGCATTTCTTATGACTTCCCTTGCTTTATGGTTCAATGTCCAAATTCCCGTGATTGAAGCACCAAAATTTGAACTTCCCTTTGGTAATGCAAACTTGAACATGATAAAGTTAAATTTGAGGCTTGAGTAGCAAGGTGATCAGGAAGAGGATCCTGAAGGTGATATCAACATGGATGACATATTTACTAACTTGGAAGAATCTGCTGATATGAATGACTCGGATTTCCAACCTTCACAATTCTCTGATAGGTTGGAGAGTTAAGAGAGGAAGGTGGACGCCTTACATGTATCCCAAGAATCATTACTATAGACTAAAAAATAACATATGAAGTACATGAAAAAGTACTTTCATCGTTTCAATCGAAGTCTGAAAATTAATGATCCTGAGATGGCTGCACCGTCCTCCTCTGGTTCCGACTGATATTTTAAATTATGATTTGTAATAACTTTTACTCTCTCTTTGGATTATATGCACTCTTGGATGGCTTTCCCTTACGCACATTTGGATATTAATCTTTATGTAACTTAATGACTTCATATGCTCTTATCCTTGATATTCATATTGCATACATCATTTAATTCTTTCTTCCTTTGTCAACTTCTGACTAGGGGTGTACACGGGTCGGGCCGAGTCGAACTGGCCTCAGCCCGTCCAGGCCCGTTCAACAGCCGCACCAGGTCCGAGCCGGACCGGGCCTAGTCACCGGGCCAACATCTCGGTTCGAAACTGGCCCGAGGCGAGTTCGGGCCGAGTTCGGGCCGATTCGAACCTTCAAGTTCGGGCGTTTCGAACACGAGTTCGGGCGATTTCGAACCTTACTTTTGAGTGATCTACACAAATTTCTAAGGTGTGTGCCATATAATTAGATAGACCTCACTTTTGAGTCGTCTAATCATGGTGGTAGGATGCACTTTTGTTGGATAGTTCGGATGTCATCCATGTTCCACGATAATAAACTCCTTGCCAAAGCTAGTTGAAGAGAAAGGTTGGTTAGGTTTAAGAATTTTGCTTTCAACCTAGGACTATCACAACTATTTTTATGAAGTTGTAAACTATTCAAAATAAATGACACTTGCATGTGCTCAAGAATTTCATTGTCATTAACTAATAAAATCCTTGGCCTAAGTAATTCTCTATTATTTCCTTAGAGGTTTTATAACCTTCAAAGATCTTAATGAAATCTTCTTATATAAAGGTCAACATAGATGTGCTTGCAATCAAGTCTTCTTCCTTGAATTTTTCTAAAGTCTTTTTTACTTCTTCATTGAAATTTTAATTAAGCTTAGATAGATCTATTTCCAAAAGATATGCATGAATATCCTAAATGAGGAAATATTCAAAAAAAAAAAATTCATATGGTAATTTTAGTGCCCATCTAGCTTGTCCACTTTTTTTAAATTCGAGTTATGACTATATCTGATTCGCATTTTTAAGAACTTCTAAAGTCAAGTTTGTATGTGTGGAAACTTGACTACTCAATGCATGCAATAATGCAAATTTTTTTGGTAGGTCGGGTTAGTCGGCCGAGTCTGCCTGGCGGAGTCGGGCCGGCCGAAGTCGGGTGAACTGGTCAGATCCGAACTCGGCTTGAACTCAAAACGGGCTTTGAAAATTGACCCGTTCTGACCCGGAACTCGGTTCCGAGTCAAGCCGAGTCGAGCTTTTTCGGGCCGGGTCGAGCGGGCTAATCGGGCTGGCCTAGTTTGTGTACACCCCTACTTCTGACAAAAAGGGGGGAAAATGGTTATCCTCAACACTTGAATGATGAATACTGAGCACAATACTTGCATGCATGAATTCTATGGAATTATATTTTTTTTGCATGTGATAAAGTATTGGATTGTATAAATATATATTTTATGTGACTTAGTGCTTAGGGGGAGTTACGAATGCTTTTTCTAAGGGGGAGCATCAAGATTATCAAGATATGTTATCACTGGTGGTGTACAGATGCTCTTTTGAACCAGAGCTCATATCAATATGATAAGTCTGTGAGATGTTGTAGTATTTTATGATAAGTTGTGTATGATTGTGTTTTGTCACAAAATTGACAAAGGGAGAGATTGTAAGTGCTTATACTTAAGCACAATTAGGATTGTCAAATTTTGTAGTCCTAAAAGAAGCACAAGCACTCATAAAGATACTCTTTGACAACTCATGAAGAACTTGTAAACACTCGATCAACATCTCAAGAAAGACTCAACATCTCAAGCCTTAAAAGCTTTACATGGTTCAAAGATCGGAACACTTTGTATGTGTCAACCATCAGGTGGTATAACCTTAGATTGACCTTAGGTTAGATGTATTTAACATAATATCACGATAACATATGATTCTAAATAAAATACACTGGAGTTAGGCTAGCCCGACTTCAGTTTCAGCCAGCCTAACTACCTTCAGCCAACTCAAAATAATTCGAGCAAGTATATAGCAAGAAAGATTTTTTCGAAGCAAGTTCGGCCAGTCTAACCTTGGGTTTGGCCAGCCGAACCTGTCTGCTCGGCTCGCCTGAAGTATGTTCGGTCAAGTTTCCAATAAGATTATATTTTGGATCTCATGAAGATTCGGCTAGTTGAATTTTGGCTTGGGCCATCCAAATTTTTGAAAGATTTCATCCCGCGAAATCTGAAGATTCGTTGGAACGCAATCGTTGGAATTCAGCTAGCCGAACCTAAAATCGGGCCAGTCGAATTTTCAAATCCTTTGGCTATAAATAGAGGCTTTCTCTCACTCATTAAGAACACAAAAATTAGAGATCCATCTTCTCAAGAAAAGAGTGAAAGTCCAAGACTCCTTAAGCTATTTATGCTGTAATTCTTATATTTGATTAGCTTATTCTATTCATTTTCTTAAGTTAGTTTAATCATTTTTAATAAAGTAATCTATACTCTACTTAAGAATTAGATAATTGAATTTGCAACATTAGGGTATTGTTTATTACATTGAAAATATATTAGATCATTGAAAATATATTAGATCCTTATATTCTTTTTGGGTTGAACTCATATACGACTTCATCAATATCCCAAGAAAGAAGATCGCTACAATCAAGCTACAATTACGTTTTCGACTTGTCAATTGAAGATAAGTACTATATTTTGCTTTATTTCATTTTAGGTTTTTCTGAGATAGTCTGGAAATCTCAGTTGGTTGTTTTGTGGTGAGCCCGTGAAAATCATAAAGAGGGTTTTGTTGTGTTAGTCCATGAAAATCACAAGAACTGTATAAGGTTGTTAAGGTGACCCTGTAAAAATCTTAAAATAGTGAAAACCAAAATTACAAGGATAGTAATTTTGGGAGTAGAGTAGGTGTGGAGTTTAAGAACCGAACCACTATAACTCCTTATGCATTGTCATGATTGTTTAATTCTTTATATGTTTTCCTTTTGTTAATTGTCTCTTGCTAAGTTTGATATTTTGATCTCAAAGATGTCATAAAATAAGGTTGTCCTACCTAAATCTTTTAGGTGAAGGTTGTCCTACAACCTATTTGAAATCAAGATTTCAATACTCTAAGAAATTATGAGTATTTGTTTTATTATTCCGCATTATATCAAAATATTTTGTATTGTCCTATTCACCCCCTCCCCCCCCCCCCCCTCTAAGAGATCTATAGCTCGTACTTTCAGAACATGTCTCACATTCACCAGGATATGCTTTACCCCATCGAATATCCTGATGTACACCGAACCGATATTAATCACATTACGGGCAATATTATTGTCCATAAAAACTTTTCCACCATCGTACTCTCTATAATTGGTGAACGAATCTCCATAAGAAGTCATGTGCTATGAGGCTTCCAAATTCAAAATCCATTCATTAATGAGGTAACCAAATTTGGACGTAGTCAAGACATCACCACCATCTACTTCATCGTCAGATTATTTTGTATTGGTCTTCTGCGATGCATTATCAGATTTTTCTCCATTTTAAGCCTTAAAATTCTGACAATCCTTCATCATGTGTCTTGTCATACCACAATTCCAACACTTTTATTCATCCTTCCCTTTTAATTTGAATCTAGATTGAGAATTCCCCTTCTCATGTTCAGAATTCATTCCCTTGACAACTGACGCATCTGTAGAGTTACCCTCGTCACTATCTTTCCTTCTTATGAAATTCATGAAAGGCTAAGATGATAGTTTTAACATCAATGGTATTCCTACCATGGATTAGAGTGTCTACGAGATTCGACCAAATTAAGGCTCGATCTTCCTTTCCGATCTTCTTGTTTGTCAGTTTATAAAGAAATTCATTAAATGTGCTCTATGTTCATTGATATTAGATCCCTTTATCATCTTAATATTATAGAATTATTTCTTAAGATATAGACGACTAGATAGGGATTTCTTCATGTGCAAACTATCAAGTTTCGCCCATATCCCTATGACAGTCTTTTGATCTAGGACATTGTCGAGAACATCGTCCATTAAACACAATTGGATCGAGGTTGTAGCCCACTCATTAAGTTCATCTCACTCATCATCACTCATAGACACAGGACGCTCCGCCTTACCAAGGAGAGCATGTTGCAATCCTTATTGAACTAGAAGGCCTCTTATCTTCACCTTCCATAGTTCAAAATTATTTCTACCGGTGAATTTCTCTGTTTAGTACTTCATGTTAAACCTTTCATTAACATGTCTCAAATTAGAACTCGATACCCAACATAAGCTACGATAGCACTTATTAGGAGATTTGCGGAAGCAAACCCAAATTTAACAAAAAAGATGAAATAAAAAAAAAAAAAAAACACGTAGAGAACACATAAATTTTATGTCAAAAAACCCTCTCGAGTAAAAAACCACAGCACAAAGAGACGTGCAATCCACTATGAAATGATATTGCAATAAATAGAGAACTTACAATGATGAGAACTCGCTTCAAATCTTCCAAAAGCCTAGCTTTTTCTCTATAGAACCCTTAAGAATGTCTTAACATTCACATAACATGCCCTAATCCCAATTACACCTGATATAAATAATATCATAACCGGAATTAGAAACAAATCGCGCAACAGTTTTTATGTGGTACACGATCCCTTCGAGTAATCCTCGATCGATCGAAAGTTCTCAAAAATGTCTAGCAATAAAATGCATATTTTCTGGAATTTCTCATTGTCATCGACCCAGCCTTCGATCCCATTGAAGGGGACTTCGATTGATCGAAGGCATCGCTTGATCAATCGAATCAGCCATTTTCTTCCCTTTTTTCCATTGGAACTTGGTTCCATTATATAGGGCATTAGACCTTGTGTATTTGGAAGGTTTTTCATTGTAAATAAAGGCTATATATTTTCTCACTCATACCACACATCCTAGACCTCCATCCAAAGAGTTAGATGCCAATCTTCTTGTGATCTTTCACTCTGATAAGCATTTCATACTCCTATTCGAAGATGCGAATAAACTCTCACCTTTTTAGGGATTAGATATTGTGCCTATAGTCAAATCACTAACTCCCTAGAAAACCATTTTAGGTGAATTCCCTAGGATTTTAACTTTTCATTAGTTGTAAGAAATTCCCTCAACATCCCACCATCTTAGACATTGATCTTTCACTCTAATGAGCATTCCATGCTCCTATTCGAAGATGCGGATGAACTCTCACTTTTTTAGAGATTAGACATTATGCTATAGTCAAATCACTCTCTAACTCTCTAGAAGACCATTTTAGGTGAATTCCCTAGGATTTCAACTTTTCATTAGTTGTAAGAGATTCCTCTAATCTCTCATTGTCTTAGTCACCTCAAAGGAGTATTACATGCAAGATGTTTGATCTTGGAGCTTAAGCATTGACAACGTATCGACATCATCGATTAGGAGAGCAAAAGAGGAGCTGATTTAAGTACAAGAAAGCATCAATCAAACAACCCGAGAAGGCGCTATAAAAATGGGCTCAATCCGACAAGTTATCAAATTGTAAATCCTCACACTCCTTCCTTGTGTAGGATTGAGTGTAGAGTTTGTAATCCAAACTTAATAGATTCTTTTATAGGACCTAGGCTCTTGTATAGGGATGAATTCATCAGACACAAGTGTGTACATGTTAGTCTGTATGGTAGCCTCCAGCGGGAGTAAACATAGGTCATTGGATTAGGATCAAGGTTATTAGTTAGCCATGGAAAATTAACTAAAGTCTCTTTCTGGAGCCTCTAATGGGAGTGTACGCTAAATATGTTCTTGTGTAGGATCATGGTCCTTGTATAGGGCTGTAAAGGTTAGAGGTGAACCTTATTTAAAACCTCTGATAGTGAAATCTGGTTCACTCATGAGTTGAGTGTGTCCACTAGGAGTGAAGTAAGGAAACAGAACCACTATACATGCTTGTGTGTGAGATTTCTATTTGAGCACTTGTTTAATTGTGCTGATGTGATTGATTAGTGAATTATATGTATGCATAATTACATGAATGATAGAAGTTAATAGTTTGCACATCTCTCACACATGTGTACACTATCTTGTTTATAGACTAGTTGCTTCATTAGAATTTGATTTATAGTTTATGTGATTGGACCTACTATTGTCTTGGAAGCCTTAATGTTAAATTTCTCTACTTAGTTTAAATTGGTACATTAGTTTAAATAACCAATTGTGTGGATAATTGGTAAAAAAATTTATTTACCACATATAGGACATGGTTTTCATTTTATAGCTCTGTTAAGCCTCCATGTGTAGTCGTGGTATCCTACACCATGTGCAATTTTAGTTAGTTAATGTTTACATATGTATATATCATTTTTTGATATTGTAAATTGGGAATGTATGCTTAAATTTGCATGGATTTGTGAATTTTTTGTAGATGTGTCTATGAATTTTATGATTGGATATGTTTGGATTTATACTTTCTCTTTTACCAGACATGTCTTCAAGGTTTCAGATTGTCAATTTAAAGCTAGGTACAGTTGATGGTGATGGTGGATTTATGGTAGATTACAAGTCCATGCACATGCCATCTATGTATTTTGCCCAAATATACAATGCATTACAATATTAATTGTGATATATGTTTTGTTGTCCAGATATATATAATATTGTCTATTTGTTATTATATAACAATGCATCGGTCATTATATTTTTTGTATGTAAAGAGAGATGAACTATAGTGACCTGATCTTATCACGATGATAAGTATGTAGGAAGCTCTTTCGTTATTTACGGAGTCTAATTAAAAAAGAAATAAACAAACAGCTTTTCTTCTTCCTAGATGGTAATACAAAACTTCTTTGAAGTGTGAATAGTTCTCTAGTTTGTTTCACTACAAGATCGAGGAGAGCTTGCTCAACCTTTTGTTTTTCTCTCAAATGGTGTAAGGGGAGTCGATGATGGAATTTTCCCAGACAGGCCCTTGGGGTTTTCAGCTGACAATTCAAAGTCGATTATTAGCTTTGAATCGAAAGTCAAAAACATTGGAGAAAAGTCCAGATAAATTCCATCATCTACTCCCCTACACCATTTGAACTTGTACGTAAGATCTCATCAATCTTATAGTTTTCAAGTTCAGATTCTCTATTCATACTCGAACGCAAATTTGATTTGTTGTCGGGGAAAAAAGAGATAAACTACAGTGACCGATCTTATCAAGATGATAAGTATGTAGGCAACTCTCTCGTTGTTTACGGGGAGTCCAATTAAAAAAAATAAACAAATATTTTTTCTTTCCCCATAACTTTTTCTTATAATTGAACTCTTTGTTATAACTGAAATTTGTAATTATGTTATAATTGATCTCTTTGATTGTGCTATAATTGAACTTTGTGATTTTCTATAATTGAAGTCGGGCTTGAGGACATTCTGTAGGAATTTTCAATTTAGGTAATAATTGCAAACTTGTACTAAATTTCAGGTAATAACTACAAACTCCACAATATGATTTGTTATAACCGAATTATACAATTGTATTAGAACTAAAATCTTTTATTGTGCTATAACCGAACTCTGTGATTTGTGAAAATGCATTTTCTCTGCATTTGTTGGCTAGGCATATTTGGAGGGTTTGTTTCTTTATGATTTTAGGGAGACAATTCATACAGTCATGGCAGAGGGTGCGCTTAAACGCATGTCTGGAAGAAGCCGAATCTGAGCCTCATCCTTTTTTTTCTTTTCTTTTCTTTTCTTTTCTTTTTTTTTTTTTTTTTTTTTTTTTTTTGAAAATTAGATGTATATTGGATGGTTTTGTAAAAATTGGATGCATTTTCTATAGGTACATGTTTATGGGCAAAGCCATAGTCCTGAGGCTCCGTAAAACAACAAATTCATTTATAGCAAATTACGGAGTTCAGTTACGATGTAGTGATGATATGGATATGCACAATCACAATGTTTTACTTTTGATTGTTCTTTCATATCTTGTACTTGTTATTAGGGGTGTACATCTAGTTGAACCGAGTCGAGCTGGCCTCAGCGCAGCTCAGCTCGGTCACCAGGCACACTCAGCTCGAAATTGGCTCGGCTCGGTGATCGAGACAACATCTCCAGTTTAACTCGGCCCGGTCAGCAATCGGACCAGTTCGAGCCGAGGTCAAGCCAGGTTCGAGCTTTCGAGCCGAGTTCGCAAAATCCGTAGGATCTCACTGGATGATTATTATACATAGTGGGGGACTGATCAATGAAAGTTCAAACATGGGTCCCTTTATAATCTAAACAGACGAATATCATTGATAACTGATAAGGAGTTGCAGCTTACCAGCGGTCGGAATGGCGAGTTGTGACAGGGGCAGGGGTGACCAGGCAGGGCAGGGACCACTGGACAGTCGATGTGGCAACTAGATAGGGCAGTTGCCATAGCACAATCAAGTAGGGGGGCGCCAAACAGTCGAACGGAAGACCGGACAGGGTAGTGGCCGCAGGCCCACAGCATAGTCGAGCAGGGGGTGCCAGACAGGGCGAGGTGAGTGCCTGAGTGATGCCGGACAGGGCGAGGTGAGCACCTGAGAGAGGAGGGAGAGACTAGAGAGAGAGAGGGGGGGAGGAAGACCGGAGGAGGGGAGCTCGAGCTTGGGTTAGGGTTTAGGGTCGTCGGGTTAGGGAAAGGGGTTAGGCTTCGTGAGGGTTTTTTTTTTTTTTTTTTTTTTTTTTTTTTTTTTTTTAAGGATATATATACCCCTACACTGAGTCAAGCCTAGTCAAACCGAGTTGAGTTGAGTTCGAGCTGGATTCGATCCGAGTTGGGTCGAGCTGGGGCAAGCTCGAACTCGTTTTCGAGCTCCAAAAATCAGCTCGACTTGGTTCGAACTCAGCTTCGAATTGAGTCGAGTCGAGCGAGCCAACTGAGCTAGCTCGGTTCGTGTACACCTCTACTTGTTATACTATGAATTTAGTTCGAATTTCAGCTGTTTGGTTGGACCCTTCATATTTAATATATAAATTTCTGCAATATCGGAATGCCCATGGGAGGAAAAGAACCTTTAGAAAGTTGGATACTTAATGCATTGCACCACAAAGAGTCAAACGCCTACCTAACAAATGTTCTTCTAAAGATAAATGGCAAAGTGAGATATTGCTGAAATATCACATTCGAGGAATTATTAATTGTATTGTACTGGACAATGTTGATTTTAGATTATATAAAATGTGTTTATTAGGTGTATTGTGTATTATAGTGATTTTATATTATATAAACTGTGTTTTGGATTATGGTAATTTTAGATTATATAAAATATTTTTATCAAGTGTAATATGAATTATGGTGATTTTATGTTAAATAAAATATGTTTATCAGGTGTATAGTGAATTATGGTGATTTTAGATTATATAAAATATATTTATCAGGTGTAAGGGCATGACCATAATCCCAAGGATTCAAATTCAACAAATTTCATTATTATTTTTTTCAATAGTTAAAAAAAATTCAATGGCCCACGATCGTCGAATGTTGACATTAGTCAAAATCATTTGACGGCTCTAAACCATCGATTTATAAGCCTAGAACGCTTCTAGACCGCCGAATTTGGTCCTGACTGACATTCTCATTTGAGGGCTCTTTGCCAACTAAAATAAATAGACGGCTTGGGTTGTTGAATTTCATTTTTGACTTAAAAAATATTTGACTGTTGTTTTCGACGGCCATGCTCGTCCATTTTTTGGGAGAGTTGACGGCTTTGAGTCGCCGAGAGATGTTTTTCACGTAATGCTCACTAGTATATTAACTAAAAAAATGGAGCAAATATAAGGTTCAAGTGGACCTTACCACTTAAGATAGTAGTGATTGAAAACTTACCATTTAAAATGAATAGCTAGGATTAGATCTTATCGATAGAGTGCTGAGAGAGGCCAGAGAGAGAGAGAGGCTAATATTTGGTTGGGCCGTTTTATCCCCAATTAGACAAATGGGCCGTCGCATAACTAAACCACAAATTTAATGGTTGTAGCTTTTGAATAATGAGCAAAAGAAATTAACGTCCAAGGGCAGTGGAAATTGTTGGTTGTTTATCATAAATTTTCATAGTGTTCACCTAGTGGGTCATATGATGGTTAGATTAGATTGATTTTAAGACCGGCCTTATTCTTTACGCTAACGTCATCAGCGGTTAGAATGATGGACGGAGCGGATGTCACACACGCATTATGGTGGCCCACATTTTCTGGTTGGATGTCACACACGCATTATGGTGGTCCCACATTTTCTGGTTGCATGGTTGTTGCAGGAATTTCAAGATACCTCTACCAGTCGCACGTGCGAGTTAATGAGGTAATGCCACATGTAGCCGGTTTCAGAAGATCAACGGATGCCGATTGGGTAGAGGCTATGTAACCCAAGGCTCTGTGGCACCCCATGATCTCCCCATGAAATCTACTCCGTTCATCATAAGTGGACCACACCACAATAAAGGATGGGTATTGGGCGCACACCATTGAAACCTTATTATGGCCAAAAGAAGTTTTGGATCAGGGTAATATCTGTGTTTCTCATATATCCTATAGGGAATCACCTTATAAACGGTTTGGATTGGATATATAAATCACGGTGGGCCTTAGTGAAGTTTCAATGGTTGGTGTTTCCAACTTCACTATTTTCTGTGGTATGGATGATATTAGTTTTAGATCTGTTTCGTTTTTGTCGATACATCTTAACATGATCCGTTGAAGCTAATGTACGGATTGGATTTCAATCGGAAGTCGTGGTGGGCCCCACATATCTTTAGGTTGACACGAGAGTTATAGTTGATGGTGATGGTGAATTTACGTTGGATTACAAGTCCATGCACATGCCATCTATGCATTGATGTCCAG
Source organism: Magnolia changhungtana (assembly GCA_030180095.1). Taxonomy (NCBI): domain Eukaryota; kingdom Viridiplantae; phylum Streptophyta; class Magnoliopsida; order Magnoliales; family Magnoliaceae; genus Magnolia; species Magnolia changhungtana. The sequence goes on from JASAUF010000459.1 coordinate 6,148,742, forward strand.
GTATACATCACATTACGATATTAATTGTGATATATGTATTGTTGTCCAGATATATGTAATATTGTCTATTTGTTATTATATAACAATGCACCGTTTATTATATTTTTTTTATGTAAAGAGAGATGAATTACAATGACCCGATTTTATCACGATGATAAATATGTAGGCAACTCTTTCTTTATTTATGGAGTCTAACTAATAAATAAATAATAAACAAGCATCTTTTCTTCTTCCTAGACGGTAATACAAAACTTCCTTGAAGTGTGAATAGTTCTCTGATTTGTTTCACTACAAGATCAAGGAGAGCTTGTGTAGCCTTGTGTTCTTCTCTTACGAGCTCAAATGGTGTACGGGGAGTCGATGATGGAATTTTCCCAAACAAGCCTTTGGGGTTTTCGGCTGACGATTCAAAGCCGATTATTGGATGTAATCAGCTTCAAATCAAAGGTCAAAAACCTTGGAGAAAAGTCCGGGTAAATTCCATCATTGACTCCCCTACACCATTTGAGCTCGTACATAAGATCTCATCGATCTTACAGTTTTCAAGTTCACTCTCCGTTCATACTCGAACGCAATTTTGTGTTTTTATCTAGGAAAAAGAAAGAGATTAACTACAATGACCTGATCTTATTAAGATGATAAGTATGTAGGCAACTCTCTCATTGTTTACGGAGAGTTCGATATATATATATATATATATATATATATATATATATATATATATATATTCTTTCCTTATAATTTTTTTTTATAACTGAACTCCTTATTATAACTAAATTTTGTAATTGTGCTATAAATGATCTCTTTGATTGTGCTATAATTGAATTTCGTAATTTTCTATAATTGAACTTTATAATAATTACAGACCCGTACTAAATTTTAGGTAATAACTACAGACCTGTACTAAATTTCAGGTAATAACTACAGACCACATACTTAAACTAATTTCTATGATTTGTTATAACCGAATTATATAATTGTGTTATAATTGAACTCTTTGATTGTGCTATACAACTGAAATCTGTGATTTGTGAAAATGCATTTTCTCTGCATTTGTTGGTTGGACATTGTTATGGAGAAAATGTACCGACCCACAATGGGAAGGTCAGGTTAAAAACCCACTTAGCAAGCGGTTCTGAAACCCAAGGGATGAGGTTAAGTTCAATAGCCTAGTTACTACGAATTCTGAGGAAGCTCAACCGCGCGACTAAGGGTGTAGGTCAGTACGACCTAGATCAGCATCTCAAGGTCAACATCTCAAGGTCAGCACCTCAAGGACAGTGCCAAAGGTTGGCACCCAAGGTCAGAACTTCTAGGTCGGCGGTTCCTAGGTCAGTACGGCTCAGGTCCCCTACTTCTCTCTGGATTGGAGAACTAGTGCAAACCCATGCACAAGCAATGGGGAAAGGCTATCAGGGCTTATGAAAAAAATTAAAGGCTATAGAAATTGGACATCATAAGGACCTTCCTTAATAGAAAACCATCACTTTGTCTGACATACATGGAAGAGCTCTGTCATGTCCCCGGATAGCGCTAGGTGGTCCAACCTCATCCAAAAGAAGATAGACCCGAAATCTTCTCCAAAGATCACGAGATTCATCCACGATGTAATCATGATCTCGTGATCCTCTCCGAGGATCTCGTAAGATCTTCCTGGTCAATAGGGAAGTCCGTTCGACGCTACCACCTCCTCTCAACTATAAATAGAGAGACCCCTAATGGTGAAAGGCAAGCACTATTTTTAGCCCTAAGCCTTCGATATTCGACTAGACCCAAACCCTGTCCCTGACTTAGGCATCGAAGGGTCCCCTGCTCTAGCAAGGGTCTTCCTTGTTCGTTCCTTGTGTAGGCGAACAGGTCGAGAAGGAGGGTGACCAGATTTCTGCATCAACAGGCATATTTGGAGGTCTATTTCTTTGTGATTTTACAGAGCCAATTCATGCAGTCATGGCAGAGGGTGTGCCCAAACACATATATTATGTATAGAAGAAGCCGAATATGAGCCTCATCCTTAAAAAAAAAAAAATAGATGTGTATTGAATGGTTTTGTGAAAGTTGGATGCATTTTCTGTAGGTACAAGTTTATGGGCAAAGCCATAGTCTCAAGGCTTCGTAAAACAACTAAGTCATTTATAGCAAATTACAGAGTTCATTTATGAGGTAGTGATGATACGGATATGCACAATCACAATGTTTTACTTTTGATTGTTCTTTCATATCCTGTACTTGTTATACTATGAATTTAATTCAAATTTCAGTTGTTTGGTTAGACCCTTTACTTTATATTTAATGTATAAATTTCTACAATATCAGAATACCCGTGGGAGGAAAAGAACCTTTCGAAAGTAGGATACGTAATGCATCGCGCCACAGAGTCAAATGCATATCTAACAAATGTTCTTCTAAAGATAAATGGCAAAGTGAGATGTTGTTGAAATATCGCATTCGAGGAATTATTGATTGTATTGTATTTTAATTGATTTGAAAACGAAAAAGCAGTGGACAAGGTTGATTTTAGATTATATAAAATGTATTTTGGATTATGGTAATTTCAGATTATATAAAATATTTTTATTAGGTGTACTATGAATTATGGTGATTTTAGATTATATAAAATGTGTTTATTTGGTGTATAGTGAATTATGGAGATTTTAGATTATATAAAATATATTTACCAGGTGTGCGGGCATGGGCATAATCTCGAGGCTTCAAATTCAACAAATTTCATTATTTTTTCAATAGTCAAGAAAAATTCAATGGCCCAGGATTGTCGAATGTTGACATTAGTCCAAACTATTTGATGGTTCTAGACCATCGATTTAGAAACCTAGAACAACAATTCTAGACCGTCCAATTTTCTCTCGACTGACATTCTCATTCAATGGCTCTTTACCAATGAAAATAAATAGACGGCTTGGGTTGTTGAATTTCATTTTTGACTTAAAAAATATTTGACTGTTGTTTTCGATGGTCATGCCCGTCCAGTTTTGGGAGAGTCAATGGCTTTGAGTCGTTGAATTGAGATGTTTTTCATGTAATGCTCACTAGTATATTAACTAAAAAATGGAGCAAATTAAAGGTTTAAGTGGACCCTACCACCTAAGATGGTAATGATTGAAAAATAGCTAGGATTAGGGCTCACCATAGAGTGCTGAGAGAGGCCAGAGAGAGAGAGAGAGAGAGAGAGAGAGAGAGAGAGAGAGAGAGGCTAATATTTTTGGCCGTTTTATGCCAAATATGACAAATGGGCCGTCGGATAACTAAACCACAAATTCAATGGTTGTAGCTTTTGAATAATGAGAAAAAAATTAACGTCCAATGGCCATGGGAACACCTATTGGGTCATATGATGGTTAGATAGATTGATTTTAAGACCGGCCTTATTCTTTCCGCTAATGTTATCAACGGTTAGAATGATGAATGGAGTGGATGTCACACACACATTATGGTGGCCCCACAGTTTCTGGTTGCATAGTTGTTGTCACGCCCCAAACCCAAAAATCGGATTCACGGGAATCTCGATCGCCGAATCCGATGCCGACAGCCTCCGTAGTATCCTATTCTCGGCTCTTAGAGCCCATATGCCAAGTTCCGATCCTGGGATCCTACAAGAGGATTTTCAACATGAATTTGTCTCATAAGAAGCATAACCACATGTATACCCAAATCATAAGAACAACATCATCACCACATATCTACTAATATAATCATTTGAGTACAATACTGAAAAGGAAATACATGCATATAATAAAATCCCTAGAAGCTCTGCCCCATGCTCCGGCCCCTGCTCGACTGCGTCCTATCGTCACCTGCACGCATCTATCGTGAATAAGCTTATAGAAAGCCTAAAGGGTGGTGTAAGTGTGTGCACAAGATAAGTGCCAAGTATTCAATACAATGCTATAATCATACAATATCGGAATTACTAGCATGAATCATACGATATCAGAGTAAGCGAAAATACTGCAAGTCCATAAAAATATCATCAACCTCATCCAGGATATGCGATGAAAAGACATAGCAAGCCAATGTCATATACTAAGAAAGTAATGTAAATCGGCTATGTAATGCGGAAACATAATGAATCAGATATCAGATATCGAGGATGCAATACAATACACAATTCGGAAGAGTTACTAATACTATAAGCCTTATCTAGATCATATAAATGCAGAAATATAGTAACCCAAAATGCTAAATACTGCGGATGCAATGCAATATGCGGTGCAAATGAAATGACCAAGCTGGAGTAAAGTCGGGATGATAGTATGTAGTATCGCAGGATATGGGGTCTATCACAAAGGACTTCTATCCAAAGCAGTCTCATACCTAAATTTGGATAGATAGACTCAATGCGATAAACTCCTGGTCTTAGGTTAGTCGCATGCCCAACCGAAATTCTGGCCATGTGAAGGTACACAACAATTAGTTGCGCACCACCAGCTCGAGTGGATAGTGAATGAAATGAATGCATGAGTATGCAACTCCTTCTCAATAAGTCCACATATGAGTACGGTTCCTCTCTGGAAAATCACTGGGGTCTATTACACTATAAACTAGATTGCCACCCCATCGCGTGCAACAAGGTGAGTGGAAGAGACCTCACTATCCACCTACCAATATCGGGTCCGGCTCGTCGATAGTGGACCCATTCCTCGAGCTGGTCAGACTCAGCCTAGCATTGTCCCCTCTTGGGCAGGTAAGGCCGTACCCCCTTCCAACCGACCATGACACAGTGGGAGACGCGGCCTAACGGTATATGGCCCTCGTGTGCTCATGCATCCACTCGGTCTAGATGTTGGAGTAACCTCTGGAACCAAGAGGGTTTTGGGACTTTCACCTAAGGATATCTATAGCACCCCATGTAGAACATATTTCTGGTGTCCCATCTGGTCATCCACGATATGCCTATGGAGGCTACAACCCTAATGTTGCTAGGCATACAGTAATCATAATCACACAACGTGAGATGCATAAGTCACACAATCCAATCATGCATCAATCCTGCGCATACCGTGAACTCATGTGGGGCAACTCTGCCTATCGGGAAGTCCCATGAACAACCTGCCCTATAGCATATGCAACAGTTAACCATATCTCATATCAAACATGTAGATGATGCGCATGAGCATGTATCATGATGCTATGCTGTCACATACTCATAATCAGTATAAATAACCGGCATCAACAATCGGCCTCGACAATCAGCCTCGACAATGTGGACATTTAACCAACATTGCCCCCAAGGGGTGGCCCACATAGAGCCTAACATATAGTGGACCCATGGCCTCACAAAGGGCCTGTTATACAACACCAGGGGCCTCACTTAAGAGCTTAATACACATCACGATGGGCTTTTCACATGGGCCTAACATACATCACAATGGGCTCCATCACCTGGCCCTCAAATGCATCACAATGGGCCTCATCACATAGGCCTTATATACATCACATTGGGCCTTAAACACATGCTAAATACACATCACAACGGGCCTCAAATACGGGCCGCATATACATCACATTGGGCCTCATACACAGGCCGAATACACGTTACAATGGGCCTCAACTACGGGTCACATATACATCATATAGGTTTCGACAATTGGCCTCAGCAATCGAAATCGGCCTCGACAATCGAAATCGGCCTCAACAATCGAAATCAATACTTGGAATCGGCCTCAATACTCAGCCTCGACAATCAGAATCGGCCTCGACAATCGGAATCGGAATTGGCCTCAACAATTGGCCTATATACACAGCGGGATCCATATATGAACGGCCGATCAAACCATAATATAAAGATTGGCCTTTGGTCGTGGTTATATCAAATCTGATGGCATGGAGCCATCCATCTATGATGAATGGGGCCCACTTATTTGGGTTAACCCACTAAGGGAATGATGAGAATGGGCCTAACAAGGCCTAAGGGAAGGTCACAATGTGGACATCCAACCATCATTGCCCATCAATATGGACATCTAACCAACATTGCTCCCAAGGAGTGGCCATCATAGGGCCAAACATATAGTGGGACCATGGCCTCACGTACAACCACGATGAGCCTCATTTACGTCACATAGGCCTCGTCATATGGGCCAACATACATCACATTGGGCCTCGAATACACAACAATTGGGCCTTGCACCTGGGCCTCAAATATATCATATGAGCCTCGAATACATCACAATGGGCTTCGCCCATGGGCCTCACCCATGGGCCTCAAATACATCACAATGGGCCTCACCCATGGGCCTCAAATACATCACAATGGGCCTCACCCATGGGCCTCGACGCTGGGCCTCATATACGTCGAGTGGGCCGCATCATATGGGCCTCATACATATCAAGTGGGCCATATCACATGGGCCGCACCAGTGGGTCTCATATACATCAAGTGGACCGCGTCCACGGGCCGGACCAATGGGCTTCATATATATCAAGTCGGCCCACCCATATGTATTTTTGAGATCTGACCTATTCATAAGTTAGCATAGAGATAAATGAAGTGAAAATAAATATCATCTTAATTGGAAACTACTGTGGCCCTTAGAAGTTTGAACGGTGGATGTCACTGTCCCCGTTAATTTTCAGTAGTGGGGGTCCGCTTGGGCTTTAGATCTGACCCATTCTTTTACTCGTGCCATAAAATGATATCTCAAATGGTTGGACGATTGGATACAACACATGCATCATGGTGGGTCCCATCATCCAAACAGTGGACGGTGGAGATAAAGCACGTACATCATTGGGACCTGCAGAAGTAGCTGACGTTTAAGAAAAGAGCAACTACATAGTTGTTGTACGAGCAACATTTGCTGCTTAAAGAGGCAGAGGTGGGTCCAACGTTGGGCCCATCTTCATATATATATATATATATATATAATCCTTAGCTACCGTAGTGCAACTTTTCTGCATTTATGAGGGTAGAGGTGGGTCCCACGTAGGGCCCACCACAACACATATATGAAATATAATATATTAATATTATATTTATATGCAGCCTTTACTGCTTTTTAAAAGAAGCAGAGTTGGGTCCCACATAGGGCCCACCACAACATTTGTATTAAATATATAATATTATATTACATTATAATATAATATACTATATCATATATTATATTGATATAATATAATATATTAATATTTTATTTAATAAATATACAACTCCAGGCCGGCCTGGACATACACATACATCATGGGTAGCCCCGCACGTGGGGTGGGTCCCACTGTCCAGGGATGGTAGATGCCCCACACGCATCACGGTGTGGCCCATCTAAATGGGTGGATGATGTGGGTGGGTCCCACGGACCCCACCGTCCGTTCACACCTCACTGTTAGCCACTCCACCGTCAGTCACACCTCACTATTAGCACACATTTCACTGTTAGCCACTCCACCGTTAGTGTAGAAATGAGATATCATTCACTTAGTCTGCCACTTGAGCTATGGATTAGGGTGGATAAATACATCAAGGAGGGCCCCACCCACACGTGTGGGGTGGGCCACATCCTAGATGGATGGTGTAACGCCCTGAAAATCGGGGGTCGAGTATAACTCAACTCCCGAGTTCTAACGCATCACTTATGCAACATAAATAATGCTGATTAAATGTTGTCTGTGTTAGAGCAATAAACATGAGTGAGATTATACCAAAACAGTAATTCATACTCCAGATCATTTGTATAAAGGCAAGCGGAAGACTGAACTGTATATACATGTATGTAAAGAAGCAAAAATCATTTCATTCCCCAGAGTATGAATCTGTCTGAGTCACCATATACATATGTTTGTTTTATGATCAAAATGTTAAAAATAAACTAAGGAGTGATCCTTGCAAATCCCGCCAATCCGGCAGCCTAGTCGAAGCCGCCAGAGTACTGCATATATGAGAACTCCTCCTGGTCCTCATCATAATCAGGCTTCGCCTCCTGAATCGTCGGCTCACCTAAACCTGAGACAGAGTCTAGTTGGTGTGCGCAACACCGTCCCGTAACGTGGGAGTGAGTAGCTAACTCAGTGGAACAATAAAGCATAGGTTAACATGTTATCAATACAGTCAAGCAGTAATGATAAAGCAGTAAAATCAAACACTCCTAACCACTCTTATTAATGCAAGTATGGATGCAGGTATGATGGATGCCCTCACTGACATACTCCCTCATGCGACACCCTCTTCGTTCGTGGCATGCTTTCATCCTTCAGTGCTCCACATCTTTCAAGCACATGCAATACATGCTGAGCATGATTACCTAGTTGTTATTAGTCCATTTCAAACAGCAGGATTGGGAAACTAAGGTACCTCCCTTGTATCATTCCCAAACATGATCCATTCTAGGGTCGTCAGTCCTAGTTAATCTCAGACGACGGTGTGTTTTCTAGGTCACTGCAAGGGCTACCAGGGCTGTTACGCGGAATCGTTCCACCACTCCCCCATCACCTTATCAATACAGGCCTAGCTTATACTCTGTTACTACGGGAAGGCTCGTTGCCTCACCGTGGATTTAGAGTATGCTCGAGGTCACTACACCGGATACGGTCAGGGCTGCCAGGGCTGTTACACGGAATCGTTGCACCACTCCCCCATCACCCATCAAGTAGTATAGGCCGACAGCTCGAATATAGTGTCCCATACCACCATAATCAGCTCACGAGTGTGGTTGCTCACTGGTCACTACGGGGAGGCACGTGGCCCCAGCGTAGGCCGACGGCTCGACCACGGTGTCCCATACCACCATGCCCTGCTCATGAGTCTTAGCGGATCGAGGTACCATGGTTAAAGGAGATTTCACTGGTAAGTTTGGTACCCTAGGTTCAAGCAGTAGTGGCTAAACATGGTGAACATACATTAGACATATCAGGTTACATGACGTGCCTGACTAGCTCGAGCGCACGATCAATTAGACGACATGAAGTGCATAGCACTTCGCGTGGCCTAACCACTGTCGCCAACTGACGTACGACTCGGGTTCGTCAAACACATCTTACGTGGCGACATGAAACTCAACCACAATCTCAAATCTGATACCGATTGTTTGGACTATAGACATAGTCCAAAACTCAAACAATTCTCATCCATAGCATGTGAAGTAAAGCATGATAAACAAAGTAATTCGAGCATGCTAGTAGGCATGTTATAAGGCATGTTATAAAGCATGATATAAAGCATGTTGCAAAGCAGTACATCAGTAGGAATATAAACACATATATTGTAAGTAAGCGGTTTAAGTAGACAACCTCATGGAGGTAATCATACATGTCTCTAGGGTAGTTGAGAATCCCATCTCAACACCCTTCTAAGGCATCAACATCCAAACACTTGCTCACACAAGCATTTCCACAAACACATAACATACACTATTTCAACATACTTAGTGTATGTTAGCAAACATGTATTAGGGCGAATCCTTTCGCCAAGCAAATATTTTATGCACACATAATATATTTATACAACAATTAATCATGGCAAACACATCTCTAAATTATACATGTATACAGTATTTCTTACAATACAGTATTTCTACATACATAGTGTATATTAATAAAACATGTATTTAGGCGAATCCTTTCGCCAAATAGGTATTTTATCTATATATCGTATATCCATACAACAAATAATCATGTCAAACATATTTCCAAAAAATATACGTATATGATACTTTCTACGAATACCTAGAATATGTAAAATTCCATATTCTACAACTCTAATCGAAACAGAAATCGGAAAGCACTTTGTACATGTGCAATTGCATGCGGATCATGAATCTATCATTATCTGACATTGAAAGCGTTGAAAACTATAACCTATACACCTAAAGTCCTCACCTTGCACCTTGGAATCTCAACGGATCAGCAAGGTTTGATGAGCTTCCGTATTCGGGAGTTTTATAACCTAAAGAGTGAAATCGGTTAGTTATTTCATAACCTATAACCTTCATACCCCAAAACAGATCTAGGGTTAGGGTTTCTTACCTTAAAACGGAGTCGGTATCGATGGAAAAGCGAGAAGAAAGGGGTGGTGCAGCCCGTGTGGTAATTGGAAACAGTAGGAGGGAGATTCTCCCACAACTCTCTAGCTTTCTCTCTCTTTTTCTCTCTTCTTACTTAGGGCTTTTCCCAAATTCGTATGGCTGTGAGAGAGGATGCTCTAAGGTCCTTATATAGCCTAAAAAGTCTCTGAAATAGACTTAAGTTCAAGGTATACTTGGGTAATATCCAATCGGCTTTAATTCAGCTCAAAAGAGGGTTTTTGGCGGCCCTCCTTGAGCCAAAAGTCGGACTTAAGCTCACTAACCTTGGATCTACGTGGAGTTATGTTTTCGTCTCAGTCAGATTCCTAGATCACGCGTGGTGGACCAGTTTCAGTTCAACGGTCAGCGGGCCTTGATCCGAAATTCCAAGTACATGTAAATGTTCCTGAAATTTTTCCTGATCCGAGGATGTATTTTGGTCAGATTCTGATGGTCTAGTTTCTTATAAATTTAACACAAGTTTCAAGTCTCAGATCACTATTCCAGATATTTATTTTGTAAAGGAAATATGAGTTTTCACACTCCTTTACTCCGGACTCAAGCGAACAGCCATGGGACACAGTCTGGGTCTGATTTCTGAGATGGTTGTCAAGCCCAGTGAGGCGGTCTTAAGTCCTTAACCTCGTATTATTCAGAGTCCCGATGTGCGGTCCAGACCTGATACGGAGTTTCAAGGTGTTCCCGAGAGCAATCAGGTAATGAGTTTGATCCTAGATTTTAGGGTAACCTAGCGTCAAGGATTCTACAAGTTTTGGGTCTTGTAGATCGTATTTAAAGCGATTCAAATAGATTTCATGGCTAATCTAGTTTAGCACTTAGTTAACTTTGTCAAATTTCTAAAGGATTTAATCCTAAATGATTTCTGGTCGAGGTGGTACTCGAGCCATTGTACGGAAATTTACGAGTCGTTACAGATGGTTGGGATGACATATAAACATCATGGTGTGTCTAACATGGATGGGGTCCACCGGTAGATGGCTTGAATGTAAATACCATGGTGGGGCACACACCTCATCATCATCATTACCATACAAAGAGAGAGAGAGAGAGAGAGAGAGAGAGAAAGAGAGATCAGATGGTGGTGGAGGGACCCTGCCACTATGGGCCCTCCATTATCACAATATATACATAAAAATAGGTTCCATCACAATTGGGCCTTCTAATAGAATATCAACGGTGGATCACCCACCTATTGGCCTCCTTCTTGGTCTGATGGAACGCCGAACTTCTTGACTTTAATTTCAACAGAAGATGATGAAGTTTTGATGGTTGAGATGAGAGATGAGAGGGTAGGAAGTGGGTCACATTAGAGCTTCTCTACGAGGGATTGTGAAGCTCATACGTTGGAGCTTAATTTGCTTGGGAATGGGTTTGAGAAATGAGAGAGAGAAGGTTGTAAGGAGAGAGAGAGAGAGGGATGGGTGATGGAGTGATGGGTGAGGTGAGTGATGGGTGTGTAAGAACTATGTTGACTTTTGAGGTAATTTGTGTAAGAGGGGTATGGGTTGTGTTAGGAATTGTTAACTTATGGGGTTACTTAGGGATGGGGTGTGAGATGATGTGTACTTGGTTGAGGTGGTTGATTGCTTGATCGATTGATGTGACATGTTGTAGAGATTCTCTTGGGTTTTGCAACGCGTGACGTTTTTCTCGAACTAAACGTGGGCACACATCTCTTGGCCCAAGTATCACCTCAGTGCGCGAGACGTGGTATCGAAACTTGGCCACGGCTCAGTCGCTTAAGTACAAGTCTCGAGTGAAGAGTTACTAATACTATCAGCCTTATCTATATCATATAAATGCAGAAATATAGTAACTCAAAATGTTAAATACTGCGTATGCAATGCAATATGCGGTGTGAATGAAATGACCAAGCTGGAGTGAAGTTGGGATGATAGTACGTAGTATCGAAGGCTACAGGGTCCATCACAATGGACTTCTATCCAAACCAGTCTCATACCTAAATTTGGATAGATAGACTCAATGTGGTAAACTCCTGTTCTTAGGTTAGTCGCGCGCCCAACCGAAATCCTAGCCATGTGAAGGTATACAACAATTAGTTACGCACCACCAGCTTGAGTGGATATGAATGAAATGAATGCATGAGTATGCAACTCCTACTCAATAAGTCCACATTTCAGTACGGTTCCTCTCTGAAAAATCACTGAGGTCTATTACACTCCAAACCAGATTGCCGCCCCATCGCGTGCAACAAGGTGAGTGGAAGAGACTTCACTATCCGCCTACCAATATTAGGTGCGACTCGTCGATAACGGACCCATTCCTAGAGCTGGTCAAACTCAGACTAGCATTGCCCCCTCCTCTTGGGCAGATAAGGCCGTACCCCCTTCCAACCGACCACGACACAGTGAGAGACACGGCCTAACAATATATGACCCTCGTGCGCTCATGCATCCACTCGGTCTAGACGTTGGAGCAACCTCTGAAACCAAGAGGGTTCTGAAACTTTCACCCAATGATATTTATAGCACCTAATGTAGAACAAATTTTCGGTGTCTCATCTAGTCTTCCACGATTTGCCTGTGGAGGCTATAACCCTTATGTCGCTAGGCATACGGTAATCATAATCATACAATGCAAGATGTATGAATCACACAATCCAATTATGCATCAATCCTGCACATATCGTGAACTCATGTGGGACAACTCCACCTATTAGGGAGTCTCATGAATAACCTGCCCTATAGCATATGCAACAATCAACCATATCTCATATCAAACATGCAGATGATGTGTATGAGCACGTATCATGATGTTATGTTGTCACATACTCATAATTGTTATCAATAACCGGCATCAACAATCGGCCTCGACAATCAGCTTCGATAATGTGGACATTTAACTAACATTGCCCCCAAGGGGTGGCCCACATAGAGCCTAACATAAAGTAGACCCTGACCTCACAAAGGGCCTATTATACAACACCATGGGCCTCATTCGAGAGCTTAATACACATCATGATGGGCCTTTCACATGGGCCTAACATACATCACAATAGGCTCCATCGCCTGGCCCTCAGATGCATCACATTGGGCCTCATCACATAGGCCTCATATACATCACATTGGGCCTGAAACACGGGTTGAATATACATCACAATGAGCCTCAAATATGGGCCGCATATACATCACATTGGGCCTCATACACAGGCTGCATATACATCACACAGGCCGAATACACATCACAATGGGCCTTAACTATGGGTCGTATATACATCATATAGGTTTCGACAATTGGCCTCAGCAATTGAAATCGGCCTCGACAATCGAAATCGGTCTTAATAATTGGAATCAACACTCAGAATTGACCTCGATACTCGGCCTCGACAATCGGAATCAGCTTATATAATCGGCCTCAACAAATCGAAATCGGCCTATACAATCGGCCTCGACAAATCGGAATCGACCTCGATACTCGGCCTCGACAATCGAAATCAGCCTATACAATCGGCCTCGACAATCGAAATCGGCCTCAACAATCGGCTTATATACACTGCGGGATCCATATATGAACAGCCGATTAAACCATAATATAAAGATCGGCCCTCGGCCGTAGTTATATCAAATCCAATGGCACAGAGCCATCCATCTATGACGAATGGGGCCCACTTATTTGGGTTAACCCACTAAGGGAATGATGAGAATGAGCCTAACAAAGCTTAAGGAAAGGTCACAATGTGGACATCTAACCATCATTGCCCATCAATGTGGACATCTAACCAACATTACTCCCGAGGAGTGACCTACATAGGGCTAAACATATAGTGGGCCCATGGCCTCACGTACAACCACGATGAGCCTCATTTACGTCACATAGGCTTCGTCATATGGGCCAACATACATCACATTGGGCCTCGAATACACAACAGGTGGGTTTTGCACCTAGGCCTCAAATATATCATATGAGCCTCGAATACATCACAATGGGCTTCGTCATATGGGCCAACATACATCACATTGGGCCTCGAATACACAACAGGTGGGCTTTGCACCTGGGCCTCAAATATATCATATGGGCCTCGAATACATCACAATGGGCCTCGCCCATGGGCTTCGAATACATCACAATGGGCCTCTTCCATGGGCCTCGACGCTGGGCCTCATGTCACGCCCCAGACTCGGTAACCGAACTCACAAGGAACCCGATGGTTCGAGCCATCACGAATCAGCTCAAGTAGTACCCCATTCTCGGCTCGAGGCAGTTCCGATCTGGGGATCCTACAAGGAGGATTTTCATAAAAGATAATCATTACCAATACGAGCATACCCAAGATCACAGCAAGTACATCTGAAAGTAACAAAGGATACATATCACAAAATTCACTAAGAATTTGAACTTTTACAAGCTTACATCAGGTCCAAAAGGACATACATAAGATAATGGGAAAATAGAGAAAAGAGTCAGCAACACTTGAGTCCTCAAGCTCAACTCTACTCCACGCTCTGCTGCTACGATGCCTGCCTAGGATCTCCTGCACGCATCAATCATGCATAAGCTTATAGAAAGCTTAGAGGGTGGTGAAAGTGGGTGATAATAGTGCTCAGAAGAAGATAGAGAATGCAGAAGGGAGACATGATCAATACCAATACCACTAGCCTTACCAAGGCTATCATGAATGCAAGAAACTATACCAAGGCAGTATGATCATGCAAGAAGCCATACCAAGGCTATATAATGCAATGAGTACTATAATGCGATGAGTACTGTAATGCAATGAGTACTGTAATGCAATATGAAGCTTATACAGCCGATGCAAGCGCAATGCAAAGTAATGTCGTGCTCATATCCAATCCACATATCAAATACATTTCCATCATAAGGAAATCAACGGGTCCATTACACTGCGCCGGATGATGCCGCTCTGAGACCCCGACAAATCAAACGAGCGTAAGAGACCTCACTACCGCTGCGGACAACCATTAATCACGGCAAGGCCGAAGGTAGCGGACCCATTCACGAACGGGTCGACTCACCAGCAATGCCCCCCATCGCGAGTAAGGCTACACCCCTATCCAACCGACTACACGACAGGTGGGAGTCGCGGCCTAACGGTATAAGGCCCTCATGCGCTCATATATACCACCCGGCCACCGTTGGAGAGCGAGATCCTGTACCACGGAAGTTTTGGGAATTTCACCCATGGGCATCCTATGCACCCGGTGATGCTCAAGTAACATTTTCGGTGTCCAAACATGGCCATCCACGATGTATCCGTGGAGGCTACAATCCCTGATGAAGCAAGGCGATAATGCTCATATGCTATGCAATGTCGATGCATGAATCACACAATCAACCATGCATCAATCCCAAGCATCAACGTGCTCAAGAGGGGATACTACGTCCCTCGGGGAAGCTATCATGCAATGCCCAATATGACCACACACACAAGTGTCAACCAAGCATACAATGATGCACATGGTCATGAGGATGAATTTAATCACACTATAGGGCGATACACAATGTAAATTACATTCCTCCTATCCAAGAAGGAACCAAGACCAGGTACTTGACAATATCCTTAAGGAATCCAACTTCTAGTGGGGGGCCCATTTACCTGGGGTAGCCCACGAACTAAGTATACAAGCTACGGGTCTAAGTAATGTGGAAATGAGCCTAACAAGAGTCTAAGATGAGTATCTAATCACATTTAGATACAATCGGGCCTAGAGGGGTCCATAATGGGGACATTTAACCACCATTCCCCAAGAAGCATCTCAACCACGAACTATATGGATACAAGGCCCAAGGCCCTACATTCAAGATAAGAACACAGGTAACCACATACATACATTCCTCATAATAGGCCATAAAAAGATACAATACCACTTTTAACAACATGGGCCCTAAGAGAGAAATTAAGGCCCAAGGCTCAATTCTCAATGGCCATAGAATCCATGCAATAAGTTGGACTTGGTGGGCAGCCTGCATACACAATATACGGCCCAAAATAAGTTTAAGTTTAGATGATGAAATGGGCCTAACTACATCAGCCCAATAACTAGCAATTTAAGTGGGCAACCAAGGGCTCAATACTATCCCTATCTTAGCCCACAAGTCCATCAAAATGGTGGAAGCTGGCCCAACATATGGTTGGGCTAAGCTGGGACATCCTAGCCCACTCTAGGCCTAAGGGATGTCCTAAAAATCTGATCTAAGATGGGGTCCTCATGTGATCACTAAAGGTGACCCAAAAGAATGCACTGATTAAGCCCAAAGATTATAAGAAAACCCAAGAATGCAACACGTACACAAGTTCTCAATATGGTGGGTCCCATGTCCAATAAAGTTTCAACCATAACAATGTACATTTAAGGCCCCTTAATAAACGTTCGGCCTACTCTGCTTCCTGGGCTTGCGAAAGCCTAGAAATTAGTCAAATAAGTGAGGATGATCTCATGAAGGCCAACTATACTCACTGGGGGACCCCACCAGATGGAGAGTGTGTATATATCATGAAAAGATCAAGTGGGCTTGCTACTGAATTGTGAGGCCAGCAGCAACCCGAGGCAAAGAGTGCTTCCATAATCGGGTGATCCAAGGCTTAAACAGCCTGGACCAATCATGCGTTAAGGTAGGTTCCACATACATACACATTGAGCCTTAAACAAATGGTCTAAGGTCTATGGTGGGCCTTTAACCATCCATAGAGAAACCTATGGGCCTACCTTAGGATCACCCAGAGGACATCCAACCTCAATCGGTTTCCAAGAGGTAGCCCGCCACTACTCATATAATGTAAGGTCTAAAGCCCAAGCAATGCATGGCCTAATGGGCCATACACCAAGCTCAACTCATAGGCCATATAGTGGGCCCTCAAGTAAGGTTTGGGCCCAACCACAAAGGTCATAATTCCACATGTTGTGGTGAGCTTCATGGGCAGCCAAATAATTCATTTACATGGGCAAGTTTCACATTTAACACAAGTGAGTTGGGCCTCACTTTTGGCCCAAGTATGGTGGGATTTAGTGGGTAGCCAAGGGCCCAACTTCTTGTGTATTATTGCCCCTAAGCCCATCACAATAGATAGGAGACTATAGGCCCAAGATCAATGGGCCTATCCAAAAGAACTGAGTCCACAAGGCTTACTTGCTAACACAAACATGCATATAATATATCACATAATGGGCCCAAAAGAAATGGCCCAAACAAAAGTCATCCAATTCATACATTATGGTGGACTTGAAGTTAGCCCGTAAACCCAAGAATACACATGGGCAAGGCCTATACTGACAGTGTGGGCCTTGCCACACCAGCCCAAAGACTTAGTAAGGTCCCCACAATATACATTTATACGGGCCTTACAAGTCAGCCCACAATTAAGCATTTTTATGAGGGCATTAAGGCTAATAAATGCACATGATCAGCTTATAGACGACCCATTGGGCCCATGAATCAATAAGGTCAGCCCTTGCACAATCTTGGGCTCAAGGGATAGGTTTCCAGCCCAAAAGTCCCATAAAGCTACCAAAAATCTGGTTAAGGCTAGCACATATTATCACCTCAAAGATGTACCTTAAAAGGCACTAATTACACCCAAATTTGTCTAAAGAAATAAGGCAAGGAGTGTGTACAACACTCCCTTAAATCTGGTGGACCGCCACGGCTCCAAAAGATCAACTATGCACAAATTTGGGCCCCTTGCTAGAATTCCAGCCCACCCACTTCGGGCTCATTGGAGTCCAGAAATTTATTGAATTTAAATGGGTTACTGACCCATGGTGACCCACACTCATCACAGTGGGTCCCACCAGATAAGAAGGGGAATATACAACACTTACTTCAAGTGGGCCATGCCGTTAGAATGTAGGCCCAGCAGCCCAAGGTAGGGGCATGCCATGGTGGTTAGTCATTTGGGCCTGGGTATTTAGCCCAAAACTGACCCAATTTATAAGTCATACCACGGTCAGTCCAGGGGCCTGATGGCCCTAAAAATTTATAGTATTGTCCTTCCATAGGTGGACCACAACCCCACAAAATTTCAGAATTTTTGGACATTTAGAAATAATTTAATTAATTTGAATAAAACAAGCTGTCCAGAAAATCGGACTGGCCTGGACGTCCCAACATGGTGGGCCAGTCCGAGCCTTGTAAAGGTGTGCACAGGGGTCCATTAGACCTAAAATTTGGTAGGTAGGTCCTACCATGAGTTTAATACCTCCCTGTAAAGTTTTATAATTTTTGGATACTCAGAAGTATTTTAATTAATTTAGAGCATACAATCTGTCCAGGGTGAAATATTGCTGGAATATAACTGTCCTGAATTTGGGCCATCAAATGGGTGGGTTCTGGGCCTCCAAAATTCTTGAAATTTGGACCCAAGGTCCCTCATCAAGCCCAAAACAAGGTGAAACCAAGAAATATGGCCCACCTTCTGAGAAAATATTTTTTTTAAATTTATTTTTATGGAACTATGCTGCTGAACTGCATAGCAGAAATTTCTGGCAGCCCACTATATTGGCCCACCCATTTGGATGCCCAAATGGGGTCCATTGGCCCTAAAATTTTTTAGGTAGGCCCTACCATAGGTGGGACACCTCTCTGCAAAATTTTATAATTTTTAGGATAGTAAAAGTATTTTATTTAACTCCTACAATTTATGGACAGCAAGGTATTTCAAAAACATTCTGCTGCTGAAACAATGCTGATGCCCCTGATTTGTGCACCCCATTAGAGAGGGCCCAGGTCTGCCAAATTTTAAGAAAATGTAAGACCAACATCCCTACACAAGTATACAACAAGGTGGGGCCCACAAAGGTGGCCCACCATTTCAGAAACAGACTGATAATTATGTTTGTACAGCAAGCACAGTTGCTAGACAGTCCAGAAAATCTGGACTATCCACCCTCCTTGGCCCACTCTTTTGGGTGATCAAAAAGGGACGGATGATGGTGAAATTTGGGGAACATCTAGGTGAGATCCACACCTTTAAGAGATATATGTCAAATGGGACCAAACACCCCACCAATCATCCCCAAAACTGAGCTTAAGACAGCTCAAAAATCTATCCAGATGGCTTTTGGACAGCAACATAATACTGAATTAAAATAATTATAATCACTATAAAAAGAGGAAATCAATCCATAGAAATTGTGGTATGGACCACCCCAGTGGGCCCCACAAATATCCAGACCATATCCTCTCCATAAAATCCATTGCATGTGCCCAAAATGGAGCAAATAGAGTGTCAACGTCGAAGGAATGGACAACCATGGGTGTTCACTTTGCTTGGACGGTTTGGATATTCCGAGGCCACTAAGTGGGCCACACACATCAGGAAATCAAGAATAGAATAATGAAAAATAAAAATAATCCAGCCACAAGAGAGGAAAATGACATGCATCACAGAAAAATGCCATGATGGGGTCCATGGAGAATGGCCCCATCCATGGATCATGCATGCAAGGAAAAAGGGCCATTGGCCTCAACCATGGAGACATGAAGGACCTCCATCACCACTTGATGGGTCCCACAAGCTCATAAGAAATAAATAAAGAAAGATCTAAGAGCACCCACCTAGATCAACCTGAAACTTACATCACCATCATCTGAGGCTCCAAGCAACATGGATCAATGGTTAAGATCAAGTGAGAAGGGTTAGATGAGAAGGTATTTTAGGGAGAAGGGGCTGGAGAAAATAGAGGAATTGCTGGAGAAGAAGAGAAGAGAGAGAGAGAGAGAAATGAGAGGGAAAGAGAGGGAAAAGCCTTTTAAGGGAAGTAATCATAACCTATGGTGACAATAACAATGTTGCTAGGGTAGGTTAGGTGTGGGTAGTGTTTAGGGTGGGTAGTGTTTATTCCATACAATAGTGTAGTGTGTGTGTGTGGTGTGCATGGAAAATTGTGCCATGGAGGAGTGGGGTCCACATACATTTGTACAAAAAGTGGGCCACATGATGAAATTATCATAACTTGAGATGTACACGTCGGATTAACGCATGAGATGCGGCGTTAGAATCGCGGCGCCGATATGGACAAGATGACATGTGTCTCGGGTCAATCCGTGTTGGGTCTATGTGACCAAATTTAAGGATGACCACAGCATAATCTAAGGGTCGCGAGTCACCGGGATTCGACCGGTAGGACCGCGGGACCAAAATGAACGAAATGCACACTTATGCACACACATGCACACATGAGAACTCAGGTCGGGTCTCACACCTCATATACATAGAGTGGGCCGCATCATATAGGCCTCATACATATCAAGTGGGCCATATCACATGGGCCGCACTAGTGGGCCTCATATACATCAAGTGGACCGCGTCCACGGGCCGCACCAATGGGCTTCATATATATTAAGTTGGGCCCACCCATATGTATTTTTGAGATCCGACCTATTCATAAGTTAACATAAAGATAAATGAAGTGAAAACAAATATTAGCTTAATTGAAAACTACTATGGTCCTTAGAAGTTTGAACGGTGAATGTCACTGTCCCCATTAATTTTCAATAGTGGGGGTCTGCTTGGGCTTTAAATCTGACCCATTCTTTTACTCATGCCATAAAGATATCTCAAATGGTTAGACGGTTTGATACAACACATGCATCATGGTGGGTCCCATCATCCAAACAATCGAAGGTGAAGATAAAGCACGTACATCATTGGGACTTGCAGAACTAGCTAACGTTTAAGAGAGAGAGCAACTACATAGTTGTTGTACGAGCAACATTTGCTGCTTAAAGAGGCAGAGGTGGGTCCCACGTAGGGTTCACCCTCATACATATATATATATATATAATATAATATAATATAAAATCCTTAACTGTTGTAGTGCATTTAAGAGGGCAGAGGTGGGTCCTACGTAGGGCCCACCACAACACATATATGAAATATAATATATTAATATTATACTAATATGCAGCCTTTGTTGCTTTTTAAAAGAAGCAGAGGTGGGTCCCACGTAGGGCCCACTACAACATTTGTATTAAATATATAATATTATATTACATTATAATATCATATATTAATATAATATAATATAATATAATAATATTATATTTAATAAATATACAACGTCCAGGCCCTGGACGGCCTGAACATACACATACATCATGGGTAGCCCCACACGTGGGGTGGGTCCCATCGTCCAGGGATGGTGGATGCCCCACACGCATCACGATGTGGCCCATCTAGATGGGTGGACAACGTGGGTGGGTCCCACAGACCCCACCGTCCGTTCACACCTCACTGTTAGCACACACCTCATTGTTAGCCACTCCACCGTCACACCTCATTGTTAGGCCCTCCACCGTCAGTGTTGAAACGAGATATCATTCACTTAGTCTGCCACTTGAGTTATGGATCAGGGTGGATAAATACATCAAAGAGGGGCCCACCCACACGTGTGGGGTGGGTTACATCCTAGATGGACGGTTGGGATGACATATAAACATCATGGTGTGTCCCACATGGATGGGGTCCACCGGTAGATGGATTGGATATAAATACCATGGTGGGCCACACACCTCATCATCATCATTACCATATAAAAAAAGAGAGAGAGAGAAAAAGAGAGATCGGATGGTGGTGGAGGGACCCCGCCACTATGGGCCCTCTATGATTACAATACATACATAAAAATGGGTCACATCACAAGTGGGCCTTCTAATAGAATAACAACGGTGGATCACCCACTTATTAGCCTCCTTCTTGGTTCAATGGAACGCCGAACTTCTTGGCTTTGATTTCAATGGAAGATGATGAAGTTTCGATGGTTGAGATGAGAGATGAGAGAGTAGGAAGTGGGCCACATTAGAGCTTTCCATGAGGGCTTGGGAAGCTCATAAGTTAGAGCTTGATTTGCTTGGGAATGGGTTTGAAAAATGAGAGAGAGAGGGTTGTAAGGAGAGAGAAAGGGATGGGTGATGGAGTGATGGGGTGAGTTGAGTGATGGGTATGTAAGAACTTTATTGACTTTTGGAGTAATTTGTGTAAGACTGGTATGGGTTGTGTAAGGAATCATTGACTTATGGGGTTGTTTGGGGATGGGGTGTGAGATGATGTGTACTTAGTTGAGGTGATTGATTGATTAATCGATTAATGCGACACGTTGTAGAGATTCTCTTGGGTTTTGCAACGCGCGGCATTTTTCTTGAACCGTTTGCGGGCCCACATCTCCTAGCCTGGGTATCGCCTTGGTGCGCGAGACGCTGCATCGAAACCGTGGCGACGACGCTGTCGCTAGGGTACAAGTCTCGGGTTAAGCCGACAATGGAACATGGGATACGACTTAGGGTTGTGCGCAAATACTATCTTCGTATCACGGCTCGCTGGAATTTGACCGAGAAGATCGCGGAAGCCTATGGAACGGTACGGGTTAGGATACGGGTCTTACGGTTGTTGCAGGAATTTCAATATCCCTCTACCGGTCGCACGTGCAAGCTAATGAGGCAATGCCGCATGTAGCCGGTTTCAAACGATCAACGGATGTCGGTTGGGTAGAGGCTGTGCAACCCAAAGCTCTTTGGCACCCTCCATGATCTCCCTATGAAATCAACTCCGTTCATCATAAGTGGACTACCCCCACAAAATAAGGACGGGTATTGGGCGCACACCATTGATACCTTATTAGGGACAAAAGAAGTTTTGGATCAGGATAATATCTGTGCTTCTGGCATAACCTACAGGGAATCACCTTATAAACGGTTTAGATTGGATATATAAGTCACGGTGGGCTTCGTCAGTGAAGTTTCAATGGTTGGTGTTTCAAACTTCACTGTTTTATGTGGTATGGATGATATTAGGTTTAGATACGTTTTATTTCTGTCAATAAAGCTTAACATGATCCTTCGAAACTGATGTACGGATTGGATTTCAATTGGAAGTCGTAGTGGGCACCACAGATCTTGAGGTTGACACGACAGTTACACGTGTCCAAGAACGTTGTCAGGACTTTCCCGCCGAGGCGTCTCTAGACTCTATAAATCCAAACTCTCTCTCTCTCTTCCACGAAATCCACTCTCTCTGTCTCTCAGAATTCTGGAATCTGTAAAAGCTTCTCCGAAGGTCGATTTCTATCCCTCTTTTTTTCTTCTTTCATCTTCTTCTAATCAAATCTTTGCACTGTCTTCTTTTCTAGTTCTCCCCTCTTTTCGATTCTTCTTTTGAATTTTTGGCTTGTTAACGGATTTCGAAGATTTTGAGGTCTATGCAACACATTTCGATCTTGATGATCTTCCATGGTTAATCTTGGATTTCTTCAGATGATTTTCAATTAAATAGTATTAGAATGAATGCAGTTTATTGAATTTTTCTTGTTCTTGTGATGTTCTGAACTCCGTTAATATTTTTTATTTCGTCTCTCTTCGTTGTTAATTCAGGTTTCTTTACTGTTGCTTTGAATTCTTCATCTTTTTTTTTTTTTTCTTGATCTGGATTTTTTTTTTAAAATTATCTGTGATTTAGGATTATATCAAATCCTTTGTTTATGATTTTAGGCAATCATAGAGATCCTTTTCCAAGCATTCTGTTCCTCAGCTTTTGGCAGCGATGGCCAAGCCGATTGTGATGCGATGTCTCCTCGCATTTCTTTACTCTGCATTACTGTTTTCTGCAACCTCAGCAACTACAGATATGATCGATGGTCTCTCTCTCTCTCTCTCTCTCTCTCTCTCTCTCTCTCCTTCTGATTGTTGATATGGAGGACCTCAATTTTGAGGGTGGAAGATAATTGGCACTTAGCCTTAAGAAGGATTCCAAACATGTGGGGCCCATAGTTTGTCAATTCAGATTATTGATCTGATGATTTTGTCATGGAGGAGAAATTCCCCAGATGGGAAGATTCCAAACCTTCCATCTTTGGCCTATTTCCCATTGAATTTGCATGCCAGTCAGATGGCATGTGTGACTGCAAGTATATTCTTTTTGCCGACTTTCTTCTGAACTTCATTAACCATATCACATGAGAGAATCTCCAAACAATCGATAACACATCAGCTGATTCACTCTGTCTCTTTTGCAGTCACAGCACTACAAGATCTTTTCAGTGCCCTGAACTACCCACCCCAGCTAACTGGATGGAAATCTGTGGGTGGTGACCCCTGTGGGGAAGATTGGAAGGGAATATCCTGCACTGAAACTTCAGTTCAATCCATGTAATGTCACAAGTGCTTTATTTTTTAATCCAAGGAGCCATTTGGACTACACACTATACTCTTTTCTGCTTATTCTGTCTCATGCTGTGTTCTCTTCTTGCAGTAAAATCGATGGGCTGGGGATCAACGGAACATTAGGCCTCCAGCTTTCAAGCCTCCTCTCACTGAAATATTTGTAAGTATGAATCTTATATGGAATTAACTTCTTTGCACTGCTACATATTAACTTCAGAAAATTCCAGTAAAAACTTCAAGAGTAGAGATTTTCTTTTGGGTTTCTTAAGATTAATGAATAATTTATTAAAGATTTGTACGTTGTTCACAAATAATTTGTGTATCATGAAAACCGAGAATTAGTCGGGAACTCTCTCTCTCTACCCCGTCTCCTTCCTGGAAAAAAATCACAAAAGATGCGTGATTTTTATTTAAAGTTGAGAATTTTGTATCAATGTTTTATAGAAATGCCTCTCTCTCTCTCTCTCTCTCTCTCTCTCTCTCTCTCTCTCTCTCTCTCTCTCTCTCTCTCTCTCTCTCTCTCTCTCTCTCTCTCTCTCTCTCTCTATGTATCTATCTACCTGTCTCTGTATCTATCTATCTACTAATTTATTTTGAACTGCTTTCCTTATATAGTGATGCTGGATTCAATAGCATTCAGGGTGAAATTCCTTCCAATTTACCTCCCAATGCCACCCACATGTAAGAACCTTGTTTTCACTGATTTTCTTTCCCTCCTTCAATCATGTTATTGTTTCTGGTTTTTACTTTTTTATCTTTTCTTTTGCAATGCAGAAATTTGTCATTTAATAAAATCAGCCAGAACATCCCATCCTCCTTCACTTCTGTGAAATATCTCCGCTATCTGTAAGTTTCTTGTTGAATGAGAACTAGGTTTTGGTTTATGAATACAGGACAGATTTTCCTGAATCACATTCCAAATGTATGCAGGAATCTTAGTCACAATTCCCTATCTGGGCCTATTGGCAACATATTTACGGATCTGCTGAATCTAAAACAATTGTAAGATTTCAAACAACACTTTTGCTATGTAGATAAGTAGATGAAAACTTAGGTATCTATATGTAATTTGTTTGGTCTCGAGTTTTAGTACCACTTTTCCTTAGAATCATAATTTACCCATTGAATTTGACCCAAATTCATTGATTAAATATCTTTTCAGGGATCTATCTTACAACAATTTCAGTGGAGATTTGCCAGTCTCATTCAGTAATTTGACGAATCTTAAAATTCTGTAAGCATGATAATAGGCCTCTACTTTTTCTAATTATAAATGTAATTGTTCTACATTTGCCTCCTTTGTTAATACTTCTATAATTGCTCCGACAGTCATTTACAGAACAACCAATTCACCGGATTGGTTAGCTTCCTGGCTAAGCTCCCACTGTCTGAACTGTATGTCTCAAACTCAAGTGCGTTCCTAGCAAGTCTTTAAAGGTGTTTTATACTTTCTTATTCCAGTTCTGATTCAACTGCTCTGATTTGTCAGTAACATCCAAAACAACCGCTTCAGCGGTGTCGTCCCGGAGCTTTTTGAAAGCATTCCAAATCTCGGGTATGTGTTGCCCTTATATTCTTTTACATGCACATAATTTTTTTGGTGAATTTCACAACCTACTAATTGCTGTATTCCTTAACAGTATCGAGGGAAATGTGTTTGTGAGCGGGGTTGTGCATTCTCCTCCCCCTTATAACCCTTGGAATGAAAGTAATGCTCTAACAACCATGTCCAGTGCTGTCAAGAACTACTATACCTTTCTTGAAGCGTATATCCATAATCACATGTGGCTGGGAATAACTTCTATAGTTGGTGCAGTAGTATTGGTAGCAAGATGTGTTGTGGCCCTTGTTTCAATCCACATCCGTTTCTCACATAGACGTAAGCTTGAGAAATTGGAGATTATCCACCACACTTCACGTCGTCTTCCGATCAGTACACGAATCAGAGGTAGCATTTTCCCCCTCAAAACTCTATCTTCTAAATAAGAAACTAATTTATCTTTGAATAGGCTTCACTGTATAGACTTTGTTTTCCTTCATCCAACATTCATTCATAAAAGAAATTACGATGCGAAGGGTGTTTACCTCATTGCGGAAGATCAAACTTATATCTAATTCATCATGTTTCAGTACATGGCTGTCACGAAAAATGTCTAAACTTTTCAAACAATTTACGAAGCTTCAGTATATAGAAGATGAATGGTTCTTCCACCAACGAGTATTGAAACGTTTCCTATTCTTCCCCTTCTTTGATTTGGTTTTATTTTGCAGCACCAAGAGATAGCCTGGAGCAACGGTCCATCCGTTCATCTTCTGTGGACAGTCTAAGGCATATACCCTCTTTTCGTAATTGCAGAACAGATAGATTCTCTAGAATAAGAAGCCTTTCAAGGAGAAGCAGAGCACCAATGACTGCCAAGCTTTATACTGTTGCAGATCTGCGAGTTGCTACAAACAGCTTCGCAGAAGACAACCTTCTTGGAGAGGGCTCTCTTGGTTCTGTCTACAAAGGCGTGCTCCACGATGGTGAGGTATAACATTTCCTCTAACTTCTTCTTCAGAAAATTCAAATGACTCTATGAAACTTGGATTTCTGCCTAAGATACATGTGGATTTTGGCTTCCCAGATTTTTGCTGTAAAGAAAATCAATATGATGCCTCTGTCTTTCCATGAAGAAGTCGAATTCATAGAGCTAGTCAGGAACATGTCTCTTTTGAGGCATCCGAACATCCCAAGCCTTTTAGGCTATTGTATGGAGCACCAGCGGTACCTTCTGGTGTATGAGTATGCAGGGAATATAACGCTCGAAGACATCCTGCATTCGGCTCATGACAATGGTAGATATCTGTCCTGGAATGCCCGTGTATGGATTGCCCTTGATGTAGCACGGGCTTTGGAGTAAGTAAATGGTTACATAAACATGTCCCATGCCTTTTGACCTCGTATCTATGCCTGTGACTGAGCCATTTTCTCTTTCTGTGCTTTGTTCAGGTATTTGCACTTGACAATCTGGCCTCCTATTGCACATGGCAACATAAAGGCCACCAATGTCTTGCTCAATGATGATCTCAGGCCTCGTATCTGTGACTGTGGATTAGCTGTTCTGAGGCCCCTCACCTGCATTAAGGTTAAGTTACTTGTTTGGGTTTCTTTAGTTCCACGGCAAGGGATCCCACAGCCTTTTGGCAATCACAAACATGTCCACATCCTTTTTGCAATCACAAACATATCCATAACGAACTGAATTGCAATTATTAATACAGTGAAGTGAACAGAAATAATTTTTTTCCAATTTGTATTGAGGGACTAGTCTCCAAATTACAAATTTGTTTCTTTTAAATTGGGAGTT
This sequence comes from Magnolia changhungtana, assembly GCA_030180095.1. Lineage (NCBI taxonomy): Eukaryota > Viridiplantae > Streptophyta > Magnoliopsida > Magnoliales > Magnoliaceae > Magnolia > Magnolia changhungtana. Next base: position 6,176,253 of record JASAUF010000459.1, read on the forward strand.
GAAATGAACATCATCGAATCATCACGGGTTGTTTCACTTGTGCACCGAAACACAGACTATATATGAGCTTTTCTATGAGCCCATACATACATGCTGACCTTACCCACCATTCTGGATGACCTGGCCTAAATATTAGGCTGGTCCACTGATAAGATGGGTCAACATGAAAGCCGTGTAAGCTTTAAAAAAGATTGCCCTTGTCAACATTCAACGCACCCATCTCATGAGTGGGCAGGCCTACCTAGTCTTTGGGCTGGGTCATGTTAGACGTTGCCCTTGCCCCACCTGATGCACCGCTAGAACGTCCCAAACAATAAGCATGTGGACACATGTGGCTACATGCAGAAATTCGTGTGGGTTGAGCAAAAAGCTCTACTACATTCATCTTTAGTCGAACTTGATTGTTTTCTTGTCCCGACAACAGCCTTCTGAACTGCCTACTGGTGGCATGGGTTACAATGCTCCGGAATATGTCATGCTAGGAATCAATAAGACTAAGAGTGATGTCTATGGGTTTGGAGTTTTGCTGATGGAGCTGTTAACTGGGCTGAAACCTTTTGACAGGTCTGCCATCTCACCCTTGTATGGTATAAGCATTTCACAGATAGTCTCATATGGTATCTAGTAAATGACGTCCTGTTGCTGATGGGGTTTTAATTTTTTTTCTTTTTTCTTTTGTTCCCATGTCTTAAAATAGTTCAAGGGCAAGAGAGAAGCGTAATCTAATTAAATGGGCTTCAACGCGGCTTTACAATTTCAATTATTTGGAAGAGATGGTTGATCCGGCCATCAGAGGCAGCTACTCTGCCTTGGCTCTGTCCCGGTACGCTGAAGCCATTACACTCTGCACTCAGGTATGGTTGAATTATCTTATGCATAGCAAATCAAAATGAAAAAGAAAAGGTTTAGGCTAATTATGAAGAAGTGTTCTTTTCAAAACGAACTGATTTGGTTCATTGGAAATAATCCAATTCTGCACTATGCTTGTATGTGAGAGCAATCACATGAATTACATTAGAGTCTCTGTAGAATTATCACTTTTAATTTTTACCCATTCACATTAGTCCTGCTTTGCTCGATGTTAGGAGCCTTGAATCCAACTTGAAAACTGATTCTGTGGGTCATGGTTGGCAACTTGGAATGTAATTCTGGGTCTTGGGTACTTGGAATTCTTTCCCTGTGAACGTGCAATAAAGCTCATGTACACGGCACACATGTGCCAGCATGTCACATAGGTGCAACATCCAATCCACAATCCATCCATCAGAGGTTGGTCTGACCTTGTACCTGTTTTCCCAAAAATAAATACGGTCCTGTAGCATGTGGGTCTCAACATTGGCAACAGGTGGATGGTTAGATAACTTCAGCCAAGTTGTTCAGAGCCGTTGCAAACTGTGGCCCACCTGACCAGTAGATGAACCTGATTCTGGGGCTAGGCATCAATAAGGTCGTGCTTTTCCGATGGATGGATTAAATTTTAGGCCTATTATCATGCCATTTTGGGGTTAGGCATCAACATGAAGTCTTAAAATAATTGGACGTCCATCCTCCGTGTTCTTCTATGTTTTAACGCATATGTGGGAATTATTCTCAACAGGTGGAACCGGAGGTCAGGCCTCCAATCTCTGAGATTGTGGAATTGCTGGCCTCTCTCACATAACAGACAAGCCACACAGCGGACAAGGTCGAGGTGGAATCAACTGGCACGCCTTTGAAGACTCCTCGTACCCACTTTGAATCTTACTACCATGACTAGCTACCATCATCATCGGCAGCAGTTCAGATAGCAGCAGCAGCAGCAGCATCATCAGTAGCAGCACCAGCATTATCTGATCTGAGTCTGGCAGATGTTTGTCGTTCGAGTGGGACCAATTTGGATTCCCGGTCGATATCTTTATGTTATTTTATTTTTATACATCTGTAAAGATGGGTTGTAATTTGAATTTATGGTTTATGTTCTGTATTTGTTTGTTGTTTTCAATTGAAATGTGGTTATGCATCTTCTGTTTTACTAGAGTGTAGACCGTTTATTTGAAGCTAGGACCCTTCATCTGTTAGGCCATAACTTGGAAGAGGCTGTCCCGGATTAGAGGTTGCAATTGAGGGTGAAACTCCAGTGTTATTTGGCCTGAATATTTGAGTTTGGATTGGGCTGGGTCAGACTTTGCCCAAACCCAGCATAGGCCTACCACAACAGACCAAAGCCTGAGCCCAGCATAGGCCTACCACAACAGACCCATTCAGCAGGGCCAGAAAATTGATAGATTCGAATGAAACCAACAGTCTATATTTTAGATGGATTTGTTGCTTTAGGATTGGAATAAGCAAGTTCGAAAGACAAGTGTACATATAAAGTCCGGTTGGGTCAGCATGGCCAGGGCTATGTCTGCTGAAATGATTTGAACCCAAGGTTGGCCCACAGGCTAAGAAAATGGATCCAAGCCCAGCCCAAAGCTGGGTTGGGCTCATTGGCCATGTGAGCAGCCTCGCCCATTGCCACCATTGGCTAGTTGAGTACCCGCAGCCTGAAGATAGATGGCCAACTAGTTAATTCTCCGTAATAACGCCCATGGTTGAAACCTTCCTAGGGCCACCGTGGTGTTTATTTACTATCCAACCTGTTCATGAGGTCACACAGACTTGGATAAAGGGATAGGACAAATATCAGCTTCATTTAAGACTTTTGCAGCACCAAGAAGTTTTTAACCGTAGGCATTCAATTCCCCCCACTATTTGCTGCCAAAACAGATGGACAATGTAGATAAATCACATATATATATATATATATATATATATATATATATATATATATATATATATATATATATATATATATATATATATATATGAAAAGGTTCTATATGGTCGATCTCATGGGAACTCCCCATGAAGTCGAGCTGTGTGGACACTACCATGATGTATGTCGAACATCTACCCCATCAGTCAGATGCACCATTCCATAGTGGACCTAGAACTTAAAAATCAAGTCAATCTATGACTTGTGTGGGCCACACCACATACAAAAGTTGAGAGGGGTTACCCTCCATTAAAACATTCATAATCATTTTTTGGGCCCACCAAGACGTGGTTCACAAATCTAGCCCATCCATTATGGGTGTCCTACTTGGATGAGGGGTCAGACCAAGTTTCAGACGCATCCAAATTTCAGGTGGGCCCCACCAGGTGCTTTTATATGTTTTAGGCATGTCTTCACGTGATTTTAGTTTGGATGTGGCCCACCTCCTTTTGGATTGAATTAATTTTTGAGGTGTCCCTTAATCTTGATAGGTCACACCTGATGAATAGTTTGGATGTCATATGCGCACTAAAGTGGTCTTACAAAGGTTTTGAGAGTTTCTATGTTAGGTGTCCCCCTCTCTCAACAGTTCCATATTATTCTCCATTGGAGAAATTTACCACTGTAGACACCACCTTTTATCCAACGGTTTTTATGAAGCAATACAAACTTAAGTTACCAACTTAGACTAGCACGTGTCGACAACGAATTTGAGGATGAAATTACCCCTCCTTTTCATTGATGTTGTGTTTCCTCTCCCTCCCTTCCCTGGCTCCATTTTTTAGAAAAAAACAAAAGAGACGAAAAATCCTGCACTACTTATGTTGCTTGGATCGCACCATCCTCTAGCTGGATCCCACCCTCTCTATTCATCAGCATTCTCTCATTTTTCTGAAAATGGTCTCTCCATAGAAGAAAGCACGCACCACAGGTATAATGTAGTATATTTACCTAAACGGTGTAAATTTTTTGTGGGCCATTGAACTGCTAGATGAAGCTCGCATCTTGGTTTTCGGTTCATCCATGTAAAAATCATCCTATGAACATGATGGATTACAAATAAAACATCATTGCGGGGGGCATAACAAGGTTTCTACGGTGGAACCACTGTTTCCTGTGGTATGATCCACTTGATATTTCAATATGCCACCATTTTGGCCTGAAACCCTTGCTTTAGATGGAAAAACGGATGAACATCGTGGATAGTCCACATACATTCAAGGCGGGCCCAACTCAGTTAACTCAGTACTATAAGAGCGTACTGAGCAAACTGTAAATCCAATTTGTGAGAGGTTTTGGTCCATTTGACCTACTTCTCGGTTCATGATTGGTGAAATTCTCCGAGCAATTCATAAATTTGATAGAGATATTATAAAAATATGATGGGGAACTTCCACAGATTCATGTAATGTAATGAAAAATTTTATGAACCGCTCGGTTGATTTCATTAATTGCTCGGTCAAATTCACCGAAGAGAATTTCATGAAAAGCTCGGTCAATTTCATTAACTGCTCGGTCAAATTCACCAAAGAGCAAATTGTTAGGCTAGTTCAATTACATTTAAAGTTCATTCCAATTCATGTTAGCTTCGCTAAATTTCATGTTCGCCTCGTTGAATTTCAAGTTAGCCTCACCCAATTTCAAGCTTGCATTGCTCAAATTCATGTTTCCCTTGCTCAATTTCTAGGTTGCCTCGCTCAATTTCTAGCTTACCTCACTCAATTTTTATCTTGCCTTGGTCAATTTTCACCTTGCCTCGCCCAATTTCTTGTTTGCCTCACTCAATTTCTAGTTTGCCTCGCTTAATTGCTAGGTTGCCTCATTGAATTTCTAGGTCGCCTCGCTAAATTCTTAGGCTCCCTCACTAAATTTCTAGGTCGTCTCGCTGAATTTCTAAGCTGCCTCACTGAATTTCTAGTTTCCCTCGCTCAAATCCTAGATTGCCTCGCTCAATTTCTACATTGCCTCGCTGAATTTATAAGTTCCGTCGCTCAATTTCTAGGTTGTCTCGTTCAATTTCTACATTGCCTCGTGCAATTTCTATGTTGCCTCGCTGAATTTTTAGGTTACCTCGCTCAATTTCTAGGTTACCTCATTGAATTTCTATAGGTTGTCTCGCTCAATTTATATGTTGCGTCGCGCAATTTCTAGGTTGCCTCGCTCAATTTCTAGGTTCCGTCGTGTAATTTCTAAATTGCCTCGCTCAATTTCTAGGTTTGTTCGCTCAATTTCTAGGTTGCCTCGCTCAATTTCTACGTTGCCTCGGGCAATTCCTAGGTTTCATTGCTGAATTTCTATGTTGCCTCGCTGAATTTCTAGGTTCCCTCGCTCAATTTCTAGCTTCCCTTGCTCAATTCCTAGGTTGCCTCATTCAATTCCTAGGTTGTCACGCTCACTTTATAGCTTCCCTCTCTCAATTTCTAGCTTCCCTCGGTCAATTCCTAGGTTGCCTTGCTCAATTTGTAGGTTGTCTCACTCAATTCCTAGGTTGCCTCAGTCAATTCCTAGGTTCCCTCGCTCAATTTCTAGCTTCCCTTGCTCAATTTCTAGGTTGCCTCGCTCAAATCATAGGTTGCTTCGCTGAATTTCTAGGTTCCATCGCTTAATTTCTAGCTTCCCTCGCTCAATTCCTAGGTTGCCTCGTTGAATTTCTACGTTGCCTCGCTCAATTCAAAAGACTTTTTTTTTTTTTACTGCATAAATATTATCTTCCAAAACCCCAGCCGAAGAATGAGGATAATCTCATTTGGCAACTCAATCCTTGCAGTCATAATTATGCTAATTCTGCTTAAAAATCTCTTCCGGTGATCAAGAGGACCCCCTTTTTCAGTAGATGAGATTAGGATGAAAGGTATTATCTCAACGCTTCTTTTCTCTGTCATGTTCTTAAAAATCGTTGAATCCAAAGCCCTTGGAGAAGAGAGACCTCTCTCCTGATAAAAAATGAGAGGGATCTCTCTTCTATATTATATCTATGAGAAAAGATATAGAGATCTTCTCTCTTCTATCTATTCCTTTATCTATGAGAGGATAGATACTCTATCAACAAAAGTTGTTCTCATCTTTATTGATGATTTAACTAGGGGTATATTTTCTTAAAAAAAAGAAAGATTCCCTATTCCACAAGCAATGACAAAAAGCCCAGCAAATGGAGGAGCAAGTGAAGGCAGTAAGAAAATGGCTGCAGCTTCAAAGCCGATGCAATTTCAAAGTCGTTGCTTGTTGCTAGCGCTCAATCCGTTGGTTGCCTTGCTGAATTTCTACGTTGCCTCACTGAATTTCTAGGTTCCCTCGCTCAATTTCTAGCTTCCCTCGCTCAATTCCTAGGTTGCCTTGCTGAATTTCTATGTTGCCTCACTTAATTCCTAGGTTCCCTCGCTGATCAATTTGTAGGTTGCCTCGTCAATTTTTAGCTTCCCTCGCTCAATTCCTAGGTTGCCTCGTTCAATTTATAGGTTGCCTCGCTGAATTTTTAAGTTCCATCTCTCAATTTCTAGCTTCCCTCACTTAATTTCTAGCTTCCTCTAGCTTCCCTTGCTCAATTCCTAGGTTTCCCCATTGAATTTCTATGTTGCCTCGCTCAATTTCTAGGTTGCCTTGCTCAATTTATAGGTTGCCTCGCTGAATTTCTAGGTTCCCTCGCTCAAATTCTAGCTTCCCTAGCTCAATTTCTAACTTCCCTCTCTCAATTCCTAGGTTGCCTCACTCAAATCCTAGGTTTCCTCACTGAATTTCTAGCTTCCCTCGCTCAATTCCTAGGCAGCCTCGTTGAATTTCTAGGTTCCTTTGCTCAATTTCTAGCTTCCATTGCTCAATTCCTAGGTTGCCTCGCTGAATTTCTACGTTGCCTCGCTCAATTCCTAGGTTGCCTCGCTAAATTTCTAGGTTCCCTCGCTCAATTTGTAGCTTCCCTCGCTCAATTTCTAGGTTCCCTCGCTTAATTCCTAGGTTCCCTCGGCTGCCTCACTCAAATTCTAGGTTGGCTTGCTAAATTCCTACGTTGCCTCGCTCAATTGCTAGGTTGCCTCGCTCAATTCCTAGGTTGCCTCGCTCAATTTATAGGTTGCCTTGCTCAATTTCTAGATTCCCTCGCTCAAATCCTAGGTTGCCTCGCTCCATTCCTAGGTTGCCTCACTCAATTTCTAGGTTCCCTCGCTCAATTTATAGCTTCCATTGCTCAAATCCTAGGTTGCCTCACTGAATTTCTAGGTTTCCTCACTCAATTTCTAGCTTCCCTCGCTCAATTCCTAGGACGCCTCACTCAATTCCTAGGTTGCCTCGCTCAATTTCTAGGTTCCCTCGTTCAATTTCTAGCTTCCCTCATTCAAATCTTAGGTTACCTCGCTGAATTCCTACGTTGCCTCGCTTAATTCCTACGTTCCCTCGCTCAATTCCTAGCTTCCCTTGCTCAATTCCTAGGTTGCCTCGCTCAATTTCTAAGTTCCTTTGCTCAATTTCTAGCATCCCTCTCTCAATTCCTAGGTTGCCTCGCTCAAATCCTAGGTTTCCTCGCTGAATTTCTAGGTTCCCTCATTCATTGTCTCAGTTCCCTCGCTGAATTTCTTGGTTGTCTCGCTCAATTTCTAGGTTTTTCGCTCAATTTCACCTTGCCTCGCTCAATTTTTTAGGTTGCCTCACTCAATTTCACCTTGCCTCGCTCAATTTTTTAGGTTGCCTCACTGAATTTCATCTTACCTCGCTAAATTTAATGTCTGCCTTGCTGAATTTCATGTTTCCCTCACTCATTTTCTAATTTGCCTCACTCAATTTTTAGTTTGCTTTGCTCAATTTCATCTGTGTTTAATTTTTTGCGTTATGATTATTTAAGTAGTGAAATTTTCTTTTAATATATTTTCCATTACATGTTTGTAGGTGACGATTCTTATTCTCAATTCCTAAACCCATCCTCTAAGTCTTCATTAAGATGGTGGTTCGACACGATGAAGGGTGGATTAGAGAAGCATGATACTTGACTAAGTCTATTCAAGCAATCCCCATTTTCCTTCTTATTGCACCTCTCATCCTTTCGATTTATAGGGCTCTATTTCACCTTCTTCTTGTAAGATATAAAGGTGATCTTATATTTGAGATACGAGGGAGACAGTTGCAATTCACGGAGATGGATTTCGCCCTCATAATGGGGCTTAAGATTGGGGAGCATACAATACCAAAAAAAGTCCCATCAGGAGTACATTAGTGGACAAATACTTCAAAGAATATCTAGTTTTTAAGAAGCATTTATTAGATGTGTTTAATAAATTAGTTGACACCAATAAGCATGAGAATGTTCCGAAGGTTGCTCTACTTATGTGTGTAGATGTTTTGTTAGGGGAACCGAACCAAAAACTATGTGTAACATGGATTATATGTACCTAGTAAACTCCATAGAGGATTTCTATAGCTATCCTTGGGGTAGTTGGCTTACAATACAATGTTGCAAGGGGTCGCAACTGCTGTGATGGCATCAGGTGAGGTTTGCTACAATGTATATTATTGTGTCTTTCCTTTGCAGGTAAGAACTCTTTCTTTATTCTACATAATTATATTCAATTGTGGATTTATATCCTCATGCAATCTCATTAAAATAGATATGGGCTGTAGAGAGAATACTGGCCCTACGAGAGTGTGTTATTTCATTTGTTCCCTCGCAAATTCCACGCTTCGAGGTTAGAAGGGTTGGAGGTACAACAAAATACATGCAATTTTTTAGAGTGAACCTGTAAGTATATGTATTTCTCCGCCGTTCACTATGCTTGATTTGACACTTACACTCCATATATTAACATCAGTCTGGGTTCTTTTGCAGACTATCTTAATAAAGAACTTGGAACCCACCCTACGAGAATGGGAAACGGACGTCGTTCGCTTGCTCTGTGATAGTTTCTAGGTGAGATATCATGAACGTTTAATTAAAATGGAATGTTGTTTAATTCATCGTTAAAAGTTTTCCAACTCTTATATGTGCATTAATACATTTTGTAGGTCATCGAAACCTAGGAATTGAGTGATGAGGGTAACGAGAGTGATGACGAGGGTGAGGAGGGATCAGCGGAAAGTGATGAAAATGGCGTACAGGGAGAGGGATTGGGGGGAAATATTGTGAAACCATCTCTTTTGATGGATGAATTTAGGGTTGGGATAGATGACTTGAAGAAGGAGAGAGAGGAGTTGAAGGAGGGATGAGCTGAGGAAAGAGAATGAAGAGTTAAGAAAGAGAGAAGAGAGGCTTTGTTAGTGCTATGATTTAATATTCCTTTGGTTGTCAAATTTTGTAGTGCCAAAACCTATATGTCTTATACTTCTTGTGTTTCTTATTTGTGACTACACACTGCTTCAAGACAATATCATGAATGAAGAATGTTTTCAAGACAAGATCATAAATGAAGAATGTTTGCAAGACATGTCATGGATGAAGTCTACAAGAATAAAAGACTTCAAGTTTGTTTGTAACAAGTTCAAGATTAGAAGACTTCATCAAGACAAGTCAAGAAAGTACTAAGCTCTAGAAAACCGTCAACTCGATTCAAGCTTCTCCTTCAAGATCATCTGAGAATACAGACCTTCAAGACTTCAATGTTCATCTCACTTCAAGGTTTGTTTGACCTTAGATTGACATTAGGTTGGTCTGTATAATAGGTCATTCTGGATACATAATCCGAATATTTTAATATGCTTGTTATGACTGTTCTAAGACCAGTCCTAGAAATCTTACGACCAGTCTTAGCTTTGCTTCGACCAGTCTCAGGTTTCTCAGGACCAGTCCTAGGTTGTTATAGATTTTCAAATTTTCCTGATTGTCCTTCGACCAGTCCTGGACTTGCTTCGACCAGTCCTGGGAAATTCTACGACTCATCCTTCGACCGGTCGTAGTTCTACAACTTGAACTCCAGCGACCTATCTAGGGTCCTACGACCAGTCGTAGGTGACACACGACTAGTTGTAGGTGGCCCACGACCGGTCATATGTTACCTAAGACCAGTAGTGGGAACAACTAATATAATCCCATGGAAATCTTTCAAAATCTTTGAAGCTACGACTGGTCCTAGGGATTCTAAGACCAATCGAAGATAAGATTTTTTCAGGCTATAAATAATGCACAAATTTCGAAGTTTTAGACATTCCATTCCATTCAATTCAAGCGATTTAAGGCTATACTCTGAGATAAGTTGTGATTATTTTTTTAAGCTACTGTGCATATTTAATATTCCTTTTGTTAGCATTATTCTATTGTGATTTTGATCCACATTCCAATCTCATTTAGAAAAGAGGAATTTGTGATATTCCTTCTTCTGGGATCAAATCAAATAGACCTTGCTCTTCTTGATTTAATCTAAAATCAATTAGACATAGAACCATTCTTCAAGTGAGTATTAGACATTGAACGACGTATCATACATCTACTCCGATTGGTTCTACTGGGCTACTTCAAAAGGAGATCCAGGTATTTTACTTTGTAATTTACTTTCTCTGGTTTTGTTTGAGATTTGCCAGAAAAATCTCATTGTATTGGTTATCTGAGGAGAGTCAGAAACTCAGATTATGGGGGTTTTTGGATTGATTAAGCCCGAGATAAAAAAGACACAATTGTGAAGGTTTTTGGTGAACCTGTGAAAACCTATTTTGAGAGTGCATGCTAATAGCCCCTGTGTGAGGATATTAGGAGTGGAGTAGTATTCTGTATGGCTGTTGGCTAACAGTTGGTGAACACACAGGTGAACCACTATATATCATTGTGTTGTGGATGTGCTTGATTTCTTTATTCATTTATTTCTTCAGTATTGTGGATTGCTTTTGTGGATAAATGTTATAATTTTCATTTCAAGCAAGTGTGGTTAAATGATGTAATAACTTAGGATTTATTTCTGTAAGTTATTCTTGATTTATTTTTCATATCATTTGTGATTTCTAGATTGTTCTAGAAATAAGGTTGTCCTACCATAAGCCATTAGTTTTTGGGGTAAGGTTGTCCTTAGAACTGATTCAGTATCATTTTCATATTTCATGTGCTTTGAGATTGTTATTATTTCAGCATTGTTATTTATATATTTTATTATTTCGCTGTTTTAAGTTTTATTTGGCATTGCCCTATTCACCCACCCTCTAGGGCATATAGCTAGGCCCTTTCAAGTGGTATCAGAGCCAAATAGCTCGTGCTTATTGCTTATTTATTGGATTTATTTCTTGAGCTAACGATCTAAGCTATATTAAGATGTCAAATTTTGATAGCCTATCTGTCACTAGGCCACCACCCTTTAATGGCACAAACTATGCCTATTGGAAAGTAAGGATGAGAATCTTTCTCAAATCCATGGATGAAAGTGTGTGGCTGGCCACAGTGAACGGATGAAAACTACCTATCACTGAAGTAATTGATGAAGATAGTTCAAAATCAATGAAAGTAATATCTTATGCCCTTTGGACCACACTTCAGAAAAGTGAGAGTAGTGCCAATGCAAAAGCACTAAATGCAATTACTTGTGCATTGTCACCAGATGAATTCAAAAGAATCATCTCGTGTGAAAATGCTAAACAAGCATGGGATCTTTTAGAAATGACACACAAGGGTACATCAATTGTCAAGAAATCTAAAATCCAACTCCTCACAACTAAAGTTGAAGAAATTCATATGGAGGAGAATGAAATGTTTATGGACTTCTACACTAGATTGAATGACATTATAAACTTAATGTGGGGTCTTGGTGATAGAATCCCAGAAAGTAAAGTGTGTGCAAAGATACTACGCTCACTTCCTGAACGGTTCAATTCGAAAGTAACCGCGATTCAGGAACTTCGTGATACGGATAACATGAGGGTTGAGGAACTAGTTGGTTCTTTACAGACCTACGAATTGAACTTTAAAGCTCCAAAAGGAAAATCAATTGCTCTCAAATCATCTAAAAATATTTCACAAGAGAGCACTTCAAACTTTGAAAATTCCGAAGATGATGTGGCACTTTTTGTAAAAAGGTTTTATAAAATTTTCAAAAATAAAAAAAAAGTAGATTTTCAAAAATCAAACGATAAGAGACAATCTAAACCTAGAGCTTGAAAATATTTAAAAGATAGTCAATGTTACAACTGTCAAGAGTATGGGCACTTGGCTAACAAATGTCCTAAAAAGGACAAATCAAAAAGGAAGAGTATGTTAGCTACTTGGGATGAATCATCTGATTCGGAATCCTCTTCGAAATCAGAAGATTCTGAAAACGAGTCGGGAGATGATATTAAAGCCCTTATGACTCTAGCCAAAGTCACTTTTTCAGATTATGATGAAGTAACTAGCGAAGAGAATCTGAATAGTGATTGCGACAATGAAGATGATCTTCAGGATGCATACAATGCCCTTTATAAGGAGAGTTGTAAAATTGCTGTCAAGCTTAAATTACAAAAGGAAAAATTTTCTAAACTTAAAGAAGATTATGAGTCTCTTGTTTTAGAAAAATCTCATATTTCTGATTTTTTTGAAAAGACCAAATGTGATTTAAAAATCAAAACCTCCCAAGTTGATGATTTGAAATCCGAGAACGAGAAACTCAAAAATGAAGTAGCTTCTCTTTTGAGTTTAAAAAACACTTGGAGATATGCCCAAGGTGATCCTAAATTAGAAAAATTGTTATCCGGATCAAGAAAATGTGGCGATCGATTCGGGTTGGGCTATGATAAGAATACCTCTCCTAAACAAAAGAATACTGCTCCTAAGTTTGTGAAAGGAGAGTCTTCGAACTCAAAAGCAAAGAATACTTATCAAGGTCTTCCAAAAAATTCAAGGACCCTTCAAAAACCTAAAAATAGCCATGCCAACTTCAATCTTCAAAACCGAAATCCTTTGGTTGAAAAGATTATTGATCTTCTCAAGGAGCTATTGAAATTTAACTCTATAGGTCATTCATATAACAACAGACAGAAAAAGTCCAACTACACTCCTAAACCCAAAACAGTACTGAAATGGGTTCCTAAAGTTGGCTGCTTGGTTGCCCACACTGCTTTCAAAGCTACAAGCCATTCAATGTGGTACTTAGACAGTGGTCTCCAGGCATATGACAGGCGACAAAGCTTTATTCACCGATCTAAAAGATAGGACTGATGGGTAGTCACTTTTGGTGATGGAAGCAATTGCAAAATCATTGGCCAAGGTATGGTTCAGCTTTATAACCTTCCCTTATTTAAAAATGTATTGTATGTTGAGGGCTTGAAACACAACCTACTGAGTATATCTCAGATATGCGACAACAACCATAATGTAAAGTTTTCTAATCAAGGTTGTGAGATTGTTAATAAAGAGGGTTCTGTTATATTAACTGGTCGCAGAACTTCTGAAAACTGCTACATCGTTAGTGATGCAAGCTCATCTACTCAATCGTGTTATATGGTCTATACTGATGAGATTGAATTATGGCATAAACGCCTTGGACATGTACACTACCGGAACTTGTTTAGATTGAGCAAAAGAGAACTTATAAGAGGTCTACCCAAATTATAAAAAGTAGACAAAATATGTGGTGAATGCCAGTTGGGCAAACAGATTAGGAGCTCTCACAAGAAAGTGAACTCCAATACCACATCTAGACCTCTCGAGCTTCTCCACATAGATCTCATTGGACCAACCAAAACGGAGAGTCGAGGTGGCAAAAAATACATCTTGGTTATCGTAGATGACTTTACTAGATTCACTTGGGTATCATTCTTAAAAGACAAATCTGAAACCCTAGATGAAGTAAAGAAGATCATCAAACGAATCCAAAATAAAAAAGGTTCTCAAGTTTATAAGATCCGTAGTCATCATGGATCTGAATTCGAAAATAGTAGTTTTGAGAAATTCTGTAGCGATCAGGGAATATCACATGAATTCTCTGCGCCCAAAACTCCTCAACAAAATGGTATAGTTGAGAGAAAAAATAGAGTGCTTCAGGATATGGCTAATGTCATGTTAAATAGTATGAAGCTCTCCAGAAATCTTTGGGTTGAAGCAATTAATACTGCCTGCTACATTATTAATCGTGTTTATACTAGTAAATCTGAAAATAAGACTGCTTATGAGTTATGGTTCGAAAAGAAACCTACTGTCAAATACTTTTGAATTTTTGGCAGTAAGTGTTACATTTTACGAGATCATGAAAATTTGGAAAAATTTGATACGAAGAGTGATGAAGGTATTTTCCTTGGATATTCCTTAAACAGTCGAGCCTATAGGGTTCTAAATAAAAGAACAGGTGTGATTCAAGAGTCCATCAATGTGGTCATTGATGATCATTTGAATACACTTGCTCCGAGTTAGATTTTGATGAAATTCTTATAATCGACAATCAAGATACCTCTTCAACTAAATCTGAACCTAGGACTGTCAAAGATCATCCAACCAATCAAATCCTTGGAAACCCTCTCACTGGAGTTCGTACATGCAAATAATTTGAAAACATATGTAATTATGTTTGTTTTACATCCCAAATAGAACCGGTCAATGTAGAAGAAGCTCTTTCTTACGAAAATTGGATAGTAGCTATGCAGGATGAACTTAATCAATTTGTTTGTAATGATGTCTGGTATCTCATTCCTAGACCTAAAGATAAACACATTATTGGAACAAAATGGATCTTTAAAAATAAGCCTGATGAACTTGAAAATATTATACGAAATAAGGCTAGACTGGTTGTACAAGGGTACACTCTGATTGAAGGCATCGATTACGATGAAACCTTTGCTCCAGTCGCTCGCCTTGAATCTATCAGACTTTTTATTTTCATCGCTTGCTTTAGAAAGTTTAAAATTTATCAGATGGATGTAAAGAGTGCCTTCTTAAATGGTGATTTACATGAAGAAGTTTATGTAGAATAACCCTCAGGGTTTGAAGAGCCCAAGCTTTCTGATAATGTATTTCGTCTCAAAAAGTCTCTTTATGGTCTGAAACAAGCGCCCAGGGCATGGTATGAAAAATTGACTAAATTCTTACTTAGTCATAGTTTTCAAATGGGAAGTGTCGATAAGACGCTATTTGTTAAGAAACATAATAATGAGATTTTAATGGTTCAAATCTATGTAGACGATATTATTTATGGATCAACTTGTTCTAACATGTCTATTGAGTTTGCAAAGTTGATGAAATCAAGATTCGAAATGAGCATGGTTGGTGAACTAAATTACTTCCTAGGGTTACAAGTAAAACAACAACCTGATGGAATCTTCATTTCTCAAACCAAGTATGCTACAAACTTGGTTAAAAGGTTTGGATTTGAGAATGGTAAAAAATTTGATACTCCTATGAGTACAACCTTGAGACTCTCAAAAGACTCTACATGTAAAGATGTAGATCCTAAGCTATATCGTAGTATGATTGGTAGTTTATTATATCTAACTGCTAGTAGACCTGATATCGCTTTTAGAGTTAGTATTTGTGCGAGGTATCAGTCTAATCCTAAAGATTCACATCTCACTGCTGTCAAACGGATTATTAGATATGTTGCAAGTACAACTAATTTGGGTCTTTGGTATCCTTTTGATACTAATGTTAAATTAGCTGGGTATTCAGATGATGATTGTGCTGGTAATATTAATGATAAAAAAATCAACCAGTGGTGGTTGTTTTTACATTGGAAACTGTTTGATTTCTTAGTTTAGCAAGAAGCAAAGCTCAATATCGCTTTCCACTGCTGAGGCTAAGTATATCGCAGCAGGATATGCATGTACTCAACTCGTATGGATGAAACGTATGTTAAGTGATTATGGAATTAATCAAGATTCAATGATCTTACATTGTGATAATTCCAGTGCTATCAATATTTCTAAAAATCCAATTCAGCATTCACGTACTAAGCATATTGACATTAGGTATCATTACATTCGTGAATTAGTTGAAGAAAAAACTATCTCTTTGGAATATATTCCAACCGATGTCCAACTTGCTGATATATTTACTAAACCACTCGACAAAAGCAGGTTTACTAAAATGAAATTTAATCTTGGTATGTGCGTTTTAAATTGAATATACTTGTCTTCATGTATCATAGTATACAATATTTTGAATTTTTATAAATTTTAATATTTGTATAAAAATATTTATTTTTGTCAATGCTCGACCGATCGTAGACTGCACTCGACCGGTCGTGAAGATCGTGAGCATCTTATAATTTGAGAAATATCACTTTCTTCTTCATTTCCTCTTCTTCCTTCGACGAGTTGTGGCTCGACTAGTCTTGAGATTTCGTGATTTTCTTCAAGATAAGTCGTTTTTCTTTATTTTTATTGAAGATTTATGCTTTCTATGCTTTGATTTGTTTATTCCATAAGCTAGATCTCATCTTTTGTTGATTTTTTAGGGTTTTCTCTTTAAAATTCTGATCTAGAGAAACCCACCACTTCTAGTGTTCTTTTTTGCTTGCTCCTTGGTAAATCTTGTTGAAAATGGATGTTAAAGGGAAAAGGAAAACATCCCATGGTCCATCTTCATCTAGATCTACATCTATAACAAAACGGCACCTTCGGTCACCCGAAGATGATCCTAATGATGTACGGGATTTACGTAGTCGTAAAGTTATTGTTGAGCGTCCTGTAAGTCTCAATCACAATGAACAATTTGGGATTGCCCCTCTCCTTGAATCTGTTGGCTGGGCTAACATTTTGTTTTGGGGTGGGCCTGCATACCAGTCCATTGTACAATCTATGGTTGCATGTATCTCTGATTTTTTCCTTGATAATTTAACGTTCTCAATTGCTACTAGAGAAGAAAAATTTCTAATAGATCGACATTTGATATCAGGTATTATGGATATACCTGTCAAGGATGAAGGTATTCCGATTCATACATTATATGACAAACCATCAGAATCAGAAAAACAAATGTTGACAAGAGATTTATGCAATATGGAAGTACAATGGACGCACAAAGGAAATGCGCTCCCCTCAAAATTTTTATTACCCAGATACAGAGTTTTGCACCGGATCTTCATTTCAAACTTGTATCCTCGGTCCGGCAATAAAACTGAGTTGACTGCCTTCATGGTTCGGGTATTGCACTCTGTTGTATCCAGCATTGTCGTCTGTTTACCTTCTTTGATATGTGATTTTATCATTCAGTTTCGTCTTCATCCGGGTCATAGTGATATTTCATTTGGCTATCTTATGACTTGTTTAGCCACAAATATGCTTGTTGCTTTACTTGAGAATGAGGCACCAATTCATCATATTTTATTCAATAATACTAATTTTAAATAAGATGAAGTTGGATTTGCTTCCTGGTCAATTCTATGAAGGTGGTGGTGAAGGTCTTTCAAGCAGAAATGAAGGGGAAGGAAGCGGTGATCTTCCTCCACAGGTTGATATAAATATGGATGATATATTTGAAGAAATTGAAACTGACTCCCAAAATGATTCTGCTTACGACCCCTCTTCTAGTTATGATGCACGTCTAAGTGCATTGGAGGAGAAGGTTGATAACCTGAGTGTAGCCCATGATATGTAATTTAAATATATGCGAAAATATCTTCGTCGCATTAATAGGGGCTTACTTCAGATTGATCCAACCATCCCTGCTCCTTCATCTGGATCTTATTAGGTGGATTATCTTTTTTTATTTATTTAATATGATGGATTCTGTATTATTATTACGGTTGATGACTTTGGTTGTATGTGTAAGACCCGTATCCTAGTTCGTACTGTTCCGAAAGCTTCCGCGATCCTTCCGGTCAAATTCCGGCAATCCTCGACCTAAAGCCAATTTGCGCACGATCCTAAAACTAGACTTCCATGCCAAAGTCGGCTCGACCCGAAACCTATACCTTAGCGACCGCGCCGTCGCCGCGGTTCCAACGTCGCGTCTCGCGCGCCGAGACGATACCCAGGCCTGGAGATGTGGGCCCGCGTTCAGTTCGAGGAAACGCCGTGCATTGCAATTACGAGAGAATCTCTACGAAACGTCAAATCAATCAATCAAATCAAATATCAAGTACAACACCTATCCCCAAGTACAACTACCCTCCCCAAAAGTCAACTTCCTCTTACAACAAAGTACATCACTCCCATCACTCATCCCATCACTCTCTCTCTCTTTCAATCCCTCTCTCTCATCTCTCTCTTTCATTCTCTCTCACTTCTTCATTAATCCAAGCAACCCATGAGACTCCAACGTCCAAGAAAGCTCCATGGATAGAGCTTGTGTGGCCCACCTTCCTACCTCCCATCTCCACCGTCCAATGATCATCTCCACCGTTGGAAAGCATCCCTCGGAGCTTTAGGATGCATTGATGGAAGAAGAGGTCCAAGAACATCAAAGGTGGGTGAATCTTCATTGTTTGTGGGTGTATTTTTTTTAGTTGATTTGTGGATTTAGGGCCCACATGGTGGGACCCATCTTGATGTATGTATTGTATGGAGGGGCCCATAGTGGCGGGGACCCTCCTCCATCCGTCCCTCTCTCTTTCTCTCTTTCTCTCTTCCTTCCTTTCTCTAATTTGTTTATGAATGGCCCACCTGATGCGTGTGATATATCCACGCCACCCATCACGTTGGGCCCACTTTGATGAGTGTGGTGCGTCCACACCGTCCAGCAGCTTGGACGGTGAGACCCTCCGTGGTACGTGTATGTACCGTTCATCCACGGTAGAGCCCACTGTGATGCGGATTTCATCCACGACGTGCGTCTGTTTTGCTGCAGCAGCTTGAAGGTCTGACCCTGAGGTATGTGTTATACTCCAAACCGTCCATTCATGTGGGCTCCAGCTTGATGAATGGACTGGATCCACACCATCCATGTGTATGTGATGGTGGGCCCTGACGTATGTGAGCCACACGGTGATGTATATGCTTACATCCATCCATCCATCTATGGCCCCCAATCGTTGCACGTGTGCAACCTCCAGACCGTCCGTCATTAGCTTCTGGACGTGGACGATGGTATAAATACTATAGATGTATATATATTGTTATTTATTTTTGTAATATCATATCATGTGGGCCCACCTTAATCTCCACGTGGGACCCACCTGGATGCATCTTTCATCCACACCGTTAGTCTCTTGATGCATGTATTCTATATTCATGCCATCTGTCCACCTCAGGGTGTAGGGCCCACCTTGATGTATATATCCTGTGTCCACACCGTCCATTACTGGACGGTGCTAGTGGAGTCAACCGTGGTGTATCTATTACCCTGCCGTCCAGCAGCTGTTGAACGGTGGGTGCCTACCGTGATGTGTGCTGGATGCACACCTGTGGAGCCCCACACGTGATGTGCGTGCCTCAGCCACCGCCGTCCACACGTGGACGTGGGGTCCACACATGATGTATGTGTTTTATTTCCTCATCGTCCAGTGATCTGGACGGTGGAAACCACCTTGAGGTATTTATTCTAAATCCTCTCCGTCCATCTGATTGAACGAACAGCCACAGCCGCTGAACGCCAACAAGTTCTGTGGTCCCCACCTCTGATGTAGGCATCGTACATCTAAACAGTCCATTCGTTTGATGCTTGTAGGGTCACTTGGATGAGCATCCATCTGGACCGTCCCACCTTAATCTCCACGCGGGACCCACCTTAAATGCATGTGACGTACTCGTACCGTCCAGCGTCCAAGGACGCTGGACGTGTTACAGTAAAGTAGGTGCTGACAGTGGAGGTGTCCTATCCAGCTATCAGATAAGGAAAAAAAAAAAAAAATATATATATATATATATATATATATATATATATATATATATATATATATATATATATAATGGAGATGGTCATCACCTTTTCACGTGAGCACCAATATTACCTTTCACACGTGTATGTATATTGAATATATATATATACCTTGAAATACCATAGGCCCAATTTTCACCTCGGTGGGCCATGGCAAAAGGAAACCCACCTTGATTTTATTTCTATTTTGTAGTTTTGTATCAGCCGCTGAAATGGGCCTACACAAGGGGTGCATCAGGACTCCACCCTGATGACATTGTGTTGCTCCGTTGAATCCATTTGCTGGTGGTGACCATCTCCATATATATATATATATATTATAATAATAATAATAAAGGTAATGGTATTATCATATGATAATACCATTACCTTTATTATTATTATAATATATATATATATATATATATATATATATATATAATGGTGGCCCTACGAGGAACCCACCGTGATTTATGTATTTTGTATTCTCTATATAAGGCACACATGTGAGGACTCCACCCTGATGCATTGTGTTATCCTGGCCGTTCATCCATTTGCTGGTGGGGCCCCCATTATGCTTTGTATCCACGCCAACCACCCATCTCTGGGCCTTATCATGAGGTATGTGTTAAATCCATACCATCCATCTCATGGATGTGGTACCCACCTTGGTTTATATAAGGCCCAAGTGTTTGAGGCCCACTTTGATGTGTACTTGTGGCCGTTGTTGAGGCCCACCTTGATGTGTATTTATGGCCATTGTTGAGGCCCACCTTGATGTGTACTTGTGGCCGTTGTTGAGGCCCACCTGGATGCGTACTTGTGGCCACTGTTGAGGCCCACTTTGATGTGTACTTGTGGCCGCTGTTGAGGCCCACTTTGATGTGTACTTGTGGCCGTTGTTGAGGCCCACCTTGATGTGTATTTATGGCCATTGTTGAGGCCCACTTTGATGTGTACTTGTGGTCGTTGTTGAGGCCCACCTTGATGTGTATTTATGGCCGTTGTTGAGGCCCACCTGGATGAGTATTTGTGGCCATTGTTGAGGCCCACCTGTTATGTATTTAGGGCCCATGCGATGGGGCCCATCTGAATGTATTTGAGACCGTTGTTGAGGCCCACCTGGATATGAATGTAGGGCCCATGTTATGAGACCCATTTGACGTATTGGAGGCCCATGGGTCGAGGCCCAATGGGATGTACATAAGGCCCATTGAAGGTGATTCCACCGTGGTTTATGTGTTGACCTTTATGGCGGGCCATGACTTGTGAGCAATGTTGGTTTGACGTCCACATTGTAAGTATAATGTTGGTTAAATGTCCGCATTACGACTGTCCCTAGGGCTATTGGTAGGCCCATATGTGTTATGTGTAGGCCGTTTAGGCCCATCTGCGTTGTAAGAATAGTTCATCACTTTATAACATGCTTAGTGTAGCTCCATAATTCATGCCCATACGCATCATATGTATGCTTGATATGAGGAATGTTTGGTTATAACATGAGCCGTTGGGCCGAGACATTTACGGGACTCCATATGAGACGGAGTACCCGACATGAGCGCATGGTACGCGCGAGATTGTTGCATGTTTGTACAGTGTGATTCATGCATCTCGCATACATGTTACTTGATCATTGTACGCCCTAGCGACATCAGGGCCGTGGCCTCCACATGCATATCGTGGATGGCCAGACGGGACACCGGAAATGTTTGGTTCTAGCATACGGGCGCCATAGATGTCTCTGGGTGAAAATTCCTGAACCTCCGTGGCCAGGAGATGACTCCAAAGTCGAGACCGAGTGGATATATGAGCGCACGAGGGCCGAATACCAGGAGGCCGCGTCTCCCACTGTGTTGTGGTCGGTTGGGAAGGGGTGTGACCTTACCCGCCTGAGTGAGGGGGCAATATCTAGGTTAAGTTTGACCAGCTTGAGGAATGGGTCCGCTATCGACGAGCCGGGCCCGATATTGGTAGGCGGATAGTGAGGTCTCTTCCACTTACCCAGTTGTGCGCTCGGATAGGGGCGGCAAGCTGGCGTAGAGTGTAATAGACCCTGGTGATGATCCCAGAGATGAACCGTACTGATATGTGGACTTATTGAGCAGGAGTTGCATACTCATTCATTCATTCCTTCACTATTCACTCAGGCTGGTGGTGCGCAACTATTTGTTACGTGTACCTTCGCATGGCTAGGATTTCGGTTGGGCGCGCGACTAACCTGAGATCAGGAGTTTACCACATTGAGTTTGACTATCCAAATTTAGGTATGGGACCGGTTTGGATAGAAGGCCCTTGTGATGAACCCCATACCGCGATACTACTGCGTACTATCATCCCGACTTCACACTCCAGCATGATCATTCTATTCGTACCGCACATCGCATTACATCTACTGCATATGACATTCCAGGTTACTATGTTTATGCGTTTATACAGTATACATATGACTGACGGTATTCGTGCACTCATTAGGAATTGTGTACTGCATCGCATCCTTGGCATCTGATGTTTGGCTCTTTATGATTCTTCATTTGCATATATGTCTTAAATGTGTATTCTGATATTGTATGATTTATGGGCTTGCTAGTATTACTGCTTACTTTGATTACTCTGATATTACTTACTTGGTACTTACCTTGTGCACACACTTACACCACCCTCTAAGCTTTCTATAAGCTTATGCATGATAGATGCGTGCAGGTGATGTTAGGTTGCACATTGTTGAGCTTGGAGCGTACAACGGTCTTCTAGAGCTTGATTTTCGATTTATGTATTTCCCTTTCAGCGTTGTACTCAAATTATTATATTAGTGGATATGTGATGATGATGTTGCCTTTGTGAAATAGGTAAACTTGTGGTTATGCTTATTGCGAGTTAAATGTACAAAAAAAAATCCTCCTTGTAGGATCCCATGATTGGAATTTGGCGTATGGACGCTAGGAGCCGAGAATGGGGTACTACTGGAGGTCAAGTCAAGACCGACCGGTCGGTGATCTGGATTCCTGTGAATCCGATTACTGGGTTTGGGGCGTGACAGTATGTTTAGTTTTATTGTATATCCTTTATTTGGATTGATGACATTGAAGTGTTGTACTAATTTGATAATTAATCTTGACTCTTCATATGGCGTTCTCTTTTCTCCTTTGGCCTTCCCTTGTCATTTTGTGACAAAAAGGGGAGTAGTATGGAACGGGGGAGAAAGGGAGAGAGTAATTGAAGTAATTGAAAAAGAGAGAATATGGTTGATTGTTTCTACTCACTTAGGGGGAGTAGAGTATTTTTTATGGCTCTGATGGCTCATGATTCTTTCTTCATTTTACTCTTATATTAATAAATGTGTTTTGTCACAAATTTGATAAAGGGGGAGATTGTTAGTGCTATGATTTCATATCCCTTTGGTTGTCAAATTTTGTAGTGCCAAAACCTATATGTCTTGTACTTCTTGTGTTTCTTGTTTGTGACTACACACTGCTTTAAGACAAGATCATGAATGAAGAATGTTTTCAAGATAAGATCATACATGAAGAATGTTTGCAAGACATGTCATGGATGAAGTCTATAAGAATAGAAGACTTTAAGTTTGCTTCTAACAAGTTCAAGATTAGAAGACTTCATCAAGACAAGTCAAGAAAGTACCAAGCTCTAGAAAGCCGTCAACTCGATTCAAGCTTCTCCTTCAAGATCATCTGAGAATACAGACCTTCAAGACTTCAATGTTCATCTCACTTCAAGGTTTGTTTGACCTTAGATTGACATTAGGTTGGGCTGTATGATAGGTCATTCTGGATACATAATCCGAATATTTTAATATGCTTGTTATGATCGTTTAAGACCGGTCTAGAAATCTTAAGACCAGTCCTAGCTTTGCTTCGATCAGTCTTAAGTTTCTCAGGACCAGTCCTAGGTTTTTACAGATTTTCGGATTTTCCTGGTTGTCCTTCGACCAGTCCTGGACTTGCTTCGACCAGTCCTGGGAAGTTCTACGACTCATCCTTCGACCGGTCGTAGTTCTATGACTCGAACTCTAGCAACCTATCTAGGGTCCTACGACCAGTCGTAGGTGACACACGACCAGTCGTAGGTGGCCCACGACTGGTCATAGGTTACCTAAGACCAGTCGTGGGAACAACTAATATAATCCCGTGTAAATCTTTCAAAATCTTTGAAGCTACGACCGGTCCTAGGGATCCTAAGACCAGTCGAAGATGAGATTTTTTCAGGTTATAAATAATGCACGAATTTCAGAGTTTTAGACATTCCATTCCATTCAATTCAAGTGATTTAAGGCTATACTCTGAGATAAGTTGTGCTTATTTTTTTAAGATACTGTGCATATTTAATATTCCTTTTGTTAGCATTATTCTATTGTGATTTTGATCCACATTCCAATCTCATTTAGAAAAGAGGAATTTGTGATATTCCTTCTTCTGGGATCAAAATCAAATAGACCTTGCTCTTCTTGATTTAATCTAAAATCAATTAGACATAGAACCATTCTTTAAGTGAGTATTGGACATTGAACGACGTATCATACATCTACTCCGATTGGTTCTACTGGGCTACTTCAAAAGGAGATCCAGGTATTTTACTTTGTAATTTACTTTCTCTGGTTTTGTTTGAGATTTGCTAGAAAAATCTCATTGTATTGGTTATCTGAGGAGAGCCAGAAAACTCAGATTGTGGGGTTTTTGGATTGTGTAAGCCCGAGATAAAAAGACACAATTATGAAGGTTTTGGGTGAACCTGTGAAAACCTATTTTAAGAGTGCATGCTAATATCCCTGTGTGAGGATATTAGGAGTGGAGTAGCATTCGTACATGTGGTCATGGCTAACAGTTGGTGAACACACAGGCGAACCACTATATATCGTTGTGTTGTGGATGTGCTTGATTTCTTTATTCATTTATTCCTTCAGTATTGTGGATTGCTTTTGTGGATGAATGTTGTAATTTTCATTTCAAGCAAGTGTGGTTGAATGGTGTAATAACTTAGGATTTATTTCTGTAAGTTATTCTTGATTTATTTTCCATATCATTTGTGATTTCTAAATTGTTCTAGAAATAAGGTTGTCCTACTATAAGCCATTGGTTTTTGGTGTAAGGTTGTCCTTAGAACTGATTCAGTATCATTCTCATATTTCATGTGCTTTGAGATTGTTATTATTTTAGCATTGTTATTTATATCTTTTATTATTCCGCTGTTTTAAGTTTTATTTGGTATTGTCCTATTCACCCCCCCTCTAGGGCATATAGCTAGGCCCCTTCAAGGCTTGATGAGAGGGAAGCGTTGTTGAAAGAGAAGGAATTATTGAAGATGGAGAGAGAAGATCTAAACGAGAGAGCGTAGTTGAAGAAAGAGAAGGAATTGTTTTTCGGGGAGAAAGAAGAGTTGAATAGGCGGATGTGTGAGTTGTTGAGAGAAACTGAAAACTTAGTGAAAGAGAGGGAGGCCTTGAAGAGGGAGAAGGAATATTTCTATATACAGAGGGGATATTTTTTGACGGATGAGGACGACGAGCTGAAGAAGAAAGTGGAGGTAGAGGATATGGAAGAAAAAGAACATGGAAATGTGGAGGTGGAGGTGCAATCGTATGGTATGGCCGAGTGTAATCTATTGGATGAAGCACCCGTTTCTCCTCCCATCTATGTAAGGAGAACTGAAAGGGTAATGAAGCCATCCTATTATATGGTTTCTCCATTCTTGTCCCTATCTTTGATCGATATAACCCTGAATATCGTGAGACGACTTGAGGAAGCCGTAAACTTTCTTACATCTCCGATACCTACAGATGGATCCATTCAAGATGCTATCAACAAATGAGCTCAAAGAGCTAGAAAACTACTATGAAGCAAATAAGGAGATGACAACGGCTTTATAATTTAAGTCCTTATGGGTAATGTCACGTGGGTTGATAGCGTTGTAAGCATTCGTATGAGAGTGTCTATATACATTGACTTTCATATAGTTATGTCTTTTAATCGATTATTGCTAAATCATATTATTTTGTGGAATAGGCTATTGACAAATATGTTGACTTCCTAGAGGAAAGGCAGTCTGATTGTGCAAATTGCAATATCCAAGATTGCAAGTTCTGTCCCACCTATTTTACGGTAAATATTTACTTCGGATTATCACAAATCTATTTTTTTTATTAATTCGTGTTTTTTCTACTTATATTGATCTTTGATTATGTTTGTAATAGGCATGCCTTCAAACTAGTATGCCGACTCTAAAGACGTATCGGGACTCGAAGTCTGCTTCGGAATGTGCAAAGTTGGTAGGCAAGATGAACAATGTCATTGCAATTACCAAGCAGCGAGGTAAATCACACACCAAGGAGATTTGGTATAGTGAACGGGTAATGCATTCGTCACATAACATCAAGCTTGTTATAATGTGTTCTTTGATCATGTTTTTTTTTTTTTTTTTTTTTTTTTTTTTTTTTTTTTTTTTTTTTTTTTTTTTTACTGATAGCTTACTTCTTAAACATGGACAGGTTTATGTACCCGTCTACCATGATAACTCTTATTGGTTCTTGATGGTCCTATATCCAAGACAACGGGAGATCATTATTATTGATAGTTTAGTGTCAAATGCTCTCCTAAAGTATAAGCAGAAGATCAAATTGATGACGGAGGTGCTCTCGATTCTCTTCCATGCCACCGGAGACGTCACCGCGCTTGAAGGAAAGACATGGACCGCCAAAGAAGAGAAATATGTGCCAAAGCAATGCAATGGTTTTGACTGTAGCATATTTGTAATGAAATTCATCGATATACTGTGCAGCAGTCGCACCTTGGAGGGAACAGACATGCAAAAATTTACTATACATTGGAGGAAGTCGATAGCATATGATTGTTTGTCTGTAACCTATAAAATGATACTTGTCGTAGGCATGAGATGAAGAGAAAAATTTTGTGGAATGTTGTATTATATATAGTGTTGTATATACCTCGCACAATTTGTACTTCAGGAAAATTTATAATGAATTAAATTTCATAACGTGTAAATGTTTCCATCGCTCAACTTTAATGCTTGCTTTATTTAACTTTTAGTTTGCCCCGCCTAATTTCAAGTTTCCCTAGCACACCTTATACTTTCCCTCGCTCAATTCCTATGTTACTTTGCTCAATTTCTATGTTGCCTTGCTCAATTTGTAGGTTGCCTCGCTCAATTCCTAGCTTCCCTCGCTCAATTTATACGTTGCCTCGCTGGATTTCTAGCTTCCCTCGCTCAATTCCTAGGTTACCTCGCTCAATTCATAGGTTGTCTCGCTGAATATCTACGTTGCCTCGCTCAATTCCTAGGTTGCCTCGCTCAATTCCTAGGTTCCCTCGCTTAATTTCTAGCTTCCCTCTCTCAATTCCTACGTTCCCTCGCTCAATTCATAGGTTGCCTCGCTCAATTGCTAGGTTGCCTCGCTCAATTCTTAAGTTCCCTCACTCAATTTATATAATGCTCCACTGAATTGCTAGCTTCCCTCACTCAATTCCTAGGTTCCCTCACTCAATTTTTAGGTTACCTCGGTGAATTTCTAGCTTCCCTCACTCAATTCCTAGGTTATCTCGCTCAATTCATAGGTTCCCTCACTGAATTTCTAGTTTCCCTCGCTCAATTTCTAGCTTCCCTCGCTCAATTTCTAGCTTCACTCGCTCAATTCCTAGGTTGCCTCGCTCAATTTTTAGCTTGCCTCGCTGAATTTTTAGTTTCCCTCGCTCAATTCCTAGGTTACCTCGCTCAATTCCTAGGTTCCCTCACTTAATTTATATGTTGCCTCACTGAATTTCTAGTTTTCCTCGCTCAATTCCTAGGTTTCCTCGCTCAATTTATAGCTTCCCTTGCTCAACTCCTAGGTTCTCTCGCTCAATTTTTAGCTTGCCTCGATGAATTTCTAGCTTCCCTGGCTCAATTCCTAGGTTGCCTCACTCAATTCTTAGGTTCCCTCACTGAATTTCTAGCTTCCCTCGCTCAATTCGTAGGTTGCCTCACTCAATTTCTAGGTTGCCTCGCTCAAATCCTATGTTCTCTCACTCAATTTCTAGGTTGCCTTGCTCAAATCCTATGTTCCTTTATTAAATTTCTAGCTTCCCTCGCTCAATTCCTAGGTTTTTTTCTTATATATATATTGTAACGCCCTGAAAATTGGGGGTCGAGCAAAGCTCAGCTCCCGAGTTCCAACGCATCACTTATGCAACATAGATAATGATGATATGATGAGTGCATTGAAACATGAATGAGATTAGACCAAAACAGCATATCATACTCCAGAGACAGTTAAATTACGCCAGCGGAAGACTGTGATAGATATATAACATATATAAACTGTTGTAAGTCTCCAGAGTGTGAACATGTTACCAGGTTAAATATATCAATGTATACTCCAAAAATGAATAAAATGAATATACATGGGTGTTCCAAAAAGAGCAAACTAAAGTGTAATGACATCTAATCAACAACCCCGTAACCCCGTCGATCAGAAGATGGTCTACGTAGACCAGCATGATAGCTGTATAAAGGAGAAACCCTCTTTATCAACATGAAAGTCTAGCTCTGCTTCGCAAGCATCGCCATTATCTGAAACTCAAACAGGGTCTGGTTGGTGTGTACAACACCGTCCCGTAACGTGGGAGTGAGTGATCAACTTAGTGGAACAATAAAGCAGAGGTTAACATGTTATCAATTCGATCAAGCAGTAATGATAAAGCAATACATTAATCAAGTCCTAAGTACTCTTGTTAATGCAAGAATGATATAAATGATATGATGCATGCCCTCGCCTATGCTCCCTTAGCGAGTTCATCTTACGTTCGTGCATGACAACATTGCCTCAGTGCTTGACTTGCAACCCCCGAACGCACGCGTAATGCAGTGCATGCATATGATTACCAAGTTCTTATTAGTCATTTTCCTACAGCAGGATTGGAAAACTAAGGTATCGCCCTTATATCAATACCCAAATAATGATCCATTCTAGGGTCGTCAATCCTAGTAAATCTCATACAAAGTTACAGTTCTAGGTCACTACCACCAATGCCCTACCAACTGGCAGTCTATTTTCGAAGGCGCGTCACCGACCCGACTGGGGACCATAGCCAGACTGCGATGGGGTAGGCCTAGCTTATACTCTCGTTGCTACGGAAGGCTTGTCGCTTCAACGTAGTCTCAGAGTATGCTTGAGGTCACTACAAAGGGCTCGTCACCAATCAATGTAGGTTGACAGCTTGAATACAGTGTCCCATACCACTGTATTCAGCTCACGAGACTGGGTTGCTCATTGGTCACTACGGGAAGGCTCGTCACCCCAACGTAGGCCGACAGCTCGACCACCGTGTCCCATACCACCATGTCTAGCTATGAGTCTTAGCGGATCAAGGTACCAAGGTTAAACGAGATTTCATTGGTGAGTTTGGTACCTTAGGTTCAACAGTAGCGTCCATACATGGTGAACATACATCGGCACATCGGGTTACTTGATGGGCTCGACTAGCACGAGGGCACATTGCATCGATCGACATGAAGTGTATAAGCACTTCGTGTGGCCTAACCACTGCCGACGACTAACACACGACACGGGTTTGTCAAACACGTCCTATATGGCGAATGAATCTCAGCCACAACTTCAAGCCTATTGCCAACTGCCTGGACTATCACATAGCCCCAACCACATTCAAGTCCTATCCAGAAAGCATGTATAATAGTCTAAGCAGAATTAACAAAGCAATTCAAACATGTGAATAAGTATGTTATAAAACACACTATAAACATGAATATAAACACATACATTTCATAAGTAAGCGATTAACTCAAACAACTAACATGGAGGAAATCATATACATCTCTAAGGTAGTTGAGAATCCTATCTCAACACCTACCTAAAGCACTATCATTTAAGTACTTACTCTTACAAGCATTTTCACAAATACTTAGAATACACTCATTTAACATACATAACGTAAATTAGCCAAAACATGTATTTGGGCAAATCCTTTCACCAAGTAAGTATTATATACATATATAGCATATACATATAGTAATTTATCCTGGCAAACACACTTCCATAATTTATACGTATACGGTATTTTCTACAAATATACAGAATACACTAAACGCCATAATTTGCATACGTAACTGAATCGCAAAACAAACATCGCATTTTGCATGTACAATAACACCCAGATCATGAATCTATCATTATCTGACATTGAAAGCTTTGAAAACCTTAACCTATACGTCTAAAGTCCGCACCTTATGCCGTAGAAACGAGTAACGGACTCAGTTTAATCACCAAGTCAGTATCAACAGTAGAACGACAACCTACGACAAGAAATAGGTTAGCTATTTCATCACTTACACTAGTTGAATCTCTAGAACTGATTAGGGTTAGGATTTTTTGCCTGAAAACAGAATCAAAATCACCAGAAAAACGATATGGTAGTGATGGATTAACACGTAGAATAGCAGGGATCGATTCGCAGGAATGATTCCAACTTCTCTCTTACTTTCTCTCACTTTACTCTTTTCTCTCTCCTAGGGTTTTCTCAAATTCGGATGGGCTGAATGAGAGAGGGTTTAAGGTCCTTATATAGGCCTAAAACTGATGGAAATGGCCCCAGGACCAAGGTATACTTAGGTTATGTCCAAAGGGAGACTGTTTCAGCTCAACGGAGCGCTTCTGGAGCCCCCCCTTGAGCCAAAGGTCGAACTTAAGCTCCCTGACCATGGATCTAGGTCAAGTTAAGTTTTCAGTCCAGTCGTGTTCCTAGATCACACGTGGCGGACCAGTTTCAGTTAAATGGTCACCGGAACTCGATCAGGGTTACAAGTACACTGCCATGTGTATGAAATTTCTCCTGATCCGAGGGTGTATTTGAGTTAGATTCTGATGGTCTGATTGCTTATATCAGGCCCGTAAGTGACAAGTCTTAGATTACTTAAATTAGATTTAATTTATAAAAAAATTCACATTTTCTCACACACTTCACTCCAGGCTCAAGCGAATAGCCCTAGGACACAATTTGGATTTGATTTCCGAAATGGTTGTCAAGCCCAGCAAGGCGGTCCTAATTATATAATTTCGTATTATTCGGACTTTCGACGTGTGGTCTAAAATAGCGGTGAAGAACGCTTGAGTAGAAGTTGGAATAAGTCAATATGTCCTAGAGGGGGGGGGGGGGTGAATAGGATTTTTAAAAGATTTATAAGTTATTTAAAAATCCTATCACTCTAATCCTATTATGTACGCAATTCTCAGGATTACTTAAATTAACTCTACTGGCTTCCAAGCCTTGTAGAGGATCCAATCACAACCTACTTGTAAGATAAATAAGTTGCAGACAAGATTGTGAAGGATATGAATGTGTGTGTGTATAAGATGTGATCTCAGATAATCAGATATAAAGGCATGCTAGGAAATCACACAACTGGAAGACAATAATCATCTCAAACACAGTCATTTTTATAGTGGTTCAACTACTTGTCTACTCCACTCCCGGCCGTCGCACTCAACTCTTGAGTGTACTGGATTTCACTAAGGAGGTTTCTCAGAGTTCACCTTAAACCTAAGGTTTTAAATCAGGTTCACCTTCAACCTTTACAGAGGTTTTATGCTGTTCACCTCAAACCCA
Organism: Magnolia changhungtana; assembly: GCA_030180095.1. Taxonomy (NCBI): domain Eukaryota; kingdom Viridiplantae; phylum Streptophyta; class Magnoliopsida; order Magnoliales; family Magnoliaceae; genus Magnolia; species Magnolia changhungtana. The sequence goes on from JASAUF010000459.1 coordinate 6,207,325, forward strand.
GAGTTTTGCTGGTTCACTTCTAACCAAATATTTATGCTCTCTATAGAGTAAGAGTCCACACAACGCACGCGGATTTTAGACCACACAGGTCAAGGACCTACACAAGGACCTAACGGTTTATGCCCTACACAAGAGTAAGGGTCCACCCGTGCACCCACTACGTACACTCCCGCTGGAGGCCTCCTTGAGGACTTCAAAGGGTGAGAACTACTTAGGACCAAGACCTAGGAAGGAATGATGACAAGTGTCCTTTGGACTCTGGATACTTACAGATAAGTTGATGAGTCCCGTTAAGCGCAACGCCGAAGATCTCCTCCTTCTTATCAATGAAGAGTCTTCTGCTCCCTTGATCCGCAACGCAAGATGATATACCAATGCTTGGCTTCGGGTTGGGTTAAGGTTGAGATGGAATCCTACTCTCTAAAGATTTTCTTATAAGGAAGATAGAGTAGATCCTCTCTTATGCATTCAAGGCATCCCAGCACAAAGATTTGCCATTAAGGTAGTAGCTGGAGGATCCTGGAATGCAGAAGTTCACTCTCCAATCCACTCTATTTAATATCAATGGTAAGGGTGGATTGGAGGATGAACTCCCTTGAGAGAAAGGGCTTTGGGTATAAGATATAAGTTGAAACACTTAAAAGCTCTCTCTTCTTTCTCTCACAACAACAAAAGACAAGTCCTCTATAAATAGGTAAAAGGTTCCAACAGATATAAAACAGTCACATTTATGACAGAGTTCGATATCATCGAGCAAGTTTGATATCATCGAGCGTATACTCTCGATGGCATCGATGGTTCACTCGATGACTCGGACTCGATGTCATACGCTTTTGAAACTCTTTGCCAATTGGTCGATGAATCGAAGCTATAGTCGATGTCATCGGATTTCGAACTCCGATTCCATCGAAGATAGATTCGATCCATCAACACATGAAAAATGAGAGAGACTTGACTTTGAGATATTTCAGGTTTTCATGAATGATCGAGGGAATCATCGAGGTCATCGGAATTTGAATGTCGATGATATCGAGATCTGAGTTGAGGCATCGATAATTCCAGCAGATTCATCTTTGAACTTGCTGGACAGATTATGGCTTAGTTCGATGTAATCGATTAGGTGTCGATATCATCGATATTTGAATATCGATTAAATTAAAGGGCCCCCAATCATAGTTTAAAACATCTTGAAATAACTACTGTAAGAAATGCGCACCCACCATCGATATCATCGATGGACCTCCGATCTTATCAATATTTGATTTTAGATCATATCGGACGGTCATCGATATATCGATGAATTTTGAGATTTTCATTAAAAAACAGGGGCGCCGAAAATCTGCTTGTCGATCTTATCAAGTCACTCCTGATGGTCTCGAGATTTGAATATCGATGATATCGATATATCGATAATTCGTCCAAATATATTGTGAAGTTGCTAGACATATTTGTACTTATATCGATGATATCGATAGGTGCATCGATACATCGATAAATTCGTCCAGATGAGTTTTTAGTTGATGGACACTTTTAGTCCTCTTATCGATAATATCGTTAATGTATCGAGGACATCGACAGTGCAATCGATCATATCAAGGGTGCTCTGATAGAATCGACAGGGCGAGAAAAACTTAGAGATTTTTCTATTTTGAAAAAGTTTTCTCACCATAAAAACCCTATGATGTCTATCTTGTTTTAAGGGTTTTAATCACCTGGTGTTTTGGGACATGGGATGTGAGGCTATGATTTACCTATTGCGAGCTTCCCACACATCCGATTGAGTCAGACGCTTGAAATAATCTTCTTATCGAGTTCTGCAGCCAGTCTGACTCACCTCACACGTAACTTGACAAACCAGGGCACTAGCAGGTGCACTTTCATGGTCCAGATCCGATACGGAGTTTCAAGGTACTCCCGAGAGAAACTGGGTAATGAGATTGATCCTATATTTTAGGGTAACGTAGCATCAATGATTCTACAAGTTTTAGGTCTTGCAGATCGTATTTAAAGTGATTCAAGCGAATTTTATAGCTAATCTAGTTTAACACTTAGTTAAACTTGTCTAATTTCTAAAGGATTTGAGGTTTGAGAGGTTCAAAAGGGGTTAGGATCTACCACTTGCCTAAGGACATCTAACTCCAGGTTGGCAAAAATTTGGGGCGTTACAATCTACCACCTTTAAAAATAATTTCATCCCCGAAATTGCCTAAGGGTAGTAAGTAAAAATTTTATTATTTCTTTTGCCTAAGTTGTATTGACATCAAGTTTATATGCGTGGTAAGGTGTATACTATCAATGCTAATCTGGCTCATTTTAGTCTACCCTCCTTAAAAATTGTTTTGCCCTAAAATTGGCTAAGGCTCCTATTAAGTTCGTATGCAATGAGCACAGTTGTAGATACACTGACCCTGGCTATTGTAATTTAGTTTGTACCCATTGTTAGGCCAATTCTGTAATATAAATTGGTTTAACACTTAAACCCTAATTGCTTTCCTTTAAAGACTTCATTATTGACATTCTAAGGAAGATTTATATCCTATTTAATGACTTAACCTTACATATAACCTGGATCAATTTCTGTCGATTCTGGGCGAGTGGGGCGGGGGTCCACCACGCTTTTACTGCGCCACTCTGATCAAAGAGGTGTATTAGCTGACCTAACTAGATTGGGCTCATAATATTTACCCCCCTTAAAAATTATTTCTAGTCTCAAGGCTCAAGAATCTATGTCCTGATCCGTATATCGGAACAAGGTGTAATCTAGGACCTATCCTTGGCATGAAATGGGAAACGATCTCTCAATACATTGGTCTTCCTTTCATTGATGATGTGTGCTATGACATTGGTATCTATGGTTATAAAAAGGAGCTAAAAATAATGGGTGTTGAGGTTGATTCCCAGGGACGGGTGTGAGCTTGCGGCAAGATGCCTAATTCTACCAACGAAGGACTTTTATCACGGTCCCGACTTACCTTATTTAATCATGTCTCATTGAATACTGTAAGATAATCTACACATTATTAGTGCATAAGAAATGTGGACAAAATAGGTTAACGGGCATACTATCTTTCTAAGGCTATATGCACAATATGTATGCCCAAATGGTCTGTGATTCAGGACCTAATCTTTAACTCTCTATTGCCCATTTGAGAAATTTCTTAGGCCCAAGCAAAGTATCCCTATTGGCTATGTGTTCTTAATACTTCTCAAAAGCGAAGTAACAAACTTTTAGTTGTAAGTGGTTTGGCCAACACGGAAGGAAAGTTATGTAGTGGGTCCGAGCCGGATACATAGACCTTCTGCCTAGCTAGGACAGAAAATTGTCGTATCAGTTCTTAATCCCAGTTGATCCTAATCTTCTACTTGATCAGAGCATAGAGTTCAGTGGTAACTACCAGGATTGAGAATTCAATTCAAACTGCGAAGACCTCGCTTATATATAGTTCTCTACTCCGTGTTCCCGATTGTAATAATCCCTTGAGAAGACAATCCTAGGGGGTGTGTTGTTTTGATCTAACATTTAATCAGAGGAATATATAACTTTTCTCTAAGCGTGAATAGTTTCTAAGTTAAAACACATTTTCTAAGAGTTATTAAATAAGCCTATAAGTATTAGGGGGATTCAACGAAGGAATGAGATCTCTCTCCAACCTAATCAAGCCAACTAACTAAATCTATCTTTTAATTGTCTTAGTATAATCAATGTTTTACATTCATTAGTATAACCAACCAATAGTTGTAATCCAAGGTCTATGCTTATACGCTAGATGATTTTATACCCTTTCTAATCCAAAAAATTATTTATTGCTTAGGGTCAAACGTTGTCTGATTGGAATTGAGTTGCCCGAACTTGAATTTAACTGCACTCGAGCACTACACACATGCTCATACTAGCTAAGAAGGTCCTAGGGTTCACATTATTAATTTGGTAGATTCCTATACTACCAGATTTGTTTGCAAAATCGAGGAGTACCAACCTTAGGTCCAAAACTCTAAGGCCTATTTAGCTAGTGGTCTCAAGTTGTATTAGATGGGACTACATTACTAATCCCACCTCAGGATTGAGAATGACATGTTCGGTAGGAGGGTGGGATGGGATTAAAATTTATTTTTATAGGCTTTGGAAATGAGCCTTATGTTAGAAAGTGGGAGATGGGATTTTCACATCCCACGATGATGAATTTCTAAGTGTAATTGGAAAGAAAATCCCGGGATTTACTTTTAATTGTATACATTCCAAACATGGTATTGGAAAACATGGGATACACCCAATCCAGGGACAATACCTTACACATGCATTTATTGTTACTTTTACAATTCCATCCACCTTAATATCACCGAATGCAGTTGGCTGAACATGTGGAGGTTGTGAAGGTTACGGAACACGAATTTTTGTGGGAAAATGAAGAAAGAGGATGCGTAGTGGGTGCATACGAATTTGAGCCTCAAATGGGGGATTTAAGAGCTCAAATGAGAGAGAATAGAGAGGGTAGGCAGCAATGGAGATGGGTGTACAGCAGGGTGGTGGGCGTGGTGCACAAAAACGAAAGAGGGAGAGGTTGGATGGCCGATTTTTATGAAAAATCGGAAGTTTGAGAGAGAAAGGAAATCTTAGGAAGGCGGTTTGTGAAGGGAAGGTGGGTTTGGAAGGGTTTTAAACAAAAAACCCTGGATCAGTGGGCCACACTACCCCTCAAAGTCGACTGGCCCGAGCGGCCCGCCTGGCTTGGCCCGTTAGCCGGCGAGGCCTTGCCGGTCTCTGGACTGTTTGGCGAGGACTCGCCCATGGGGCGAGGTCCTCTCCTCCCCCTTGGTCCAAAAATGTGTGGGGTCCACCCTGGATCCCACCGATTTGATCGTTTTGGCCCCCGACTCCGATTCGAGTTGTTTCGGGGCCGTTCGGGTAGTTTATGATGTACACTCTCGTTTACCGACTGTTGATGGCTGGGATGGGGTAATTTGTGATCTAGACCCATCGTTTGACGGTCTAGAAGTGATCCGGGGTCGCCTCATGCGATCACGGAGGTGTATGGAATCAATCTCGACGATCATTTTCGGTGAACTTTGCCAATTGGCGAAAATGGGACTCCTACGACTGTTTCTACATTTTCTCGCACCCACTTAAGTTGAATTTGCATCAGCGTAAGGTGTGTGACCATAACCCAGGTTCGTTTTAATCCAAATAATGCTCTGATACCATCTTGTAACGCTCTGAAAATCGGGGGTCGAGCAAAGCTCAGCTCCCGAGTTCCAACGCATCACTTATGCAACATAGATAATGATGATTATGATGAGTGCATTGAAACATGAATGAGATTAGACCAAAATAGCATATCATACTCCAGAGACAGTTAAATTACCCCAGTGGAAGACTGTGATAGATATATAACATATATAAACTGTTGTAAGTCTCCAGAGTGTGAACATGTTACCAAGTTAAATATATTAATGTATACTCCAAAAATGAATAAAATGAATATACATGGGTGTTCCAAAAAGAGTAAACTAAAGTCTAATGACATCTAATCAACGACCCTGTAACCTCGTCGATCAGAGATGGCCTATGTAGACCCGCCTGATAGCTGTATAAAGGAGAAACCCTCATCATCAACATGAAAGTCCGGCTCCGCTTCGCAAGCATCGCCATTATCTGAAACTCAAACAGGGTCTGGTTGGTGTGTATAACACCATCCCGTGATGTGGGAGTGAGTGATCAACTCAGTGGAACAATAAAGCAGAGGTTAACATGTTATCAATTCGATCATGCAGTAATGATAAAGCAATAAATCAATCATGTCCTAAGTACTCTTGTTAATGCAAGAATGATATGAATGATATGATGCATGCCCTCGCCTACGCTCCCTCAGCGACTTCATCTCACGTTCGCGCATGACAACACTGCCTCAGTGCTTGACCTGCAACCCCTGAATGCACGTGTAATGCGGTGCATGCATATGATTACCAAGTTCTTATTAGTCCTTTTCATACAGTAGGATTGGGAAACTAAGGTATCGCCCTTATATTAATACTCAAACAAGGATCCATTCTAGGGTCGTTAATCCTAGTAAATCTCATACGAAGTTGCAGTTCTAGGTCACCACCACCAACGCCTTACCAACTGGCAGTTTATTTTCGAAGAAGCGTCACCAACTCGACTGGGGACCACAGCCAGGCTGTGATGGGGTAGGCCTAGCTTATACTTTCGTTGCAACAGAAGGCTCGTTGCCTCAACGTAGTCTCAGAGTATGCTCGAGGTCACTACAAAGGGCTCATCACCAATCAGTGTAGGCCGATAGCTCGAATATAGTGTCCCATACCACCGTATTCAGCTCACGAGTCTGGGTTGCTCACTGGTCACTACGGGGAGGCTCGTCGCCCCAACATAGGCCAACAGCTCGACCGCCATGTCCCATACCACCATGTCCAGTTATGAGTCTTAGCAGATCGAGGTACCAAGGTTAAACGGGATTTCACTGGTGAGTTTGGTACCTTAGGTTCAAGCAGTAGTGTCCATACATGGTGAACATACATCGGCACATCAGGTTACTTGACGGGCTCGACTAGCACGAGCACACATTGCATCGATTGACATGAAGTGCATAAGCACTTCGTGTGGCCTAACCACTGCCGACGACCAACACACAACATGGGTTTGTCAAACACGTCCTACGTGGTCAATGAATCTCAGCCACGACTTCAAGCCTATTACCGACAACTAGGACTATCACATAGCCCCAACCACAGTCAAGTCTTGTCCAGAAAGCATGTATAGTAGTCTAAGCAGAATTAACAAAGCAATTCAAACATGTGAATAAGTATGTTATAAAACACACTATAAACAGGAAATACAAACACATACATTTCATAAGTAAGCGATTAACTCAAATAACTAACATGGAGGAAATCATATACATCTCTAAGGTAGTTGAGAATCCTATCTCAACACCTACCTAATGTATTATCATCTAAGTACTTACTCTTACAAACATTTTCACAAACACTTTGAATACACTCATTTAACATACATAACGTATATTAGCCAAAACATGTATTTGGGCGAATCCTTTCACCGAGTAAGTATTATACACATATATAGCATATACATACAGTAATTTATCATGGCAAACACACTTCCATAATTTGTATGTATACGGTATTTTTTACAAATATACAGAATACACTAAACACCATAATTTGCATACGTAACTGAATCGCAAAACAAACATCGCATTTTGCATGTACAATAACACCCAGATCATAAATCTATCATTACCTAACATTGAAAGCTTTGAAAACCTTAACCTATACGTCTAAAGTCCGCACCTTATGCCGTAGAAACGAGTAACGGACTCAGTTTAATCACCAAGTCAGTATCAACAGTAGAACGACAACCTACGACAAGAAATAGGTTAGCTATTTCATCACTTACACTAATTGAATCTCTAGAACTGATTAGGGTTAGGATTTTTTGCCTGAAAATAAAATCAAAATCACCGGAAAAGTGATATGGTAGTGATGGATTAACACGTAGAATAACAGGGATCGATTTCCAGGAATGATTCCAACTTCTCTCTCACTTTCTCTCACTTTACTCTCTTCTCTCTCCTAGGGTTTTCTCAAATTCGGATGGGCTAAATGAGAGAGGGTTTAAGGTCCTTATATAGGCCTAAAACTGATGGAAATGGCCCCAAGGCCAAGGTATACTTAGGTTATGTCTAAAGGGAGACTGTTTCAGCTCAACGGAGCGCTTCTGGAGCCCCCCTTGAGCCAAAGGTCGAACTTAAGCTCCCTGACCATGGATCTAGGTCAAGTTAAGTTTTTAGTCCAGTCGTGTTCCTAGATTACACGTGGAGGACCAGTTTCAGTTAAATGGTCACCGGAACTCGATCAGGGTTACAAGTACACTGCCATGTGTATGAAATTTCTCCTGATCCAAGGGTGTATTTAGGTTAGATTCTGATGGTCTGATTGCTTATATCAGGCCCGCAAGCAACAAATCTCAGATTACTTAAATTAGATTTAATTTCTAAAGAAATCCACGTTTTCTCACACAGTTCACTTCGGGCTCAAGCGAATAGCCTAGGGACACAATCTGGATTTGATTTCCGAGATGGTTGTCAAGCCCAGCAAGGCGGTCCTAATTATATAACTTTGTATTATTCAGACTTTTGACATGCGGTCCAGATCCGATACGGAGTTTCATGGTAATCCCGAGAGCAACTGGGTAATGAGATTGATCCTAAATTTCAGGGTAATCTAGTATAACAGCCCAAATTTTTCCCAACCTAGGATTATACGTCCTTAGGCAATGGGTCGATCCTAACACCTTATTAACCTGTCAGAACTCAATCCCATAGTCTAAAACTGTTTTTAAACCCATTTCCTTCATAAATCCCACCCTTCACCACCTTGTTCTTTCAATTTTCCTAAGTGCTTTCACATTAGACACTATCTTAAACTAGTTAAGTATTATAACTTGGATCACTTTATATACAAACTACAATGGTCTAAGTACCACCTCAGACCAAAATCACTCAGGACTAAATCCTTTAGAAATGAGACAAAGTAACTAAGTGCTAAACTAGATTAGCTACGAAATTCGCTTGATCCACTTTAAATACGATCTGCATGACCCAAAACTTGTAGAATCATTGACGCTAGGTTACCTTAAAATCTAGGATCAATCTCATTACCTAGCTGCTCTCGGGAGCATCCCGAAACTCCGTATCAGATCTGGACTGCACGTCGGAAGTCCGATTAACACGAAGTTAAGGAATCAGGACCGCCTTGCTGGGCTTGACAACCATCTCGGAAATCAAAGCCAGATAGTGTCCCAGTGTAATTCGCTTGAGTCCGGAGTGAGGAGTGTGAAAACACTTAGATTTCTTTAGAAATAAATATCTCAAATAGTAATCTGAGACTTGTCGCTTGCGGGTCAGTATTAAGCAACCTGACCGTCAGAATCTGACCCAAATACACCCTCGGATTAGGAAAATTTTCATAAACATATCCATGTACTCGGAATCTCCGATCGAGATCCACTGACCGTTGAACTAAAACTGGTCTGCCACGTGTGATCTGGGAATCCGACTGAAACAAAAACTTAACTCCATGTAGATCCAATGTCTGTGAATTTAAGTCCGACTTTTGGCTTAAGGGGGGCCGCCAGAAGTCCTCCGTTGAGCTGAAAAATGCTTACTTTAGTTATAACCTAAGTATACCTTATCTTGAAGTCTAATTTGGTGAGCTTTTAGGCTATAAAGGACCTTAGAACCCTCTCTCTCACAGCCATACGAATTTGAGATTTGAGAGAGAGAAAGTGTGGGAGATGTGGGAGAGTCTCCCTGCCCTTCTTCCCTGCTACTATCCATGCTCCACCACTACGTTCTAATCGCTTTCCCGGCAATGCTAGCTCCGTTTCTAGGTAAAAAACCCTAACCTTAATCTGATTTGGGGTATTGATAGTTGTAGGTTATGAAATAGCTAACCTATTTCATTTTATAGGTTGCCAAACTGCCGTATACGGAAGCTTAGCAAACCTATCGTGTTCGTTACGATTCTACGAAAAAAGGTGAGGACTTTAGATGTATAGGTTATGGTTTTCAATGCTTTCAATGTCAGATAATGATAGATTCATGATCTGCATGCAATTGCATATGTACAAAGTGCTTTCTGTTTTCTGTTCGATTAAAGACGTAGAATATGGAATTTTACATATTATAGGTATTCGTAGAAAATACCGTATACGTATATATTTTGGAAATATGTTTGACATGATTATTTGTTGTATGAATGTACGATATATGGATAAAATACTTATTTGGCGAAAGGATTCGCCCTAATACATGTTCTACTAATATACACTATGTATGTAGAAATACTGTATTGTAGAAAGTACCGTGTACGTATATATTTTAGAGATGTGTTTTCCATGATTATTTGTTGTATAAATATATTATATATGCATAAAATACTTACGTGGCGAAAGGACTCGCCCTAATACATGTTTGCTATCATACACTAGGTATGTTGAAATAGTGTATGCTAAGTGTTTGTAAAAATGCTTGTGTGAGTAAGTGTTTGGATGATGATGCCTTAGGTGGGTGTTGAGATGGGATTCTCAACTACCTTAGAGACATGTATGATTTCCTCCATGAGGTTGTTTACTTAAACCACTTATTTGTGAAATATATGTGTTTGTATTCTTGTTTATATGGTGCTTTATGACATGCTTTATAACATGCTTTATACATGCTTATGACATGTTTGTTAGCATGCCTGAATTACTTTGTTTATTACGCTTTACTCCACATGCTTTAAATATGAATTAATTGCGATTGGGACTATGTCTATAGTCCAGACAATCGGTACCTGTTCACTCCCCAAGTATAGGGTTGTGATGTAGTAATAAACTCGGTAAGATCGAGGTCGAATCCCACGAGGGTGGTTGTCACAATTCAAATCTATGATTCTTCTTAACTAATCCAATGAATAATGAACTAAACTGCTAAGCACAATTTTAGGAAAAATAATTAAGAACAGGGAAGAAAATTCAATCAGAGAGAAAGCACTAGGACTTTCGAATCCACCCCTAACTATCCTAACCCTTGTTTTGTTTGTTGATTCACCTTGATATAGATTGATACCACTTAAATAGAGAAAGCACAATGTGTCCTAAATCGGGCAAACAAGTGCCTAATTCCTTTGAGCAATGCCATGAATAATGTGATCCCATGTCCTTGCCGGGCACATGGAATGTACATTCATTAAAGCACTGTTTCTTCCTCTATAGGAAACCTGTTCTTGATCAGACCCAAGCACCTGTAATAAGCATCCAAACAACATCCATCTATATACTTTGATCAAGTTCATAGATGGAGAAGTATGAAATTTAAACCCGTAAAGCCCACTCAGAGAAAGAAACAAATTAATTAAAATTCAAAGTAAATCAACCAATACAAGAGTTAATCAAATTAGGGGCTTCATCTCACCCTTTGAGAGATTAGTTACCCATAAAATCCATAAAAAGATATTAAATAAAATTCATAAACTAAAACACCAAACCGAACAATCTCTCTCTCTCTCTTCCTTCTTCTTCTTCTCTTTCTCTCTCCCCGGCTCTGGATTTCAATTTCCCCGGATCTGAATGCCTCTCCCACGTCCAAAACTTCCTTTTATAGTCAGCTATTTGGATGGCTGGAATCGGCGGTCGTGACAGGACTTCGAAGTGCGATTTTCGCAACCGTGATCGGTGGGCCCCACGAGAGATGTTTTTGGACAATCCACCCCATCCATTGGATTCGGGACGAAATTTCGGTCAAGAATGGGTGGTTTTGAAGGTCCATTGGCGCGGCCCACGAAGAAATCTAAAAGATCGGTTTTGAACGTCGCCGAGACCGCTTGTTTGTGGCCTCGTACACGCGCACGTGTGTACGCATGAGAGTGAAATCTCGGCATGGTTTTGTAGTTCTCGTGGCCTCTGCACACGATGGATGGATTGGATCTTCATCAGACAGCCATGGGTGGGGCCCACAACTCTTCGCAAAACGGACCCACCGACCGTTCCGCCGCCGCGTAAACAGGGACGGTGACCGTCCGTTCGGTGGGTCCCATTCCTCTGATCAAATGGAAAATCCACTCCGTACACTGCGATGAGAACGAAAAATCGGTCGGGAATGACTGATTTTGGATTATTTTTGGTGTGGTCCACAGGATCTCTTGCTTCACCGTCCGAATTGTATTCAACGGTTTGGATTGTCCGATGACTTTCATGATGGAGAAAGGGCACCTAGGTCTTGGTAAGGTCCACCTTAGGAACCAAATGGACGGTCTGGATTGGCGGTTTGATGGATTTGTGGGGCCCACAACCACGAACCGGCGTCGGCTGCGGGACGCTGTTTGCGTTTTCCAGATGTTGAAGACGGGCGCGGGTCAGCGCCCGCGCTGACCGTCGGCTAGGTGCGGTGCACGGCGGCTGCACGTGTACTTGGTGTACATGCATCCCACATGGGGCCCAATGTGATGTTTTTGAGAAATCTGCACCGTCCATCCTTTTCTTCATATAATTTCAACCGTCAACACCAAGTTTGAAGCAGTTTCAAATATCGTGTGCCCCAAATTGGAGATTAATGGGGCTGATCTGTCCGTTGGACCACTTTCGAGATCTTCAAGGGTGAAATTTAATATGTACGGTCAATTCACCGCCCCATCACATGTATGAAGTTTTGAACGATCGGATGGCGGGAAACATGTGATCTAGTATTCTGGACCCCTTTCGGGCCCCCTTTTGGCTTGCTTTTCCTCCGATCCCAGTGCGTGCAAAATCTTCATTATTGGTCTTCTGAGGTTCATCCCGTGCTCTGGTGATTTTGGAGCATCAAATCCATGCCTTTAACATCAAATTCCAATTAACGTTCCTGATTTCGTCCTGTAATGAAAATATAATTAAAATCCGGCATTAAACATTATCATGTATGTAAAATCAAGTAATTTACTAGGGTCTGATATGCAATATTCGACCCTGATCAGTACCAGACTCGAGATCGTGGTTGAGGATTCATTTCGCCACGTAGGATGTGTCAGACGAACCCAAGTCGTACTTCAATTGGCGACAGTGGTTAGGCCACACGAAGTGCTTATGCACTTCATGTCGTTCAGCTGATTGTGCGCTCGAGCTAGTCAGGCTCGTCAAGTAACCCGATATGTCTAATGTATGTTCACCATGTTTGGTCACTACTGCTTGAACCTAGGGTACCAAACTTACCAGTGGAATCCCGTTAACCATGGTACCTCGATCCGCTAAGACTCATGAGCCGGGCATGGCGGTATGGGACACCGTGGTCGAGCTGTTGGCCTACACTGGGGCCACGTGCCTCCCCGTAGTGACCAGTGAGCAACTAGACTCGTGAGCCGATTATGGTGGTATGGGACACTATATTCGAGCTGTCGGCCTACACTAGCGTATCCTGGCTGTGGTCCTCAGTCGGGTTGCATCCGGGTCCCATTGTCAATAAGTGGATTGGTTGGGCTTCGAAAATAGACTACCAGTTGGTAGGACGTTAGTGGAGTGACCTCGAGCATACTCTGAAATCGCGGTGAGCCTTAGAGTTTTGCCGCGGTGTATGGAGTATGAACTAGGCCTGTTTCTGTATAGTGATGAATCGTTAAAGAGGTGATGGGGGAGTGGTGTAACCTTTGTGCGTAACAGCCCTGACAGCCTTTGCAGTGACCTAGAAACACACCATCGTATGAGATTAACTAGGACTGACGACCCTAGAATGGATCATGTTTGGGAATAATACAAGGGAGGTACCTTAGTTTCCCAATCCTGCTGTTTGAAATGGACTAATAACAACTCGGTAATCATGCTCATCATGCATTGCATATGCCTGGAAGATGTGGAGCACTGAGGGATGAAAGTATGCCACGAACGTAAGATGGTGTCGCACGAGGGAGGGTGTGGTGAGGGCATACATCATGTCATTTCATACTTGCATTAAATAAGAGTAGTTAGAATTGTTTGATTGTACTGCTTTATCATTACTGCTTGACTGAATTGATAACATGTTAACCTATGCTTTATTGTTCCACTGAGTTGGCCACTCATTCTCATGTTACAGGACGGTGTTTTAAAACACCCACCAGACCCTGTATCAGATGCAGGTATCACTGGAGCACAGGAGACTGAGCCTGACTTCTATGACGATCAGGAGGAGTTCTCCTACATGCAGTTCTCTGGAGGCTTCGCATAGGCTGTCCAGTGCTACGGGGCTACAGGGTTGATAATTTTAGTTGTACTATTTTGATATTTTGATTTAGAACTAACATGTATATATACGGTGACTCAGTTAGTGTTCATACTCTGAAGATCGAGAATGTTTTGTTATATATATATATCTATATACACCTTTCAGTCTTCCGCTTACGTTTTATACATGGATCTAGAGTATGAATTACTGTTTTGGTAGAATCTCACTCATGTTTATTGTACTAACACAGACAACATTTAATCATCATTATTTATGTTGCATAAGTGATGTTCTGGAACTCGAGAGTTGAGTTACTACTCGACCCTCGATTTTTCGGGATGTTACACCTAGCGTCAATGATTCTATAAGTTTTGTGTCTTGCAGATTGTATTTAAAGTGATTCAAGAGGATTTCACAGCTAATCTAGTTTAGCACTTAGTTAAACTTGTCTAATTTCTAAAGGATTTGAGGTTTGAGAGGTTCAAAAGGGGTTAGGATCTACCCCTTGCCTAAGGACATCTAACTCCAGGTTGGCAAAAATCTGGGGCGTTACACACACTCCCACACACTCACGCTAGTGGAATTTCACCACCTTTGGATGCTCGAACCCTTAACCCAGTGTTGAAACTCCTGAGAGCCTACCATCCGAGCAAGACTAAGGATCTTAAGTTGCCTCGCTCAATTTGTAGGTTGCCTCACTCAAATCCTATGTTCTCTCGCTCAATTTCTAGCTTCCATCGCTGAATTTCTAGCTTCCCTCTCTCAATTTCTAGCTTCTCTTGTTCAATTCGTAGGTTGCCTCACTCAATTTGTAGGTTGCCTCGTACAATTCCTAGGTTCCCTTGCTCAATTTCTAGCTTCCCTCGCTCAATTCCTAGGTTGGCTTGCTCAATTGCGAGGTTCCCTCGCTCAATTTTTAGCTTGCCTCGTTCAATTCCTAGGTTGCCTCGCTCAATTCCTAAGAGAGTGTGGTCTTGATTTTGGATAAGATTTTAGATCCACCTTTGGCTGGGGTATGACCCTTCACATGGCATGTCCAATTCGTAGCATGCTTGGAATACTATTATTTTAGTAATTTTTTAAGGCTATTGCAAACTAATCGAATGGGTTAAGTTGTTGTGAGAGGGAACCTATGAAGACTCAGATTATCATTCAGACTATCTTCAGGTGCAAGCCATTAGTGCATGAGAAGCACATGGGGATACAGATAGTTTTTTTTTTTTTTTTTTTTGTCTTTTCTGCCTCCCTTGACCCTGCAAAAAAAGCCATTGGGAAGATGATGCTAACCATCTGATTTTGCCTTGAAATTTGAACCACTAGCCCTCCATTTGAGGACCAATTGGATGGTTAGGGTTAAATGATTAATGTGATTATAGAGATATGGTCCTTCCATTGCATTAGCATAGAATTTCATGAAATACAACTACCTCACTAAGGAAGGTAAGTTAGGTATTTGAGCACTAAAAGAGAATAACAAAGGCCAAGCAAAAGAGACTTTAGGATTATTTCAGCAAAAGAAAGAAAAGAAAAAGAAAAGAGAGAAAAAAGAAACCCATGTTGCTTTAGCTGAGATGAACAAAAATTTTAAAAACCTTTTCCCTATTTTGTCCTTTCTTTTTCTACTTTTCATTTCATTTTTTTTTTGGAATACATGTAGATATGAGGACTCAAGGGAAAGTTCAATGGAACACCTCCCTCTAGGGAAAGTTCAATGGAACACCTCCCTCTATCTCTATGTGGCCCCAACTCCAAGGAAATCAATGAAAGGCAAGCTCATCTTCTCTCTTCCATGATCACTTCCTCCATACACATGGGGCCTATTTCTGATGTTAGCCACTAATTTTGTTGTTGAAACTTTAGAGTTTGAAGAATCTAAATAGTCTGATTAATCCACACCCACCATCGTCGCAGGTGGGCCACCATTGTAGAAACCATTCTCAGACTCTGTTTGCCCAGCTGAATTTCATGCTTTCCCTGCTCAAATTTCAGTTTGCCCCGCTAAATTTCATGTTTGCCCCTCTAAAATTCTAGTTTACCCCATTCAATTTCATGTTTTCCCCGCTGAAATTTCAGTTTACCCCACTCAATTTCATGTTTGCCCTGCTGAAATTCAAGCTTGTCCCGCTGAATTTCATGTTTGCCCTGCTCAATTTTATAATTACCCCGTTGAATCTCCTTGCTGAATTTCTAGGTTGACTCACTCAATTTATAGGTTGCCTCGCTCAGTTTTTACGTTGGCTCTAGGAACGGTGACCGTTAATTGCAAATAGGACCCTTGCGATAAATCCCCGCATCTGTTGGCCATTAAACATTGGATAGTCCCTTATCTAACCATGGGGCACCCATTTCATAACTCAGATGGGCCAGGGGCCATCAAGGCAGCCGATAGCCATATGTGGGCCCAAAGGGCCATTTAAGGTAATAAGTGGCACCTGGGGCCAACTGAACTAAGTTACAGGGTATATAACCCTTTAAACCCTCTCTTCCTAACTCCCACAACAAATTTACCGTAGCTGAGAGAGAGAAAAGAGAGAAGAGAGAGAAGAGAGAGAAAGAAAGAGAAAGAGAGAGGGAGAGAGGGAGGGTGTGAGTGCTTGGGGAGCAGGAAATTGGAATTCTCACAGTCCTACATTCGTCATTCGCTGGAGACCGCGGCCCTACCGCCGTAGATGCGAAGTGTGGCTGATAAAAGGTAACAAGTTCGACCTCTCTTCCATTTTTCTTAGCTATGGCCACATGCATGTGTCCTTGTAAGTGCTATAGTTTATATCCCTGTCTGTTGTTAAATTTGTGATGCCAAAACCACTGTTATATAACTTGCATAAGTGAAACTCTCTCAAAGATCAACATTCATGAACAAGCAAAGCTCACAAGTACAAAGATTCACTCAAAAATCAACCTTGACTGCAAGTATTGCTCACAAGACATGACTCAAGAATGCAAGACTTCAAGAAGAGTATAAGGCAGTTCGTAAAGAACTTAAGACACTTTCAAGGTTGAGCTACATAAAGATTTCAAGATTGAACTACATCAAGATTTCAAGGCTTAAACTTCAGGGTCACTTGTTCCTAATGTTTCAATGTCCTTGCTTCATGTTGAGGTTTGATTGATTTTAGGTTGACCTTAGGAGTAAGCCATTTTGGATACATAAGTCATATGTTTAAGTTACATGAGTTTGGGCAGTTCTAAGACTTATCCTAGGCTTTCTTCAACTAGTCTTAGCTTTGCTTCGACCAGTCTAAGAAATTCCTCGATCAGTCGTGAGTTTGTTACAAAATTCGGATATTTTCTGTTAGGCTTCGACTAGTCCAGGAATATGTTCGACCAGTCGAAGGAACAGTGTTAACTGCATCTTCGACCAGTCGAAAGTCTTTGACTCAAAGTCCAAAGATGAAATTTAGGTTCTTCGACCAGTCGGACCAGTCGAAGGGACCTTCGACCAGTCGTAGAACGGTCAAAGCTTATCGTGCCTGATTTTTTTCAAATCTGTTAATTCTTCGACTAGTCGAAGAGCTCCCTAGACCAGTCGAAGACGCGATCTGCTCACCTATAAATAGAGCACGAATCTCAGAAGAATAAACGGAATTAATTAATCCATTCAAGTTAATCTTCGTCAAACTTCTGAGAGATAATTCTGTGCTCCATCTAAGCTAAGTGTGCTTATATAATATTTTCTTTCTTTAGCTTTATTTAATTGATTTTGTTTATGCTATTCCAATCTAATTTGATAAGAGAAATTGTTATTCCCTTTCTTTGGAATCAAAATCAATTAAGGCAAGCCCTATTTGGTTTAATTTAAAATCTATTAGAACTAGAACCATTGTAATTGAGTACTGGACATTGAACTTGGACATTCAATCATCTACTCTGATTTGGTTCTACTGGGCTGCTACAATGAAGGAGATAATCAGGTATTTTACATTTAATTGTAAATTCCTTTCTGTTTTGGTTTCTTTCAAGATTTGCTAGAAAAATCTTGTTGTATTGGTTATCTGAGGAGAGCCAGGAAAACTCAGAAGTGGGGTTTTTTAATTATGTAAGCTCACAGACAAAGACATAATTGTAAAGGTTTTGGGTGAACCTGTAAAAACCTATTTTGTTAGTGAACGCTAATATCCCCTGTGTGAGGATATTATGAGTGGAGTAACATTCTGTGTGGCTGTTATTTAATAGTTGGTGAACACACAGGCGAACCACTATAATCCCTTGTGTTATGGTTGAATGATTTATACTTCTAATCTTTAATTATTTATTTGTGGGATGTATGTATGGTGGTGAATGTTGTAATCATTTAATTCAAGCATTGTGGGAATTTTGTAATAGTTTAAAATTTATTTTTTGCTATTCCTTTATCAGCTTGATATTCAATTTCCTTTAAAGTTGTTCCAGCAAGGTTGCCCTGCCATTTTTATGGTGTATGGCTATCCCTAGAACAATACATTTGTGATTACAATTTATTTCAGTTCAGTTTGTGTTTATTTTTGTATTCCTCTTTGGTTTGAGATTTGATACAAAGATCTTTCTAGAAATAAGGTTGTCCAACCATAAACTCTGGTTTTTGGTGTAAGGTTGTCCTTAGAACAACATTTGTATCAACCTCTCAAGATCTGAATTTTGAGGTTGTTTTACTTTCCTGCATTGTGATTTATTTTGGCAATCATATTCTTTTTAATTCCGCTGTTATAAGTTTTATTTGGCATAGTCCTATTCACCCCCCCTCTAGGACATATAGCTAGGCCTTTTCAAGTGGTATCAGAGCCTAATAGCTCTATTTTAATTCTTGGATTTAATTCCTGAGCTAACGATTTAAGCTATTTTAGATGTCAAATTTTGATAGCCTTTCAGTCACTAGGCCTCCACCCTTTGATAGCTCCAACTATGCCTATTGGAAAGTCAGAATGAGGATCTTCCTCAAATCAATGGATGAGAGTGTGTGGCAAGCCACAGTGACTGAATGGAATCCTCCTATCATGGAAGTTACTGGGGTTGACGGTTCAAAATTTATGAAAGTCACACCATATTACCAATGGACCACACTTCAGAAAAGTGAGAGTAGTGCAAATGCTAAAGCACTAAATGCAATCACTTGCGTACTATCACCAGATGAATTCAAAAGAATCATTTCTTATGATACTGCAAAGCAAGCTTGGGATATATTAGAAATGACACACGAGGGTACTATAATTGTTAAAAAATCTAAAGTCCAACTCCTCACAACCAGATTTGAAGAAATTCATATGGAGGAAAATGAAATGTTTATGGACTTTTACACTAGATTGAATGACATTGTAAACTCAATGTGAGGTCTTGGCGATAAAATCCCAGAAAATAAAGTGTGCGCAAAGATATTATGCTCACTTCCTGAACGGTTCAATTCTAAAGTAACTGCAATCCAGGAACTTCGTGATATGGATAATATGAGGGTAGAAGAACTAGTTGGTTCTTTACAAACCTACGAGTTAAACTTTAAAGCTCCTAAAGGTAAATCTATCGCACTAAAATCCTCTAAATGTAATTCAGAAGAAAATTCTGATTCAGAAGATGATATGGCTCTTTTAGCTAAGAAATTTTACAAGATTTTCAAAAGCAAGAAAAGGGTTGATTTTAAAAAATCGAATGATAAAAAGAAGTTTAGACCCAAATCTCGAAAATCTTTGAAAGATAGTCAATGTTACAACTGTCAAGAATATGGGCACTTAGCAAATAGATGTCCTAAAAAGGACAAACCCAAGAAGAAGGGTATGTTGGCTACATGGGATGAATCATCTGATTCTGAAGCTTCTTCTGAATCAGAAGATTCTGAAACTGAGTCGGGCAATGAAGTTAAAGCTCTTATGACTCTAGCCAAATTCACATTTTCAGATAATGACTCAACAAGTGAAGAAAATCTGAGTAGTGAATGTGAAAATGAAGATGATCTTCAAGATGCTTACAATGCCCTATATAAGGAAAGTTGTAAAATTGCTGTCAAACTTAAACTTCAAAAAGAAAAGTTTTCTAAACTCAAAGAATGTTTTGAATCACTTGTCTTAGAAAAATCACAAATTTCAAATTGTTTTGAAAAATCAAAATGCGATTTGGAATTCAAAAACTCCTTAATTGTTGATTTGAAATCTGAAATTGATAAACTAAAAAATAAAGTATCTTCTCTTCTGAGTCTAAAGGACACATGGAAATATGCCCAATGTGATCTAAAGTTAGAAAAACTTTTATCCGGATCAAGAAAATGTGGCGATCTATCTGGGTTGGGCTATGATAAAAATTTATCTCCTAAACAAAAGTATACTCCTCCTATGTTTGTAAAAGGAGAGTCCTCAAACTCAAAAGGAAAAAGTACTTATCAAGGTTTTTCTAGAAATTCAAAAACTTTTAAAAAACCTAGAAGCAGCCATGTCAACATTAATTAGAAACGAAATCCACTAGCTGAAAAGATAGTTGATTTACTCAAGGAGCTCTTAAAATCTAACTCTATAGGTCATTCTTACAACTATAAATAAAAGAAGACCAACTATGTTCCTAAACCCAAAACAGTTATGAAATGGGTTCCTAAAGTTGCCTGCTTGGTTGCTCACACTGCTTTCAAAGCAATAAGTCATTCAAAGTGGTACCTAGACAGTGGATACTCCAGGCATATGACAGGTGACAAAGCTTTATTCATGGATCTAAAAGATATGACTGATGGTTTAGTCACATTTGGTGATGGTAGCAACTGCAAGATTATAGGCCAAGGTACGGTTCAACTTTTTAATCTTCTTGTGTTTAAAAACGTTTTATATGTTGAAGGCTTAAAACATAACTTGCTTAGCATATCTCAAATATGTGATAATAACCATAGTGTTTGGTTTTCTAATCAAAGCTATGAGATACTAAACAATAAGGGTTCTGTAATATTAACTGGACGTAGAGCGTCTGAAAATTGCTATATTATTAGCAAATCCAACTCATCTAATCAAACATGTTACATGGTCCATACAGACGAGACTGATTTATGGCACAAACGTCTTGGACATGTACATTATCGAAATTTATATAGATTGAGCAAACGAGAACTTATAAGAGGTTTACCCAAACTTCAGAAATTAGATAAAATATGTGGTGAGTGTCAGATAGGCAAACAAACAAGGAACTCACACAAAAAGGTGAATTCAAATACCACATCAAGACCACTCGAACTCCTCCACATGGATCTAATAGGACCTACCAGAACGGAAAGTCGTGGTGGGAAAAAGTATATCCTGGTAATAGTTGATGACTTTACCAGATTCACATGGGTAGTCTTCTTAAGGGATAAATCTGAAACCCTTGAAGAAGTAAGAAAAGTTCTCAAAAGGATTCAAACTGAAAAATCTTCTCAAATCAGTAAGATTCATAGTGATCATGGATTTGAATTTAAGAATAGCAATTTTGAGAAGTTCTGTACCAACCAAGGAATATTACATGAATTCTCAACTCCCAAAACTCTACAACAAAATGGAATTGTGGAAAGAAAGAATAGGGTGCTTCAAGAAATGACTAATGTCATGTTGAATAGTATGAAGCTCTTTAAAAATCTTTAGGCTAAAGCAGTCAACACAGCTTGCTATATTATTAACCGAGTCTACACTAGCAAAGATAATAATAAAACGGCTTACGAATTGTGGTTCAATAAAAAGCCTACTATCAAATACTTTTAAGTTTTTGGCAGCAAGTGCTATATTTTACGAGATCGTGAAAATTTGGGAAAATTTGATACGAAGAGTGATGAAGGAATTTTTCTAGGATATTCCTTAAATAGTCGAGCTTATAAGGTTCTGAACAAAAGAATTGGTGTGATTTAAGAGTCCATCAATGTTGTCATTAA
The DNA here is from genome assembly GCA_030180095.1 of Magnolia changhungtana. NCBI lineage: Eukaryota > Viridiplantae > Streptophyta > Magnoliopsida > Magnoliales > Magnoliaceae > Magnolia > Magnolia changhungtana. The sequence goes on from JASAUF010000459.1 coordinate 6,228,913, forward strand.
TGATCACTTAAACATGCCAATCCCTAATTCAGATAATGATGAAGTTTTAATCATTGATAAACCCGATACTTCATCGAATTAGACTGATTCTGAGTTGAGGACTGTTAAAGATCATCCAACCGCACAAATTCTTGGAAACCCTCTCACCGGTGTTCGCACTCGTAGACAACTTGAGGATATATATAATTATGTATGTTTTACATCCCAAATAGAACCATCTAACGTAAAAGAAGCTCTTGCTTATGAGAACTGGATTGTTGCGATGTAAGAAGAACTTAACCAATTCGTAAGAAATGATGTTTGACATCTCGTACCTAGACCTAAAGATAAACACATCATTGGAACAAAATGGATTTTCAAAAATAAGTCTGACGAGTGTGGAAATATAATTAGAAACAAGGCTAGACTAGTGGTACAAGGTTATACTCAAATTGAAGGAATTAATTTTGATGAAACTTTTGCACCAGTAGCACTTCTTGAATCTATCAGACTATTTATATCCATTGCATGTTTTAGAAAGATAAAGATCTATCAAATGGATGTGAAAAGTGCTTTTCTAAATGGTGATTTACATGAAGAAGTCTATGTTGAACAACCAATGGGTTTTGAAGATCCCAAAAATACTGATCATGTGTATCGGCTTAAAAAGGCACTTTATGGATTAAAACAAGCACCTAGGGCATGGTATGAGAAACTAATAAAATTTCTTTTTAAGTCATAATTTTCAAATGGGATCTATTGATAAAACTCTGTTTGTTAAAAAACATAATGATCATATCTACAGATTTATGTTGATGATATCATTTATGGATCAACTTGTACTGACTTGACTACTGAGTTTGCAGATTTGATGAAATCACAGTTCGAAATGAGCGTGGTTGGGGAATTGACTTATTTCCTTGGATTGTAAGTAATGCAATAATCTGAAGGAATATTCATTTCTCAATCTAAGTATGCTTTAAATCTAATCAAGAGATTTGGATTTGAGAATGGTAAGAATTTCGATACTCCTATGAGTACTACCCTGAAACTCTCAAAAGACTTTAATGGTAAAAATGTTGATACAAAACTTTATCGGAGTATGATTGGTAGTTTGTTATATTTAACTGCTAGTAGACCTGATATTTCTCTAAGTATTAGTATTTGCGCAAGATATCAATCTGATCCAAAAGAATCTCACTTGATTGTTGTCAAGCGGATTATTAGAATGTCGCAAGTACTGTAAATCTCGGTCTCTAGTATCCTCATGAGACTAGTGTCTAATTAGCTGGGTACTCAAATGCTGACTGGGCTAGTAATCTAGATGATAGAAAATCAACCAGTGGTGGTTGTTTTTACATTAGAAATTGTCTAGTTTCCTGGTTTAGTAAGAAACAAAATTCTATATCACTTTCAACAGCTGAAGCTGAGTATATCGCAGCTGGTAATGCATGTACACAGCTTGTTTGGATGCAACGAATGCTAAGTGATTATGGAATTAAATAGGATTCTATGTTATTACATTGTGATAATTCCAGTGCAATAAATATTTCAAAAAATCCTATTCAGCATTCTCGTACTAAGCACATTGACATTAGATTTCATTATATTCGGGAATTAGTAGAAGAAAAAGTTATATCTCTGGAATATATTCCTACCGAAGATCAATGAGCTGACATTTTCACAAAACCTCTCGATAAAAGCAGGTTCAAAAAGATGAAATTTGATCTTGGCATGTGCATTTTAAAATGATTATTTATGCCTACTTGTATCATAGTGTATATATTTGCTAGGTTGAATTCTAATTTTTGAATAATTTGCAAGAAATATGAATTTTTGGACATTCTTCGACCAGTCGTGAGTATACTCGACCAGTCATACTTCGACCGGTCGTAGATATCCACAACCAGTTGTAAATCTCGGGAATCACTTAAAATTTGGAGATTTTTGCCTTCTTCCTCATTCTGTTTTTTCTCTTTAAGGAGCCGAGCTTCGACTTGTCGAACCCACTGTTCTTGTTCTTCAAGGTTAGTGTTCCATATACGTTTTTCTTGCAGATCTGTGTCTAGATTGTTTCCTTTTCTAGCTTGAAGCTTTCTATTTTGGATTTCATTGAGATTTGGGGTTTGGATTTTGAAAAATCTGTTTTGAGTAAACCCACTTCTCAATCCTTTGCAACTTCTTATTTCCTTGTTATCGTTGTTGCAAATGGCTTCTAGAGGTAGAAAAATGACTTCCCGTGGTCCTTCTTCTTCCTCCAGATCGACCATTATCACTAAGCGTCATCTTCTTGTTCCCAATGACGATCCATCTTATGTTAGGGACATTAGATTACGTAAAGTTATTGTTGAACATCCTGTTGATGTTAATCATATTGCACCTTTTGACATCCTTCCTAGTGACTTCTCATAGGATAATTTAACTTTTAAAATATCTACTAGAGAAGGGCCTTTTGACATTGATCGTCATTTACTTTCAGCCCTTATGGACATTCCTGTGAATGATGAGGGTATTCTTATCCATAACCTAACTGATAAACCCTTAGTTTTTGAAAAATGTATGCTCACTAGAGACTTGTGCAACATGGATGTTCACTGGACACAAAAAGGGAATGCACTTACCGTAATGTATTTGTTACCCAAATACAGAGTTCTCCACAAAATCTTTGTGTCTAATCTGTATCCTTGTTCAGGTAATAAAACTGACTTGACCTCGTTTATGGTTCGTGTTATCCATGTTATTGCCAGTGATACTCAGATTTGTTTACCATCCTTAATCTATCATTTTATTCTTCAGTTTAGACTCCATCCTGGTCATAGTGACATTCCTTTTGCCTATTTAATGACTGTATTGGCTACACATATGTTAGTTGATATGCCGGTTGATGAGGCACCTATCCATCATCTGATTTTCAACAATACTAATATCAATAAGATAAAGCTGGAATTACTTCCTGAACAAGGTGGTGGTGGTGGTAGTCATGAAGAAGCTAGTGATGACATTAATATGGATGACATTTTTGAGGAACTGGATTCTGATTCAACAAATGATCCAGATTTGAACCATCTGATGTTGATGCACGTCTGAGTGCATTGGAGGATAAAGTTGAAAATATAAATATAAAGATGAAAAACATGTCTGTTGCTCATAATTTACAATTCAAGTACATGCACAAATATCTTAGGCTATTGAACAAAGGCATGCACCAACTTGATCCCTCCATTCCTGCTCCGTCATCTGGTTCTGATTCTGATTAGTTTATATGGGATTTCTGGTCTGTAATAACTTTATAACATAGCATTAGGTTGACTAATTTTGAGTTGGATACTATCTTTGTTTTATGCTGGATATTTGTTCTATGTGAAACTTTGCTGAGTATCTCTATCTCTGGTTTTTGCTATAATCTCATAACTCCTCATGTTTATTCTCATATATCCCTTTATTTAGTTCTCCTTTATTGTTGTTTCATTTGTCATATTATGACAAAAAAGGGGGAGAATGGTTTGTTCTTAACGATGTGATTGTGAGAGGAGTAGCATTGGTTATGGTACTCAGGGGGATGTTTGAACTAGTTGAATGAACTGGTTGAATGTTGAATGTTGAATATTGAATATTGATTTGCAGGTAAGCCAGTTGATATTAACTGGTTCATGATTCTTTAACCAGTTGTTTTACTTTGTGTTTATCTTGGTTATATGTTTTGTCACTAATTTGACAAAGGGAGAGATTGTAAGTGCTATAGTTTATATCCCTATCTGTTGTCAAATTTGTGATGCCAAAATCACTGTTATATAACTTGCATAAGTGAAGCTCTCTCAAAGAACAACATTCATGAACAAGCAAAGCTCATAACAAGTAAAGCTCATAAGTACAAAGATTTACTCAAAAATCAACCTTGACGGCAAGTATTGCTCACAAGACATGACTCAAGAATGCAAGACTTCAAGAAGAGTACAAGGCAGTTCGTAAAGAACTCAAGACACTTTTAAGATTGAGCTACATAAAGATTTCAAGATTGAACTACATCAAGACTTCAAGGTCACTTGTTCCTAATGTTTCAATGTCCTTACTTCATGTTGAGGTTTGATTGACCTTAGGTTGACCTTAAGAGTAGGCCATTTTGGAAACATAAGTCATATGTTTAAGTTACATGAGTTTAGGCAGTTCTAAGACTTGTCCTAGGCTTTCTACAACTAGTCTTAGCTTTGCTTCGACCAGTCTAAGAAATTCCTCGATCAGTCGTGAGTTTGTTACAAAATTCGGATATTTTCTGTTAGGCTTCAACTAGTCCAGGAATCTGTTTGACCAGTCGAAGGAACAGTATCGACTGCATCTTTGACCAGTCAAAAGTCTTCGACTCAAAGTCCAGTGATGAAATTCAGGTTCTTCGACCAGTCAGACCAGTCGAAGGTGACCTACGACCAGTCAAAGGAGACCTTCGACCAGTCGTAGAATGGTCAAAGCTTATCGCGCCTGATTTTTTTCAAATCTGTTAATTTTTCGACTAGTCGAAGAGCTCCCTAGACCAGTCGAAGACGCGATCTGCTTACATATAAATAGAGTACGAATCTCAGAAGAATAAACGGAATTAATTAATCCATTCAAGTCAATCTTCGTCAAACTTCTGAGAGATAATTCTGTGCTCCATTTAAGCTAAGTGTGCTTATTTAATATTCTCTTTCTTTAGCTTTATTTAATTGATTTTGTTTCTGCTATTCCAATCTAATTTGATAAGAGGAATTGTTATTCCCTTTCTTTGGAATCAAAATCAATTAAGGCAAGCCCTATTTGGTTTAATTTAAAATCTATTAGAACTAGAACTATTGTAATTGAGTACTGGACATTGAACTTGGACATTCAATCATCTACTCTGATTTGGTTCTACCGGGCTGCTACAACGAAGGAGATAATCAGGTATTTTACATTTAATTGTAAATTCCTTTCTGTTTTGGTTTCTTTCAAGATTTGCTAGAAAAATCTTGTTGTATTGGTTATCTGAGGAGAGCCAGGAAAACTCAGAAGTGGGGTTTTTTAATTGTGTAAGCCCATAGACAAAGACACAATTGTAAAGGTTTTGGGTGAACCTGTGAAAACCTATTTTGTTAGTGAACGCTAATATCCCCTGTGTGAGGATATTAGGAGTGGAGTAGCATTCTGTGTGGCTGTTGTTTAACAGTTGGTGAACACACATGCGAACCACTATAATACCTTGTGTTATGGTTGGATGATTTATACTTCTAATCTTTAATTATTTATTTGTGGGATGTATGTATGGTGGTGAATGTTGTAATCATTTAATTCAAGCATTGTGAGAATTTTGTAATAGTTTAGAATTTATTTTCTGCTATTCCTTTATCAGCTTGATATTCAATTTCCTTTAAAGTTATTCCAGCAAGGTTGCCCTGCCATTTTTATGGTGTATGGCTGTCCCTAGAACAATACATTTGTGATTACAATTTATTTCAGTTCAGTTTGTGTTTATTTCTGTATTCCTCTTTGGTTTGAGATTTGATACAAAGATCTTTCTAGAAATAAGGTTGTCCTACCATAAACTCTGGTTTTTGGTGTAAGGTTGTCCTTAGAACAACATTTGTATCAACCTCTCAAGATCTGAATTTTGAGGTTGTTTTACTTTCCTGCATTGTGATTTATTTTGGCTATCATATTCTTTTTAATTCCGCTGTTATAAGTTTTATTTGGCATAGTCCTATTCACCCCCCCTCTAGGACATATAGCTAGGCCTTTTCAGTCCTGACATGTGATTCTTTGGGCATAGGGCCCCAACACAAAGAACCCTAGGACAAACCATTCGGCGAATTCGAGCACTAAAATCTTAGCCTCATGCATGTGCCTTGCTTAATTTCCCGGTAGTGGATAAGCCACAAGATAACTGATTTCCTCTTCTACGGGAGGACTCCGTGCCGCAAGCGGGAACTCTTCTGGGTTCACTAGAACCACAAAGAGGTGAGATCCGACCCTTAACCCAAACCCTAGGCTAATCGGGTTTTCTGTTTTCAAATATCCTTATAAACTCCATATGTTGGATAGGTTCTAATGACCTAAAACATAAACCCTATGTTAATCGGGTTTTCTCTTTCCTAATTTCCTTATAAATGCTATACATATGTTAAATTTGATGATTATATAAATGCGCAAACCCACTGATGTGTTTTTTGTTCGACGAAATCCCTGTGTGGGCCTGACAATAACATTATGCTAGTATTGTAGCGATTATCAAGCCACAGAGACACATAATTTCTAAAATTTCACAGGAACCTCGACTAACCGCCTGAATTAAGGAGCGGCCTGATCCGAGCTGGCCACAATTGGCTTGTTCGACCAACTTGGGTTGAACTTACATGGTTGACAGTAGTCAGACTGCGTGGAACACTTGTACCAACGTCGTTCGAGCTGAAGTGCCCCAAGTGCACCAATTAGGCTTTAAAATCGATGAATTTTTTATTGCACAAGACAGCAGCATGAAAACAACAAGAAAAGAAAAATACACCAAGAAGATAGATTCATAGCTATCCCATTAGACATGCTGTCACAGAACTTTGTAGCATTCAAATAATGCAATTGCAAGGATTGATAACTGAGAATCCACAAGTCATACTGAGGGCTCACCCTAGACTTCATGTGTAGTTGGAAGAGCTTTGGGGGTTACAATCTGACCCAGGGTGGATTTGTTTGACTCCATTTCCAGAGAAGAAAAAGAGGAGTACCAGGTGGCATAAGAAGCCTGGAATCAGAAAAGAATTCTCGGTAAGTCTCAATCCATACTCATTTGTTTAACCTCACTCACATCATGCATAAGCCACCAATAAAATGAGAAATTAAATCTTCCAGTTCTGACACAGATGCATCTTGAATAGGCACACATGTGAAAGCAAAAAATTAAGATGCTTAACAAATAACAATGATTAAAAAAGGCAGAATATATTTTCCATATTGAAAGGAAGTAAATTTCCGCTTTACAAGGAAAAAAAATAGAGAAATGAATTTCTCAATCAATTTCACAACAATATTTCCGGAAGAACTAATGGAAAAGAGAATCGTTGCTGAGAAGATTGTTCTATTTTTTTTTTTTTAATTATTTGAAAGGTAAGATTGTTCTTTTAATAATTTATGATATAAAAAAAATTCAACATTGCTAATTTGTAGCAGTGCAAATAATATAAAAAGGAATTGATTTTCTTGAGGATTTAGGCAAGGGAAACACAAAACTCATACTACTAACCCATTCACTCTGGGCTACCTACAGGAATTCTTAACTCAACGATGACATTCAACAACCCTTACTCCTAAATCCAGGATCAAGCTATCCTTTTCCTATCAGTTGTAGCAGCCACAAATCACTTCAAGCATAATTCTTCATAAATCGTTCAAAGCGCCAAAACTCCCAACATTTATGCTTATCAATAGCCCTTGACCTTGAGTCAAAAATTGAAATACGAAAAGATTTCACATCCACCAAAGTTGGTTATTGCCTGAATTTCATTTTAAAAACTTGTTTCTCCTTGTTTCAACTATTAGAGGAACAAAGAACGATCTCAAATGTTTGTTGTAAATATCTTGCTATGCTACTTGATGAACCTAAGGAAACCATATTCTTGATCCCACTAAAGTGCATAATTAGTTTTTAAATCAGTGTTTACACGCATAAGACAATTGGTATGCCTGAAGATCTAATAATTGCTTGGGAAACAATCACCGTTTCCAACATAGATGACATCAAAAGAAGTTAATCAGCACACTTCTCTCTAAATCCATGGATGTACGTTCTAGTTATTGTGTTCTGGGTTTAGTCTCACATTGGTTTCTTGTTACAAGTAACTCTATTTGCTATCCTTGGGAATTTAGGTCTTGAGTTAATGTGCTCCATTCTAGTCAAGATGTAGCATCTTCGATTCTCTGGAGTTCTATTTTTACTACAGTTCCTTCTTAAGGTTTTTTTTTTTTTAACTGCAATAATAGTATTGAAAGAAAGGCCGAAGCCAAAAGAATACAAACATAAAAGAAAACACATTACAGATCTAACCAAATGACTAAAAAGTAGGCTGGATTGACAACTTTTGAAGCTTTCACTCATTCCATCACATGCAATTTAGCCAAACTGAAAACCACTGAAGCTTGCCCTTTTATTAACAATCTTGGGCGTATTAGACTGTATAAACCCACAATGGGTGATATAGTCCAGCTCGACCCCGAACCCCTGTCTAGTTGACCCAGTCGACCCCGAACCCCTAAACCCCAAAACACAATCCATTTGCCCAGTCGACCTGGTCCACCGGTTGACCCCGAACCCCTGTCCAGCTGACCCAGTCGACCGGATAAACCCGGTCAACCCTGAACCCCTAAACCCCAAAACACAATCTGGCTAACCCGGTTGACCCCAAACCCTTGTCGAGCTGACCTAGTCAACCGGGTGGACCTGGTCAACCCCGAGATGCTGGACAGTGAACCGAATCATTATATATCAATGAATAGCCATATTGATCCAATTGAATTGCAATTAATGACATGGTCAATCGTTGAATTGAATGAAATCAAATGAAATGGGAATGATTCTATCAGTTTTTCTTTTTTTTGTTTGTTTAGGCGCATGTCGGAAACAGATAAACATAACAATTCTTATTCAAATTATGAATCATAATTGACTGAACAAATATAAATAGAATATCGATTGGAGAGGTATGAATAAATGGACCAAGCGGGAATCTTAGGAAAAAGATCTTTTAGATTAAATCTCTTTCCCTTTTTTTACAATTCCCTAATATTGTACATCTTTCTTGCTCCTAATCTAGATCATATATACCGTATTTGTATATATCTTGTTCCTAAATAAATTATCTTGAGTCACCCATGAGTTGGGATTAGTTGGTCTTTTTTATTAATAAAAATAAGCTGGTCAATGATGACCCTCCATAGATTCACCTATATAAGCCGCGGCTAAAGTTGCAAAAATAAGAGCTTGAATCCCGCTTGTGAATAATCCAAGGAACATGACAGGTATAGGGACTACTGAAGGTACTAAAGAAACAAGAACAACAACTACTAATTCATCAGCCAATATATTCCCGAAAAGTCGAAAACTAAGTGATAAAGGCTTTGTGAAATCTTCTAGGATGTTAATTGGTAAAAGTATTGGGGTTGGTTGAATGTATTTACCGAAATAACTCAATCCTTTTTTGGTAAAACCCGCATAGAAATATGCCATTGACGTGGGTAAAGCTAAAGCAACAGTAGTATTTATATCATTCGTCGGTGCAGCTAACTCCCCATGAGGTAACTGTATGATTTTCCGAGGTAAAAGAGCACCTGACCAGTTCGAAACAAAAATAAATAGGAACATAGTTCCAATAAAGGGAACCCAAGGACCATATTCTTCTCCAATCTGGGTTTTGCTCAAGTCTCGAATGAATTCAAGGACATATTCGAAGAAATTCTGACCGTCGGTTGGAATGGTTTGTGGATTCCGAACAGCTATAGTGGCTGAACCTAATAAGATAGCAATTACGACCCAAGAAGTGATAAGTACTTGGGCATGGACTTGGAAACCCCCTATTTGCCAATAGAAATGTTGGCCTACTTCCACACCGGATATATCGTATAACCCTTTTAGTGTGTTGATGGAACATGGTAGAACATTCATATTGCCCTCTGACAGAAATAGAACTTAAAAAGGAATTATTTTGATTCAACCATCTCTTTCTCAACTCGCCTATTTTAATCATATATTTAGGATACCAAATAATCAGATAATATCCCCAATGATTTTTATCTCTTTTTTGAGATTCAGGAATAGTAACCGATTCAATCAATTTATGGAGTTCCCCAAGTCATTGACTTATCTTATTATTAATCAACGATTTCTTATAGAGCTAGAACGACCCTCACAAATTGCGGATACTAATTTGTTAAGAATCAATCGGATTGAGGCTATAGCGTCATCGTTGGCTGGAATCGAAATATCTGCGAGATCTGGGTCACAATTTGTATCGATTAAACAAATCGTCGGAATTCCTAAAGTCAGACATTCTCGAAGAGCCGTATATTCTTCTTGCTGATCAACGATGATGACAATATCAGGTAACCCCGTCATATATTTGATCCCACCCAGATATGTTTGCAGGTGAGATAATTGTCTCTTCAACATTGCTGCATCTCTTTTCGGGAGACGATTGAATTTCCCCGTCTTTTGTTCCGCTCTCAAGTCCCTGAACTTATGAAGTCTCGTTTCTGTAGTGGACCAATTCGTGAATTTTTCGATCTGAGGATATTGATCATCTGATCGATAGGAAGGTCAAAAAAGATGTTCATTAAGATACAATCTTTATATGATCTTTGGACATGAAGTATAGGATAGACCATCATACTCATCATCAATTGGAGCTCAATCAGCTGTTTCCATGCACCAAAATTTGTTTTTTCATGTGAATTGATTCGGGTTGGAAAAGGAAACCGAAAACACAAGGGGTTACAGATATGAATTTCTATCCTTTCCACCTCCCTTGATCCTGCAAAGAGAGCCATTTGAAGATACAGTTGAGCAGCAAGCCATTAGTGCATGAGAATCCATTAGAATGGGTTTGAATGAATTCAATATACTTCATTGGGATGAGGAATGACAGAATCAGTTCTGATTGTGAAGGCCCCATAATCAATCTGAGATGCATGATGAAGGGGATGAGAGTGATATAGTAGGGAACATCCGGTAAAATGAGAACATCCATACACTGCTACACATGGTAAACCAAAGTGGAAACAATTTCATTTATAATCTGAGATTGTACATTGTTCCTATACATACCTACCTAGGTGGAAAACATAAAAAATCCAACTACTAACTATTAAACTACTAGGTGGAAATGATCCACTTCTTTCAACACGGTAAATAGAAAGCACATAAACACAAACATGGCTTAACTTGAGACCTAATGGTCCTGTGAATCAGTCAGATGTGGCGCTGCTCCATCCTTTTGAACACAGTATAACACTTCCTTAAGGGTGCGGAAGATCTTCTAGTTTCATTTCTCCTGTTCAGCCATTTAAGTCCTCATTTCAACCCTCATATCAATTAATTCAGACTAAACCGAGGCTAGCTCCTCTTCTACCCAACTGAAGCACTCATGTATAAGTGGGAGGGGCTACAAAATCTTCATCGATGTCTTCATCATTATCTTCCTCCTCCTCATCCTCTTCTTCTTCCTCAGTTTTTTCTCCTCTTTCAATCTCTTCTTCCTCATTCAATTTCATCCTTTTAATAGTATTGGCGTTCATGAAACTTTGCAGCTCAAGCCTCGCATTGGGGATGAAACTAAACCCACAGTCTTTGGCCTTCTTACAGACCAACCGTCCGAAGGGTAAGGACAGATTGATTTTGGTGGTGGTGGCATTCAAGATATGGCGCATTACAATAGATGGGTAGCAAACCTTCTTGCCCGTGCCCAGTAAATACAGAACCTCCAACATATACTGTGTTAGTTGTGTATGATTTCCCGTTCTAGGGTACACATTGTATGTGAATACAAGGTGGAGGAACCTATAAACTGGAAGCATCTTGGTTACCTTCAAACAATTATCATCCTGTATCCAAGACGTATGTTCGCCACAAATTTGAACAGCCCTCTCGTCCCTGTACTTGAACCGCTTTGCATCCTTATGTTGAACAATCATTATCCCTCGTGGCACCCCAGAAATCCTCTCAATGTCAGTCACATTAAATGGTATCAAGGAATTTTTGATTGCTAAGTCGAAGGTCAGTGACTTTAGACAAGGATTTTGAATAGAAGCGTAGAAATGTCGCATAGTCTCGGCGTCGGCATTGTTGTAGGGTGTGAAGATAAGATTCCAGCCAGTAGTGGTAAGCCACTTAAGCTCTTTGGTATTGATGAACAAGTCTTTGTTCATGTACTGCTCAAAATATACCTTGCATTTGGCAAATCTTCCCAAATCCACGGCTTGTTCCACCTCAACTAACTGGCCACGACTCGTTGACGGTCCCGCCGAGACGTGGATCGACCCATGCTCCATCCAGAGACCACTCTCTTAGCCCGGGTAGCTGTGACCATTAAGGTTGATGCTCCAATGTCCTCCCTTCGCTTGGAGCGACAATTATATTGTTGTCCATCCGTTTCCTGTGCATCACGCTTTTTCGCCATAAGTGTCACTATTAATGGGAGCAATAGCCAAGAAGAAACAAGAATAAGGAAAGCCCCCATTGGAAAGGATAATGGGTTTTGTTTTTGTTTTTGTTGATTTGGGTGGAATAAGAGAGAAAATTGAGGAAATGGAAGAAAATGGAGTTGGGTTTTGGGAAAACTAGTGGAAGTAGAGAAGGATTTGAGAAAATGGAAGGAAATGGGGATGGGTTTTTGGATTTGGGTGGAAGTAGAGAAGGATTTAAGAAGATGAAATAAAATAGGGGTGGGTTTTTGGATTTGTGGAGGATTTGTAGAAAAATATTTGAGAAAATAGAATAAAGTAGTGATGGGTTTTGGGAGTTGTGTGGAAGTAGAGTAAGATTTGAGAAAATAGAAGCAAATAGGGATGGGTTTTTAGGTGTGGGTGGAGGTAGTGAGAGATTTGTGAAAATAGACAGAAATGAAGATGAGTTTTTGGATTTCAATGGAGGTAGAGAAAGATTTGATGAAAACGAAGATGGGTTTTAGGATTGTGGAAGAAGAGATGAGTTTGGGTCTTGATAAAAGTGATGGGAGATGAACAAATAGAGTGATATAGGGTTGGGGCCGACTGGGCGTGTGCTTGGTGGGAAAGCGAGTCAGGGTCGACCGGGTTGGTACCCAGTCGACTGGGTTAGTGTCCAGCGTCCCGGGGTCGACCAGGGCAGTGTCCAGCATCTCAAGGTCGACTAGGTCCACCTGGTTGACCAGGTCAGTCCTAATGATCGGACTGGCTTGGCTTGGCTTGAATTTCTGGTTTGATCCTAGAAGTTTCACATGGTGTCATGAAATTGTAATACAGTTTATGATGTTCTTAACAGTCCCAAACCTTTTATTTTCCAAAAATTCGTAAGCATTAGGAGATGAGAGAAACTGAAAATTTAGAATGAAGGTTCATGCTAATGTAACCTCTAGAATTTATTTTCTTTTGCATTGATATTTGCAATATGCATTTTGACAAATATTGGCATTACACATCCAAATGACACCTTGTAAAGCCTTTCTCTAGCCATATAGATTCTCTCTTTTTAGCTTTTCCCCTACCAATTGGTCATTTCTTTTAAGGCATTCCTCCTACTTGGGGATTTAATGATGTAAGTTCACTTGGCCCTATGATATTTTCTTTTCAATTTTATGTATTTATGGATCTCTTTTATTAGAGTTTCATGATGTAAGTTCACTTAAGTCGATGATACGGGATTTGAAAACAAATCAACGCAGGAGTTGGAATCCAAAAGCAAACCAAAACTTGATTGCATAGGACTCTGGGATGATATATGGGTCCTGTCACAAGTTAGCCAATCACGCAATCCTAGAGGAGTCTAAATCCTTTGAAGTTCTTGCCCCTTTTGATCCATCAGTTTGATTATCGCTATGTTCCGTTCACAGTGGGTCCAATGTTAAGCAGGTTCTAAATTCAAACCAGCATGTGTTTACGCCACGTATATGATGGATGAGTAGCTACAACCAGGTGAGTTGTAGCTAATGCACAAGGTACTCTAGCCTGGACTTAATATAGATGTCCAACCTTGTGCATGCTTTTTTCTAGCTTTCGCATGAAGAAGAAGAAGAAGAAGAAGAAGAAGAAGAAGAAGAAGAAGACCAACATCCATATACAAGAAATTGGATTTACATGTACTGTCTCACCATATGAGACTGTTGGATCATTTTTCATTTTCTTCTCTAAGAAATTGATTTCTTTTTGTTCTTTGCCTCTCTAATATATTTCTTTTACAGGAATGATTGTTCAATACGTGTTTAGATTCATAGAGAAGAAAATGAAAAATCAACCGGATGTGTGCAAGCTCGCCACAGGTAAATCTAAAGCCTCACATCCCATGTCCCAAAACACTAGGTGAATAAAACCCTTAAAAACAAGGTAGGACATCATATGGTTTTTGGGTAAGAAAACGTTTTTCAAAATAGGAAAACGTTGTTTGTAGCGATATACATCTCGATATGATTCCATCGACAAGAGAACCAAATATGTCCAGCAACCTCATAACATATCTGGATGAATTATCGATGTATCGATACACCTATCGATATCATCGATATTCAAATCTTGAGTCTATCGAAGTCGACTCGATATCATCGACAGGCAGGTTTTCGGCGCCTCTGTTTTTTAAAGAAAATTTCAAATTCCTTCGATATATCAATGCTCCTTCCGATATTATCTGAAATCAAATATCGATATGATCAGAAGTCCATCGATGATATCAATCGTGGGCGTGCATTTCTTCCAGTATATTTCAGGGTGGTTTTACTATGATCAGGGGCCCTTCGATTGAATCGATATTCAAATATCGATGACATCGGTACCAAGTCGATTGCATCGAATAAGGACATAAAGTGTCCAGCAAGCTTAATGAAAAATCCACTGGATTTATCGATGCCTCGACGCTGATATCGATATTATTGACATTCAAATTTTGATGATCTCGATGGTTCCCAGATCATTTATGAAAACCTAAAATATTTCATGTCAAGTTTCTTTCGTTTTTCAAGTGTCGATGGATCGAACCTATCATTGATGGAATCGGAGTTCGAAATTCGATGATATCAACAATTGTTTCGATTCATCGACCAGCTAGCAAAAGGTTTCAAAAGCGTATGACTTTGAGTTTGAGTTATCGAGCAGACCATCGATACTATCGAGAGTATAAGCTCGATGATGTCGAACTCAGTCATAAATGTGACCGTTTTATATCCGTTAAAACCTTTTGCCTATAAATAGAGGACTTGTCTAATGTTGCTGGGAGAGAAAGTAGAGAGAGCTTTTGAGTGTTTAACCTTAGATCATATACCCAAAGCCCTTTCTCTCAAGGAAGTTCATTCTCCAATCCACCCTCACCATTGATATTCAATAGAGTGGATTGGAGAATGAACTTCCGCATTTAAGGATCCTCTATCTACTACCTTAATGACAACTCATTAAGCTGGGATGCCTTGAATGCCTAGATGATTGGAACTACTCTATCTTCCTTATAGGAAAACCTTTAGAGAGTAGGATTCCGTCATATCCTTAACCCAACCTGTCACAATATATGGGTACAAATTTTTGTGTTGTGGATCAAGAGAGCAGAAGACTCTTCGTCAATAAGGAGGAGGAGATCTTCGGCATTGTGCTTATCAGGACTCATCAACTTATTTGTAAGTATTTAGAGTCCAAGAGGACACTTGTGATTATTCCTTTGTAGGATTGGGTCTTAAGTGGTTCTCACCCTTTGAAGTCCTCAAGGAGGCCTTCGGTGGGAGTATACGTGGTGGGTGCATTGTGTGGACCCTTGCTCTGTGGAGAGCATAAACATATGGTTGAAGGTGAACCAGCAAAACATTAGGTTTGAGGTTAATCGCTGTGAAACCTTGGGTTTGAGGTGAATCGTGTAGAAACCTCCAGTAGGATCTTATGGAAAATCCTTGGCCAACGTGCCTAAAAGTGGGTGCGTTGTATTGACCCTTGCTTGTGAGAGCATAAACAGTCAGGCTTAGTGTAGGTTGTAAAGGTTGAAGGTGAACCTGATTTAAAACCTTAGGTTTGAGGTGAACCGCTGTGAAATATCCTTAGTGAAATCCGGTACACTCAAGGGTTGAGTGCGGTTACCGGGAGTGGAGTAGACAAGTAGTCGAACCACTATAAAAATGACTGTGTTTGTGATTGCTCTTCTTCTGTGTTTGTGATTTATGTCAATGCATTCATATTATATATCTGATCACACCTCACATACATTCACAGTCATATCCATCATAAACTAAGTTATATATTGCTACTTCTTGAATAGTTTATGATTGGATTCTCTACCAAGCTTGGAAGGCAGTAAAGTTACATTCGAGTAATCCTAATATATGTTTGTTGTTAGGATTAGTGTAATAGGATTTTAAAATAAATTATAAAAACTTTTAAAAGTCCTATTCACCCCCTTCTAGGACATATTGACATATTCCTTCTTCAACTAGTGCAGTCATCACTGCAATTTCAGCCCCTAGATCTGCCTCTCTCTCTTTACTCGTCCCTCCCGACAACAACGAGTTTCGACAACTTGCCTTGTCACGCTCCAAACCCGGAAATCAGATTTACAGGAATCTCAATCGCCGAATCCGATGCCAACAACCTCCGTAGTACCCCATTCTCGGCTCCAAGCGCTCATATACTAGGTTCCGATCCTGAGATCCTACAAGGAGGATTTTTCCAACGTACGTTTATCTCTTAAGAAGCATAACCACAAGTCTACCCAAATCACAAAAGCAACATCATCATGACATATCTACTAATATAAATATTTGAATACAATGCTGAAAGGGAAATACGTATGTCAAAATCAAAGCTCCAGAAGTCAGTTACATGCTCCATGCTCCACTCTTCTGCAATCTAACATCACCTGCACGCATCTATCGTGCATAAGCTTATAGAAAGCTTAGAGGGTGGTGTAAGTGTGTGCATAAGGTAAGTGTCAAGTATTCAATACAATGACATAATCACACAATATCAGAAATACTGGTAAGATCATGAATCATACGATATCAGAGGAAACGGAAATACTGACAAGTCCATGATTCAAACAATATCAGAGCACGCAATGCGGATCGACTATTTAAATGCGGAATCATAAAGAGCTAAATATCAGATGCCGAGGATGCAATGCAATATACAATTCCTGATGAGTTCACGAATATCGTCAGCCGTACCTAGACCATATAAATGCAGAAACATAGTAATCCAAAATGTCATATGTCGCGGATGTAATGCAATATGTGGTGCGAATGGAATGACCATGCTGGAGTGTGAAGTCGGGATGATAGTACGTAGTATCACAGGCTAGGGGGTCCATCACAAGGGACTTCTATCCAAATTAGTCCCATACGTAAATTTGGATAGTCAGACTCAATGTGGTAAACTCCTAATCTCAGGTTAGTTGCGCGCCATAACTGAAATCCTGACCATTGCGAAGGTACACGTAACAGATAGTTGCGCACCATCAGCTCGAGTGGATAGTGAACGAATGAATGAATGAGTATGCAACTCTGCTCAATAAGTCCACATATCAGTACAGTTCATCTCTGGGATCATCACCGGGGTCTTTTACACTCTACACCAGCTTGCTGCCCTTATTCGAGCGCACAACTGGGTAAGTGGAAGAGACCTCACTATCCGCCTGCCAATATCGGGCCGACTCATCGATAACGGACCCATTTCTCAAGCTGGTCAAACTCAACCTAGACATTGCCCCCTCACTCAGGCGGGTAAGGTCACGCCCTCCCAACCGACCATGACACAGTGGGAGACGTAACCTACTGGTATACGGTCCTCATGCGCTCATATATTTCTATTCGGTCTCAACGTTAGAGAGTCTCCTAGCCACGGAGGTTTAGGGATTTTCACCCAGGGACATCTATGGCGCCTGTATGCTAGAATCAAATATTTTCGATGTCCCATCTGGCCATCCACGATATGCTTGTGGAGGCTACGGCCCTGATGTCGCTAGGGTGTACAGTAATCACAATGCAAGATGCATGAGTCATACAATCCAGTCATGCATTAATCTTGCGTATACAGTGCGATCATGTGAGATAACCTCCGCCTATCAGGGAGTCTCATAACAACCTGGTCAATGACATATGCAATGATCAGCCACATCTCATAACAAGCATGCAAATTATGCGTATAGGCATGAATCATGATGCTATGCTATCATATACTCATAATCGGTATCAATAACTGACATCGAGAATCGACCTCGACAATGTGGACATTTAACCAACATTGCCTCCAAGAAATGGCCCACATAAAGCTTAACATATAGTGGACTTATGGCTTCACACAAGGGCCAAATATACCCCACCATGGGCCTCACTCAAGAGCTTAATACACATCACGATGGACCTTTCACATGGGCGTAACATACATCACAATGGGCTCCATCACCTAACCCTCAAATGCATCACAATGGGCCTCATCACATAGAGCTCATATTCATTACATTAGGCTTAAAACATGGGTCGAATATACATCACAATGGGCCTCAACTACAAGTCGCATATACACCATATAAGTCTCGACAATTGAAATCGGCCTCATCAATCGAAATCGACACCTGGACTTGGCCTCGATAGTCGAAGTCGACCTCGATACTTAGCCCCGACAATCGGGATCGATTGATAATCAAAATCGGCAAATCGGTCATGACAATCAAAGTCGGTAATCGATCACGATAATAGGAATAGATTGATAATTAGAATCAGCAAATCAGTCACGTCGATCGGAATCGGCAATCGGCCACGATAAGCGGGATCGATCGATAATCAAAGTTAGCAAATCAGTCACGACAATCGGATCGATCGATAATCAGAATCAGCAAATCGGTTACGGCAATCGGAGTCGGTAATCGGTCATGACAATCGGAATCGATCGATAATCGGAATCTGCAAATTGGTCACGTCAATTGGAATCGGCAATCGGCCACGATAAAATTGATCGTAATCGAATCAATTGGAATCGAACGATCAATAATCGAATCGCAAATCGATCACGCAATGAAGCGGGATTGATCGACGAATCGGAATCGATCGATAATCAGAATCAGCAAATCGGTCACATCAATCGGAATCGGTAATCAGCCACGACAAGTGGGATCAATCGATAATCAAAGTCGGCAAATCGGTCACGACAATCGGAGTCGACAATTGGTCACGACAATCAGAATCGATCGCTAATCAGAATCAGCAAGTCGGTAATGTCAATCGGAATCGGCAATCGGCCACGACAAGTGGGATTGATCGATAATCAGAATAGGCAAATCGGTCACGGCAATTGGAGTCGGCCTTGATACTAGGCCTCGACAATTTTCAAACAAGACCTAAGGAAAGGTCACAATGTGGACGTTTAACCATCATTGCCCATTAATGTGGACATTCAACCAACATTGCACCTAAGGAGTGACTCACATGAGGCCAAACATATAGTGGGGTCACACATTAAATCGGTCCGCACATTCATCGTATTGAGCCTTAACAAATGGGCCAGGAATACATCACAGTAGGCCTTACCAAATGGGCTGGAAATGTATCACAATGGGCCACAACACATAGGCCTTAATATACAACGATGGGCCCTACACATGGGCCTAATATTCATCACAGGCGGCCCTGCACATGGGCCTCATACACATCAAGTGGGCTGCATTAATGGGCTGCACTAATGGGCCACATAGATGGGCTACAAATATATCAAGGTGGGCCTCACAAATGGGCCACAAAATACATCAAAGTGGGCCCAACAAATGGGCCACAAAATACATGGAAGTAGGCCTACGTATATTCTTCATCCAATCTGATCATATGATCACAAAGACTAGGATTAAGAGGAAAAACAAATTTCATATAGATCCAAAACTTTCGGGACCCAAAAAGGGTTTGAATGGTGGACACTCAACCTTCACTGTCTTCTGCAGTGTGGCCCACCTGATAGACAGCATGGATATAGAATAAATACATCAAGGGTGGGTCCCACAGATGGACGGCGTGGAATAAATCACATGTAGCACAGCAGGATCCGTCCAAACAGTCCAGCACTGTCCAACATGTCTGGATGGTGTGGATGGAATAAATTCATCCAGGAGTGGCCCCATGGCACCGTCCAGAGATGGACGGTGCAGGTACAAAATACATGAAACAAGGTAGGGCCCGCCCCACACGTGCAGCACGTGTGGGTGGGTCCATACCCAAAATAAAAAGGACGGTGTGTACGAAATACATACATCAATAAGGATCTCACCGTCCAGGCCTTTGCACTGGACGGTGCAGATAAAGCACGTACATCAATGTGTACCCACGTGTGACAGGTGGATGGTGCTGGATCAAAACACACAGCATGTGGCCCCACACGTACATCCTGGTGGTGTCCCATGTCCAGGAACGGGACGTGAGGTATTCCACATCCACGTCCAGATGATGGACGGTCAGGATTGCGTGGATATAAAACATACCTCATGTTAGGGCCCAGAACCGTCCAGGCACGGACGGCCTGATCATGAAACCCGTGATATATGGTGGTCCCCACCAACTGCAGACGTCAGTAGCAGCTGCTGCTGCTGCCAAAATAAATGCACGGCATGGATAAAACCTCCAAACGGACGAACGGTTTAGATAAAATACCTATCCAGGTGGGTCCCACATCACAGTCCACAGGCTGCCAGAACAGATGGACGGGGGGGGTGGTGGTGGTGGTGGGGTGGTATGTACGTACAGCAAAGTGGGGGGTTGGTGGTGGGGTGGTATGTACGTACAGCAAAGTGGGGTCCACGTGAATGGCCCACCTGTGTTTACCCTGCATAGTCCAGAAGCGTCTAGACGTCCACTAACTGGACGGTCTGGATGAAACGGTGGGTCCCACGAATTTTGCTGCCGTTAGTGCAGCTGGGACGCACAGATCTGGTTGTCGGCTTGTCGCCAGGCGCAGCTGAGGGTGCTGACCTACCAGAGATGGACGACGTGGATCGGGCACGTGCATTGAGGTGGGTCCACTGTTCAGCAAAACAGACGGACGGTGTTGGATATGCAACGCCAACATCAATGTGTGGCCCACCGTCCAGATCTGCTGGACGGTGTAGGTATAATAAATACATCATGGTGGACCCACATCAGCGTGGCCCACCACTAGATCAAACTGATACTTGTGATTCCCTTAAATCCCGGGCCTGCCAAAGATCTAGCAGCAAGGTGGGCCACATTCCAACACCAAAAGAGAAGGAGAGAGAGAGTTAGAGAAAAGAGAGAGGGACCGGATGGTGATGGAGGGACCCCGCCATTATGGGCCCCTCCTTGATACAATACACACATCAAGATGGGTCCCACTACATGTGGGCCCTCAAATCACGAAATCAACGGAAAAAATCACAAAATCACTCACCAATCGGCCTTCTTCTTGGACTTTCTTCTTTCATCAATGATGGGGTCCATGGAGAATGGCCCCATCATGGAATGATCATGATAATTAAAGTGGGTCATCGGCCACATCTAGGGTTCAAAGTGAGATCCATACCATTAATCGGTAGGCCTCACTTGGCTCATCATCAAAAGAATGAAATCTAGGCCTATAGAAACACTCACCGTTAGATCTTCTTGGTCTGATGGAACCTCGAGCTCCTTGTGTCTCACTTTGATGGAAGGTGATGAAAAATGAAGGGCTAGGATAGTGCATCTTGGGGTGGGAAGTGGGCCACACACACTCACTTTTCTTTCTTAGAATTGTTGGATGTCCACCGCATTGGTTGCTTGAAAATTGTGAAGAGAAGGAGAGAGGGAAAGGGTGGTTGTAAGAGAGGTTATAAATGTGAGTGATGGATGTGAAGTGATAGTTGTACTTGACATGTATGGGTGTGTAAGAGAGAGAGAGAGAGGGAGAGAATTGACTTTGGGTTGCTCTTTTACTTGACATAAGGTGATTGATTGATTGATTGATTAATGAGACATGATGTACAGATTCTCTTGGGATTGCAAACGCACAGTGTTTTTTCTCAAATTGAACGCGGGCTCACATCTCCTGGCCTAGGTATCGGATCGGTATGTAAGACGCGGCGTTAGAACCTCGACGACGGCACGATCGCTAGGGTACAAGTATCGAGTCGAGCCGACTCTGAAATACTGGACTTCTAACGTCTGGAACACTAGCACTTCCTTTCATGCTAACAAATATTACTAGCCATGCATATGCACATAGCCACCGTATGAATGGAATTTACGTTCTTCAATTGAAACCATCCAGATAGTAAGGCCTCTGTCACACCAAAAATGTCATGCAAAATCAATGATGGTGAAGAGTAAATGGTCCAGAGCTCCATACATGTAGACCCATCATTCAATAATCTAAATTATTGATTTGATGGGCCCAACAAAAATGAAGGTTGCCCATGAAGTCTCCAAGATTGAAAGATTATACCTCTTTAATTCAAATAATGGTTGAGAGAATAAAGTAAACCATCCATCCACATTTGATGGGAAAGTGCCCAGCTTTTGAAGCATTAGAATTTTCCTATTGGAGATTTTCAGGGCACTCCCCCATCCATGGTAGGCCCCAGATCAACAGTTCAGTATTTTGAACCATAATGCTCCCCGTGTGCAAAACCTAGCTATCTAGTAATCTATACCTTGATGGGCAGGTCTAATTTCTCATTCGATATTTTCATTTCTATAGAGGATAATATAATCATTGAATGGATCTTTTCCTATTTGAATTTTCTTGTAATTCACTCAATGTTTACTCTACAACTCTACATCTGCTTTTACTCTTTGGTATTTAGAGTTGTCATAGCTCGTTTTGGGATTTTTTTCAGTTCAATTATTAAATGTGAAGGCTTTGGCATATTGTTAATACTTGTTTTTCTTCCTCTATAAAGTGAGGTAAACAGATATTTCCCTACTATTCCACATCACTGACTGAAATTGAAAACTTTTGCCCATCACACAAATTGGATACTGACTAAAATAAAATAACTTGGAAGAAAAAATTGGCTAATTCATGTTTACAATTAACGAACTGGAAAAAAATTCCAATAACTCAAATTGAAAAGAATAAAAGGTGAATGCCTTCCACTCTTTTCTCTTTAATATTCTATTATGAATCATTTATTTTTTATTCCCTCCCTCCTTTGGAGCAATCTATGTAATAAATTATTTTTTGTGCAGTAGTATGTTTTTGGTGAAAAACAAGTCAAAGCTCCACTCGAACTTGAAAAGTACTTAAAACTAATAAGTTATGTACAGAGTCATTAGTGACAGATTAAAAAAGGGTGGGGTTTCCGGAGAAGTGAATCCTTCAATCTGCTACATAATAGCTGCACTAGTAAAATGTTGCAAGATTGCTAATGCAAATAATTAAAACTACCTGCAAGGACACTATCAAATTAATGTAACCTACTCAAAATGACTATTCATTGGACTTATTAATGTTTTGTAATAAGATAATGTGTATAGCCAAACAAATCTCTGGTGCATTCCCAAAATTGTTGCCATGGCACTATCACAACATTATAGCCAATGTCCTGCAAATACAGAGTTGAAAAATAAATAAATATGAATGTTCGATTCACATTCAACAGGCAACAATATGGAGGAAACTAGAATGCTAGGATTATGATATCTTTGATGATATCAGGATATGTTTAAATTCAATTTGAGTTTATCTTTTATTTCGTATAGTTGCATGTAAACATTAGTTCTCCATGGGAGACAAACACAAGTTTTCCACCATATAGTTCTATCACTGTCTAGGCTCAAACATTGTGTGGCCCACCTGAAAAAATTTTTTATCAATGATTGTGACATATATGATGAAGTTGGGCTAAGCAACAAGCTACAGAAAATCATTGGACTGCCAATTTACATATAACCAATGCAATTGCTACATGTTCTTGTCTTACATGTGCTTTTCTTCTCCTCTTTGGAATGTAGGTTTGCAAGCAACTTGGCGGTTGTCCATCTTTACAGCATGTGTTTCAACTCCTCAACTGGAAAGATTTAGCACCTTGCTTAGTTATTTGTTTTTTATTTATCTTTTTGAGTTTCATATGTTCATGGTTTATTTTGCTTGAACTACTTCAACTCATTGCTTGTATAATGTGGATTGAATACACAAGTGATCACATTCAAAATGTTTGCTTGAAACAGATCACAAAACACCCTGTCTAGGAGGTGTGAGATATTTGGCTTGGTTTAATTTAGATTTCATGATGTTTGTTTGAATCTTATTAGTCAAGGGTATTTGATTGCGTAGTCCCACAGACTCCCATAGCGTTCATTTTTTTAACAAATAGTGAAAAGGGTAGGGCTGAAAACGCATCTAGGGGTGTCAACAGGCTAGTTTAGGTTGGGCAAGCTTTGGGTTAGATATTGCTAAGGGTGTCAACGGGCAGATTAGGGCCGGGACAAACTTTGTCCAAGCCTAGCTCAGGCCCATGAAGAGTGAAAATAGTCCAACTCAAGCTAGGCTCGTAATGTCTTTGATATTCTTGAGCCCAAGTCCAAGGGTTATGTGTGTGTAGAGAGAGGGGTCTTAATGTGTGGCCAGCTGAAGTGGGCCCCCCCATGATGTTTAAGTGGTCCAGCCCGATCACCTGGTGCAAAACCCCATTTTAGCCATAAGGCCCAAATAAACCCCAGTTTGTGGTTCAGGTGGGCCATATGAAGGAAATAGTTGGGAGAGAGATCGATACCCACACTTAATTTTTACATAGCCCACTAAGATGTTTAAGAGGGGAGACATCGATCATTGATTATCTTCAGGCCCACCATGATGATTATTTAAAATTCGCTCCAACCATTACATGCCAAACTAGAATTTAGACTGGGATAACGGGCTTCTGTACACTATCCAAGCCTAGCCCGGTTGAGAAATGGGCGAGAGCTTTAAGTTTGAGCCTAGCCCTCCAACATGATACTACAATCCAAACCAGGCCTGGCCCGAAAACGCTATCGGCTAATGTGGCCCATTGAAAGCCCTAGATATTGCCAAATATATACAATATCTGTGTGATAGATGGGTAAATGGATATCAGATTTATCATCGTAACCATCATCTCAACAAGAAAGATCTATTCACAGCGTCTCATTACCGACGTAGTCAGGAAAGAGAGATGAATCACTGTATAAAACAGCAAGCGGAGAGAGAAGAAGTTGAATCAATCAGGAATGTTACATATGTTTATGGTAATTGAATTATCATGCATTCGAGATGTGTGGGGTCCACCGATCATGTGTATGTAGACTCATTCTATGCATCTGATGCATCTCCTCATACCGTACATCCCCAAAATTATCCTAATCCAAAACTCAGGTTGGAGACACAGAAAGCAATGTGCAGTATAACACCCAAACCTAATATTTTCATGGAATTTGGCCAACCTGAGGTTTGGAATTAATTGAGTTTCGGTGTCCTTTCATCCTGATGAATCACACCCTATCACTGGGATGGATGGCATATGCATCCCATGATTGAATACATGTTTCATTCCAATGTTTTTATGGTAGGCATTAATCTCCAGTGGCTTTTACCTTTTGTGTGGCACACCTATGTTAAGGATTAGGATGAAATTTGGAGGGCCATTAAGACAGGGCCATTGTCCTTGTCAGCTGGTTCACCTTTCTACCTTAAAACTTGAGCAAATTATTTCATTGT
Source organism: Magnolia changhungtana (assembly GCA_030180095.1). Classification (NCBI taxonomy): domain Eukaryota; kingdom Viridiplantae; phylum Streptophyta; class Magnoliopsida; order Magnoliales; family Magnoliaceae; genus Magnolia; species Magnolia changhungtana. The sequence continues at coordinate 6,254,245 of JASAUF010000459.1, forward strand.
CCACTGAATATGTATAGTTTTTCATCAATATAACGTCAGTTGGCCAGGCCCAGTGAGCGAATCCGTCATGGTTTATGTACATTATAATTAAAATATGAATGCATGAATGCGTGAATGCATCAAGTGGATTGATCAGTGCACTTCCTTGAGTTGGATTCCATCAACCCACATCTCTCTTTCTGTTGAGGGTCAAATATTGCATATTATCTCCCATTTATTTCTTGGTTTTACAAATATAATATGTCTTAATGGTTCTAATTCTAGATTTTTATTTTCCTTCTTTCTTTTAGGTTTAGGTTAGAATTTGAAATTGAGGGCTGAGAGCGTTTCATGCCCAAGTGGATCCGTGACAACACTTGACGTCTTTTGAGTGAAGGAGCATTAGTTGAGGGGTTATCTATCCATCACAGGATTAGACACTACTCGAGATCCTAAGAGTTAATTGAAGTAATGATTGTCAATCAACCGGGAAGACAACCTCAACCTCGGGTTAAGGAAGTCCAGGATGAGAATGAGGTGCATCAAGCACCCTCGCCTCGTACTTTGCGAGACTATTTACAACTGGTGGGGATGAGTACACTCTCATGCATGGTTTTTTTAGAAAATACGGGACACATGGATATCAAGTCAGGGGTAATCTAACTTCTTTCAACATTTTCATAGGCTTGAATCTGAAAATTCGTATTTACACTTGAAAGAGTTCAATGAGATCATGCCACTATATTTTCCAAACGTGTCCGATGACACAGTCGGGCTGAAACTCTTTCCTTTCTCTTTGAAAGAGAAAGCTAAGACGTGGTTGCATTCACTACATCCTTGATTTATTGGTAGATGGAATGACATGACAAAGGAGTTCATAAAGAAAATTTTCCCATACCATAAGACGAACACCCTTAGAAAGTCAATCATGGACTTTTCCTAAAAGGAAGATGAAACATTCTTCCAATGTTGGGAGTGGTTCAAGGATCTTGTCAGTTCATGCCCACTACATGGTTTTGAAACATGGCGCATCACAAACTTTTTCTACGATGAACTGACATCTCCCATGCGCCAATTGGTTGAGACAACGTGTAATGGGGAATTCATGAATAAAAATGTCGATGATGTGTGGGACTATTTTGATAAGTTTGCTGAAAACACATAATCATAGGACATCTCCCCAAAATCAAGCACCATGTCTAGGGCGACTCAATCCAAGGAGAGGTGCGGAATGTAGCTCCTAAGAGATGATGATTATATCAATGCTAAAGTGACTAATCTTACAAGAAAACTTGAGGCCATGGAATTAAAGAAGGATAAGGCTGAGGAAACTGTTTGCGGTATTTGTGCTTGCAACATTCATACAACTGAAAATTGTCCAACAATTCCTGCCTTTCAAGAGGTACTAAATGAGCAATCAAATGCCGTGAATAATTACCAAAGACATTTCAGTGGGCCCACCTCTAATACGTATAATCCCAACTGGAGAAATCATCTAAACTTCAATTGGAGAAACAGACAAACTGCCACTTCTTAAGGATTCCCTAATCAAATTCCACATCAAGGGAAACCCCAGGAGGATCCGGTTTTAAAGCATCTTCAAAATCAAGAGCTTTTCAATCAGGGTATGCTACAAGTCTTTCAAGACCTCACAAAGGCCATACAAGGACTTGAGACTAAAAGTGTGATGAAGAACAAGGGGAGCCTTCCAGCTCAACATCTTCCCAATCCAAAACTGCCATATGAAGTGAGCGACCCGAGTTCTTCAAATCAGATGGAGCATGCTAAATCTATCATCACTCTTAGGAGTGGGAAGGCAATTGTCAAAACCATTCCGGTTAGGGCTGAAAAGCCTAAGGACCCGGAAGAGGACAACAATGATAGATCTAGCCATGCCCCATAAGAACTATAATCGGAACCTCAAGGGAAGCTGATTGCACCATTTCCCCAATGGTTGATAGCACCAAAACCTCTCTCTAACCCTCAAGACATTTTAGAGGTGTTGAAACGAGTGATGAAGGTCAATATTCCTTTACTGGATGCCGTAAAACAAATGCCTTCATATACTAAATTTCTGAAAGACTTGTCTATGACTAAAAGATGACAAAATATTCAAAAGAAAATCTTTTTAACTAAAAAAGTGAGTGCCATCCTGAAGCAAGATGTCCCACAAAAGTACAAAGATCCCAGTATCCCAACCATCGCTTGCGTAATTGGGAACTACCGGATTGAGCACGCACTTCTTGACTTAGGAGCAAGTGTGAATTTGATCCCGTACTCGGTCTATGAGCAACTGGGTCTAGGTGAATTAAAACCTACCCGGACCACGTTACAGCTTGTCGATCGCTCCATTCGTGTACCGAGAGGGATAATTGAGGATGTGTTGGTCCACGTTGATAAATTCTACTACACGGTAGATTTTATCATCCTGGATACTCAACCAATCATGGACATGAGCACTCAAATTCCTATCATCGTTGGTCGCCCATTCTTTTCCACTTCAAATGCAACATTAATTACAAGAATGGAGTCATGAGTTTATCTTTTGGGAATATGACATTGGAGTTGAATGTCTTTTTTAATACTGGCAAACAGTTATAGGATGATGACGATCTCCATGATTTTAACCTGATTGACTCTTTCGTGAAAGATAGATCACTCTTGACCTTATCCTCTGACCCTCTAGAGATGTGCCTGGCCCACTCCCATGATTTAGACAGTGATATAATTAAGGAGATGGGGGTCATGCTTGATACCGTGCCGGTACTTGAAGTTAACCAATGGAGGCCACAATTTGAAAAATTGCCCCAAACTTATGTAGTGTCTCTACCGCTTAACCTTAAGGTACCGAAGCTTGACCTAAAACCTTTGCTCTTTGATTTGAAATATGCCTATTTAGGTCAAAATAAGACATACCTGATAGTGATTTCTTCTCACCTTGAGCAAGAACAAGAGAGTATGCTCATTTCTACTCTCATTGAGCATAAGGAAGCCCTTGTACGGTCGATTGCAGACCTTAGGGGAATTGACCCTTTGATTTGTACTCACCGCATTTATCTAGAGGATAATGTGAAGACCTCTTGGCAACCACAACGTAGACTAAATCCAAACATAAAGAAAGTGGTTAAGGTCGATGTTCTTAAACTATTAGATGTGGGTACCATATACCCTATATCCGATAGTAAATGGGTGAGTCCAACTCAGTTGGTTCCTAAGAAGTCCAAAATTACCATCGTAGCCAATGTCAATAATGAACTCATGCCAACTACAGTTACTATTGGTTGGAGAATATGCATTGACTACAGGAAGTTGAATACTGTCATAAGGAATGACCACTTCCCTTTGCCCTTCATTGATCAAATTTTGGAAAGGCTAGCTGGTCATTCTTATTACTACTTCCTTGATGGATATTCGGGCTACAATCAGATCAAGATATCCATTGAAGATCAAGAAAAGGTCACGTTCACATATCCTTTTGACACCTTTGCTTATCGAAGGATGCTATTCGGACTGTGTAATGCCCCCACCACCTTTTAGCGATGTATGATGAGTATTTTTTCTGACATGGTGGGGCATTATTTATAGGTCTTCATGGATGACTTCTCAGTTTTTGGTCCATCTTTTAGCGATTGCTTGGAAAATCTTAAATGTGTGCTGAAAAGATGTGAAGAAAAGAATTTGGTACTCGATTGGGAGAAGTATCATTTTATGGTTCATAAGGGAATAGTCCTTGGACATATTAGTCTAAGGGAATTGAGGTAGATAAAGCTAAAATTGATCTTATCTTTACCTTACCCTCACCCAAAAGCATACAAAACGTGCGATCCTTTTTAGGACACACTGGATTTTAGAGAAGATTCATAGAGGACTTTAGTCACATCTCTCGTCCCTTATGCAATCTACTTTAAAAAAATATTCCATATGAGTGGACTGAGCAATGCTATGAAACTTTCTCTAAGCTCAAGGGCATGTTGACTACCGCACCTATTATGCAGCCACCCGACTGGAGCCTTCCTTTTGAACTTATGTGTGACACATTTGACTATGCTCTTGGGGCAGTTTTAGGCCAGAGAAAAGAAAAGAGGCCCTATATTATTCATTACGCAAGTAGAACTCTAAATCTTGCCCAAGTGAACTACTCTACTATGGAAAAGGAACTCTTAGCCGTAGTATTTGCTTTAGACAAATTTAGATCCTACTTGATCGGATCCAAGATCATTATCTACACCGATCATGTGGCGCTAAGTATCTTCTTTCAAAGAATGATGCTAAGCCCCATTTGATAAGATGAATCCTCCAACTCTAAGAATTTGATTTGAAAATAAAAGATAAAAAGGGAGCAGAAAACGTAGTGGCTGACCATTTTTCTAGACTTGACCTCCCTGATTCCCTTGAGACGACACCCATAAATGACATGTTCCCTGACGAACAATTGTTTAAAGTCTCCCATTCACCTTGGTTCACTGATATTGCTCATTATCTTGCCACAAGTTTCACGCCGATACATTGGACTGTGCAAGATAAGAAGAAATTTTTCGTCGAGGTACGCAATTTCTTCTGGGATGATCCTTATTTATTTAAATATTACCTAGATCAGATTTTAAGGAGATGTGTGCCAGACAATGAACACCAAAGTGTCATCTCCTTCTGCCACACTCAGGCCTGTGGTGGTCACTTCTCTTCCAAAAAGACCACGGCCAAAATCCTGTAGTGCGGCTTTTATTAGCCCACTATGTTCAAGGACACTCATGAGTTTTGCAAAGCTTGTGAACATTGTCAAAAGTTGAGAGCATTGTCCCGTCATAATATGATGCTTCTAAACCCTATTCTCATAATTGAAGCATTTGATTGTTGGGGCATCAATTTCATGGGATCATTCCCCTAATCGCATGAAAATTTATACATTCTATTAGCTGTAGACTATGTCACTAAATGGGTCGAAGCGATCCTGTGTCAGAATAAGGACCATCAGAAGGACATTAAATTCTTAAAAGAGAACATTCTTTTCCGGTTCGGAACGCCTCGGGCCATTATTAGTGATGAAGGCTCACATTTTTGCAGTAGGCCATTCGCAAACTTAATGAAGAAATATAGCATCTCTCACAAAGTGAGCACTCCATACCACTCACAGACAAGTAGGCAAGCTGAGATTTTCAATAGGAAGATCAAACACATTCTGAAAAACACAGTTAACCCTGACCATAAGGATCGGTCAATCCACTTGACTGATGCTTTATAGGCTTACTGTACAGCTTTTAAAACTCTCATTGGAATGTCTCCCTTTAAACTCGTCTACGGGACAGCTTGCCACTTTCCGGTGGAGTTGGAACATAGAGCCTACTGGGCTATAGAGAATTTGAACTTTGACTTGGACAATGCTGGGTTATTGCATAAGCTATAATTGAATGAACTCAAGGAGATCCGGAATGATGCATACGAGAACTCGAGAATTTACAAGGACGGGATGAAGGTGTTTCATGACCAACATATTTTTCAAAAATCTTTCACACCAGGTCAGAAAGTCCTCTTGTATAATTCGCAGTTATATCTCTTTCCCGGAAAGCTCCGATCTCGTTGGATAAGCCCGTTCACTATTACAAATGTGTATCCTCATGGGGTTGTCGAGATAAAGAATCCAGATAATGGTAATGAATTCAAAGTAAATGGATATCAGTTAAAGCCATTTGTTGAAAAATTCAATTCAGATGACATGTCCATACCTCTGAGTGATCCTGTTTACCAGGATTGATCTCCTAGTATGATGGAGGTATAGGTAGGTTTATCGCTTTCATAGGACTATGGTAGTCTGTTTTATATTGTTTTAGGATAGTTTGCTTATACTTCGTAGAGTTTTGTTTTGTGCTAACCCATTTTATATTGAGAACTGTGACAAAGTTTCAAATTTCCTTCCTCAAGGTACTATCTTTCGATCACCATTCCCTTTCTTTTCGTTACCTCATTTGCATTATATGTTTGTTTCTTGTATATTGAGGACAATGTAGATTTTCTTCGGGGGTGTGGGGGATTAGGTAACCTAATTAGTGTTTTTCTCAGTTTTGAGCAAATTTTTTGAAAATTTTTAAAAATTTTGGGTTGAACTCTATTTGGAAGGCAAGAAATTGTGTAATTAAGAATACCTTAAGTATGAGGAGACGAGAGATTGGATTTTAAATTGTTGGAGCTTCCTCATTTAAATAAAATATTACTTAAGGTTTTTGAATGATTAAGAGGAAATTGTATATCATGTTAATTTAAATCACAAAACATATTCAACTTGTCTTCTATAAGACATGTTAGAAGTTCTAATTATTAGTATGAAAATCATTGATAGATGGTGAGAATCAAGTCTGGAGAATTCTATCCATCTTAAAAGAAGAAAAGAACTAGTTAAAAAATAGGAGATCATTGAAAAAGAATGAAAAAAATGGAAAAGATGGTAGAGATATAAAATCAAAATCTGAAAAAAAAGAAGAAGAAGAAGAAGAAGGGATGAGTTTTCTATCCATCTTAACATTATGAAATGATAAGAAAAGTTAACTGAGCACATTGAAAAACATGGTATATAAAATAATTTGATTGACAAAGAACTTCGATTGTTACTTATGAGGATTTTCAAAATCTCACCTTCTTATCTTGTCTGTACTCATCCATACTTGATTGTACAAAAGATTATTTTCCAAAAAAGGTTTTAAACTTGAGATTGAAAATTGTTTGTCTCATATTTTGCTCGGGACTAGCAAAATGCTAGTTAGGGGTTATGTTGAGGGTCAAATATTGCATATTATCCCCCATTTATTTCTTGGTTTTACAAACATAATATGGCTTAATGGTGTATTTTACATGCGTTTGTGTTGCAAGGTGAATTTAAGAGCTTAGATTGAAAAGAATGCTAAAGCATAGATTTAGTGCTCAAAAGTCACCAATGCAAAGAATGGATCTTTGGAGACCAAGATTGAAGATTTCAAGACCCCAAGATCCAAGAAAACCAAATGGAAAAGGAAGGAAATCAAAAGAACAAGCGCAAAAATCACAAAGATCATGTCATCAAGAACCGCTCGATAACATTGAAGATCTGTTTGATGACATCAAAACCTTGTTGATACATCGAATTTATGAGGAAAAATTGAGTTGGTTGCTGGACATATTGGGTGCTTCTCTCGATCAATCGAAGACATGTTCGATGACTCGAAAGAAGGTGCTCGATGACATCGATGACTGCTCGATGACATCGAATTTATGGAAGAAACTGAAGCAACTTACTGGAATGTTTTGGGCACATTTTCGATGACTCGAAGACCCGTTTGATGGATCGAAGCTTCGTTCGATGACATCGAAGGATGGTTCGATAACACGGAGACTTATACAGTGTGAAAGTGAAATTGCGGTAATGACCGCACTAGTAGAAGTAGGAATAGGTCAAAGTGTCCTAGAGGGGGATAAATAGGACTTTTATAAAATTTTATGACAATTTAAAATCTTATTACCATTATCTTAATCTAATATGCAAATGTCAAGATATTATCCATTTAACTTTAATGGTTTCCAAACCAATTAGAGGATCCAATTACAAGACTGAGCAGAATCTAAACAGTATATAACCTTAGTCTAAGATGGATTGAATGAGTGACTGTGTGTGGAGTGTGATACTTATCAGTTCTAAATAATCATGTTATCATGCATCATGTGAACATTAAAAGTAAACACCATAAGAGAGTATGCAAGTAACAATCCCAAACACAGTCGTTTATAGTGGTTCGGCTATATGCCTACTCCACTCCCGGTGGATGCACTCATCCATGAGTGTACCGGATCTCGCTAACGGAGGTTTCAAATCAGGTTTATCTCAAACTTGTACAACCTACATAAGGCTAACTCTAGGACCTACACAAGGTACCTAACATATCTCCGTGAGACACAAGTTTATGCCCCACACAGGAGCAAGGGTCAACACACAACACCCAGATTTTAGGCCACACAAGCCAAGGATCCACACAAGGAACCTAGAGTTTATGCCCTACACAAGAGCAAAGGTCAACACACAACACCTAGGTTTTAGGCCACACAGGCCAAGGATCGACATAGGGAACCTAGAGTTTATGTCTTACACAAGAGCAAAGGTCAACACACAGTATCTAGATTTTAGGCCACACAAGCCAAGGATCCACACAAGGAACCTAGAGTTTATGCTTCCATGAGCAAGGGTCAACACACAACACCCAGGGTTTTAAGCCACGCAGGCCAATGACCTACACTAAGGACCTAAGTTTATGCTCACCAAGAGCAAGGGTCAACACACAACACCCACACGTATTCTCCCGTCGGAGGCCTCCTACGAGGACTTGGAAGGGATGAGAATCACCTGTGACCCAATCCTACATAAAGGAATGATCAGCAGGGTCTCTGGACTCTAATGACTTACAAATAAGTAGATGAGCCCCGTTAAGCACGTTGATGAAGATTTCCTTATTGATGAAGATTCTTCAGCTTCCTTGATCCGCAACACTTGAAGATGTATCAATAAAGTGATGGGTTGGGTCAAGGGTATGTTGGAATCCTACTCTAATAAATGTTTTTCTATTTTAGAGAAGTGATTCCAAGCTATCAAGCATTTAAGGTATCCCAGCTTAATAATTTTCCATTAAGATAGTAGCTGGATGATTCTTAAATGGGGGAGTTCATTCCTCAATCCACTCTATTAGATATCAATGATGAGAGTGGGTTGAGGGATGAACTCCCTTGAGAAAATGAGCTTGGGGTAGATGATATGCAATAACTCTCTCAAAGCTCTCTCTATTTTCTCAATCTAGGGTTTGTGCATTCAAGAGATTCTAGCACAATGATTTTCCATTAAGAGGTTGCTGGAGGATCCTTGAATGCTAAAGTTCATTCACCAATCCAATCTATAGAGTATTCAATGAATAAGAAGGGATTGGGGAATGAACTTCCAAGAGAAAAAGGTTAATGATGGTAGGTAAGAATTTACCTCCTTGGAACTCTCTCTTTTTTTCTCACCCAACAACCTAAGGCAAGCTCTCATTAAATAGGCAAAAAGTTCCAACAGAAATAAAACAGTCATTTTTTACAGAGTTTGATATCATCGAGCAGGCTTCGATATCATCGAGCGTATACTCTCGACAACGTCGAATGGCCGCTCGATGACACAAACTCAATCTGTCAAATGCTTTTGAACCTTTTTGTCAACTAATCGATGATATCGAACATGCTTCGATGTCATTGGATTTTAAACTCCGATTTCATCGACCCATGGTTCGATTCCTCGACATTTTAAAATATGAGAGCAAACTTGCCTTTAGAACTGAACAGGCATCGATATGATCGAGCATTCCTTGATATCATCTGTTTTTTAATATCGATGATATCGATACCAGTTTCGATTCATCGATCTTTTCAAGGAATTTTCTTATAAACTGCTGGACAGTTTTGTGTCCCAATTCGATGACATCGACCTGGTCTCAATACGATTGATCTTTGAATATCGATATCATTGAGTGATTCTCGATACCTCGAACATTTAGTTTGATTTTCCTTTTAAGCTTGTTAGACACAGACTTGTCCATTTTCGATTTCATTGAATCATTCTCGATGTCATTAAAGTTTGAATTGCGATGATATCGAGTCTATCTCGATTCCTCGAATATTTCAGTTGATTTTCCTTTGAAGTTTGCTGGACACAGATTTGTCCATATTCGATGTTGTCGAACCTTGCTTGCTGATATCGATGTTTGAATTTCGATGACATCGAAGCTCGTTCGATTAATGAAGCAATGTCAGAATATTTTCCAAGAAGATTTGCTGGACAATGCTCTAAGTTCTTCGATGTCATCGACTCGCCTTCAATGTCATCGAATATATGTTCGATTCATCGAATATTCTGTCCAAATACTTTGTGGTTGTTGGACACAAAAAGTCTTATTTTGATGTCATCGAAGCCTGTTCGATGGCATCGAACCTGAGTGTTCGATGTCATCGAATTAAGCTCGATGACATCGAACTAAGTAGAAAACTTAGAAAATTTTCCTGATAAGAATTAAGTTTTCAGACTTTTAACTCTTATGCTGTTCTAAGGCTTTTAAGGATTTATTTACCTGGGTGTTTTGGGTCATAGGATGTGAGGTTTAATTTACCTGTGACGAGCTCAGAAGACACATCCGGTTGAGGCAATGGCTTGAACGATCTTCTTATGGGGCTCACTTGACTCATCAACTCAACCTACACGCTAATTGAAAAACCAGGGCACTTTTAGAAAGAAGAAAAGATACGACTTTCAGATTCAAACCCCTTCGATGACTTCGAAGGGTGTTCGATCGATGACATTGAAGGCATTACATGGACAGTGTAAATTAGATCTGGTTTTACGATTTTGCGGAACTTTGCTTATAAATAGGGGTTTTTAGGCACTTTTTAGGATATCTAGGGTTTGGAGGAGCAGAGTAAAAGGGTGGAGCTGCTTCCTAAGAGTTCTTCTTCCCTTCTCCTTAGTTTTTAATGCCTTCTTCTAGGGTTTTTAATCCAATCATGTCTATGGTTGGCTAGATCTCTTAGCTAGGGCTAAGGGGTGAAGCTTGTAACGTGATTGAGATGTTTTTCTTGTTTGATTCTTGTTATTGTTAAACTCCTTTGATTCTAGTTTGATATTTAAGGAATAATTTTAGTGTTTAATTGTTTGTTGTGACTTAAATTACAATAAATCTACGATAGCTTGAAGTATCTTCTTTTTTTGTTTGGAGTTTGTGAAAATAGGAAATCCTGTTGTTCTCCATTGTCCCTTAGGCATGGATGGGTGACGGAATCCTTTCTATCCTTCACAATTCTCCTATGATTGTTGTTAGATCGATATATCCTATTGTCTACCATTGTCTCCTGGGCATGGTTAGGTGATGGAATCACTTCTAATCTTCGCAACTTTCATCCGTTGAGAATTAGGTCAATGGAAGTTCAGATATGAGTTTATTGAATATCTTCCAATTGGATAGGATAGGACTCTAATTCCAATTAAGTGACTTGAATTGAATAAGGAAACGCCCTAATAGCTGCAAGTGGATCCCTAAAAACCCTAGTTTCCCACCTTTAAATTCTTAAGTTTCTAAACTCATCATCTCACAATTACTCTCCACTTTCCTGATTTAGGTTAAATCTTTTCTTAGTTTTGATTCCAATTACTCTCAGAATAAATACACAAGATTAGTCCCTGTGGATTCGACCTTGGTCTCACCGAGATTATTACTGCATTGCGACCCTACACCTTCTGGAGTAGGTTTCCACCATCTTGATAGGCTTTCAGAAATTATGGGCACTCAGGGATGGTCCCCCATGTCACCTGGTACTGTAAGTGCCTATAGGTCATCTAGAGAATGCCCTCAAGTATTCAGCACAATTATGTGATGCATGACATAGATGCATGAGAATGACTAATGTGTCATATTAATAATTGTCACATATATAACAGTGTATGACATTTCGATTCTAAGCAAATTCAATGAAGCACTCAATACAAAGAATCACAAACATCAAAACATTGAAATGACTATTTTAATCATAACAAAGAAAAAACATGTTGGAATTACTCACATATAATCTGGTGATGTGGATTCTGATATGTTACCTCGAGATTAATCAGTTGGAAATTACCTAATTACATAGCTCAATTAGCTTACTATTTGTATCTACCTAAACTTATTGGATCGGTTCACTTTTTGTTATTAAATTCATTAACTTTGGATTGCCCATATGCAGAATTCAACCGGCATATTAGTGTTGGGGGATTGTTGAAGCACACAGAGATGAATCAAGTAAGGTAATCCAATCGCACCAAGAATGCACAATGCAAACACTTCAAATTTTAACATGGAAAAACCCTTTTGGAAAAAAACACCATGAAAAAAAGTGACAGATATCACTATGAAAGCAGAAAATTATAAAAGTAGAGAGATTACCCAATTCGAACAACCTCGAATCAACTCAAGCTACACCCTTGAAACCCTAGAACGAATTAGAAAGCCTTGGAATTTTTTTCCCAATCCTAATTACACCCAAATATATAGCCTTTGGAAGAATCACAATCAGAATAGGAAATAAATCCCACCATGTTTCTGAATGATTTAAGACTTCAAAAACAACAATCAATAATCTTTTCACGTGAGGTCGACTTGACTGACCAAAGCACTCTGACCATCTCGGTATCTTTAAACGATTAAGGATTATTGCTAATTTACATCACAAAATTAAATTATCAAAGTTCTAAACAAACAAAAGATTTTAGCGTATTGTCGATTGGTCAAGCCAATCGGTCGACACTACCTTTGAACGATTGATGTTCGATTGAAACCTACTTTGATTGGTTGAATTAAATCCAAATTTTAACAAAATTCATTAGACACTTTTTGTTCCTTTCAATTGGTCGAAACTATTTCTTCGATCAGTCAAAATACCCTTTAATCGGTTGAATTACCCTATCAACTGGTCGAACACATTATGATTTTTAAGATTTAGCTGATGGATCATTTAAGTTATTTTTGACCAATTGAAATGATCTATTGACTGATTAAACCAACCCTGCTAGAATTTTCTAGATGATCCAAAATTTATAACTTTTAAGTTTACTTATTCTTCTTAATTCCTCTTGTTTTAAATGATCTGTTGATCATATAAGACAGATTTGATCCACCCATTGACATCAGAAAATCCCCAATTTGAGAATGGTTCAATAGATCGCTTAGATCCGGTCCATCCATACTTTCCGCATAACAAGTTGTATTTATCCCAAATTAAGCATAAATGGCGGGGATCAGATCTAATCCGTCTGATCACCATCTTAGAATCTAAGGTATAAAATGATTCTTATTAATAGATCTAATTAAAATGGGCCACCATATGATTTGATCAAAAGTTTTTATATAAACGATTTAAATTAGATCTAACATCATTGATGGTTTGCAAAAAACTTATTATACAATTTCATGTTTATGATTAGATCATATTAATATGGACCATCCACTGATCGGATCGATCTAAAAAATAGGGCTCTAATATCTTTCGGCCCTTAGGATCAAATGATTCATTCATATCAATCAAAATGCAACCAAATGCAAGTAAATTTAATTCATTCATCAAAAATCTATTGCCCAAATCTAGATTTCCAAATCATCTCTTCCTAGGATATCTCTACGCACCTATGCAATGATCATGTTGCCGATCCACACCTGTCGGATAATCTCAGATTCCAGTTTCAGCTTCTTTCTCTCACTCTGTCTAACCAACGCCTTTCCGGTTCCACATCTCTCCAGGGCCCGAGGAACAAAATAGGTGTGAGGAAGAGGGAGACGGGAACTACGAGCCCTCTCTCATTGTTGTTCCCGAACCACCCACCCCTTCCTTCCCCTTCATCCAGCCCAGTTTCCTCCCTAGTTTCCCCTTCGAGATCGGCCCCTCAAATGGGAATGCCCTCGGAGAACCTCATTGAAGGCATATAGGAATTAGCACATGAGCATTATGCAATGCAAATGATGAATGTTCAATTATTAATGCATCCACACATACAAGTTGTCACACACATCTCTCCATATGAGAGGAAACTCAAATTACATGATTTTAATGATATAATTTCTCAATACAAAGAAATTCACAATAATAGCAAATTCAATACAATCATTCATTGATCACTAAATCAATCTAACACAATGATGCAACAAACCTAGCAATCACATCGATTCTACTTTAATCATAACGGAGAGGAATCATGTTGGGTTCACTCACTTGTGTCCGATAGAAATGAATTTGAAGAATAGTTGGATTGGTTCAAATTTAAGTTCCCTAATAACCATTTAAATAAAATTGTTGATTGATGCAATTATTCCAAACAATGAGGCCCACCTTTGATTAACCAAGGTGGCTAACATCAATCCAGCAGTCCATAATTGATTTTAAAAAAAAATACATAAATTACATGAATTATAGAGTTACTAATCCAATTATTAAGGTTTGAGATTTGATATATCCATCCAATTATTTGTCAATCGAATCTATTGATCGATCGACTTAGATCAACGACCCTTCCATCGAATCGATCACTGATCAATTGAAACGAGAAAATCAAAATTAAAATTGCTTGGTCACTGGACCTTTTTCAACATCTTTGATCAAACCTGTCGGTCAATCGTCCATCCATTTTACAAAATCATATTAGAACACAAGCCCAAAAATGAGACAGATCCAAATCTCAAGTGGACCACACCAAAGAAAGCAATGGAGATTGAACACATACCATTGAAAACTTCTTAGGGGTCACAGAAGTGTTGGATCAAGCTAATATTTTTTCCCTTCATCCAAGTCTATGTGTCCTTATTAGTAGGTTGGATGGTAAATAAACATCATGGTGGGCCCTAGGAAGGTTTCAACGGTGTACATTGTCCCCACTACTTTTTGAGGTGTGATCACCTGAGGTTTTGGATCAGCCTCATTTTTGGGCTCATGCCCTAAAACGATATTGCAAAATGGATGGACGGTGTGGACATGACACATACATCATGGTTAGGGGTGTCAATGGGCTAGACTTGGGCTTGCCAAAATAAAAAATTTGAGTAGTCCCAAATTAAAACAGTTAAAAATCCAGCCAAGACCAACCCAAGGCCTGAATCATTGACGACCCTAATCATGGTGCAACCCACAAAACTTTGCCATGTCAACACACCACCAAGGTTGGTGGTGCGTGGCACACCACACAATTCCCTCTCTTTGGGACTCACCCTTCCATCGGAAAAGCCCTGTGAGCCGAGAGAGGAATTGATGAGACCCTGGCCTTATTCAAGACGGTGCGGCCATTACTGTGGGGCTCACCTTAACATGTGTATTATGTATACATGCCATTCATCCATTTGTCTAGATCATTTTACGGTGTTATCCCAAAAATGAATATCCACGTACTGTATCATAAGAAACAGTGGTGATTGACCGTCCTACCATTAAAAACTTCTTAGGCACACCTTAATATTTCCATAGTGTTTATTTACCATTCAATCTGTTGATAAAGTCACGTAAGTATAGAGTAAAAAAAAAACAACTATCAGCTTGATCCAAAACTTTTGTGGCCTATTAATGGTTAATCAACACTGTTTCTTATGGTATATTTGGATATGCTTCTTTTTTGGAATAATGTCCTAAAATGATATGAAAAAACAGATGGACAGTGTGGATACGTAATACATACATAAAGGTGGGCTCAATGGTAACCCCATGGAAAGAGCCTCACTGTCTTGGGTGATGTCCGGGTCTCACCTAATCTGATCTCTTATTAGCCCCACAGTGATGTATGTGTTTTATCCGTGGCGTCTATTTATTTTCTAGCTCATTGTAGGACTTTAGTCCAAAAATTAGTTAGATCCAAATCTTAGGTAGGCAACATCATAGGAGTGGTGTTGATTTGATGCCCATCATTGAAAACTTCCTAGGGCCCACTGTAAAGTTTACTTGCCATCCGAGCTGTTGATTAGGTCAAATGGACATGGATCAAGGGAAAATCCAAATATCGGCTTGATGCAGGACCTTTGTGGCCCCCAAGATGTTTTTAATGGTGGGTGTTCAATCCTCACTGCTTTCTATTGTGTGGTTAACTTGAGATTTAGATCTATCTAAATTTTTTGGTTCATACCATAAAAGGATATGTAAAAATGGATGGACAGATGATGTAGAGCGGGTCATGGACACTTTCATGGAAAAGATGGACCAGAGAAGGCCCGATCAGACGCGGAAGTGATCAGGATTGTCTGAACCTTAAGACAATCGTATCTCGCAAACCAGGATGAGTTTTTCGACATATCATATATGATTTTGTTGTAGGAGAAGCTACTTTAGCCAACTAACCTACTATGCCGAGCTGTCCATGCTGGATTTATGAGATTCCATTAGATCGACAATCAAAAGTCCCTTTTATTTTCATTTTTACTATAAATAATAAGTTTTAATTTAACTAAAACTTTTAATCCTTGAATTTTAAGAGTCATGACTAACATGAAAATGACTTAGAAAAATTAGGATAATAATGTGGTTAAGCCAAATTGGATACTTGTTATTTTTTGCCGAAAACCATGAAGTCTAATAGGAATCATGATTGTTACTATCTGTAGTAAGTCATGTTTTTAGGGTGTTTGAGTTAAAGTTTAAGTATAAAACTCCATCATAGGTTTAAACTCATTACTGAAAGATTGTAATTTCATTTTTAACATCAATCAATTTATTTCTAATTTATTAAAAATTATTTTTATTTTTATTCATCCTTCAAGGAAGCTCTTTGGATTTAGTTTTTCCCTGGGCATTTGGCGCATGGTATTAGATGGGATTAAGTGGGATGGAATTGCATTTGGTCCCATGCCAATTCCACTCAATGTTTGGGAAGAATGGAAAAGCTTGGAATTAGATTAGGGCCTGTTTGACTTTCCGGCTCAAGTGTAATTACCATGTAAATGGGTAATAATTATTTACCTACCTAATTACCACATCTTTCCCAATGCAAATGTGACAACTTACTTTTTTTAACACTTTAATCGAGAAATTTACAACATGAATGTGGGGCCCATTGTGATGTATGTTACTTATCTACACCGTTCATTTGTTATGCCAGCTAAATTTATGGCATGAGCAAAAAAATGAGGCAGATCCAAGGGTTAAGTGGACCACACCACAGGAAACAACGGAAATCGAATGTCTACCATTAAAATCTTCTTAAGGCCCTTAAAAGTTTTGGATCAAGCTGAAATTTGTGTTTTCCCCTTATCCACGCCTATGCGACCCTATGAATGAGTTAAATGATGAAAAAACCTCAATGTGGGCCCAATGAACAAAATAACTTTCAATGGTGGATGAATTGAGGCCACAGTTTCCTTTAGTGTGGGCCATTTGAGTGCTGGATCTGCCTCATTTTTTTTATTCATGTTCTAAAATGTTTTAATAAAATAGATGGACGGTGTGGATATATCATATACATTACAGTGGGGTCCATGTATTTAAGTCAACACTTTTGTTTTGATTTTCGAGGTGGAACTACTCTCATATTTTCAAACATGGTGAAAAAGTAATAATTACTTGTTTACCGTGATTCGCATGTATCATGGAAAATCAAACAAGCCCGGATGGAATTGCATTGGTCCCGTGCCAATTCCAATAAATGTTAGCAAGTTGTGTAGGTCCTACCATGATGTGTGGGCTATATCCACACCATCCACCCATTTTTTGAGATCATTTTAGAGCATGGGCCAAAAAATTAGGTAGATGTAAAGCTCAAGTAGACCCCACCATAGAAAGCAGTGGAGATTGAATACCTACCATTGAAAACTTCTTTGGAGCCTCATAAGTTTTGGATCTGCCTCATTTTTAGGCCCATGCCATACAATGAGGTTACAAAATAGATGAACAGTTTGGATATAACACGTGTTATTCTCAATAGTTTCAAATGATGGTGGATATATCCATTCAATGTACCACCGTATCACAAACATAGCATGGAATTAAGCTTATCCCATGGTAACATTGGACATTCGCCATATGTAATAATTACATTTTTTAATCTCATCCCACCTAATCCTTCCCAATACCATACGCCAAACACCCCCCTGAGGAAGACAATAATAAACCCCATCACCCTTATCGGGTCCGCACTTGCATCAATAGATTGGAAAAAATACATAAATCATGATGTGCCTACGGAGCCTTTTACAGCACCGATCAGTACCAAGGAGTCACTACCAAATCTGGGGAGTTTGGCTTCGATGGATCTAGGATCCACCGTGGATCCCTGACAGTGGGGCCATTAATGATGTATATGCGTTACATCCCTGCGGTGCACTGTTTTCATAGCTCATTTTAAGGCATTGTCCTAAAAATGAAGTATATCCAAATCTTAGGTGGATTACACCATAGAAAACAATGGTGATTGACCATTGAATACTTTCTCGAGGCACAAAAGTTTTAGATTAATCGGATATTTGTTTGGTTCTTTCATTCATATCTTTATGACCTTATCAACAGGTTGGACGGTAAATTAACATTCTGATGGCCTCAAGATGATTTATTGGTGGATATATTGTGGTCCATCTAAGATTTGGATTTTCTTCATTTTTTAGGATCATACCCCAAAATGAGCTGTAAAAAAGGATGGATGGCAGGGATTTAGGAAAAATAGATCACGGTGGGCCCATAGTTAGGGGCCCATAGTTAGGGTTTTAGCAACCTCAGTGTACCCGGGTATTCACTTAAGACGCGCCCGAATCCGAGCCCCTTTAATTGCCGTTCTACGTTAATACGATTGAATATTCCTTCTCTGTAGACACTTCTACAAAAGAAAACATTGAGAGAGAGAGAGAGAGAGAGAGAGAGAGAGAGTTCTTTGTATTTCCAGATAGTAGTCATTGAAAGAGGTGAGGATTTCGACATTTCTTCCTTTATTGGTTCTTTCTTACCATCTTTCTTCTGTAATTCTCTGTAATAATTCTCGTCTGCTTATTTTATTACATGCATTTGTGGGAATTGAAGTCTCCTCTTATTAGCTCTGATTCTTTCATTTCCTTTTTTTTTTTCTAGAATCTTTCACCGTTTCTTGATGAATTGAAGGATGGTTTTCTATTCTTCTTCTTTTTCTTCTTTTTACTTTTTCTTTTTTAATGGAGGATGATTTAAGAATATGTGGAAGTTTTCCCACTCAATATTTTTCAACCGGATCCTTGCTCTTGCTCGGGTGGTACTCTCAGGAGTTTCAACACCCGGTCAAGGGTTCGAGTATCCACGGGGTGGTGAAATCCCACCCAGTCAAGGGTTTGAGTATCCATGGGGTGGTGAAATCCCACTACGGCGTGAGTGTGTGTGAAAAAAAAATAAAAAAAAATTTTCAACCATCCATTTGCAGAGCGGCAATCGGGCTGCTGGGATTTTCTGATGGGGATATTTTTTCAAGAATATCCCTTAGATGGAGGGGCCCACCATATGGACTGCATGGATCACCGAAAGTGGGTCTAGCTGTATGGAAAACTAGTCTGAGGGAAACCCCTGGTAATTCATGGAGTTGCTGAATGGGGTGAAAATCTTCTGCGTTTCTTCACTTCTTAATTTCTCTATAATTCTCTTTTCTCCTCTCATTTTATTACAAGCATTTTTGGGAATTGGATTCTCTTCCATTAGCAGCTCTAATTGTTTTTTCCCCAAGGAGTATGAATAATGTAATGCTCAGCCTCAAATTTAGACCAGCATCATAAAGGTGGAGGGGCTCAATTTTAAGTGATCCAGACCGTTCGTGTGGTGGGAGTAGCTCTGTCCACCTGATTTGTGGAAATGTTCGCATTGCAAATTTCTTGTTTTATACGTCCATTACAGGCTGGAAATCTAGTGACTGGGATTTCCCAATGGAGGCTTCTTTCATTAATATTCATTCAATGGAGAGGGGTTCACCATATGAATGGTCTGGATCACGGAAAAGTGGGTTCTACCTGTTTGGAAACTTGTCTGAGAGAAAACTCCAGGTAATTTGAGCTGCTTATTGTTTATTTCCTCCTTGTTTTTATGGCTGCTTGGCCTCAATTTGTCAATGATCAGTTCAACCAGCTAATGATCTTGATCACTAATAAGTAGGGGACAGAACTAAGCTCCCCACTCATCAATGGTAAGGCAAAACTGGATCAATGGTCATCAGACTGAGAGGTGGGCCCTACCTGTAGCAGAACTAAGCTCCCTCATCCTCAATGGTCGGGGCAACTAGATCAACGGTCTTAATGATCGAAAGGCAGGATCCACCTGTACAGGATGCTGGACAGACTTGTACAGAGCAAGAACTATATCTTCACTTCCATCCCAATAGTCTCAAAGTTGCTGTCCATTGAGCTACATTCATTTTTTTATGCCATTGAATCACTTAATTTGATAAGTGAATCATTAGAATGCTATGGAAACTAGAATTTAGTTATTTTCACTTTATTACACTAAATTTTGCAATTCAATTTGATAGTGTATCCAAATGCCCCTTTTATATGCAGCAGAGAATATCGACAACTAGACTTAAACAAGCAAAACCTAACAACCAAACACCATAGACTGTTTGATTGTTGCAATTTAGTTCCATTTTTCTAGAATGCAGATATACAATCTTTTTTCATCGGCATTAGTATTGATAAACTCTCAGCTTAAATCTCTTGCAGTGTTAACTAGAGCTCACTACGTGAAAAATGGAAAAATAAGACAAATTTTGAGGTGGTTCTGAACCATTTGCAAAATCCCTTGGTTTTAAGACGGCTCTTAGCCATCTCTAAAATTAGAGACGGCTCTAAACCATCTTTAACATAAAGCAAACTAATCATATTAATGTCGAACAACACAAATCATTTAAGACGGCTAGAAACCGTCAGTAACATCGAAGAAAAGACAGCTATCGACCGTCTAGAATGAAAAACGGTCCTTAGCCGTCTTATATGCAGTTATTTGAGACTGCCAAAGACCGTCTGCATTTGAGACGGTCGTTAGCGGTCCTGTAGCTATAATCTGAGACGGTCAAGGACCGTCTGCATTAGAGACAGTCCTTAACTGTCTTATATGCAGTTAGAAGCCAACAGGAAGAGACGCATAGCAGTGATTTGAGACGGTTAAGGACCGTCTGCATTAGAGACGGTCCTCAGCAGTCTTATATGCTGAGTAACACCAAATTTTGTTCCGTTTCTTAGTGTAGTACACCTAAACCGGACACTAGTCTGAACAGGGTTTGGCTAGTTACAGTGGCCAGTGGCGGGTGTTATGTGGACCCCACCATGATATATGTATTTTATCCGTGCCGTCCATCGGTTTTCCCATCTCATTTAAAGGTTTGAACCCAAAATTGAACCATGTCCAAAGTTGAAGTAGACCATACCACAGGAAATAGTGAGAATAATGATTTCCACCGTTGAAACCTTGTTGGCCCCACAATGATGCTTATTTGTCACCCAACCTGTTCATAAGTTTAAAAAAATATGGATGAAAGGGAAAGCACAAATATAATATTGATCAAAAACTTTTATGGCCCTTAAGAGTTTTTCAATGGAAGATTTTTAATTCACCCTATTTCCTATGGTGTGGTCCATTTGGGCTTTGGATATGCTTTATTTTTGGGCTCAGGCCCTTAATTTATCTGGTAACATGGAAGAAAGGAGTAGATAAAATATATAAATCATGTGGACCACGCAGAGTTTACTCAGTACGTGTGTACTGAGTTACCTACAAAGTTACCAATCGGTTCCCTTGGTGAGGTCCGCTTGAGATTTTGATATACCTAATTTTTGGGCTCAAGTCTTCAAATAATCTTTTAAAATGGATGGACGAAGTACATAAAACATGTAAATCACGGTGGACCCCACAGATTATACTCAGCATGCTTCGGAAGCGGATTGCGTTCTGAGTAACTCAGTACGCTTAACGTACTGAGTAAACTCTGTGGGCCCCACTGTCATTTATGCATTGTATCCACTACATCCATCTATTTTATCACATGACTTTAGGGCTTTATACAAAAAATGGAATATATACAAATCTCAATTGGACCACACCACCGGAAACAGTGTGAATTGAACATCTACCGTTAAAAAATTCTTGGGGGTAACCGACATTTTAAATCAAGCTGATATTTATTTTTTCCCTTCATCCATGTCTATCTAATCTCACGAACAGGTTGGATGACAAATAAACATCACTTGGGGCCTTAGAAAGTTTTCAACGGTGGAAATCAATACTTCCACTTTTTCTTGTGGTATGATCCACTTGAGCTTTGTATGTGCATCAATTTTGAGTTTAACCCCTAAAATGATCTAGAAAAATGAATGGATGGCGTGGATAAACCACATGCATTCTCGATGGGCCCAATACGGTTTACTCAGTACGACAATACAACTTCGCACGCTTCGGGTATGGAGTTACTCAGCACGCAATGGAAATGGATTAGCTACTCCCCCTAACACCAGCCCCGTGGTTGGTGGTCGGTGCTCTGTGGGCCCCACCATGTTGTACGTATTTCATCCATTCCGTTCATCCTTCTTTACAAATCATTATAGGATTGATACAAAAAATGATAGGGATATAAGCCTTACCTGGACCACACCATAGGAAAACAATAATGATTGGATATCCACTATTAAAATCATCCTATGGCCCACTATATTGTTTATTTGACATCCAATTAGTTGATTAGGTCATAAAGACCCAGATGAAGGGAAAAAAATAAATATTAGCTTGACGCAAAACTTTTATGGCCCCCAAAACATTTTTAATGGTCAACGTTCATTCAAAGCTGTTTCCTGTAATGTGATCCACTTGAGAGTGAGATATACCTCATATTTTCTTGCATACCATAAAATCATCTATAAAAATAGATGGACGGCATGGATGAAATACATACATTATGGCGGGGCCCACAGAGCACTGACCATTAGCCAATGGTTGGTGGCAGGGGGAGTAGCCAATCCGTTTCCACACGCAACCACTTCCGGCGGTGGCTTGGTTAGCAAGAAAGCACACCGAGTGCGCGGTGCATTGCACTGTATTCACGTTAGCAAGTTCTGTGAATTTGATCATGGGGTATGTTTTATATCCAAACCGCTCATGCATTTAGCGAGCTCATCTTAAGGCTTGAGACAAAAAATAAGACAAATTTAACTATCAAGTGAACCACACAAATTGTTTAAGGTGAAAATCATTATCTCTGCTGCTATTTATGGTGTGGTTCAGATGATCTTTGGATATTATTCATTTTTTTGGATAATGCTCCATAATGATATCTAAAAATATATAAACGGTGTAGATATAATAAATATATCACTGTGGGTCCCATATAACTTTGATCTCCTTTGAACCGTTCATACAACCCGGAGCTTGAGGAGCGTCAAATGCGATGTCTTCACATCTAGGACCGGATTTCCTGCAAAAGGCTTTTGCAGGACGCTACTGCGCAAGTATTCTGGGTGGGGCCCACTGCGATGTTCATGAGAAATCAAACCCATCCATCTGTTTTCAATCTCATTTTAGGACAAGTGAGAAAAAATTAGGTAGATCCAAGACTCAGATGGCCCACAAGAGATGAAAAAGTAGGAATTTTTTTTTCACCATTGAAATATTTATATGGCCATCAAAGTTTTATATTGGTCTAAATTTTTGGTTTTCGGTGTTTTCACTTCATCCCAGTAAAAAGGACCTTATAAGTAGTTTGGATGGCATAAAAACATGAAGACAGATCCTAAGAAGGTTTCAACGGTAGGAATTCCTTTTCCCACTATTTCATCTTATGTGGCCCATTCGAGTTTTGGATCCTCCTAATTTTTGGCAAATATATACTAAAATGAACTCAAAAAATGGATGGACAGGTTGGATTTATCACAAACATCACGGTGGGACCCACCTAACATCCCAAGCCAACGTGAAAGGCTCGCCGTTGTCAGGGATGTCTGCTCACCTCGAGCCGTGTGAGTGGAGAAGATGTATTGGCTACTCCCCATCCCACCGGTCAAAGATGGTAAGTCGATGCTCTGTGGACCCCAGCATGATGTATTTACTTCATCCATACCGTCCATCTATTTTTCTAGATCATTTTATAGTATTAAAAAAAAAGGTTTATCCCAATCTCAACTAGACAACATTACAGGAAATAATGGTGAATAAACATTATGCGGATCTTGTAGGGCCTTCATTTCAGATCTGTTCGGGTAGGATCGGGTCTAATCGGGTCGGATCCGCCGGATCGGTCCCTTTCTACCTAGCTCTAGCTCCATCTAAAGCTTCCGTGGGCCCTAAGAAATTTTTAACGGCAAGAATTTAATCTCGATTGTGTAGTCCACTTGAACCTTAATCCGATTGTGTAGTCGCTTGAGCCTTGGATTTGCATCATTTTTAGGCTAATACCCTAAAACGATACAAAAAAAATGGATCGACAGTGTAGATATGACACATACATCACGATGGCCACTTAAAACTCACGCACGTTTGTGGACCGAGACTGGCGCGGGTGCCAAAGTTTTCCCCGCTCAAAAATAAAAACTCACGCATGATCCCTCTCAATTTCTTTTTTGCCTCTCCAGCACTGGTTAAAATCGGTTTATGTGTGAGAGAGAGATCAACAGTAAAACAAGTTTGAGAGAGAGAGAGAGGTGGACCCTTCACCACAAGATCCAAGACATCATCCAACTCAAACAAACCATCTCCAGGTAAGTGCCTTTTCCTTACCCCGATGAATACCCTGATGAATATGGGCCTTTGAGGTGGGCCATCTTGGATCAACGGTTGATCAAGGCATTTGTATTCGATATTTGAACAGATGGAAAAGTTCCTTTTGTCGGTGAATTTTCCTTGCAGGCCGTTGAATTGCGTAATGCGTAGTGGACGATGATTGTCCATTTGTCTAGAATCAACTTGGACAAGTGTTGGGAAAGCCCGGTCCAGATGGGCCATGTTCAGGACCCAATTGTTGAAATGCGCCATAAGTCGAAACCATGTATGGGCCACGTCCATGGTTTGGATTAATTATTTGAGAAGTGGGTGTTACACATCATAGAAGTAGGATGATTTACCTAACCATATGAGAATGGACGTGTGTGGAAACAGTTGATCATTCTATTGATGTGGGGCCCACATGATGCATGCATAAGATCTAACTCGTCCATCAAATTCTTCAGCACGTGTTACCATCACTATCTTAAAATCAG
Source organism: Magnolia changhungtana (assembly GCA_030180095.1). Classification (NCBI taxonomy): domain Eukaryota; kingdom Viridiplantae; phylum Streptophyta; class Magnoliopsida; order Magnoliales; family Magnoliaceae; genus Magnolia; species Magnolia changhungtana. The sequence continues at coordinate 6,278,934 of JASAUF010000459.1, forward strand.
GCAGATCAGTGAATCAAGTGGGTCACACCATAGAGAACATGTCGAGAGGGACGTCCACCCTTTATTTGCATGGAGGGTCCACCATGGTGTATATATGAAGTCTATGAAATTGGGACCCTTAATCTGATTTGAAAACCTATGGCTAGAAGTAGTGATTCATCTCCATTGCTAGCCTTATTGTCCAAACCTCTAGATGATAGACAGGCTATTTGATTTGACTTGATACGATTATTCCTACAAATGATGATATTGTTATCGTTAGCCTATTTTGCAAATTTCAAGAAATCTTGCTGAGCTTCTATGTGCTCAAGCCTCAAGACAGCAGTCTATTCTTGGATTCTAGACCTTTTTTATCGTTAGCTCAGCGTAGTGTCCTTGAGATTGCATGGGCCTTGTTTTTAGATATCATTGGAGGTTTCCTGGTTAGTGTTTTGTCCTTAAGGTTTGATGATCTATATTCTTTACTTATATAGGTTGATTGGGGTAATTAGTTAGTACTGATGTAAATTAGGACCACCTTAACATGGATATAATGCTACCAAGACATCTTTGATGGGAATATTACCATTACAAGTAAAAGAACCTAAAATGGAGGAAAATTTCGCACAGAAGGCCTAATGCATCCTCCTTCCAAGAATTTTTCTTGTCTTTGGTAGCATGGCATTAGTACCACGGATACGAATAATAAATAGTAACTTGGCTTTTGGGTTAACATAAAATCCCCCTTTTAGGTCGAGTTGGGCCGAGTTTTGCAACAAGATCCTTGATCCTAAAGTGTATACAACCAACTCTAGCATTATTAGGAGACTGAACCGACTCTTGGAAGGTGAGGATCACCCTTCAAGCCTTTTTACATTATGATAATAGGCATTGTTTAATTATATTCATTCCTTTATCTATTTGATTTCTTAATACAGTACGGAAATGATGATAAATGTTAGTTCTAATTGAGTAATTCTTTGTAAATAATTGATGACTAGATTCAATTTAATGATTCAATGATTTGCACTCTTCTCGGGAAATTGTAATTAATTAATTCATGTGGTATGGATGATCATGTGCAAATATTTACAGATATATATATATATATATATAGATCTTTATTTTTTTGTGATTAGTGACTACATTTGTGGCATGTTTTGACAGTTTATGAAAAGCCTCTTTTTTATTGTATCTCACTTTTTATATGTTGCATGCATGTAATATCAGAAATGGATTTGATGCCCTCAAGCAAGAATTGGATGACGAAGGATATATTGAGTGATGAATACATTAAAGGCGTTGAATCATTTATTATATTTGCGAAAAGGAATTCGGGATGTGTTGATTAGTATAGTTGTCCTTATGCTAGATGTTGTAATGTTCGTGGGAAGAAAAATACTAAGTACAATTTCTGAGCATTTGATTATGAATGGTATAGATCAGACATACTCAACTTGGTTTTTTCATAGAGAACAACTTCCCAATATGGGTGTCAATGCCAAGGCTCCTAGTACATCTGCCACTAATTGTAATGAAGAGTTATTGCCCAGAATGGTTGATTTGCTGAGCAACAATTTGCTGAACTTAGGCAACAAATTACTCAGCAAAGCTAACTACTTCACCGCTTCCCTGATACAGTTACATCTCAGGTACTGCATTTGTCGCTATCAAATGATATAATTATTATTTTTAAAGATAAAAGTAGCATTATTATTTACATGAAACCATTATTTTATTTATAAGCCCGCCGTCGATCTGGTGAGCCCTCAAGTATTCGAGAAGACTCTGCAACAACTCCATCAATGGAACAAATTTTCAGATTGAGAGATATCCATGGTTGGACTATAGCTAGTGGGCGGATGGTGTCAGATAATACAGGCATCCCTCCATAATGCATCAGAGTTGTAATAGATCATATTAACGTTCGTACAACAGAGTTGTTTGATGATTAAAGGACATTTGAAGATATTCAATTGGGTGAACTTGTTGTTTGGCCCAAATTCCTGATGAGAATTTGAATATTCAGTAGTTTTGTTTAACTTTTTGAACTCTAGGACATGCTTTGGTAATTTGTATGACGAAAACTTGATTATTCACTGAAATCATTTTTTGATCAAGTTGCCTTATTTATTTATTTAATCTTTAGCATCCTTTTTATTAATTATGGCTTGTTGTCATTTGTTTTTTATTAACCAAGTCACTAAAGGATTTCAATTTCAAATGTAACTGAAGTATTGACATAACGTTATCTCTAGTTGCAGTACGAGATGTAACAAGAATATACATTGATTGTGTATTTGAATTTTTTTAAACGCACAAACCAGAAATAATTTGAGACGACGTTCAATGATACTTTGTTAAATATGAACTTTATGACCTTTAATAACTTGGTTAATTAAAGAGAACACGTAGTGGCTTGATCCCAATCTAACTTTTTAGGTACGTAGGCAGCCGTTCGTAATGTACTAGAATATCAGTGTAGCCACAAATCTTTTTTTTCCTTCGAATTGTAACAGACTGTATCGGTTGCATTTTTCTCTGTCATACAGGTTGTGGCTACCAATGCAACATTATAAATAGAGATGCTTTGGAAGCCCGAGCAAGTGAATCTAAGCAGATGCAAGAACTGAATTTGAAATTAGCGAATGCTAGTATTATGTACTATTTGAATGATGTTGGCTACAAACACTCTATTTAGATGGGTAACTAATTTATGATTTAATTGAGCGGTGATCCCTATAAGGTGGGAACCGTTGTTATGACCATGATGAATCTGTCCATTTTTTATGGATAACAATATGGATGGCCTGACCATTTTGATAGGCCCGTGTTTATGTATTAAACATTTATGGAGCAGACCCGGATGTGCATCGGAGCTATCCGGATGTTGAGCGAGGGTCCCTAGAAGGTGTGAACCGCTGTTATGCCCATGATGAAGCTGTTCATTTCCTATGGACAGCATTGGAGTGGCCTGATCATTTGGACAGGCGACATTTATATTTGTATTTGTAGGGACCACACCCTTAACCTATAACCTAAACCTATTCTCAAATCCCAAAACCTATAACTACAACCTAAACCTTAACCTAAACCTATAACCTATAACCTAAACTCAATTCCCTAAACTCTAACCTACAACCTAACCTAAACCTATACTTATAACCTAAACCTATTCTCAAATCCCAAAACCTATAACCTAAACCTAAACCTTAACCTAAACCTATAACCTAAACCTAAACCTTAATCTATAACCTAAAACCTAAACCCAAACCTAAACCCGATCCGAACCCGAACCCGATTTCCTAAACCTAAACCTTAACATATTCTCATTCCTTAAAGCCATAACCTATAACCTAAACCTAAACTTAAACCTAAACCTATAACCTAACCTAAACCTAAACCGATAACCTTAACCTAAACTTAAACCTATAACCTATAACCTAACCTATAACCTAAACCTAAACCTATAACCTAAACCTATTCTCAAATCCCTAAACCTATAACCTAAACCTAAACCTAAACCTTTAACCTATAACCTAAACCCAAACCTAAACCTATAACCTAAAACCTAAACGTATTCTCAAATCCCTAAACCTAAACCTACACCTAATCCTAATCTCAAATCCCTAAACCTAAACCTACACCTAATCCTAATCTCAACTCTCTAACCTAAACCTAAACCTAAACTTGAAAACCCAAACCTAAACCCGATCCCGAACCCGATCGAATCCCTAAACTCTTAGCCTAAACCTAAACCTAAACCTATAACCTTAACTTAATTTACTTAACCTAAACCTACACCTTAACCCGGACATATAACCCAAACCCGAACCCGAACCCGAATTCCTAAACCTAAACCTAAACCTAAACCTATAACCTTAACCTTAACCTATAACCTTAACCTAAACCTATAACCTATAACCTAACCTAAACCTAAACCTAAACCTATTCTCAAATCCCTAAACCTATAACCTAAACCTAAACCTTTAACCTATAACCTAAACCCAAACCTTAACCTAAACCTAAACCTAAACCTAAACCTACACCTAATCCTAATCTCAAATCCCTAAACCTAAACCTACACCTAATCCTAATCTCAACTCCCTAACCTAAACCTAAACCTAAACTTGAAAACTCAAATCTAAACCCGATCCCAAACCCAAATCAATCCCTAAACCCTTAGCCTAAACCTAAACCTATAACCTAAACTTAATTCACTTAACTTAAACCTACACTTTAACCCAAACATATAACCCAAACCCGAATCCGAACCCGAATTCCTAAACCTAAACCTAAACCTATTCTCAAATCCCTAAACCTATAACCTAAACCTAAACTTATAATCTAAACCTATTCTCAAATCCCTAAACCTATAACCCAAACCTAAACCGTTAACCTATAACCTATAACCTAAACCCAAACCTATACCTATAACCTTAACCTAAACCCAAACCTAAACCTATAACCTATAATCTATAACCTAAAACCTAAACCCAAACGTAAACTCGAACCTGATTTCCTAAACCTATTCTCAATTCCCTAAAGCTATAACCTATAACCTAAACCTAAACCTAAACCTAAACCTATAACCTAAACCGATAACCTTAACCTTAACCTATGACCTTAACCTAAAACCTAAATGTATTCTCAAATCCCTAAACCTAAACCTACACCTAATCATAATCACAACTCAACCTAAACCTAAACTTGAAAACCCAAACATAAACCCGAACCCGATCCGATTTCCTAAACCTAAACCTTCACCTATTCTCAATTCCCAAAACCTTAACCTATAACCTAACCTAAACCTAAACCTATAACCTACACTTATAAACCTAAACTTATTCTCAATTCCCTAAACCTTAACCTATAACCTAAACCTAAACCTATAACCTATAACCTACACTTATAACCGAATCCTAAACCTATAACCTTAACTCCGTAACCTTAACCTAAACCTAAACCTAAAACCTAAATGTATTCTCAAATCCATAAACCTAAACCTAAACCTATATAACCTAAATCTATAACCTACAACATTAACATAAACTTATAACCTAAACCTATAACCTACAACATTAACCTAAACCTATTCTCAAATCCCAAAACCTATAACCTAAACCTAAACCTTAACCTAAACCTAAACCTATAACCTAAACCTAAACCTTAACCTATAACCTAAACCTAAACCTATAACGTATAACCTATAACCTAAACCTATAACCTATATAACCTAAACTCAATTCCCTAAACCTTAACCTATAACCTAACCTAAACCTAAACCTATAACCTACACTTATAACTTAAACCTAAACCTAAACCTAAAACCTAAACCTAAACCTAAAACCTAAATGTATTCTCAAATACATAAACCTAAACCTAAACTTATAACCTACAACATTAACATAAACTTATAACCTATAACATTAACCTAAACCTATACTTATAACCTAAACCTATTCTCAAATCCCAAATCCCAAAACCTATAACCTAAACCTAAACCTTAACCTAAACCTATAACCTAAACCTTAACTTATAACATATAACCTATAACCTAAACTTAAACCTATAACCTACACTTATAACCTAAACCTAAACCTATAACCTAAATCTAAACCTAAAACCTAAATGTATTCTCAAATCCCTAAACCTAAGCCTACACCTAATCCTAATTTCAACTCCCTAACCCAAACTTAAACCTAAACTTGAAAACCCAAACCTAAACCCGACCCCGAACCCGAACTCAATTTCCTAAACCTAAACCTTAACCTATTCTTAATTCCCTAAAGCTATAACCTAAACTTAAACCTTAACCTAAACCTATAACCTAAACCTAAACCTTAACCTAAACCTATAACCTTCACCTAAACCGAAACCTATAACCTAGACCTTAACCTATTACCTATAACCTAAACTTATAACTTATAACCTAACCTTAACCTAAACCTAAAACCTAAACCTAAACCTAACCTTAAACTATTGTTGTTTCTATATTTTTTTAAACTCTCTTTTAATTCATTGCTTAGTTTTAATAAGATTGTACATAATCTGTTGCAAAGGAAAAGAAAAGGGCTTAGTTTTTGAGTTCTTTAAGCTTCCTTATCATCCATGCATGGCACTGCAAACCTTTACTAAACTATAACTCTAATCGGAACTTTATGTGCAATCTGATCAAGTGCATTAACATCTAATACTATCCTATGCCTTTTGCAAGATAACATTGCCGTATTTATGGGCCCTTGTGCTGCGATTATTGTTCTCATCATCATTAGACTCTCATGCATGGGAATCAAGGATGTATCCCTTTTAACACATGCCCCTTTTGACAAAGCTTTAATTTTTGTTGTTGTTTCTATTAACTTGAATTGAAACACTTTTATGCATTTTTGCTTGCATTAGTTTTATTTTAATGATCAGTTTTATTTTAAAAAAGTGTGCCCACTTTTTTGGAAAAAAAAAAAAGCAAATGAAGTTTCTGCAATTCTTCCTAATTCTAAATTATAATGTTTTGTTGGTTGAATATTTTTTTATTAGATGAAAGACAAAAAGAAAATTGCTGCTTATTATTATTTTTTTTTAATGCAAGAAAATTTCTGATGGCTTTAGGCCGTTCATATTTTTCTAAACAATTCAAATATGAGACGGTCCATAACCGTCCTTCTTTAGAGATGTTCCATAACCGTCCTTTTTTAAAGTGCAATCGTGTAACATCAGAGACTGCTCATAACAGTCTTTTTATTGTCCATCTTGAAAGGGGCTAGCTATATGCCCTAGAGGGGGGGTGAATAGGGTAATGCTAAATAAAACTTAAAACAGCGGAATAATAAAATATATAAATAACAATGCTGAAATAATAACAATCTCCAAGCACATGAAATATGAGAATGATACTAAATCAGTTCTAAGGACAACCTTACACCAAAAACCAATGGCTTATGGTAGGACAACCTTATTTCTAGAACAATCTAGCAATCACAAATGATATGGAAAATAAATTAAGAATAACTTACAAAAATAAATCCTAAGTTATTACACCATTCAACCACACTTGCTTGAAATGAAAATTACAACATTCATCCACAAAAGCAATCCACAATACTAAAGGAATAAATGAATAAAGAAATCAAGCACATCCACAACACAACGATATATAGTGGTTCACTGTGTGTTCACCAATCCTGTTAGCCAACAGCCACACAGAATGCTACTCCACTCCTAATATCCTCACACAGGGGATATTAGCATGCACTCTCAAATATAGGTTTTCACAGGTTCACCCAAAACCTTCACAATTATGTCTTTTTATCTCGGGCTTACACAATCTAAAAACCCCCACACTCTGAGTTTTCTGGCTCTCCTCAGATAACCAATACAATGAGATTTTTCTGGCAAATCTCAAACAAAACCAGAGAAAGTAAATTATAAAGTAAAATACCTGGATCTCCTTTTGAAGTAGCCCAGTAGAACTAATCAGAGTAGATGTATGATACGTCGTTCAATGTCTAATACTCACTTAAAGAATGGTTCTATGTCTAATTGATTTTAGATTAAATCAAGAAGAGCAAGGTCTATTTGATTTTGATCCCAGAAGAAGGAATATCACAAATTCCTCTTTTCTAAATGAGATTGGAATGTGGATCAGAATCACAATAGAATAATGCTATCAAAAGGAATATTAAATATGCACAATAGCTTAAAAAATAATCACAACTTATCTCAGAGTATAGCCTTAAATCGCTTGAATTGAATGGAATGGAATGAATAAACTCTGAAATTCGTGCATTATTTATAGCCTAAAAAATCCCATCTTCGACTGGTCTTAGGATCCCTAGGACCGGTCGTAGCATCAAAGATTTTGAAAGATTTCCACGGGATTAGATTAGTTGTACTCACGACTGGTCTTAGGTAACCTACGACCGGTCGTGGGCCTCCTACGACCTGGTCGTGAGTCACCTACGACTGGTCGTAGGACCATAGATAGGTCGCTGGAGTTCGAGTCGTAGGACTACGACCGGTCAAAGGATGAGTCGTAGAACTTCCCAGGACTGGTCGAAGCAAGTCCAGGACTGGTCGAAGGACAACCAGGAAAATCTGAAAATCTGTAACAACCTAGGACTGGTCCTGAGAAACCTAAGACTGGTCGAAGCAAAGCTAGGACTGGTCTTAAGATTTCTAGGACTGGTCTTAGAACAGTCATAACAAGCATACTAAAATATTCGGATTATGTATCCAGAATGACCTATCATACAAACCAACCTAAGGTCAATCTAAGGTCAAACAAACCTTGAAGTGAGATGAACATTGAAGTCTTAAAGGTCTGTATTCTCAGATGATCTTGAAAGAGAAGCTTGAATCGAGTTGGCGGCTTTCTAGAGCTTGGTACTTTCTTGACTTGTCTTGATGAAGTCTTCTAATCTTGAACTTGTTAGAAGCAAACTTGAAGTCTTCTATTCATGTAGACTTCATCCATGACATGTCTTACAAACATTCTTCATTCATGATCTTGTCTTGAAAACATTCTTCATTCATGATCTTGTCTTGAAGCAGTGTGTAGTCACAAACAAGAAACACAAGAAGTACAAGACATATAGGTTTTGGCACTACAAAATTTGACAATCAAAGGGATATGAAACATAGCACTAACAATCTCCCCCTTTGTCAAATTTGTGACAAAACACATTTACAAATATAAGAGTAAAATGAAGAAAGAATCATGAGCCATTAGAGCTATCAAAAATACTCTACTCCCCCTAAGTAAGTAGAAACAATCACAATCAACCATATTCAATTACTCACTCTCTCCCTTTCTCCCCCTTTCTATACTACTCCCCCTTTTTGTCACAAAATGACAAGGGAAGGCCAAAGAAGAGAAGAGAACACCATATGAAGAGTCAAGATTAATTATCAAATTAGTACAACACTTCAATGTCATCAATCCAAATAAGGATATACAATAAAACCAAACATATAACCAACGTCATCAACCGTAATAATAATACAGAATCCATCATATTCAAATAAAAAGGATAATCCACCTAATCAGATCCAGATGGAGCAGAGATGGTTGGATCAATCTGAAGTAAGCCCCTATTAATGCGATGAAGACATTTTCGCATATATTTAAATTGCATATCATGGGCTACACTCAGGTTATCAACCTTCTCCTCCAATGCACTTAGACGTGCATGATAACTAGAGGAGGGATCATAATCAGGATCATTTTGGGAGTCAGTTTCAATGTCTTCAAATATATCATCCATATTTATATCAGCCTGTGGAGGAAGATCAGCTGCTTCCCCTTCATTTTCTGCTTCAGTACCTTCACCACCACCTTCATAGAATTGACCAGGAAGCAAATCCAACTTCATCTTATTTAAATTAGTATTATTGAATGAAAGATGATGAATTGGTGCCTCATTCTCAGGTAAAGCAACAAGCATATTTGTGGCTAAACAAGTCATAAGATAACCAAATGGAATATCACTATGACCCGGATGAAGACGAAACTGAATGATAAAATGGCATATCAAAGAAGGTAAACAGACAATGATGCTGGACACAACAGAGTGCAAAACCTGCACCATGAAACCAGTCAACTCGGTTTTATTGCCGGACCGGGGATACACATTTGAGATAAAGATCCGGTGCAAAACTCTGTATCTGGGTAATAAAAATTTTGAGGGGAGCGCATTTCCTTTGTGCGTCCATTGTACTTCCATATTGCATAAATCTCTTGTCAACATTTGTTTTTCCGATTCAGATGGTTTGTCATATAATGTATGAATCGGAATACCTTCATCCTTGACAGGTATATCCATAATACCTGATATCAAATGTTGATCTATTAGAAATTTCCCTTCTCTAGTAGCAATTGAGAATATTAAATTATCAAGAGAAAAATCAGAGATACATGCAACCATAGATTGTGCAATGGACTGGTATACAGGCCCACCCCAAAACAAAATGTTAGCCCAGCCAACAGATTCAAGGAGAGGGGCAATCCCAAATTGTTCAATGTGATTGAGACTTACAGGACGCTCAACGATAACTTTATGGCTACGTAAATCCCGTACATCATTGGGATCATCTTCAGGTGACCAAAGGTGCCATTTTGTTATAGATGTAGATCTAGATGAAGATGGATCACGGGATGTTTTCTTTTTTCCTCTAACATCCATTTTCAACAAGATTTACCAAGGAACAAGCACAAAGACCACTAAAAGTGGTGGGTTTCTCTAGATCAGAAATTTTAGAGAGGGAACCCTAAAAAATCAACAAAAGACGAGATCTAGCTTATAGAATAAGCAACTCAAAGTATAGAAAGCATAAATCTTCAATAAAAATGAAGAAAAATGACTTATCTTAAAGAAAATCACGAACTTTCAAGACTGGTCGAGCCACGACTCGTCGAAGGAAGAAGGGGAAATGAAGAACAAAGTGATTTTTCCCAAATTATAAGATGCTCACGTTCTCCACGACCGGTCGAGTGCAGTCTACGACCGGTCGAGTCAGGACCGGTCGTGTATGGCAAGGGCCGGTCGAGCATCGACAAAAATAAATATTTTTATGCACAAATTGAAATTTATACACATAAAAATTTAAAATATAATACACTATGATACATGCAGACAAGTATATTCAATTTAAAATGCACATACCAAGATCAAATTTCATTTTAATAAACCTGCTTTTGTCGAGCGGTTTAGTAAATATATCAGCAAGTTGGACATTAGTTGGTATATATTCCAAAGAGATAGCTTTTTCTTCAACTAATTCACGAATGAAATGATACCTAATGTCAATATGCTTAGTACGCGAATGCTAAATTGGATTTTTGGAAATATTGATAGCACTGGAATTATCACAATGTAAGATCATTGAATCTTGATTAATTCCATAATCGCTTAACATGCGTTTCATCCGTACGAGTTGAGTACATGCATATCCTGCTGCGATATACTCAGCCTCAGCAGTGGGAAGCAATATTGAGCTTTGCTTCTTGCTAAACCAAGAAACCAAACAGTTTCCAATGTAAAAACAACCACCACTGGTTGATTTTCTATCATCAATATTACTAGCCCAATCAGCATTTGAATACCCAGCTAATTTAACATTAGTATCAAAAGGATACCAAAGACCCAACTTAGT